>OX439038.1:34973112-36196445 GCA_949317995.1 Acholoe squamosa | reverse complement strand
TTTCGGACGTATATCCAGTCTCGCCTGGACTATGGATCGGTGGTGTATGCATCAGCTGCAAGATCCTACTTGGATTGGCTAAAACCTATCCAAAACCAGGGCCTACGGCTCTGCATGGGAGCATTCCGATCATCACCGGCAAGTAGTCTCTGCGTTGAGGCAGGGGTTCCACCACTGGATCTGCGACGAAGCAAGCTGTCCCTGCAATACGCCATCAGAGTCAAGGCAAATGAGAGAAACCCCACCCACGATACCATCTTCTACGAGGACCACAGCGTCTTTCGTAGAAACAAGAACGTGGCAAAGCCTTTCTCAGTAAGGGTGAGAACCCTGATCAGAGAGGCCCGAATTCCCATCACAAAGGTCATGAAGGAAGGACCTGCCAAGTCCCCTCCGTGGGAACAGGCAGAAGCCAAGATCCTTTTTGACCTGAGCAAACACAAGAAAAGCGAAACTGAAAACAAGGTGTACTTGGAGAAATTGGCAGAAGTCTGCCATCGCCATCAAATGTATACTGAGGTGTACACTGATGGCTCCAAGGACGGAAACCGAGTAGGCTTTGCGGCTTGTACACCCTTCGGAGTCCGGAAAGGAGCACTACATGGAAGGAGCAGCATCTTCACTGCAGAACCGCATGCCCTCCTTAGTGCACTCTGCATCTGCAGAAAGCCCACGGTACTGGCCTGGAAAAGACACGAAAGCGTGCTGTAAAGTGCTTCAACGAGCTCCTGGCGAAGTGGGCTATGTTGAGCGTACAGGATTTGAAAGACCAGGCGTTTGAACCCGAGTTCTGCGCCTGGAGGAGTGGCAACCTTGTCACTTATTTCGCAGTGAACCCCTCCAGTAAGAAATTCGGAATGCCCACCGAGGTGCATCTGAAGGTCAAGAAGTGGCGGGGCGACGACAAACGAGAAAAGGGAAAACAGTCTCGTTTGAAGGGAACCAATGGGGGTTCGGCTCCGGCCACAACCACCTCCAAACGGACCCGCGCAGACCGATCCATAAGCCTGGCGGGCAACAGGGATCAGACCAGCTAATCCAGCTGATCGTCGCCAGTCGGGACAACAAGTCTCGGCTTTGGATATGCCTGGCAACCAGACCCATCGGGTGGTCAGCCAGGTAACACCACCACCACCCCTACAGCACCCCCCGGGTGAAGCCACTGGAAGTCAGGATGACTGGAGTACCTTCTTTGGTGCCCCATCCGGCCACAGTGCATGGTGGGCCGGAAAGGGTTCCTCCAGTAAACAGTGCCAGGCTTATGACGAGTACACGGTGAAGTTCCCTGCCATGGGATCCGCAGGACCCGAATCACAGGTCCTGACCTCCTCGGGCCGAGCTAAGTTTCGGGGTAGAGGCCGCGGTGGAATTGAATCCACCCGAGCGCCGGGGAGGCACCACGATTGAGGGTTCCGAGGTCCCTTCTGCAGGAGCTCCGCCTGTTACTGTGCACCCTCCAGCACCAGCAGCAGCTACCACCCCATCCGCGGGCCCTCGGGTCCCCGTCATGGGATTGATAGTCAGCACCCTGTCGGGCCTTCAGGATCCGGATACGTTTGTCGACCATAGAGACGTACGTACCTGCCAGATCCAGAATGACCTGATGGGCGAATGGCAGTCCTTGCATCGCCAGAAGTCTATCGACTACTGGCAAACCATGACTGAAGCCACCTTCAATCTGGTTTATGAGATCCAGAAGAGGGAGGAAGACAAAATTAAGGAGCGGAGATTAAGCGGGTCAAGGAGGCCTATAAATCCTGCTGGGAAAAACAGAGGGAAGCCAAGAAGCCTAAGGAGTTCCACGCTGCTGAGAACTTAAAGTACATCAATAGGTACAAGGAGGCAGACTTGAACTTCTTCCTCTGCTTCGGCAAGCACCTGGATGACTGGGACGGCACCGCGTCGTCTCTAGTCGTCCCTTCGGGTGCCGAAGCCAATGCAGCGGGGGACAGTCCCTCTGAGGGCATGGGTGCTCTGAGTTTACTCAGTGTCCCGAGCACCGAAGCCCTTAAGCTCCTTACTACAAGCAGCAGCAGCTCGGCTCCCGTACCTAACCCAGAGCCAGCTGAGAAGATGAACACTGAAGACGAGTCCGAGGTCTTCCAGGTTCGCCGGAAGGTTAGTTTTATTGTAAGGGTGATCCTGCTACCCCGGTAGGACACCTCTTAAAGTCATATTTCAATGTGTAACATATTTTTCTATAAAACTATATTTTTATATAAACTAAACATAAAAAAAAAAATCTTTTTCGGGTTACCTCACCTCTCGGGTCATTGTTATTTCATATTGTATATACTACTACAACATGTAATCTCTATATATAATTATATATATATATTTAAACACGTCATAACTATAATAACTTCGTAACACTGTTACCCACTTATTCCACCATAGGATGATGGTGCATAAGGCACCACCTCCTATTTATGTTATTGTAGAGGTACGTTTTATACATAACCATAGTGTCGGATGTTCCTCAGGTTCCGGATAGGTGGCAGCACCGATCCGGGTCTGTGGGGACATCTGACGGCGAACACCTAGGTTCTTATATAAAGACCAGGGCTCAGCCGCTACGTCAGAGGCCCTTCTGGCCTCCGATCATGTAAGACCATTTTCTAATAACTAATAGCTGCCCTATCACCAACTACCGGGTGGCCGTGAGTGTGTATTTAATAAACTATCCGTTGGCATACACTTGAATCACCGTCTTACTCCTTCTTTCCCGAATAGTAAGGCCCGAACCACCAGGTCCGTAAGACTAAAACCATTACACTGGTGCCGTGACCAGTTAATTCTGGTGTATAGCCCGGACGTTATAACGTCCGAACGGCTAGTACATGGGTTAGATAGCCTCGCGGAAGCTAACCCAGAAGGGCAATCGGTTGCCAGGAGAATGGCAATGGATCATTGTTGATCCAAACCCATTCGAACTCCCGCGATGCAGAATCTGCATCTTGGAGAGATCCCGAACCTCACTATAAAATGGATAGTGAGGAGAACATACCAGACTCTGTACGACGGGAACAATCCATACAGAGACAGGGTAATTTGATAAGTCAACAATCACTTGTTGATGAATTAAGTAATTCGATGTTCGAAGTTGGTGGTAGTACTAACCCAGAACATCCGGCACCTATGCCAAAGAGGGTAACGTTTGGAAAACTACCATACAATATACCCAGACCCGGACTACCCATATTAGATTATAGCGCCATAGACAGCGATGTAACTTATGCGGTACCGGAAAGTGAGGAATTTAAACAACCGGATGTCCTGTTGTTAAACGAAACCTACATAACTTTGAACGAGAATCTAAACACCTTGATCAAAGCGAAAGATGAAGTGATCAATGGAAAACTACATCTAGAGGAAGACTTGATCGGTATGTGAAGTGAATTCGAGACCAGGAAGAATGAGTACATGAAGGAATTAGAAAATGAAGAAATAAAACTTCAAGAGATGAGAAAGTCATTCAATAAAGAATATGACAATAGACACACTCGTATCCAGACATACATAGATACGAATGATCAATTTAGTCTTGATAAGGCGAATTACGAATCCGAAATAAGCCGATATCAAAGCGAATTGGAGAAATTGAAACTTCAGTGCAGTAAACAAGCTGAAGACAATGAAACCATCCGGGTGGGTATTATAGCTTATAATAAACAACTGGAGGAAGATAGACAGAAACTCACGAATGAGCTACTATAGATCCAAATGTGGTCTCTACAATGTTGGCGAAATCATCCCAGGATGAAACTCCCACCAGATTCAACCCATTTGTTAGCGATGGGGCTGATAAAAATGTAGTATCCGGAATCTATAAGAAACCGGATAACACCGCAGTTAGCGGAATGAGTATCCAAAATAGTAATTGCCCACAGGGGACTACTAATAAAGGATCTACGAATAGTGCATCTACACCTCAAGCTCCGGTGCTTGATACACACAGCACCGGAGATGTACCTTTCTGATCTGTAAACTATCTTGAAGAGTTGGTATCCAATAACGGTACTACTTCCATTTTTCCAAGTCACTTATATGTACACCGTCCGTGTTCAAACACTAAACATAGTTATCTTGTAGTGTAAATAGATACTCCATTTTTTTCTCATTGTATAAAACTAAAATCAGTTTGACAAAATGACCAAAAAAAATTCTAAAATGTTAACTCATACGTGAGTTCAAAAAATTTTCTTTTCGGGTAATAGTGCTTATATGTTCTTGTTAAAATACATATTGCTCATTTATAATCAGGTACTTGTAACATGTATAATATAACAATTGTTCTTCAAACTACTGTTGTATAATTTAACTTTACCTACCTTCGAAGATGAAAATGTATTTCACTTCGCAGTAGTATACTATATTTACTACCAAGGTCTGTTAATTTAATAATGTTACATAATTTGTATATATCTCGCTCCACAATATCATTGTGTAAATAATCACCTTGAGCCCTAATATAGTTTTTTAGACTATTTCCTACGTGTTTTTTTACCCTAGTCATAGCCGATGGGGGTAGTGTAGGGGCTCATGGAGTGTTATATATAGTGTTAGGTCCCAATTCGAGAGGGCAGGTCGATCGGTGCGGTTACCACCGGTAGGACCAGAGGTCGCTTCAATCTCTGGCCGCTATGGGGTGGTGGCAGCACTAGTCTTCGCTGCTCCAGTCCCTACCTGGGACCGTGTAGGGAGCTCAGTCTGCGGCCAGGGCAACACCTGGAGAGAACTGAGCTATACTCATGGCACCACTTCGAACAGATGTAACTCCGAAATAAACATGTGCCGGTTGCACTAACCCGAGCTAACTTGTCTGGTTTTACTTGATATTGACATATCTCGAACTAAACCTAAGTTATATAAGAACTCAAACCATTACACCTGTTTTGCATAGTATAATACAGGTGATTGGGAACCTTTCAAGATTCCGTATCAACGGTTACCTCTGGCTAAGAAAAGAGTGGCAGAAGAGGATATCAATAAGATGTTAGAACAGGATGTAATCGTCCCGTCTAATAGTCCCTGGAGTAGTCTTGTATGTATGGTACCAAAAAGGATGGCACCATTCGATTCTTTATTGATTACAGGAACTTAAATGGAGTAACGAAAAAGAATTCATATCCATTGCCTAGAATAGATGAAACCATCATTCCCTAGGTGGTAATAGCTGGTTTTGTACTCTAGGTTTACAATCCGGATACTGGGAAGTAGGAATGAATCCTACAGATATGGAGAAAACTGCGTTTTCTAGCCATATCGGATTGTTTCAATACAATGTTATGCCTTTAGGTTTATTCAATGCACCAACCACCTTTGAAGCAATGATGGAAACTCTGTTGAATGATCTATTGTGGAAAAAGTGTCTTGTATTCTGAGTAAGCAGGTAGTCCCATGGGCGCTGCCATTACTGGAGCTTGTTATCAGTGAGTTCTACTGATAACACCTATCAGATTGGTACCAGTTGGCCCCCGAGAGGACCACAGTGAATAGTTGGTATCATTTCATTGGCTGATAATCAAACCAGCTAAGGCCGTATACCTTGATGATGTGATAGTATTCGGAAAGTCATTCGAAGAATGCTCTCATAACCTCAAGTTAGTTTTGCAACGCATCATTTCTAATGGTCTCAAACTGAAACCTAAGAAGTGTCATTTGTTCAAACAGTCCATGAATTATTTGGGCCGTATCATTTCAAATAAAGGAATAAAAGCTGATCCGGAAAAGATAGAATCAGTCACGAATTGCAAGTGACAAGGAAACATTTCCTTGGGGACATGAACAAGATCAAGCTTTTAAAAAGCTTAAGGATCTGTTCACGAGTACTCCAGTATTGCAATATCCTAATGAAACGGATGATTTCATATTGGATGTGGATGCTAGCAATGAAAGTATTGGTGCTGCTCATTCTGGGTTTATCAATCAATCACATACTTACACGAATAAATGATCTTCCTAAAAAGAATCATAGGGACTATAGAAAATGCTATTTTACTGAGAAAAAAAAATACAAAATACTAGTAAAAAGAAAATCCTGATATCATGAAACTTCCTGAGGACTTTCATCACTGTACCAGGTATTCCTTCTGAGTTACAGTAGACTACTGTACACATGGCCGTTACGGATTTTTTTTTTTTTTTTTTTTTGGCGGGGGGGCATTTTTGACATTTTGTTAAAAAAAGACCTGAAAACTGTCATCGCTGTTTATTCTTGGGCGAAGCAGTGACGTCATACCAACCAGTGCAGTCCTTATCAGCCTTACCTCCCTCCTGATAAGAATCTTCATATAGGAAATGTACTGTAAAACCCGGTCATAAGGGAGCGTTCATTATTTATGGCAGGGGGGGGGGTGAGAATCTTGTTCAGCAAATACCTGAAAATGAAGCGTCCCCCCCCATGTGAATATCCCAAAATGAACCGCCTCCCCCACAGAAATATCCAAAAATGAATTGCCCCCCCTATGTGAATACCCCAAAATGCAGTGCCCCTCCCCCATTGTGAATACCCCAAAATAAAGCGCTGCCCCCCACTCATTACCGCTCACTATAATACACTAAAATTGATTCCCTCAATAGAAATATCCTAAAATCACTCTTCCCCTTAGCACATGAAATGGCACTTTCCTGTGCTAAGGGATTTTCCTTTCAACAACAATGCTGGCTACCTGAAGGCACATAGCACCTTACTATGTGTGCATCCCTTTATGTTGCTGCAAGCGTGTGTAATAGAAGGTGTGAAAACTCCTGTAGACACAATCACTACCAATGGTGGTACCACTTACAAACATTGATTGTTGCCCCAATGGATGCCATTGTAAGTCCCCCTATATTCTATTTCATCAGACATACTAAAAAAATTCTGCCCCCCGCCCCGCTCAAGGGGTCAAAATTCTTTTGACCCACACCTTAAGAGCCAAAAAGCATGTGCGAATGTGCCCTTTTAACCTATTCCGATGTAGCAGGTTATCCCATGGGCGTGGCCATTGCTGGAGCTTGTTACCAGTGAGTTCTACAGATAAGACCTACCAGATTGGGTACGACCCGCGAGAGGACTGCAGTGAACAGTTGGGATCATCTCATTGGCTGATAATTAAACCTGCTAAGTCTGTATAGTAACGCTTGGGCTTTTTAGCTGAAAACAGGTGAAATTGTTTTGACCCCTCTGGTCAAGGGGTCGGAAAAACTCTTAAAAATGATCACTCCCTTAGCCCTCTGTATCCTGATAATACATACTTGTGAGCAGGTAAGGGGTAAAAGACATGCATGCGGGGGTATATGGATGATCGTTTCTGTTTGCCTACTCACACTTTTGAATAAAAAATCTGCAAATTTAAGTACACACGCAAAATGTCTTTTTTACCTTTTCCGCAAAAATTCATACACACGAAAATATCTTATAGTAGATATTCTGAATTTGGGAGAATGCTATAAGTTGCACCTGATGCCTAATAAGGTTCTGATTGCCTAATAAAGTTTATACACTGCTTTCAATGTAATTAGCGCACATACCCTAATAGGTGCACATCCCTCTTTTAGACTAGGAATTATTGTGAAACCCTGTTCATAAGCCGTTCTCAGTCATAAGCCAGGGCTAGAGTTGGGAAAATATCATGAGCTGATTTCGGGTTGAAATTTCAAGAGGTTTAGAAAAACTCTATAATTCATAGCAATAAAACTTGGTCATAAGCCAGGGGAGACTTGATGATTTAAAGCCGATTTTGCTCGAAAATAGGGAAAAAAATCTGGCATATGACAAATACCAGTGCCCTAGAATAAAATATCCCCTTGCACGAATGTCCTAAAATGAAGCGCCCCCCTACATGAATATCCAAATATGAAGTGCCTCCCCGACAGAAATACCCTAAAATAAAGTGCCTCCCCCTCGCAAATGTCCCAAAATGAGCTGCCCCCCCCCTCGAAATGCTCACCCCCCCCCCTGCCATAAATAATGAACGCTCCCTAAGCTGATCTCTTTTTTTTGGGGGGGGGGGGTCAAAATTGGTTTAAAATTATTTGCTAGTTTACCCCCGGCTTTTGAGCGGGCTTTATTAAAGAGATAGTGAAAATTTGGCCCCAAAATCGACTTATAGCATTCAAGTCTACCCCCGGCTTATGACTGAGGTCAGCTTATGAATGGGGTTTTACGGTACTAGAAGATGTTAAAGCACTTATCAGAAAAGTTCTACAAATCCCACAGCAAAATGAATTACAAAATCTGAAAGATATGAAAAATTTGCATCACATGCTTAATGCACAAGGAAAACAGCAAAAGGGTTACTTTTTCTAGTACAAAATGTAGATTGCCTATACTAAGGTTCTATCAAGGATATATAGTTGTTAGTGTTGACCAAGCCAACCTGCTCCTGCTACAGGGGCATGATGAGTTCCTCTCTTACTCACTGCAGTGTACCTCAAAATTTGAAATACTACAGGTGTTTGGTTTGATTTTTCAATCCAATATTGATGGGATACCTAGATACACTCTTTCTCTCTGGATATCTAGATTTCTAAGCGGTTGGTACCGTTTTTCAATTTCAAAACAGTATAATTGTGAGGTGTTTCTGCCCCCTCAATAGGCCTATGTGGCTGCAGGGACTGGGTGGGTGAGTAGCCCCTGTAGCCTAGGGGTTGACTAGGACGCCATCTTGTGTATCAAACTGATAAAACGATTGTATATAATTGGCTCAGGGACCACCCTGAGTCTATACCGCCGGATAGGTGGTGTATGATAAAAGTCATTCATGTTACATTTTGCAGTTTAAATTTTATGTAAGAAATAATAGTGACACATCAATACAATTGCTATGTTTGATAGTTGACATATTTGTCTTCCTATGTATGCAAATACCACATTTAAATATGTAGTTGCTAATTTATAGTGATTTTTTATAAATAAAAAGTCCTGACTTTTTCTTTTTTGCCAATCCACTTCTCCATAGGTTTACCTCCAGGCTGGACTTTTCTCTCTTTGTTTCGAAAACAGCGTCTAAAAGTGAGATGCTTTGGACACCTTTCAAAAAACGCAGGAAAAGTCACCCTGAGCCCTCTGTGCGAATGCACGTCGCCCAAAATTTTTCTACCCTTTGTCAGATCCCTAGCAGCAGGGTTCTGCTCCCGATAATTTGATATCGCAGGCCAGCTTTTGTGGAAGTTAGCTGGCACTTTCCTCACTGCTTCACACCCCAAAAAGTTCGCTTCATTCGGTACCCCAAGAGTACTCCCCTCTGAAGCAGTCAAAAATCAAACATCTTTGACCAGCGACCAAAGAAGGCATTTTTATATGTAGTGTAACAAATATGAGAAAATCTTGATAGAACTGGAAGACTTGCATCCCTTAGTAGACAGAACACACATGACGACCATGTAAATATTCAAGATTACTGTTTATTCCATTGTTTACAGGTGGGATATAAACCACCTCATAGTAGGAAAAAACTGCTGTCATCATCCCCACCCCAGACCTTCGTCTATGTCTGGACCTAACTAACCACCCCCCCCCCCTCCAAGAAAAAATTAATACAAGGTCACAACATCCCAAACCTATGTAAAACAGTTAAATTTTTTAATCTTACTCTGGGTCTTAAGGCTTGAAGAATAAGGAATGTGTTTCAGGTGAAACGACCATATTTAGCAAAGCAGGCACGGTTGTAAGTTTTTGACATTTCCAAAAATATCAATTAGATTCCACTATTTGTTTCTTGATGAATCTTCTTTGAATCTATATTTTTTAAAAGGAATATTATTTAAACTCAACAGTTTTCTTTTCACCAAAAATTGCTGAGAATGTGGGGAGTGTTTGGATGACGCTTTCTCTTTCAGCACGTTACCTGAAACACAATTTAATTTTTGCCTCAGGACACAGATGACGTATTGTTCAGTCTCATTGTGCCTTTATTTGTTATATTTATCAGGAAGTAGTTCATGGGTAACGGAAAATGCCGCCACCTAGTGCAAGAAGGTTGTAACTGCATATGGGTTAGCAGGGTAAAGTTTTTAGATAACTTGGACTAGACCTTTTTCAGCAATATTACCGTCGGCCATCGGCAAAAAATAAAACAAAATACCTATTAAATACCCCCTGAGCAGCACAAGAAGTTAACAATGGCGAGGGCAAATAAAAAAAAACAAAAAAAAACCCTTCTTGGGCAATGACTGACATTTTGTACTAAGTTGAACATTTTGGACACGATATCAAGTTGACAATATGTTCAGAAGGGGAGGGGAATGCCCATTGGTTTGTGACCTCCATGAACTTAACATTTTATATGTACCAAAAATCCCATCGGGGGCCTCAATGAGGTACCTTTCACCTTGTTGACCCAAATGCAGTTAAGACCTTCTTGCACTGAGGGTACAATGTATCACCTTATTGAGTACCTTAGTGGCCTGTTTAAAGAGCCCCGGCAACTATGATTTCAACACCACTGTATGCCCCTTATTCAAGACCAGCGCTTAATCAAGACTTAGTCTTTTGTGTATTTATCAATTTTAAGACTACCGTATACCAGGCGCTTAGGGAGTGATCTTCTAACAACAGGGAGGAGGGGGGGGGGGGAGTGCATGGTCAGCGGGCCCCATCCTCTTGAGGGTCAATGTGCCCCTTTAACCTACAGTAATGAAAACAGGTTAAAATATACTGACCCTGCGCCCCCTCAGAGGGGTTAAAAAAATGTTGACCCTCCGAGTCAAGGAGTGGGAAAATTCGGACCCCCCCAGCCCCCTCAAACTCATCCCCCCCCCCCACCCCCTGTTGTTGAGAAATTATCACACTCATTTTAAGACCGGGCGATTAAACAGGCTACTACAGTATTTATAGGAGTGAGTAATGGATGTTTAACGCCATTTTGACAGCTACGGTCATATTCATGGCGAACAGTATTTATAAATCATTATTACCATCACACCTTGCATACAAGCCACACCTTGTACATGAGGATGGGCCCCAACTGCACCTTATGGGTTCAGCAAAAGTGTTGTGTGTGTCTTGTACGCAAAGTATTTATAACTATAATATAGCAGTACTAGACTGACCAGAATCAGACTCAGGGTGTGGCCTGAGCTTGGGTTGCACCTCATCACCGAGGTGTGCCTTTTATACGCTCAGGTGATGCTCTCAATTATGATGAGGTTCTTGGTTCTATTACAACAGATAGATGGTGCTAATTGTAGTCTAAGAGTCTCTTTTGTTTTATAGGACTCTTCAGTATTCAATATCAGTATGCACCTGAGCATGCTTTTCCCAGGACGCCATGAACTTTCTGCACAATACAAAATCACCCTCCCCCCCTTTAAACAAGATGATGAGGTGGAATGCTTTACGTTTTTAAGTCAACCTGCTTGTTCATTGATCCCCTCCAGATAAAAAAGAACCACATTCACTTCCATAGAACAAGTATAAAAATACAGAAGTACATACTAGAGTAGCATTCTTCAGTGGATTCTGCACAATCTTGTCAGTTGTTGAATAATGTCACGTAGTTCCTAGGTGCGTCACAAGAGGACGTTGTGGTTCAGTTTCACTGCACCACCATCGCTGCAGGCTGTTCCTGCCCCCCCCCCCCCCATTTCTACGTTAATTCTAACACTTAGAATTTATCATAATTATATTATATACATGTTCAATACCTGTGTCCGTATATCAATAGTCCTAGATCTCACAACAAACCTTGGCATAAGGGCACATAGCCATCAAATGCACGATGTCCATTTGCCATGATGCCTGCCCTCAGGGCTGAGTAATTCGTAGTGCTGCATTGTCTGCTCCTGCTGAGGTTGTGGGTTGATACACTCCCAGATCGCCACATTTCGTTGGTGCATTGTGATGGACTATGAACAGAAAGCCTTTAGGCATTGTCATTCTTAATTGTTTACCTTTATATCCAACCCACTCATTCCATACAGAAGTGATCTCAGCCACTTTTACATTACATGACATAGCCTACTGCTACCTCACCATGTACTCACCCCCGACCAGTTTGCCATAAAAATTAGGATATGATAACAATAATACACACAAAAGATATTCAGCACAGCTGTGTCAATCAAACGGTTACACAAACCAGTAGCAATATAACCACACATCTGGGTACCCTTGTAGAATATCCTGCCATTCCCATCTGTACAGAAACACTTGTGTTCAGTTTAAGTATTATAAAACTCATGTTAAAACACAGGACTACAATTATTTCCAAATCGTGCCATGTACCCTCTCCAGCAAATACATAATTGGCTACTACACAAAATAATCAATATTTTCCATGATGCTTGTTTCAAAACGAAATTGGCGATAAAGTGAATCAATCTGAACAATTACTAGACGGTGAACAACAAGTTGTTTACGCATTAAATCATTGCAGAGACATTTCTCAGAACAAAGTAAAGGTGTCGCCCACCAGGTGAGAGATGTGGGGGTGTACGGTAGACCTTTTAATTATAACTTTATAATAATTTGGATTAGGGATCCACAGCTGGGAAGTTACTATTTTAAAAAAGGAAAAGAAAAAAACAACCAGATGTTTGGACATTCTATGGCCCAAAATGGGGTTTTCAATGATTATTGAATATTCTTTTTTGACCTTTTCCAGCTGTGGTCGTCCAAGATATCAGCTCAAAAAATTCCCCAATTCAAGAAATTATTAGATGGCCATAGTGAATACAGCGTATCTCCATATCATACACCCCTTTGGGACTTTTTTGTAGCGTTTTGAACAACCCCTACACCCACGTGCAAGTCAACAGGCACCGTCCTCTCTTGTTGCTATTATGCCACCCCCCCCTTTTTTTTTTTTTTTTTTTTTTCATGCCTGCAATGCTCGTCACTTTTGCAAGGTTATTGTGTAAAAATTTATCAAAGTGCACGTCAACTATTCAGCTCGCTGCCTTCCTCCTTCTCCACTTTACTTTGAGCATCACTTTCCTCATCATCATCAGCGTTCACCTGTACAACAATTTTTTCCCCGTCAACTTCCAAGACTTCATGATCTCCACTTTTTAGGACTGCGTCTGGGGTAGCTGGGTCAGACTGGTCACTGTTTGATTTGTTATTGTCACCTTTGGATTCTTGACCGCTGCTAGATGCAGTAGGTTTGTCCTCCTTAGCATCTTCTACATCGTCATCGTCAGACTCCAATACAATTACCTCTGCTCCTGACGGAGGATCTTTTTTTGTCTTTTTTGCAAGTTCTTCTAGTCGATCCATGTAAAACTTCACCTGGTCCTTCTTCAACCCAACAAGCACAACAGAGCACTGCTTCAGATGAGACCTCTTCATGTGACGCACCATGGGGCGACCAATTGTTACACGGTCTGGACACAGGACACATTGGTCTACCTCATGTTTGTGTTTCTCATTCCAATGCTTGTGGAGGAGGTCTGCAGATGCCCATTTGTCGCTGCAGCGCCAACACTTGAACACATGGAGCTTATTACAATGCATAGTGAAGGACTCCACACTGGGGAACACTATGTTGCAAAGAGAGCACACAGGTTCAAACTTTTTCTTTTTGGCTGAATTCTCGAAGAGCCCTGTGGGAACTGGAGCGCTGCCCTTGTTAGTGGGTGCCTTAACCGGAGGATTTGACTTGGGAGACTGGGACGGAGTGGGTAGCTGAGATTTGCTGGGACCCATGCCAATTTCAGGTGTACCTTTCAGCAGCTCCAAGTGAGCAGTGTGGATGTGACGCTTGAGACCCTTCTCCCCAGCAAAACCAAGACCACACACCAGGCACTTGCCTGTCTTGTACATGGTGTTGAGCTTCACATTGTGTGCAGCACTAAGATGGGTGATGATGTTCTCAATATTCTTCGCTCCACAGAGGTAGCACCTGTAGCTGCGTTCACGTGGCTTGACATGGGAGATCTGTCGATGTCTTGCCAGTCCTTGGTATGTCCAGAAGGCTTGGGGACAGCTGTCACACTTGAGGTGAGGGTTGAGACGAGCAAATACATCCTTCTGAATATCCACTTTGTGAGCCCAATAGAAGTGGATTCGCAAAGACTCACGGTCCTTTACAAAGCCGCCACATATCTCACATATCTCAAATTTAGGGTTACTGGCTGCTGCTGCTTGGGCCTGTGCATCCGTCATGGCCATGCCTGGTCGCTGGTTAGAGGATGCAGCTGAGGCTGGTGGCACCTGGGCACGTTTGAGGATGTCTTGAATGGCTTTCTGTTGCTGAGCAGCACTGTGCTGCTGGGTAACCTGAGCTACAACCTGTTGTGCTATCTGCGATATATTCTGTGGCGTTTGTTGCTGTTGCTGCTGCTGTTGTACAAACTGCAAACCCTGACCCTGGGTTGGGCGGACCTGCGGCAAGATGGTGGTGTAGGCTGATGGCACTTGCTGCACCATCAATGGTGGATTGACCAGTGTGTACATTTGCCCACCAGGACCCTGTATCTGCTGGGCATTTGGACGGACCGCAGGCTGGGCCACGATCCTCCCACGCTGGTTCTGCATTGCCGACTGCGTCGTCATCTGTGTTCTTGCTTGTTGCTGGGAGAGTATTGTCTGAACTGTAGGGTTGGAGGGGTTCACACGCACAACGGAAGTCATTGGGCGTACATTAGAGCCCTGCTGTGGACCACGAGTGTCTAAGTAGCTCTTTAACTGAATGTTGGCAGTGGCAGGGGGCTTTGATGCAGGCTGTACACGCTTGGTGATTATACTCTTAGGTTTCTTGAGGGGTATGTCACAGTCTGTGGGCAGGGGCTCCTGGTTACGCTTTAAACCAAACTGTTTGTCACATTTTAAACGATGTCTTGCCACTGCATTTTTTGAGTTATTTTCATATGGACATTGTGGGCAGGAGAAGAATGCCTTTTTCATGAAGACACGGCCCTTACGATTGTGCTCTGCTTCCATATGAAAGAAAAATGGGGCAGGGAGTCTTGTTTCAAAATCACAGAATGAGCACTCATATTTCCCTTCGTCTTGCCCATGAGCAAACTCTAAATGCCATTCTATGACATTCTTACTTTCGGTCTTAAACCCACATTTATCACATGACCGCATCTTTAGTTGGTAGGCTTGGTTGCGTTTGTTGAGTTTCTTGTAGGTGTCCTTCAATTTAGTGAGCTGCTCACGGCCCCTTTTATCTAGTTTGTTCATGGAGTGTTTCTTGTTTTGTGCCCTCACCAAGTCTTTGTAAATGTGCTGAGCCCCCAGATCCATGCCAATGCCATAGAGCAGCTTAGCCACCGGGCGTAGATCGTCGTTGTCCTTAGCAGCATCTTCTATTCTCTTCAGTTTCTTCTCACGCTGGTCTACTTCTGCTGCTATTTGCAGCTCTTCAGCAGATGGTTTCTTCAACTCTTTTTCCAACTCCAGTTCTACTGCATCTCTGTCAATCCCTCCCACGGTCTGTTTCCTTTCTGTAGGGGGACTAGCTGGAGTACTTTCTTCTTTGTCAGACTTGATTGTAAGCTTATCCTGGGAGGAATCATCCACCTCTGATTTGATGCTTTCGTTTTCCTTATTGTCATCAGCACTGCTTTTACTGTCCTCGTCATTGACACTTTGAATGTCTTTAGCCTCAATGTCTTTGTTATCTGAGCCGATAGGATCAGTTCCATTGGACTGTACAACTGAGTCTCCACCACTACCTTCACTCTCACCTCCAATATCACATTGTTTGATTTCATCATTGTCTTTTTGCCTACTGTGATTGGACTTGGAATCAGTTTCCTCCTCCCCATCCTTACTTTCATTCTCATTACTACTTCCATTTAGGTCACTGGTCCCCATATCTTCCTCGTCTGCATGACTACCATTCTGACCATTGACTCGTTTGGCATCACCATTACATAGCTTTGTATTCAGGTCACCACCACCAATGCTCTTTCTTGTCTTTAGTTCAGAGGGACTGATGCTATCACTGTCCCCACTGTTACTGGCATCTGCACATAGGTCCACCTCCATCCTGTCGATCAGGTCTACCATGTTCTTCTCTATTTCAGTCTAAGACCGGTCATTTTCACTGAAAATGGAAAGTGGAAAAAAATCAATGGCATGTTCTCACAATTCCTAATTTACAGGCAGTCTTTCAGATTGAATAACGTCATATCAATACATGCAAACACTGGACAAAAAACGAAAAGCCCTTACTTCCACCTTAAAACCCTGCATATGCACCGCGGCTTATAGACCATTTCAGACACAGGGGGAGGGGCGGTAGCTGTAACACCTTCCCATAGTACCCCTAAACATTTCCATTGGCAGAGGGGAGGGGATAGTCCTCACTCAGAGCCCTTCCTATAGATTTTGAGTTTGAAAAATTCATTGGTTTGAAAAAAAGTCACTAATTTTTTTTATTTTCAAAGCACATCACAAACTCAGGGTACGGCTTATATGCGGGTGTGGATGATACAAGGGGTTTTATGACAAGTACAATTTGACGAGAAAAGGAATGCGGTTTATTCAAGGGTGTTTGGCAGTACAGAACAGTTTGCAGGGATAGAAATAATAAATCGGGGTTCTCCACAGACCGAAAAATCACACTGTAAAATCTCGCAGGTTTCTAGCACTGGACATTGTTCAAGCTGTACGTATCTAATAACTATGGCCACACCAAAAAAACAGGTGGGGTCTAGGGATTTTTTTTGGCATCCAATGGATTCCCTGCTGATAAATTGAGGCATGAGCAAATTTTTCATATAAAATCGTACATGCGAGTTGTGTGTCACTGTACTAGTTTATAAAAGAAAATTACAAAAAATGGGGGGTGATCTACCCTACCCTAATTTTTTTCAGCATGCTACGCCTACAATATAAAAGCACTTAAAGTGTCAGAACTTGGCCTTATTTGGACATAAGTTGTCATAGTGTGGCTGCAGTCAACCTGACACGCCTCGACATTAAGCAACAACAAAACAGTTGGGTGTTGTGTGGTTCAGGTAACATGCTAAAAACCCAGGGAGGGTAGGTCAGAGTTTTTTGTTTTTTTTGTTTGCAATTTTTTTTACTGTTACAGCGACTCATGACGAGTCACTGGGACTTCATCAAATACATGCTGATCTGCCGGTATATGCGGTCTAGAGGTCAGAGCTTTTGGTTTTATGACAATTTTCCACATTGACCTATTTCCATGGTGGCCATGTTGAATTTCAGGCACATTCCCAGGGTGGAGGATGGCAAACTATTTATGACCATGTTCTGATGCTTTAAGTGCTTTTATATTGTAGGCGTAGCATGCTAAAAAATTAGGGTAGGGCAGATCCCCCCCGCCCATAGCTCAGAGCATGCCTGTCCAATACCAATGTTGCATCTTCCACAGTAGGGCGCACCAGTGCTTTATCTGGAACTTATAGAGAATATAGGATGCTGCACTGTCCAATGCAGTAACGTGGCAGAGGTTCAGCGTGACTACCTGTGAGAATTTTTTGTCAACGCCACGGTCAGGCCGGCCTTACACCCCAGTCCCTGCTGCTCTCCCCATATTGGAATATTCTGGCCATTTCTAGAAAAAGTAATACTACCAGGTTTTGAATGAAGACCTAAGCTATTAGTCTGGTAAATAAAGAATAAAATATGGCCTAGTTCCAACAAAAAAGGTGGAAAAGGTTTCTTAGTGGATTTCAACTCCTTGATACCTCCTCTTTCAGGAAAAAAATAGTTTGCCATCCTCCACCCTGGGAATGTGCCTGAAATTCAACATGGCCACTATGGAAATAGGTCAATATGGAAACATACGTAGTACCGTAATCTCTCGCGTAGAAGATGCGGTGCGCGTATAAGATGCACCCCCAACTCAGGAAAGGCTGGTTCGCGTATACAAAAGTTTTATCAAGGATATACAGCAGATGGCGTTAGTGTAGACCAGGCCAAACTGCTCCTGCTACAGGGGCATGGTGAGTTCTCTCTTACTCACTGCAGAGTGTACCTCAAGATTTGAAATGCTACAGAAGGTGTTTGGTTTGATTTTTCAATCCAATATCGATGGGGTACCTAGATACACTCTTTCTCTCTGGATATCTCTGATTTCTAACCTCTTGGAACCATTTTTCATTTTCAAAACAGTATAATTGTGAGAGGTGTTTTCTGCCCCCTCAATATGCCTATGGGGCCACAGGGGCTGGGTGGGTGAGTAGCCCCTGTAGCCTAGGAGTCGACTAGGACGCCATCTAGTGTATCAAACTAATAAAACGATTGTATAAGACGACCTCTTAGGTTGTTTTTTTTAAATTCAGTACTGTTCTATAGTAAAAACACCCCGCCTATAAGACGCACCCCGAACTCAAGGCAATTTACCTCACTCGTATAAGACCCAGCAGCATTTTGTTTGGCCTATAAGACGCATCTTATACATGGGAGATGACAGTAGCTTTATTAACATCAGCATTTGAAGATCTATCCATTGGGGTTATTTTCAAATGTCAAGGTTACAAAGAAACCAATATGGCTGCCAAAAATATCGTTAAATTCAAATAATTACCAACAAATGATTGATATTATCTTAAAATTGAAGTAAATGTTTTGAACAAGGGTTCTCAGTGGTTTTCAAGTCCTTGATGCCTACTTTTAAAAGAAAGAAAAATATTTGCCACCCTATCCCATGGGAAAGTACCCAATATCCAATATGGCAGCCATAAAGTCGGTCAATTAGGTAAATTTTCATAAAATTAGAATCAACCTAGCTAGAAACAAATGAGAGTGAGTGAATGAATAATAGTTGTTTATCGCCATTTCAACAGCTAAGGTCATATTCATGGCGAGAACTACATTACACAATTTCACAGGGGAATGTGTCAGTGCCCGCACATATGTGCACCACACACATCCCGAGGGGATAGGAAAGAGGAGAAATAGACCTTTTTAAGTGGGCTAGGGAAGCCCAGGAAACAAATGTACCGTAATCTCCCGCGTAGAAGGCGCAGCTCGCGCAGAAGGCGCCCCCCCCAACTCAGAAGAGGCCTTTTCACGTAGAAGGCGCATGTACCTCTTCTGGATCGATTTCCAGAAAAACCCGCGTATAAGGCGCCCCCCCCCACCAACTCACAGGGGGGCTGTTTCGCGTAGAAGGCGCCCCCCCTCCCCACCCACCTCTATGAGTTCAAGCGGTCATCGGCGCATGGTGGGCGTATTCCCCGCCGAGCAAATCTACAGCGACCGGTCTGCCGCGGTGCTGGCTATTTGAGTTCAAGCTGTCATCGGCACACGGTGTGACGGTCGGCGTCAAACCCGCCGAGCAAATCTACAGCGACCGGGCTGCCGCGCTGCTGGTGCTATGAGTTCAAGCTGTCATCGGCACACGGTCGGCGTAATGCCCGTCGAGCGCCTGTACACCGACCGGGCTGCCGCGCTGCTGGCTATATGAGTTCAAGCTGTCATCGGTACACGGTCGGCGTATTGTCCGCTGAGCGCCTGTACACCGACCGGGCTGCCGCGCTGCTGGCTATATGAGTTCAAGCTGTCATCGGCGCATGGTGGGCCTTATCCCCATTATGAATATCTGCATTAGCATTATGAATATCTGCATTTGATGAATTATCCTTTGGGATGATTTTCAAAGGTCAAGGTCAGAGAAACCAATATGGCTACCATAAAATGCCAATTAGTTCAAACAATTCCTGTAAAATGGATGTTATCATGTTGAACTGAATCAAAATTGACTAAGGTTCCTTAGTGCCTTCAACTCTTTGATACCTCCACTATCCTTTGGCATGCTCTGCCATGGACAAACTTTCAAAATCTAACATGGCCTCTATCAGAGCTCTCAAGTTTTGATGAAGCTAAAGAGTGAGACTTTGCCGGGGAGCTCAGAAATTTCAAAGCATTAGGTTAACTTGCCCAGTTCTCGGACAGTTTAACTTTTGGGAGACTACTAAACTGGCCCAACTCGGTTTCCTACATTGGTATTATAATAAAAAGTCTCCCTACCTGAAGCCTAATATTTATAGTTGTTATAAGGGGTTTTGTATAGACATTCAAAAGAACCAGTTCTCGGACGGGTGTCCCAGTTCACGGACAGCCTCTGTATTTTAAAGAAAGCTTTACAAGCTGAAGCAGGCCCACCACCATTATATGATATTGATGAACTAGAAGTCTTGACGTATTTGCTAGTATATTCACTCTAATTTTGGTTTTAGAATATCAATTATCGAAATTCTCAGGAAAAAGGCATGTCATCATGCCCAACTACCGGACACCGCATTTTCAATGGTCCAATTCTCGGACACAAGTTTCAAGTGATACCAAACGGAGGGCACCACACACTTTGAAATTTATCAATTTGCCATTGGGAATAGACATCTATTAGATGTAACAGAGAGGAAATCAAAATAAAATAGGATTTATGGCCTGAAATAACATTTAGTTAACTCCAAAAAATCGTCCGAGAATTGGACCTGTCCGAGAACTGGGCAAGTTACCCTAGGGGAAATGTCACAATCTAGGTAAAACAGGGGGGTTGGGAAAATTTTGAAAAAATAAAGACAATTTGGCTGACTTTCCTACACCAGTGAGTTAGGAAAGGGCCAAGTTCACTGTAAAAACCTATACTGATTTTTTGAACGCGAGATATTGTCTGCTCTGTGTGAGAGTGAGATTAGCCCCAAATACGTGAGACTCACGCCAGATGCGTGAGAGTTGAGAGGTATGCTCTATGGAAGTAGGTCAGAGTGGTAAACTATCAGAGAAAGAGACTTATTAAAGACAATATTAATTCATTTTAAAAGGATGAGTAATGATAAAGTGTAATTCATGGGCTATAGAAGGTTATGCCTGAGGATCCATAAAATTCAGTCTCAGGCCTCCTCTAGTGCATTTCTAATATGTGCAACTTAATTCATGCTCTCCAAAATGTGCACCTTAGGCTTAAATCTATCAATAACATTAAAATGTTAATGGAATTACTGAGAACAAAAATGATTAAAGTGTACAGTTGAGTAATAATAGTCCATTTGAACATCCTGTCACATTTGAGAGAAGATTTTTTTTTGAGACCCAATGATCGGATATACTAACTTTAAGATAGAAACATAAGTGATACTTTTATTAACATTGAAATTTGGGGAACGATCCACAAGTATTATCATAAGGCAGGGTTCTCCTCACACTGCAATGATACCGGCGGGCCGCCGGCGTGATTTTTACTACCGCAGGTGTCAAATAACCCCAGAGTCGCCGCCGGTGTCATTTTAGCTCTCTGTAGGTTTTTGAATTTTGAAAATCCAGCAATTAGAACCAAAGTTATGCCCCTTTTAGCACTTTTTCTGGGTCAAAATATGTAATTTCTTGTAAAAAGGATGGGCAAATCTATTATGAATATCTTAACCACCATTTATCACTATAATGGGCATCAAACCCATAATTATTATATTGAAAGTTTGCATAATGATTTTCGTACATCGTCTCGTTCGGGGTTTACGGTGTGGTTTTTTAATCTGCGGAGAACCCTGATAAGGTCAAGGTTAGATCACCAAGAAATCAATATAACTGCCAAAATTGAATGCTGATAAAATTGCCCTAATGGGAGATGATCAGGGCTCGACAAATCCCTGTGCCCAATGCCCATGACTCAAAAAAAGTTCACTGGGCACAAAATATTTTTCAAGCTGTGCCCAATGGCACAGCTGTCCAAAAGCTACTTAAGACATCAGCACAAGGCAATGCTGCTGAGATTATTTGGGTGTACTGGACTGTGAGATAAAATCGTTTTATTTATAACTCAGAGATGCCAATTTTCCTGGTTTACCAGAAATTCCTGGTTCCAAGATTTCTGTATTAAATTATGTTAAATTCCTGGGAAAATGTGTCCAAAGTCCAGTTTTCCTGGTTTTTGTCGAACAGTGAGTGGCATCTCTGTTATATTAAAACTATGTGTGTTCTAAATATGTAATTTTGAGTGTAGAAACCAAAGTTCCTTGGCACAGAGCTTGCCTGCTGGGCACAACTTTTTTTTGGCCCTTGTGCCCAGCAGGCACACAGTCTCTGAACTGATTTGTCGAGCCCTGATGATGGTGCAATGTTAAACTGAAAGTGCCTTTATCCTTTATTCAGTAGTATAGATCTACTCCACAAGATTCAATTATCCAGGATTCATACAATTATGGTTGACATGAATGACTGAAGAGTGGAGGATGCTGGAATGTGTAGATCTTGTCCCAGAGTTTGATACACACATAGAAGACATATAACTATTATGTACCACCAAATTTATTCATTGCTTCTGCTTCTAATGATACTGCTACTACATACACCAGAAGGAATGTCCTTCAACAATTTGAACGAATGAAAAAATCAAATGTCACATGGCTGTCAATAATGTAGGTCGAGAACAAGAATATTTACATAATGTAAGTGAGTAAAAATCATATCTGAATAGTCAAACTCACATTGTCCATACTGATAGATAATCACAAAAAAGGGATGATAATACAATATCAAACTGAAAGTCAAGGGATTATCAAGTACCATAATCTCCCGTGTATAAGACGTGGTGCGCATCTAAGACGCACCCCTAACTTGCCAATGGCTGTTTCGCGTATAAGACGCACCTCTTAGGGGTGATTTTTGTAAATTCAGTACTGTTCCATAGTAAAAATACCCAGCGTATAAGACGCACCCCAAACTCAAGGCAATTTACCTCCCGCGTATAAGACCAAGCAGCATTTTGTTTGGCGTATAAGACGCGTCTAATACGTGGGAGATTACGGTAGTTACCTTTGTTCCTAAATGTCTGCCCCACAGACTTAAGTATTCAGAAAAGAAGAAATGAAGAAATTGAACCAGAGTAACATGCATGCTTTAGTGGACAAAAGACTGTAGCAGATGCAGGGCTCGACAAATCCCTGTGTCCAGTGCCCGGGACACAAAAATATTTCTCTGGACACAACTTATTTCTCAAGTTGTGTCCCCCCCTGTAGGACGCACCCCCTTCTTTGGGAAACCTATAAGACGCACCAGGCATTTGTTTGGCCTAGAAGACTTGTCTTATACACCAGAGATTACGGTATGTTTCTAAGTGGATTGGTACTGGTTTTATGACGATTATCCACATTGACCTATTTCAATGGCGGCCATGTTGGATTTGGGGCATATTGCCAAGGCGGGGGGTGGCAAACTATATTTTTCCTGAAAGAGGAGGTATCAAATAGCTGAAATCCACTGAGAAAACCTTTTCAATTATTTTGTTGATCTTGAGGTCTTTACTTACTGGACTATATCTCTGTACCGACTAAGACAGACCAAACCAACCCTACTAACCTGTAATTAACCACTTTCAAGTAAATCCTTTGGCTTTAGCTCCTTCCGTCAGCCATGTTTTGTTTTCTGTTCACAATCTGACAGTACTACCGCTATGGATGGGGCCAGCTTAGCCTACAATCGGCAGCCTGATGTTTGACTTGGTTATACTACTACCGTAAACTCCCGCGTATAAGACGCGTCCTCTACACCAAACAAATGCCTGGTGCGTCTTATAGGATTTTTTCAAGTTGGGGGTGCGTCTTATACGAGGGGTAATTTTACTATAGATCAGTACTGAATTTACAAAATTGGTACCTAAGAGGTGCGTCTTATACGTGAAACAACCATTGACAAGTTAGGGGTGCGTCTTATAGGCGGACCGCGTCTTCTACGCGGGAGATTACGGTACCTATGATAAAAGATGCGACTGGATAGTGTCTTGTTCATCTCGTCATTTGAACTTGATTAAAATCTGACCCTGAAGAACCTGGGTATGCCCAGTTTTACCAATTTAAACATTTTTTGAAATCCCCATTTTCAGGGAAATCCCTGGCAAATTACATCTCTATCACACGTCAGATGCGCCTTATATGCGGGAGATTACAGTGTTTGCCAAACCCACATTATTACAGGCCTCCATTATGTGTAGGCATTGGTATCAGGTGGGTGAGCTGTTCTAATGGTGGTTGTAAAACCCCATCTGAGAGTCAGGGAGTCATGCGGTGTCAACTATAATTGGGTCAAGCGGTGTCAACTATAATTTAATTGACAGTTTAATGTGTATTGCTAATAGTGAAGATTATCAGGGATGAAAGTCGACGATGACAAAAAACCTTGAAAAAGGAAACAACTTTAAATGCACTGTATATGCCCTCCAGTCCCATCCATAAGTGTGTTATAGGGTTTGTGTGGTTGGGGGGAGGAGGCAGTAGGTGTTGTATAAGGGTGTAGTTTGTCCTCAAATAACAGGAAAAGCTGTTTTTCAAGATGTTGTTCGGATACTATACCCAAAATGTGCACATTATGGCCCTTTTGCAGAGTATGTCCTAGGATCCCTTCAGAATGTTACTATATAGCTGTTTTCCAAGGTCTTGTTCGGATAGCATACCCAAAATATGCACCACCTGATCTACTGGTAGTGGTGCCTTTGCGCAACACGACCTAGGGACCAATTACAATGTTATGTATATAGATAGGTCAAAGGGTGCAGGAAATAAATGACCAATATAGTTACATGGTGAAATCATAACGCGCAGAAAAGGGGTATACTATCCGACACTCTTCTAGCATAGGAACTATAGCTTGCTGCTAAGACTACACTGAAGAGTGGAACAAACACCAATAAAGAGGGGAAAGTTTTCAAGGAAAAACTTGAGAATCCTTGAAAACCTTGAACTAAAAACTGGCATGCTGCCACTGTATGCAGTGTTGTGGGACCTGACTGTGTGCATGTATGCAAGCTCTAGAGGTAATTTATGACTCCTTTATCCTTTTTTTCAGAGGATTTTCAAGAAAACTTATTTTTCTTAAGTGAGTGAAAAAAACGTTGAAATCAAGGAAAACCTTGAACTCTTTCATCCCTGAGATTATGACCTCACTGTCAGGAGCCTCGGCAGGTTGTGGTAGATTCAGTATACCCTTTTTTTTAAACAATGCCCTATCTTTTTTAAAGGGGAGGGAAGACTATGAATAAGACGGAACAGCCTGTGAACCCACAGGGGGTCTCATATATGGCCGGGCAAAGAGCTCTGCTCAAATATTTCATGTCATCCTAAATATCTATGTTTTTACTGAAAATTAATTTCTCTTAGATGCATAGCATGTGTAAGAATACCTAATTGACAGATATAACTAAATTCAACTACTTTTGATGAATAAAATACTCAGAAAATTGGTTTAATCATTTTACCCAACTGTCAAAATTTTTAATCTGGCGGTTCCATCAATTGATACACACCCTCTTTTGTCTTTTGCTGGCCATTTTATTGAGCTGCTCCAGCCTCCACCCCAGACCCTAACACGGTATATACATGCTGGGATGCCCCAGGACTCCAGTTCGTAGGTGCACTAACGAAAGTTTCACCTTTAAGGACAATTCTTTTTTTAAACAAAGAAGTCAGGGGACCTGTGCTATCATAAACAATTGTAGATGATAGAGAATAAAAACAAAAAAATCCCTCACCCTACCGGGTCACTCAAAGGTATGAGTTGGCCTGATATGTATTGACTAATTGTTGACTAATGGTATTGATGCACTATTAACTATTGAGTACACATAAGGCCTAAAAAAAAATTCTTGTGTTCAGGTAACATAGCCCAAAAAATTAGGGTAGGTAGGTCGGATTTTATATATATATATATATATATATATATATATATATATATATATATATATATATATATATATATATATATATTTTAAGTTCCTGGATGTCGAAAACTGCCAAAATGATATAAAACATGGTTCAAAAGATTAAACAACTTTAAAAACTATAAAAATTTTTTAGGTTTTTTCAAGCTCTTAGTATTTGTGAGACCGTGGGCTTTAATTTGATACCAAACATGCCTATATATTGAATTCTTTTTCACATTTTTCTTGAATTTTGGGTCATATTTACCAAAAATTTCTAAAAAAAATTTAGGGTCGGGCCAAAAAAAATAAGGGTAGGTCGGGATACCTGAACACAAGATTTTTTTTTAGGCATAAGAACATTAGCTTCAATTTGATACCAAATATGCCTAGGTTTTGACATTTTCTGGCAGAATTCACACAATTTTCCTAAAATATTTTCATTAATTTTTTTTTTAAATTAGGGTCGGGCCAAAACACTAGGGTCGGTCGGGATACCTGAACACAACTTCTTTTTTTTAAGGCCTAAGACTTAAGTAACACATCATGACATGGGTCTGGAACACTGAATTTGACATGATGACAAACGGATATTGAACTGGTGACATGGGTGGGGGGGGGGGGGAGAGATAGAATTCTCAAATTTCACATTTCTCATGGAAGAGAGTGGGATCCTATAGATCTTTGTCTAGGAAAATGGAAATGTAGCCAGGTACATTTGAATGTTATGTCACACGACAATCGTCTGTCAAGAGCTCAAAAAGATTGGAATAGAAAACTCAGCATTGTATAGTTAGAATGATTACCCCCTGTGTTCCCAATAGGCTTGTCACGCAGTTCTACTAAGCGATCTATTTGTGGACAAGGTACCATACGCCCCCCCCCCCACACACACACACGTACACTCATGGGGATCATGTAGGTTTAGAAGTAAGCAGTATTTTTCATTTAAATCATTGAACATTTTATCTCATTTTTTAAGTGCCATATCTCAAAATGGAACATACCGTAATCTCCCGCGTATAAGGCGCGTCTTCTACGCCAAACAAAATGCTGCTGGGTCTTATACGCGGGAGGGTAATTGCCTTGAGTTGGGGGTGCGCCTTATACGCGGGTTTTTCCAACATCTCAATTGGGAAAACGCCCCAAAATAAGGCCCACCATAGCGCCAGCACGGCGGCAGACCGGGAGGTGTTGACGGGCGCTCGGCGGCTTCAAGCCGACCGTGTGCCGATGACAGCTTGAACTCATAGACCCGGCAGTCCGGGAGGTGTTGACGTGCTTGGCGGGTTCAAGCCGACCGTGTGCCGATGACAGCTTGAACTCATAGACCCAGCAGCGCGGCAGACCAGGAGGTGTACAATAGGGGGGTGGGGAAGGGGGGGGGGCGCCTTCTACGCGAAACAGCCCCCCTGTGAGTTGGGGGGGGGGGCGCCTTCTATGCAGGTTTTCCCAGAAATCAATCCAGAAGAGGTATGTGTGCCTTCTACGTGAAAAGGCATTCTCTGAGTTAGGGGGGCGCCTTCTACGTGAGCTGCGCCTTCTACGCGGGAGATTACGGTAGATGCTTGTATTGACCCCGAATTGATCACACAAAATATAGGCCATAATAAGCCATGTGCTTCATTATTGGTAGTAGGCACAAGAGTACAGAAATGGGTAGTGTCTGAGTTTTGGTCTTTTAAAGCTACACAGCTCAGACTGTGGGCTCACTGGTAGGGATCACATAGCCTGCATAGAGGGTTTGTTTGTTTAGTTTTACGTCCGGGGGCCATCGAGGAACTCAGACATTCGATTTTGGACATGAAGTCCTTTCTTTTCTTTTTGGACAGGTATTCATATCAGGGGTGTGAAATCCCGAAAACAGTTTCCTCTGAAGCGCATAATACCACCTTACAAGGATTTCTAGTTCAAATTATTACATAAGATAAGTGATCTAACTATTCAATTGGCTATATTATATAATTACTCTCTAGTGTACAATGAGGCCACAATCTACTATTGTGATACTTATCTACCTCCATTTGGGCTGATCTAAAATTTGGAAATTTCTAAGAACCCCCCCCCCCAATAAATGCTATTCATTTTCTCAGTGGATTTGCACAGATCTTAGGCGTGGTCCATGTGAGCATCAAAAACACGGAATTCTGCGTTTCCGCGGAAATTTCACACCCCTGTTATATGCTGCTTGCCCGACACAGCAGTGACTGAATCTATGAATGACCAAATCTATGAGATGAATGAACGAATCTATGAGGAGGGGTGAGGGGGAAAACCGCTACCGGGGCTTCATTCCCCTACTCTTTTCGGAGGATAGCAAGTGTTCTTTTATTTGCCTGGTCCCATAGGCAGGGCCAGACAAACCACGGCCTTCGATCAGACGTGGTTCACTGAGGGGGAATCCCATGGCAAAAGACAAGCATGTAGACCTGGGCCTGCGCATATGGACACCAGCTGCCCACATACCCACACGCTCACCCCATGCCACAAGAAACCCCAAGTTTGTCGCCTTTTACGAATCTGGTATGCCCACTGGTAGAATGGAAGGAGAATTCCTCCTTCATGGACTCCCAATGAAGTTATTCTGCTCCTCCATGCCCTCACATGAAGGTCCCCACTCCACAGGGGGAGCATAGAGGGTAGATTCAGCATAAATCAGACACTTGATTTAACCAACCCTATCTATCCTATATCTGCAGCCATGAATGATGCAGTGAGAAGGCAGAATCTAGTACAAACACAACAGTATCTGAATAGTTTGAAGGGTGTAGTACTGGTAAGCTGTAATGTGAGAAGCTTAAGTAAGGCCACCCTTAAGTAAGGCCGTTTCCTGTCCAGAGGCCTGGTCGATTTTTTTGTGAGAATGGGAAAATTTTTCCCTGAGTTCTGAAAAACAATTTATTTTTTCATTCATCAGCACAAGAATCTAGGTTTCGAATCACTAAATCTTAGAATGTGATGGCAAATTCATGCCATCCCCGCTTACGATGTTCTTGACAAATAAAAATATTTGCCTAAAAGTCCAACCCTCTGGACAGTTGATTGATTGATTTGTGTTTTACAGCACTTTAGCGGCACTAAGTGGCTATCCCGTGCTTCACAGGTTGATAATTTAACAAAAGGAATGTGTCAGTGCCCGCGTATATGTGCACCACACACATCCTGAGGGGATAGGAAAGAGGAGATATAGACCCTTTTAAGTGGGCTAGGGAAGCCCGCCCTCTGGACAGGAAACAGACATATTTTTTAAGGGTGGCCTAAGAAAAAGCTGGTTGACATTAAACTCATTTTGGACTTCTCCTGTGACATCATCAGTCATGAAGGGATGCTGAACTGCATGGTGGCAGACCATTATGCCATTTATGCCTGGGGAAAGAAGCCTCGAGAGGAAAACTGCCCATAAACCTTTACTAGCAGGTCTTATCGTAATTATGATTGTGACGATTGAGTTTTCACTTGACCTCGATTGGTCTCCCATCTATTACTCTAGCAATCCATGATTCCAATGGCAGTATAAGAGGTGCCAAGTTACCCTTCCCAAAAATCATAATTTTGAGGTCAAAAATCTTTATTTGAAGTCGAAATTCGTAATTCTATGTACCATAAATCATAATTCATCTTTTAAAAATAGGAATGTACTTTAAATGCAAACAAATACATTATATTACATATTGTTAAACATATTTAGATGCCCTTATAATATTATATTCAAGGATATTTCTAGTCATTCCAACTATTCTTCTACTGACCTTTCAACTATTATAACACTCTTTCCTATACAAAAAAATACCATCGCTGGAGTACCCAAAAATCATAATTTTGCCACCTTTACCTGTTGACATTATATATATATGGAAGCATTAGTCTGCCACCCGATAGAATAATATCAGACCAATATGACATTGTGACCAATGCACAGTGCAGACACTCTTACAGTTTACCTGAGTCTACCCTTCTGCCTGCATGTACCACCCCAGACCAGCAGTGTTTGACCCCCTATCAGGCAGGGTAATTATAACCACTCACCCAGAAATAGAACTCCGCACTACCCTTATTACTGCACATGTGTACCTTTATTATAGTAGCATAAACAGACGAAATTGAAATAAACATGTCAAAATTAAGTGCAATATATGGATAGAAAGCTGGTGAAATTTGTACCATAAATATAAAAGTCCCAAAAAGATTGATGGAATATCTTAAGTTTTATAGCTTGTTTTACAGAGAATCCTTAGAGGTCACTTTATCTTGTGTGACGGGGTGGGGTCCCTCCGTCTGCCTCCGTCTGCCTCGAGGTCACTTTATTGAGAAGTAGACCAAAAACATCTAGTTGTATATATCTCAAGAAGCTCATGTATAGACGCAATGATATTGATAAGATAGAAAGTAATAATGCTCTGCTGCCTATTTTGCATATATTTGTTTCTGTATTAAGGGCTATAATTGAATAAATACCAAATTTCTGGTAGGAAATATGTGCTGTGCACCATTCTACTGTCAGTGGAGTCAACACTAACTGTACTACTTCACCTGAAGGGCCCTATAATTGCCCTTTTGGTTTGGTTTGGTTTGGTTGATTTTACGTCCACTAATAGCACTTAAAAGTTAGCAGACATTTCTGTGGTTTGCGGACAACAAGTCCTTTCTTTTCTTTTTGGACAGGTTTTTAAAAGCTGCTTGTCCAAACAGCTAGACAGGTATTTATATGCTGCTTGCCCGACACAGCAGTGACCGAATCTATGAATGATCGAATCTATGAGATGAATGACCGCATCTATGAGGAGGGGTGAGGGGGAAAACCGCTACCGGGGCTTCATTCCCCTACTCTTTTCGAAGGATAGCAAGCCCAATCAACCTATCGACCCCATGTACTGCTGGGTGCAGCCAGGTGTGGCCAAAGAGAAATGACCATCAGAAAATACCAAGATCATGCAGTATCTGCTTTGGAGCCTCTGTTAAGGGATATTTATAGTGACTGCCTTGTGCATAACGTGGATACTTCAATTTTCTTACAATACGTAATGCTTATGCGCCATTTAGGGGCATAATGGGCCATGAATAAAACCATAGTGTTGTAGATTTTAATACAATAGTAGCCAATAGTCCTGTGAGACATGGCGCTGCGACTTGTAATCTTGTGTCTGGTTTCAATTGGTGAGACTGATAGATACAGAGATGTAAGTCAGGTACTGGGAAAATCCCTGAAAAGCTGTTATCGCGACACTGGGAGAGTTGGCAGCACCCCTGGTATATAAGCAGAGTGTTCAGGGCAGACTCTGACCACAGGTAGGATTATGACGGGATTCCGGTCGAAGCTCGCCGAGAGTCCTCTCCCTACCGTCGTGTAGTCGCCGTATAGTGTGAGGCGGGGGGGGGGGGGGGGAGGTGAGGGGTTGGGGGCAGGGGGAGGGGGGGAGGTGGATGGGTTGAGGGGAGGATGGGTTGAGGGGAGGGGGCAGTAGTTGCTTGGGGTAGTTGGGGTTGGGTTTATTGGTTACCTGTCCCTGGTTACCTGTACACCGGTGACCGGAGATGACTTTCTTGAGTAATCTCCGATCCAACTGGAGGAAACCTGGAGATGACTTTCCATTTCCTGGATTGTCATCTCCAGTCTGTTCTATATGGTTATCTCATATCTGTACCGTACATCGGAGATGACTTTCTTGAGTCATCTCCGATCCACCTGAAAGATACCTGGGACCTGGAGATGACTTTCCGCCTCCTGGATTGTCATCTCCAGTCTGTTCTAGACTATGGATGTAGGCTACACCTGGGACCTGGAGATGACTTTCCGCCTCCTGGATTGTCATCTCCAGTCTGTTCTATGGTCACCTGTACACCGGAGATGACATTCTTGAGTCATCTCCGATCCACCTGAAAGATACCTGGGACCTGGAGATGACTTTCCGCCTCCTGGATTGTCATCTCCAGTCTGTTCTATGGTCACCTGTACACCGGAGATGACTTTCTCCAGTCATCTCCGCTCTGCACCGATGGTACCTGTACCCTGCAGATCACTTCCAACATTCCAGTTATACGTCATCTCCAGTCTGATTTAAGGCCATTTCTAAGACCATTTAGTTCTAATAAATTGGATTACGTTTTTTTTTTTTTTCAATCAACTCTATGGTCGACCATGGGCAAAAAATAAAAAGTTGCCCCAAGCCCCCCATCTAAGACCCAATATATCCTACCGGCCAGAGCAAAAAAAAAAAGGTCATGGAAAAGCCATTTTTATGTCATCTAAAGTGTAGATATTAATAATTTGTTCACATGGAAAGGCAGAAATCGAAGGTTCATTGCTTACAATATACTTTTTTTTTCCAAAGAATAATATTTTGTTTGGGTCGTATTCTCCAAAAATCCTGACGCCAATAGGAAAAAAATAAAAATAAGATTTTTATTTTTTTTCTATTTTGCCAAAAATCTCGTCGCCGGATCCGTAATCCAAGTTATTATAACAAAATGGCCCCTTTTGAGCTAAAAAGCCTGTGCACCACTAAAGAATAAAAGGGGGGACAGAAAAATTTCAGACCCCTCCGAGGGGGCACAGAAAAATTTTCGCTGCACACACGCAGAATTTCACCAACCCCCCTGTTGTTAAAAAATTACCACTCCCTAAGAACAGATTGGAGATGACTACCCAGGACATGGTAGGTCATCTCCAGGTGTAGGCATCCTCCAGGCAGACCGGAGATGACTCTAGAAAGTCATCTCCAGGTTAGGCCATTTTGTTATAATAACTTGGATTACGGATCCGGTGACGAAATTTTTGGCAAAATAGAAAAAAAAGTAAAAATTTTATTTTTATTTTTTTCCCTATTTTCGACAGGATTTTTGGAGAATATGACCCAAAAAAATATTATTCTTTGGAAAAAAAAGTATATTGTAAGCAATGAACCTTCGATTTCTGCCTTTCCATGTGAACAAATTATTAATATCTACACTTTAGATGACATAAAAATGGCTTTTCCATGAGCTTTTTTTTTTTTTTTTGCTCTGGCCGGTAGGATATATTGGGTCTTAGATGGGGGCTTGGGGCAACTTTTATTTTTATTTTTTGCCCATGGCCGACCACAGAGTTGATTGAAAAAAAAAAACGTAATCCAATTTATTAGAACTAAATGGCCTTAGAAATGGCCTTAAATCAGACTGGAGATGACGTATAACTGGAATGTTGGAAGTGATCTGCAGGGTACAGGTACCATCGGTGCAGAGCGGAGATGACTGGAGAAAGTCATCTCCGGTGTACAGGTGACCATAGAACAGACTGGAGATGACAATCCAGGAAATGGAAAGTCATCTCCAGATACCAGGTATATCCTCCAGATGGATCGGAGATGACTCAAGAAAGTCATCTCCGGTGTACATGTAACCATAGAACAGACTGGAGATGACAATCCAGGAAATGGAAAGTCATCTCCAGGTCCCAGGTATCCTCCAGGTGGATCGGAGATGACTCAAGAATGTCATCTCCGGTGTACATGTAACCATAGAACTGACTGGAGATGACAATCCAGGAAATGGAAAGTCATCTCCAGGTCCCAGGTATCCTCCAGGTGGATCGGAGATGACTCAAGAATGTCATCTCCGGTGTACATGTAACCATAGAACTGACTGGAGATGACAATCCAGGAAATGGAAAGTCATCTCCAGGTCCCAGGTGTAGCCTACAACCAAAGAACAGATTGGAGAATCAGTGGACTGCGTGGTCTAGCGGTTAAGTAACTCGCCTCTCACGCCGGGGGTCGCCGGTTCGAGTCTCCGCACGGGACGGTTTAAAAGAAAAATATCCATCAGTTTACTACATTATATTGAAGGATATAATAATTTTTATTAATGGAATATATTAATTCTGTATGACTTGAGGGTAAAAGATATTCATTATAGTGAAGAATGGTACCCATATATATCAGAAATAAAAATATAGATAAATTTTACTACATTGACCGAACAACGACTGGGAGAGGACTTTCGGCGAGGATGAACTGGAATCGCGTTGAAAACATAGCTCCTGACCAGCACAGCATCATGGCACCCCCTGGTGTTAAACAATTGTACTATGTTGCTGGCTGATGGTTTTAGACCAATCAGAGAGCAGCATTCCCTTCATTTCTCCCTAGGAGGATATGCCCCTGAGATTCCCTGCCCAGAGTCTCCCCTGGACCAGTGAGTGCCTCTACTTACACCAGAAGGGGGGCTTTAGTGGAGTCCCTAGTTGAATTAGACAACTGAGGACTGGGTCTGTATGAAGAAAATAACTAGGGAGAGAAGACTGAATAAATTCTGTCCCTGAAGAACCTCTATTCAGACTACATTTTAACATTTTTGAATTCCCTATTTTCAGGGAAATCCCTGACAACTTACATCTCTGTAGATAGGGCATACTATCATCTGGGGTTTTGGTAGTATATAACAAAATTCAACCTGAACTACCCACTGCAGCTATGTACTAATAGCCTGTAGACTATCCATTCTGCATGCACCTCACTCAGCTGTGACAGGGACCTGTCCTATTCAATGTTCAATGCCATAGTCAACAGGTGTGTCATTATGAGTGTACAGATCGCTAGGAGCCTGCTATGTCTCAACCCCCCCCCCCCACACACACACACACCCAACTGCCAATCACCTTATAATAGGTCTGTACCTCATCACGGGCCAGTCAGTGGTCAGCAAACCGGCCAGATCACTCCACCTCTCTGTAGAGGGGGAGCACAGTGCAAGTACCTCGGTACATGTATGTTTTCAGTCTTCCACAAAATCATTTATATAATGAAAGGAGTAATTAAATTAATGTCTCATCACCGATAGCAGATACATATTCTGAGAAAGCATTATTTGAATGTAAACTAAAAAAGTTTACACAGAAAAGAATGTAGCAGTACCAAAAGGTGTCCTTACACTTCAACCTCCTCTGATTTACAAAAATGCACATATGGCAACACACACTTTAGCACTGATTTCTCCATAGAGATCTTTAACAGTGAATACTTCGTTCAAAAACAGAAAATATGATCCAATTGTACCATAACCCACTGAGATGAAACCTGTACTACATATATATATATATAGTAGTTTCAGAACGAACAATTCTAAAACAAAGGCTACAGAGATGCATTTCTGAATCTTAAAATGCTCTAATGCTAATCTGCCATAGGGCTCCAAATGATGAAATGTCTTATCTGCGAATAAAATCAAAAGTATGAGATATATTCTGAAAATTCCTTCAATGATAAGTAAAGTACACACACTGTTGTTATTACATTAGAATAGTGGGCAGGAATAGTCCATAGCAGGGGAGCCACAAACAAAAATAGATTGCAAGGCCTCACTATCCCTTACAGCGTGGCGACTTTGAACCATACACTAGTCTACTCATCTCACGAGTAGTACTCACTAGTCGCCGCGCTAACTAGGGATGATCAAGACCTTCATTTTGATATGTTACACTACCCATAAGTCATAATAGGACATAGGGGGTCCAGGGTGGCATGGGATGCCCTAGCTAGACATAGCTTTTTGAACATTTAAAATCCATTCACAAGAAGAACTTTTTTTATTTTTCTTACAATCTAAAGAGATTTCATCATGATGTTGGGCCTAAACATTTAACAATTATATCATGGGACATTTTGTTCAATAACTCTGGTTCTAATAGGAATTTTTACAAAATTCTTTCAGTTTTTGAAAGCCCTTCTCAGGGGAATAGTCTTGCACCAAATGGCGCACAATATGGCCCATTTGATGTGCCATTTTAAATATAAATGCACCTATGGCGCAGGGTGCGGCCCTGGCAGTATCCCTGTCAGGGATATTGCCAGGAATTTTTGGAATGGGCCAATGGCGCACTTATGTGGCAAATAATGCGCCATTTCAAAGGGCTATGGGCCATTTTACCTAAAATACATGCCCCTACATTTTCAAAGTGAAGGAAAAATGGACAAATATTAAAAAAATTGTTGTTGATAAGTACCGTAATCTCCCGCGTAGAAGGCGCGTCTTCTACGCCAAACAAAACGCTGTTGGGTCTTATACGCGGGAGGGTAATAGCCTTGAGTTGGGGGTGCGCCTTATACGCGGGTTTTTCCAACATCTCAATTCGGAAAACACCCCACCCGACTCATAGAGCCATCACCGCGGCAGACCGGTAGGTGTCAACGCGCTTGGCGGGTTCAAGCCGACCGTGCGCCGATGACAGCATCGACTCATAGAGCCCTCACCGCGGCAGCCCGGTCGGTGTACGCCCACCATGCGCCGATGACAGCTTGAACTCGTATAGCCAGCAGCGGGGCAGCCCGGTAGCTGTAGATTCGCTCGGCGGGCAATACGCCGACCGTGTGCCGATGACATCTTGAACTCATAGCGCCAGCACCGCGGCAGACCGGGAGGTGTCGACAGGCGCTCAGCGGGTTCAAGCCGACCGTGCGCCGATGACATCATCGACTCATAGAGCCATCACCGCGGCAGACCGGTAGGTGTCAACGCGCTTGGCGGGTTCAAGCCGACCGTGCGCCGATGACAGCATCGACTCATAGAGCCCTCACCGCGGCAGCCCGGTCGGTGTACGCCCACCATGCGCCGATGACAGCTTGAACTCGTATAGCCAGCAGCGGGGCAGCCCGGTCGCTGTAGATTCGCTCGGCGGGCAATACGCCGACCGTGTGCCGATGACAGCTTGAACTCATAGCGCCAGCACCGCGGCAGACCGGGAGGTGTCGACGGGCGCTCAGCGGGTTCAAGCCGACCGTGTGCCGATGACAGCTTGAACTCATAGAGCCAGCACCGCGGCAGACCGGGAGGTGTACAATAGTGAGGGGGGGAGGGGGCGCCTTCTACGCGAAACAGCCCCCCTGTGAGTTGGGGGGGGCGCCTTATACGCGGGTTTTTCCAGAAATCGATCCAGAAGAGGTACGTGCGCCTTCTACGTGAAAAGGCCTTCTCTGAGTTGGGGGGGCGCCTTCTACGCGAGCTGCGCCTTCTACGCGGGAGATTACGGTATGAAGTATTGAATTAAGATTAAAGCCCCCCCCCCTCCCCACCCTCATAAATGATAAAGATGAGATCTTATTTCATAAGGACAAATCACAAAATTGACCCTGATGGATCTTCCAAAAAGAATGCCATTTTGGGAATTCATTTAAACTTTTTTCACAATAAATTTATATTCTCAATCTATATTTCCAACCTACAAATGGCTGTTTTCCCGATGATTTTAGCTTTCCAATGATATACAACACTACATATTTTGATGTCATACATTAGTTTGGGGCATGACTTTTAAAAGTCTTGGTATTCTAATGATTACATATGGGACAATGGGCGCACTTTTCAGCATTTAAATGCGCCATTCAGCATTTAAATGCACCTATGGCGCATGGCGCGGCCCTGGCAATATCCCTGCATTTTAGATATAAATGTGTGTATGGCACAGGGCGCGGCCCTGGCAATATCCCTGTGCATAGATCTTTGATGATAAAAGTCGCTGCTCGGAAATCATGTTGAAAACTGGTAGGAATTTCAGTGTGAATTGCACACATCTATCCCCTCATATCATAACATTGAGAAAGGCTATTGCCACCACACTTTAGGATTTAATAGGACAGACCCTAAGGTTTGATAGGAAAAACATTTTAGTTTTATCTGAAGACCCTACCCCTAATTAAGGTTACATGGACGTAAATGCTGCCCTCTCGTGAGTCATATGGTATTCAGGCCTGCACTGAAGGTGATCTGGGTGCTGATTAGCTTAGAAATCATATGCAAGAAATATTGGTAAAATTATGAAAAAAATCACAAGTGACCCCAAATAGTTCCTAAATGGAACAGTAGGTGAGTTTTTATATTATGCCAAGGTTTGGGGATTTTATCAGGTCTGCAAAGAGGGGGGAACTGACTCGTATAACGGATCGTCAACTCCGCCATCAACTCCCAGTTGATGTTCGTGTGTATATGTATAAAATAGTGTTGTTTGTGTATTAAATTGGTTCAATTATATGCGAATTTGACTTAAAGTCATATTCTACACTTTCTACTCCTCCCTAGCCCACCTAAAAAAGTATAATTTAGTAAAATAAAAGTGCTATCTTGATACCCGTTACAACATGTGAGGTGGGATGCATTTTTTGCACTGTTCAAGACAAGGGAGCATTTATTTTTCAGGGGTTCACAAAATCAGTTCTGAATGAGTGGTGCATGAGTGGTCATTATCAACAGACGGGGGGAGGGGGGTAAAAACTTGTGACCCCTCTTCAGGGGGGCCTTTTATTAGGGAGTGGTCATTATTTATCAACAGGGGGGCGGTGGGTTTGAGGGGTGCATAACATTTACAGACCCCTCTTGAGGGGGGGTACGGGGGGTGTAAAAAATTGAAGAAGGGTGCGAAAATTCTCTGTGCCTCATATTTACACCCCCCTCAACTGCCGTTGAGGGGGGTGTAAATAATGTGTGCACCACTGGCACTCCCTTAGGGCTGAATCAATTATTGCCACCTTGATGGATTTTGGCAGATCAGCAGATTTTTTTCCCCATCACCGGTGCAGGCCTCAACCACTCCGATAAAAATCATTTTGCCTCCCCCCCCCCCACTAAGAACTGATTTTGCAAAATGACCCCCACCCTACTAAGAACTGATTTTGCAAAATAACCTCCCCATGGATAGGCCTACACCTGAGTGGAATGATGAGTATGGTATATGAATTGCTCTTATTTAGCTTTTTTTTACCCCCCCCCCCACCAGTGTGAAGGTTTATTGGGTTTTGCCCCCCCCCCAAATGACCTCCCCCTATATCTAACAAGAACCCATCTGGCAATAAATTACACAGCCCTTAGCCAAAAAAAGCCCACACGCTACTATAAATCAAAGAGAGCCATCAAAATCTTCGTCGTTGTCAGGAAGGGGGGGATTAAAAATTTATCACCAGCCCCTTGATAACTAATGACCACTCCCTTAGTGGTTGGGGGTTGTGATAACATTCATTGTATTGGTTGGGGGGTAGAAAATATTTGCCACCCCCCCCCAGTTGGGAATAAATGATAGCCCTGAGGTGTAGCTTTGGGGTTTTAACGGGCTTCCCTAGCCCACTTAAAAGGGTCTATATCTCCTCTTTCCTATCCCCTCAGGATGTGTGTGGTGCACATATGCGCGGGCACTGACACATTCTTCTGTTAGATTATTAACCTGTGAAGCACGGGATAGCCACTTAGTGCCGCTAAAGTGCTGTAAAACACAAATCAATCAATCAATCAATCGTTTGGGGTTTTAAATCCTACATGTCTTGTGCAGGGCGGGGTCGTTGCTTGGGCAGAGGGGGGTGCAGGTTGTTTTTTTGGGAGGGGTGTGAATGACCAGTTTATCAAGAAGTAGGGTGGTGGGTAAAAATATTTCAAACCCCTCTGAGGAGTGGGGGTGTCACCCCTTTCAGTGAAGAAGCCTGTGCATTATGATAAAACGGGCATGCCCTGTATACAGAGCTATCAGCTCCAGGTTCTATATAGGGGGTATAGACCATGGGAGGTGATGTCCTGCATACAGAGCTATCAGCTCCAGGTTCTATATAGGGGCAGGGCTTTTGACAGGAATTTTTGCAATGCGCCAATTGCACACTTTTTAGCAAATACAATGCGCCATTCTGTAAATGAATGGCCATTCTAGCCATTTAAATGCGACATTTAAGCATTAAATGCGTGTATTGCGCACTGCGCAGCCCTGTCAAAAGCCCTGTAGGGGGTATAGACCCTGGAGTTGATGTCCTGCATACAGAGCTATCAGCTCCAGGTTCTATATAGGGGGTATAGACCATGGGAGTTGATGTCCTGTATAGAGAGCTATCAGCTCCAGGTTCTGTAAAGGGGGTATAGAGTAGACTATGGGAGGTGATGTCCTGTACACAGAGATGTCACCTCCAGGTTCTGCAATAGTGCCATAGACCATGGGAGGTGATGTCCTGTATAGTCGTGTCAGCTCCAGGCAGTCAGGGGTGTTGGAAGCAACGTGACTTCGGGGGAGCCGACACGGGTCAGGTGGGGAGCAAATGACCAAGTTCACCATAACAGTGTATATTGTGTAGCGCCCGTTCGTATTATGAATGATCGAAGAACACAACCCGTCAAGTAAAATTAACTCGCTTGGTTTATTGCCCTGGCACTCCTTGGCCACACCATCTAAATGCAATCTGCTGGTAGAAATGTCGTCTGCAACCTCCTCCGGGAGCTAGCTGCTTGACTGTTCACCTCGGGCTGTCGGCGGGATCTGACCTCCGGTGGAACTAGTCGCGCTTTATATACAAGTCTCCACCGAGACGCTGCCTCTCGTGCAGCGTTTCGGCGGACCACTCCCGAGCGTTGAGACTTTCCCCGAATGACTGCATGGCAGTCATTCGGCGGACAAGCCTCTCCGCTACAATTGGTTTCATAATTTGGGGGAGGGGGCAAAATAATAGTCTGGCCCCCTTAGTCTGAGATTGGCGGCATGGCCACCCTAGGCCCCCTATTCCGTCACCCCTGGCAGTGATGGTGGATAAACCATGGTCCTAATCTGATGGTGAAGGCCTCTATAGCAGGCCATCAGCTCCAAGTCAAGGCGATATACCATATTTTCCCGTGTATAAGCCAAGGCCTATACAAGCATTAAGTGGTAAATTGGTCAGGCTTATACATGGAGCAGGCTATTACATGAAAGAGGAGCCTCCCACTATGCATTATTCCTAGCATAAATCTACCAATTATGTTTCAATATCCCATCTTTTACCTTCAGATTACAGTCTATTTATTTATTTTCAAAGTAGTTTTGGTAGATGTGACATGTGAGTACAGATTGTACTGGTGAAGAAACTACCTTACACATAAGTGGAGTTATGGCCTAAAATGTAACATTTATTGGCTATTACACGGGGCCTGGCCATGTCATGGAGAAATATGGTATTTACTATGGGAGTTGATGACCTGTATGGTGGGGTGTCAGCTTCGGGTCCTACTCAGGTGTAGAGTACTGGTGATGAAGGCCTCTATAGCAGGCCATCAGCTCCATGTTCTAATGATTCATTACAGGACACTCTACCTTACAGGCCATTTACTCCTGTACCATCAAATAGTATAGGTAATATCTGGAGCTGATGACCTATTATACAGGTCATTAGCTTCAGTGCTATGTACAACCCTGGTATTACCTAGAGCTGACAGCCTAGCATACAGGCCAAGAACTAAAGAGATTCATGGAGAAAGAACAACATGACCGCGGCCTTCATGATGGGGATGCTGATTGAAGATTTATTGTTGGTCACATGACCGAAAGCACTTGTTTCCCGGCAGGTTTGCCGCCACTACTTTTAGTGTTTGGTTGTCACCAATTTTAACATGAACCCCAGTACCATCACCTACCATAGTAACACCTGGAGTTGGTGCCTTACTATAGCAGTCATCACTTCCAGTGCTATATAACAGTAAAAGTACATGGGGACTATGGCTTACCATAGAGGTCAATACCTCCAGTACTATATAAAGCCACAGTAGTCCCTGGAGTTGGTGCCCTACTATAGAGGTCATCACCTCCAGTGATATATAGCAGTAAAAGTACATGGGGATGATGCCCTTTGATACAGGACATCACCTCCAGTATCATATACTACCCTTGTTGTACCTTGAGCCGATGCCTACCAATGAGGGCCAGCGGTGAGATTTTAAAAGAAAAGACTAACCTATTTTCATGATGCCCTTTTTTGGTAGGCTTTGTATTGAATAAAAAGACTGTGACATACTGAGTAACACACCTGCTATCCTCAGAGCAGGAAACAGGCCAAATTGATTCTTTATATGACATCACAATTGGTCAAATGCACCAATTTAGTGACTGTACAGCACTGCTTATGAACAACCAAATGCTACTTATGCATGTCTGATCACATATTGTGGGTATTTCCTTTGATGCTTAAAATCAAATACCCCAACTGAAATATGTTACATGATATGATGATAATATGCACAAGTTTAAGTTTAATAACTTGGAAAATGTTTGTAATAGCACAATGACTCTGCCCAGCCATGTTAAAGGGGAAAGGAGGGTATAAATAGGTTGGAATAGCCTGTAAACCTACAGGGGGTCTCATATAGGGTGGGGTAAAGATTTCTGATAAGATATTTCAATATATCTTGAATATCTCTGTCTTTAGTGTATACTAATGTTTTTAGGATACATAGCATGTGTTGGAATACCTAATTGGCAGATATAATTAAATTCAAATACTTTTGATGAATAAAACACTCAGAAAATGGGTTTTTGGTTTTCCCCAACTGTCAAAATTTTGAAATCTGGCTGTTCCATCAATATACACCCAGCTCCTACTGTCTGGTCAGTGGTCATTTCATGGAGTTGCTCCGGCCACCACCCCCAACCCTAATGAATCCAGACAGGCCAAACTTCAAACAGGACCCCCTGCAGGGCAATAAAAATTAGGATCACTGTGTGGAGGCGGCATGAGACCTACTGGGAGGGCTTAGTAGGACTCGTAGGTACACAAACGAAACCTGGGTCTTTAAAGGTCCAGGTAAAACTGGGATAGTTTATGGCACCAGATAGTAGGGTATCCGCTGCATGCAATGTATTAGGCCTATAGCACTGGAGGTGATGACCTCTATAGTAGGGCATCGTCCCTATGTACTTTTACTGCTATATAGCACTGGAACTTGTAAGTGATGACCGCTATAGTAAGGCACCAACTCCAGGTGTTACTATGGTAGGTGATGTTACTGGAGTTCATGGTCTGTATGCTAGGCTGTCAGCTCTAGGTAATAACAGGATGTTAGATAGCACTGAAGCTAATGACCTGTATAATAGGTCATCAGCTCCAGATACTACCTATATCATTTGATGGTACAGGAGTTCATGGCCTGTAAGATAGAGTGTCCTGTAAAGAATCATTAGGACTTGGAGCTGATGGCCTGCTATAGAGGCCTTCACCATCAGATTAGGACCAGGAGCTGAAAACCAACATCAGCTCCCATGGTTTATCCACCATCACCGTCAGGGGTGATGGAGTTGACACCAATCTATACAGGATATCAACCCCAATGGTCTTTACCACTTCTATAGAACCTGGAGCTGACAGCTCTGTATACAGGACATCACCTCCCATGGTCTATACCCTCTCTACAGAACCTGGAGCTGATAGCTCTGTATACAGGACATCACCTCCATGGTCTATACCCCCTCTATAGAACCTGGAGCTGATAGCTCTGTATACAGGACATCACCTCCCATGGTCTATACCCCCTCTACAGAACCTGGAGCTGATAGCTCTCTATACAGGACATCACCTCCCATGGTCTTTACCACCTCTATAGAACCTGGAGCTGATAGCTATGTATGCAGGACATCAACTCCAGGGTCTATACCCCCTATATAGAACCTGGAGCTGATAGCTCTGTATGCAGGACATCAACTCTAGGGTCTATACCCCCTATATAGAACCTGGAGCTGACAGCTCTGTATGCAGGACATCACCTCCCATGGTATATAGCACTATTACAGAACCTGGAGGTGACATCTCTGTATACAGGATATCAACTCCCATGGTCTATACCCCCTATATAGAACCTGGAGCTGACAGCTCTGTATGCAGGACATCACCTCCCATGGTATATAGCACTATTACAGACCCTGGAGGTGACATCTCTGTATACAGGATATCAACTCCCATGGTCTATACCACCTCTATAGGGCTGACCTGGGATACAATATCAACCAATGAGATGCCTCCCTCCAGCCACTGCAGAATTATTTGGGTACATTATGTAACACCCAGTACCCACCATGCTGGTTCTTATCAGTCCTTATCTTGCCAGCTCCCAGATATAGCAATGGCGGATGCACTAGGCCTCAGTACTAAGCCCTCTAGAACCTGGAGCTGATAGCTCCGTATGCAGGACATCAACTCCAGGGTCTTTACCCCCTCTATAGAACCTGGAGCTGACAGCTTTGTATGCAGGACATCAACTCACAAGAAATCCCCATTTCCCTCCCCCCCCAAAAAAAATTGCCTACCCCCCTGAAATATAGGCCCCCTATTCCTATCCACCACCTCTGCAATTGAGGTGTGTACAAATGATGTTATGCTTTTTTCGACCATTTTTGATCCCCCCCTTATCATGTTTTTTGCTCATATTGCAATGCTGAAGGTATATGGAAAATTAATCCCATCATGCCGGGCCTAACCCCCCTCCCGCTACCCCTGCATGATGTCATTTGTACCAAATGAATAGCCTAACAGATGCTCCCTCCCCCCAGCCAGACTGAAGTGAAAGGGGTAAACACCCTATCCCCACATGGCAACATAGAGGGGTTTGGAATCTTTTCCACTCCCCCCCCTTTTATTCTTTAGGGAGTGGTCTTTATTCATCAACAGCGGGGGTGGTGGGTTTTTGTGCGGATGCCAGAACATTTTTTACGCACCCCCCCCTCAACAGCAGTAAAAACAATTTGCGCACCCCCGCGCCCCTCTTTGATCTATAGTAGAGTTCAGGCTTTTTGCTAAAAAGAGGGTTAAATTTTTACACCCCCCCTCAAGAAGGGTCAAAATTTTTTACCCCCCTCCTCGGAGTGGTCTGAATATTTTACGAACTCCCCCCTCAAACCCACTACCACCCTCCCCCCGTTGATAAATAATGACCACTCCCTTTAATAGTAGGGCCTGGGCTTTTTGGCTTAAAAAAGGGCTGAAATTCTTTGTTCCCCCTAAGGGAGTGATCATTTTTTATAAAAACAGGGGGGGCTGGTGGGTTTATGCGCAGACGCGGGGGGGAAAATTGACCCTCCCCCTCTGAAGACAGGTGAAATTATTTTGACCCCCTCTATGAGGGGTGGAAAAAATTCTGCCCCCCCCCTCAAACCCACCAGCCCCCCCACCTGTTGTTAAAAAATGATCACTCCGGGTCTGAATTTTTTTTATCCTAGAAAGTCTAAACCCCCTCCCCCCCCCCCAGCCCTCTCCCCCCATGTTAAAGAACTGCCACTCCTGCACCATTCCCAAAGACCACCATCCCTACAGTAGATAATATATGCTCCCTCACCTAGTGATGATGGAATTGCGCGCTGCAAGCAGCACGCACCGTATGTGCCTATTGAACACACCAATGTATAGCTACATAGACACTGACTAGGAGTTGACGGCGGAGTTGACGCCCCATTATACGATCCAGTCCAATATAAGGCCCGAGATTTGCAACCGGTGAAGACTATTGGGTGTAAAAAAAAAATTATGATAAATCACCTATTGACCTAAGGCAGTGATCATTTTTTAACAACAGGGGGGGGGGGCTGGTGGGTTTGAGGGGGGGGGGGAGTCAGAATTTGTTCGACCCCTTGACCAGGGGGGGTCAGAAATTTTTCAACCCCTTGACCAGGGGGGTCAAAATAATTTCACCTGTTTTCAGTGAAAAAGCCCACGCATTACTATAGGTTAAAAGGGCACATTAGCGCATGATTTTTGGCCCTCGAGAAGGGGGGGTCAGAATTTTTTCGCGCATGGGCGTGCAAAACCACCAGCCCCCCCCCCCCCCCCCGTTGTTAAAAAATTCTCACTCCCTAATAATAATCAGAATGCCTTACTGGTTGTTAATCAATCCAAAACAATCAAATTCAACTAAATTAATCAATTTGACCCAAATTAAGCTTTACATGAAGTTTTGTTAGCTCCAGTTGGCTAAGTGAGTGTGGCGTCCCCTAGGAAGCTACACGCTAGGCGCCACTCTCAGGGACCAATTCAAAAATCCCCATTGCAGGAATAGCCATGTGACGCTGACTGACTGACAACTACACTAACAGGGCTGCTGTCAACCTGACAGCGGCACGAGGAATCACTGCTTATTGGACAACCGCAAGGATACGATACCTTTATCTGAAATAAGTGGTGTCTCATTGCATGTGATTGTTATTCTTGACCTACTATTTCATTAAATTATCAATTGAACTTGATTTTGTAGGAATACAGACACTCATAACAGTAGTGTTTTGAGTCGGTCCCCACTACATACTACCCGGAGTTGCTAGAGATCGGAAGGCACGGTTCTGTGACTGAGGCGTGAAACCAGAGTGAAACCAACTCGATGGTTATTCGGAGTTCATACCCTGTTAAATCAAACCATGCACAATGATTTTGCTTGCATATACCTCAAAGATCAGTTCACTGAAGTACTGACTCTCTTGTTATGTGAGGCGCCTGCGAATGAATGGCACAAACAAAATCAAATGGCGCCGCGTCTGAATGCCGTTGCCGACCGTCAGAACGCTACGGTTTCCCCTGTATTTTCCTAATGCTCTTAGGCACACAGGCGTCCCGGTGGACTGATTTGTATCACCTCAGCCGTTCGTTACTTTCACAATAGCACTGCATGTACACATAGTGCTTGTTTATTACCTTATGATACATACCGGTAGCTAAGACTGACGAGAGACCCTCAGATAGGTGTATACGTACAATCCGTCCTGCCTTCTCCCTTATTCACCGTCGGGAGCGCCAGGAACAAAACCAAGATGGCCGAATCAGGTCACGTGACTACCAGCTGATGACGTATTCTCATGAATATGGAGAAGAGCAGAAGGTTTTAACCAATCATCTTTCAATATGTTAATTAGAAAATGGCGATCCCGCCATTCTTGGCTTTCTGGCTTTCTGGCAAGTTGCCAAGATAGCACAAGGAAAAAGTAGGTCAACTTTTCCAATATGGCGGATAACTTTCATGAGCCTTTATCATACATATGGCCTAGGTCGGGTAGGAGGGGGTAAGAGGCCCTTTAGGGTAAAGGCCCTTTAGCCCTCATAACCATTGTACTAGTTGTATGCAGCCATTTAACACTTGGAAGTAAGGATAACTTCAAGGAGATCTCTTTTGTAGGTTTTCATTATGATTGGATGAGAAAAAGTTAACTTATCAAACATTCAAAATTTTATAACTGTTAAGATCATCATGCTCAATTTGAGATAATTAGAAATAAAAGGGTCCTGAAATATGCATGGATCTTTGGGTAGCAAGTTAAATGGGTTAAAAGTATTAGGTAAGGTATTATTTGATAAAGGGGTGAAGGGTAGGTCATAAAGATACATTTTATTTACCTTACACTTTGTTCCCATTCCTACATGGGCTTTTGAGATGAACCTTATCTTATCATCAGATCCATGGGCCTTTTGCCCCATCGCTTTGGGCCTTTTACCCCAGCCTTTCAACCTACGGGGCAAAATGCCCCACTTTTTGTCAAGCATTCTTTTGGAATATTCCATAAGGCTAGGCTGACAACCTTTTTCACAAGTATGATACATTGTTCCATCTCTTGATTGGTGTGAAAAATATGCATTAATTAGAGATTATTCTCTTAGCTAGCTCAGTTACGTGCTATTAGGGTATTTTAGCTTATCCTACCCTATCACCCCTTGGACTTCAATATGAATTATCAAAAATGCTGCTTTAGGTGATTTAGAATGTCCAAATCTCAGCAGTAGTTCATGAATATTAACTTTAGCTTCTTTTTTTAATGCCAAGAATCTAAATGGAGCTTTTATTCCAATTATGATCCTCTTTATTGTGTATGTGGGCCTTTTATCCAAAAGGTTGTGGGCCTTTTACCCCAGCTGTGGGCCTTTTACCCCAGCATCCACTTTTTTTCATACATGATTTACTTACTGTAACAATCTATGGGGCAGAGCTGACAAGCTTTTGCGAATGAGGAAAATATCATTCCATCCTTTGATTAATGAGTATTCTGGAAGCAGCCATGAATTTCTTATAAATGACACATTTGTAAATTAAGGGCGTCTTACCCCACCCTACCCTAATCTAGGGCTCAGAACTTTGAAAATATGCAAATGATGAAGTGCAAATGACAGACTTTAATGGCTTATGTCAGTTATGGTGGACTATGTTCCAAAGCCCAGGCTAAGATCAATTTCCTTCTGATTCTGAAGCTTATTATAAAAGTTGCTCAAGACTGGCCTATTAGCCCCCCTCCCCCCCCCCCTAGTTAGGCACTTACCTACCCCCAGTGCATGGTTCTGCTGCAGTGGAGGTGTGAAACTGTGATAAAGCTGAAACTGGGGAATGCTAAACTCTCCTTTCTTTGACAGCTCATTGTGTAGCTATTTATTGGAGGATCTTAATAAACATGGGCTAATTCTAAAGGGATTGAATAGGGGTTTAATATGAATCTATATGAGAAATAATTACTGCAGGCAAACATCCCATTCTCCCCAAGTGAAGTTAACCCATAATTTTGAAAGCATTTTTTGGTATATAGGCTAAATCTCACATAAAAGAGAATAGTTCCCACACTTTCTACAGGAAAGAATGGTTTAGAAAATGTCTAGGGGTTTTCTTTTCATAGGGGAACAGGATGTTTGCCAGACCCCACAAAAATTTTAGCGTGCAATTTGCTATCACCCTTCAAACAGCTTCTCCATGTTAGGCCCTTGTCTGTTTGCCAGAATTCAATCCTAAGTATATTATTTATATAGCAATGGATAGAGCTGATAAAAAGTGGATTTCCTTTTTAAATGAAGTCTTTATGTCAATTTAAAGGGAAATTCTGACCAATTAAAGATTTCATATCAACTCCATAATTTTGCACCAATTCTGTCAGATCGCTAAATCGCAGATGATATTATGTCAAGATAAAATCCCTTTAAATTGTTAAAATTTGATATGATACATTGATTTTCAACCTTTTATGGGGAACTCTTCCATACATGAAAAGAAAATAGTCCAAAATAATGATTTCAGAGATGTAGCCAGTCCTGTATCCGATATGCTTGATCACAAATCTGGACCCTATTTAAACTCTTAACACTGGCAGAGTTTTGGTATTGCCTTTACACACCAGGTGGCAGCATGGTTTGAAACAGGATTTTTCTGGTGGCTGTGTACCATAAACTATTCGATGGATGTCAAAATGATGGTGATTTTCAGGCGCTGTATAATTTTGAGGCTTTCACAATTCAATATAACATCAAGCTTGGCAAAGTATGTCAAATAGTTTAATGATTTGTTAAATAAACTAGGTAGACAGATAATTACACCTTTTCTGTGGGAATCTAGATAAGTAAAATATCCACAGATGTATATATGCTTCTTTGTGGGAAACCCAGAGTAATTGACTCCGGGGCTCTAATTAAAATGATGTGAGGCATTTCACATGTATGCTTCCTAAATGATGAGATAATTATTTGTGGGATGTGGATCCTATACAGAGCTTACACTCACCATTATTAGATTGCATACTTAGTTAAAACCACTGAAGAATCTTAGCCAAAATCAGGCAAGCCAAGGCAAGTTGGGCACTTTGACTAATGGTTAGTCGTATTTGACTAAGAAAAAATTGGACACTTAGGCACATGCTTTTGACTAGGTATTGTTAGAAAGTTAGCCTTTTTGACTAACATCTGACTAAGATTTTGAACATTACCTTTTTCTGTGCTGTCTATCCCTCTCAACACCTCTCCTTCCACCTCTACCTTTCAGCCTTATTCTCTACCTGTCCATCCATCTACCTATCCCTCTCAATGCCACTCCATTTGCTGCCAATGCCTCTGCCAAGCACTGCCCTGCCTACCTCACCCCTCTTCTTCTACCTACCCCCTGCCAATCTTTCTCCTATCTTTTCTCTACAGATCCCTTTCCATTGGCTACCTATCCCTCATCTACATGTCCCTTGTAGCTACCCATCCCACCCATTCCTATCCCCTGCAAAGTGGGATGGCACAGTAGGGAGAGAGAGGCACAGGCTCAGTGTTCTGAAAAAAAATTTGAAATTATCAATGTGCATTCTGCTGACTTGTGGGGATGACTTCATAACTTTGGTTCTATTAGGAATATTTGAAAAATTCTTTCGCCATTGGAAAGCTTAGGAAGTGGGCATTTTGACCAACCTATTTGGCAGAAAAATAGGGGGGGTGCGCGCCCCTGGGGCCCCCCCCTAGATCCGCCAGTGGGTAAGAGGCCCCTTGGGGTAGGCCTAAAAGGCCCCTTAGCCCTCATAACCAAGCACCAAGGTACTAGTTGTATGGAAGAAAGGATAACTTCAAGGAGATCTCTTTTGTAGGTTTTCATTATAATTGGATGAGAAAAGGTTAAAGGGGGGCTGGCATGGACATGGGTACCGATTCAAACAGCGATCATAATATCGTGGGAACCAGCCGAAAAATAGCGATGCCCTGATTGGTCAAGGGGTGATCACGTGACTTTTTAATGCGGGCATGCATTACCATGCCAGGGCCCCTTTAACTTATCAGACATTCAATATTTTATAATAATAATAATAATATATTTTATTGACAGCAAAAAAAGAGGTCATTACTGACCTATCCCAGCAAATCCGAGTGAACATGAGTCATGCTGGGTGAGGAATATGTGAGTACATTGAGTGATAACGAATAATGTCATTTTGTGTGATACAATGTCAACTCTCACTCAGCTTGACAAACCTTCACTTACTTCAGTAAGACCTGAGAGAGCATGCATCAACATGTGTCAATACTTGTCAACTCTCCCCAAGTGTAATGATACACTTGTAATCCATTGTAACTGTCGGCTAGAGCTGATTTCTTCGCTTATCTTCTTTCCTTTACCTCTGATGAGGATGAGAATAAACTAAATTGTAAAATTGTCAATACTTGTCAACTCTCACACAGCTTCACATGTCTTCACTCATTTCCATAAAGATGTGAGGGGAACTGGGTGAGCAAATGTCAACATGTGTCAATACTTGTCAACTCTCACCCAATCTCACATGTCTTCACTCATTTCCATAAAGATGTGATGGGAACTGGGTGAGCATGTGTCAAATTCAATACTTGTCAACTCTCAGGCAGCTTCACATGTCTTCACTTACTTCAATAAAGGTGTGAGGGGAACAGGGTGAGCTTATGTCAACATGTGTCAATACTTGGCAACTCTCACCTAGCATGACATTTCTTCACCAAGCCTTCAACAATAAGAGACTATGGAACCTCTATGGATTCTCATGGCTTGTACTTTGCAGAGTGGGCCTATTGAGTAAATGTCAATATGAGAATTTATGTTTCACAGAGCAAGTTCCTTTCTTTCATGGCATGAAATACATATGAATCTGGAACATAATGATAGCCAAGTATATGTGATTTAGTGCATATATTAGACACAATAGCTCATTTGTTTTGTCTATGGGACATAGCACTGAATTGGAATTGCCTATGTTTTACATGATATCTAAGTATCTCTTTGTCCTGGTTTGATAGCATATGAAGGTTTAATGTCTAGTGATCAGCTAGGTCACAGCTGATTAGAGCAAATATACAGGAACTCTTCATAGGCTGGTTAAAAAACTCTGTATTGAGTGATAATAGGGGCAGATACTTTGTCCAACATTAGCATGACAGACTGTGTGAGGAGATGTGAGCATGCGTCAAGGTTCACCAACTCTCACCCACCATGACACAACTTCACGCACTATGTACTATTCTGTGTTTTGATTGGTCCATTTCAAATTTCCCTCCCATTCCTTTGTTCTCCTCCTGTTTTCAAAACAGTCAGGCAGAGGCAGCCATGGAGAACAGATTTTGTGCTAGGTGGTCACACAGTTCTAGATTGATTTGACTTGATATCCTATGTGATAAACATTTATACAGTAACACATTGATATCATCTACAATCCCTGAACATCTATCTTGTTGCTGAATTCAGCTATTTGTCTCAACACCCCAAATTAATGTAGAACTTTCTATGTGAGCAAGGCTCAGGGAAATTCTGGGGGATTCAGGCTGCCATATGTGAGTGGTCATTGTTTGGGTTGTGAGTGGGTGGTCAAAATTACTTTGCTGCTGTTTGTTTATGACCCTTTCTTTTCATTATAACAGGCATTCCCAAGAATGATACAAGGAAAATTCAACCCACACAGCTGACAGAATATCTATCACTTTCAAGCAAAGTGGGCAACACATGACATGCAGAGGAGAGATATCTTCAATGGGAACCAGCATGAACAACTGAATTGATGTTAATAAAGTTATGAAATATCAGAAATCCACAACCACCTCCAACCCCCCCCCCTCCTGCCTATCCCCCACCCACAAATTAGTCTGTGCGTCAATATATGTGATACTGTGTCATGACCCATGTGTCAGTGTGTGTGATAATGTGTGATGACACATGATGTCATCATGTGTCATTGTTGGTGAAGGTTCACGCATGTTGACTCAACTTCACAAATTTGGCTGGGATGTTCACGCATGCGTCATATCTTGTCATGGTCCATGATCACACACGCGTCGAGTCCTAAGAGCGCATTGGGTGAGGGCTGGCACAGCATGACAAAAGTTGACACAGATTTGCTGGGATGTGTCATACATAAATGGTTCTTTACATATATAGCATGTATATATATATATATATAATATGTCCACTACTCTACTCTACGACTAAGTCTTACTATCACTCTCTTTCACTCTCTCTCCCTCTCACACACACATACGCACACTAATTCTCTCTTTCTCCATCCCTCTCTCTCCTGGCACACATACCCACTCTTTGTTGCAGTGATGATTACATAAATATCATAGTATACATAGGATCTGGTTTTCCATTATGTTGATAGCAACATGAATATGATTGATAGGCAGCTTTTCTACCCTTGTCATAAAGCTGATTGTATGCATCAAAGATGTCTTCATGATTAGTTGTTAGTATAAACCCTAAGTACTTATAATTTTCCACTCTTACTAGCTGCGTGTCACCATACTTGAAGGTGTTAGTAATATCCTTCTTTTTGTGATTAAATATCATGATGTTTGACTTATTTATATTAACTAGTAGATGCCATTTTCTACAATACTGAAACAAATTGTTTAGCTGATTCTGCAGACCTCTAGCTGAGGTGGACATTATAACCAAGTCATCTGCATATAGCAGATAGGCAACACTCATACCACAAACATCAATTCCAAGATTAGGGTCAAGATGTTCACCAATATCTAAGAGAAAAGCATTGAATAATTTAGGACTGAGTACTCCACCTTGTAACACACCGTATAAACTATCTATTTCCTCACTTAATTCAGAGTTGACCCTTACCTTTGAGTGAGACTTCTTGTAAAGATTCATTAGAACTTTAAGTGCTTTCCCTTTTACCTGTCCAGATATCAACTTATAGAATAATGCCTTCCTGTTAATATAATCAAAGGCCTTAGTAAAGTCAATAAAACAACAAAAGAGAGATTTACCTTCAGCCTGCACCATTTTCACAGCAGTATATAGGGCACATGGTTATCCCTTTATGGAGGTCGCCATATTTGTTCTTAGCCCCCGACGCCATCTTGGATTTTGTCAGAGAATTCTGGGTAATCTCTTATCTGCACTCTCATCAACAGAGAACAATGGCCATAGATAAGCCTGATGAGGGAGATAAGCTGAACCCTGCCCCCTATCTTAATCACTCTAAGTACCGCCCCATTGTTTTAGGTGTGAAGGGAGGGGATTAGCCTGATAGGGAGACAATTGGTTAGTTCTTTACTCTTGTGCCCTCTTAAAAAAGCTTTTAAAGTTTGATTTCTCTTTTATTTAAACTACAGATGCCATATGGAGCTTTACTTGTTAAAGTTTAAGCTATTTGCTGTCTATAGGTACAAATTTTGATATATATATATATTTACAGATAGCCAAATAGGAAGAGCCCACCATAGTATACTGTACAAAGAGGCCAACTTCTGATCTAGCCCCTGACTACATGAGCCACCTAGTTGATTTTCACAGTACTAGCAATGTGCTAGTCCCATATAGTACAAATACATTATCGGTTGTCCTACCTTTATCTACGAACCCGTTCTGTAGAGGGTCATTCTGATTCAGCATATCATTATTGAATTTCAGTTTTTATTAATAATTATTTCAAAAAGTTTGCATGTACTGTTCATAATAGTAATTTTCCTATAGTTATCAGGATCGCTTGTATCACCTTTCTTATGTAAGGGACTTATTATTCCTTCTGCCCATCTCTCTGGAAATTCAGCAGTGTCCCATATACAGTTAAACATAATTTGAATCACCTCAGCAAAAACCTTCCCTCCTTGTTTTAAGTATTCAACAGGTATATCATCTGTTCCGGCTGCTTTCTTATTTTTTAGAGATCTTATTGCATCTTCTACCTCTTCTATAGTGATAGGGAATCTAGTAGAGATTGTATCAATGCATCTATATCCTCTGAACCATAGCTAAACTCAAAGTTATCGACAAATGTTTCTATTTCTTTCATATTATCATAATCAAAATAGTCAATATGTGGAGGAGTCTGCTGTTTCTTGAAGTATTCAGCAAACTCCGCTATTTTGATATCACATTGGGTCATTTTACCTTGTATTTGTTTCCACGACTTCCAGAATCTATTACTATTTTCTATCTCCAACATTCTTTCAAACTCAAGACCCTTTCTTCTTTTATCACTCCTTTTACATTTCTGGACTAGTCTATTGTATTCCCTCTTAAGCATGTTATACATTTCTTTATTGAATTCAACCTTGAGGTCATAATTTTTACCATAGTCATGTAAAGTCCTCTTTGCTAACTTGCACTCAGCATTAAACCTCGGATTTTGAGGGAATTTAGTTGTTTTAGACTGTTAAAGGGGGGCTAGCACCACAAATTAACATGGGTACTGATTCAAAGAGTGATCATAAAATCACAGGTACCAGTGGAAAAACCGCGGCACCCTGATTGGTCAAGGGGTGATCATGGGACTTTTTTTATGCAGGCATGCATTACGATGCCAGGGCCCCTTTAAGATCATCATGCTCAATTTGAGATAATTAGAAATAAAAGGGTCCTGAAATAGTGTCAACGAGTCCGTAAATGATGAATGAGGATGAATACAGACGAATCAGGGATCCAGTTTGATATCCACTTTATTCATTGAAGTCCACGAGGTATAGATGGTGATACAGTATTTTATAAGGTGCCCAACAGTGTCCAAGCCTTGTCCTTGAGTTGAGGGCTCTTGTCTCACGTGAGTGTGTGAGGGATGAAGTATGAAGGTAGAAAGATGAGTGAGCTGCTCCACCTACAGGTATTTATGGTAGGAGCCGCTCACCCAGTAACTGGGGAACTCCAGTGCAGGTGTGTAGGTGGATCCTAAACATAGCACTGGGGGTCACAGAGTTCAGTATGGTTCTAAATATAGCTGCTGGGAATTCCCGGTATGCTGTGAGCTGCTCATGATTAATGGGCATGTCCTCCAGCGGGAGGAGTTGGTCTAAACATAGCTACTAGGAATTCCTGGCATGCAGTGAGCTGCTTGTGATTAATGGGCATGTCCTCCAGCAGGAGGAGTTGGTCTAAACATAGCTGCTAGGAATTCCTGGCATGCAGTGAGCTGCTCGTGATTAATGGGCGTATCCTCCAGTGGGAGGAGGCGGGGTCACTGACTGCAGTTGACACCGCTAGCCTTTGGTCTATGGGTATGGCTTGGCTTGTGGGTAGACTTGGACACTGGGTTACATGGTAGAGTCAAAGGTGAAAAATAAATATGATAAGTACAATACTTATAATGGTCTACTGACAAATCCCCACATTCCTACTCGATTCTACGCGAGGTTTTAAGGAGGAAGTTTGTGAGAATGGTCTACTGACAATTTTATCTGACTGTGTAGTAATAGGTATTACATCTTATCATTAAGTTAAAATCAGTGGTACCGAGGAGATATCCAATGCTGATTTTTGGCAGAACATGAATAAACTATAAATAATACAAAAGAAAACTGTGCCAAGAAGTGTTGTCTGTTAATTTTTGGGAAAAAAAACATGAATAATTCAGGTCGTGGTAGGATACAAGAACTGGCTACATATCTAATTCTAGGGTTCACACAAAAATAAAGGAATAAAATGCTATCCTAAAGCATGCAGTTATTGGCTCTAAGGCAGACCTTAAGGTAGACAAGTTATGTTGAAGTCTGCTGCAGTACCGGTAGGCACTTATCATTTAGGTCTTGAGCCAATATACAACACAACATAAATAAAAACAGAGGTAGAGTAATTGATGACTGGTAATGCCTATCAATCAATTCTTATAATACTGATAAGGCTAGGGAGTCTGAAGGCTTTGGTAATATTGTTAAGGAATTTAAAAAAATTTTGGATTTTTGGTCGTGGTTGACTTAATTGTAGAAGTATTGCTTATTTGGTAAAAAGGTTTATCTTGGTCAATGGAGAATTTAGCATGTTAGCCTTCAGTCTACCTGAGGTGATCATTGGTTATGAGTGACAAGGTTAATATAAGAATAAAAAGGGTGGCTCTGACTGATAGATTGGATCTCAGTTGGTCCTGCAAAAATACAGGTTGCCAGTGCTCCTTGTAAGGTTTTGGAAAAATATAAACTAGCTAAAACCCATAAATATTTTGACATGGTTGGGTTTGAAATAGTACAGTGTGAAAGAAAGAACTTTATGGCATCTTAAGATCACAAAAACCTGCTGCTTGGGTCGTGGTCTTCATAAGGTTCTTAAATAGTAGAAAAAGATAAAAATAAAAATGCAGCGTGTTATTTTGGTTATGTATCGTGCCTTGTGAAAAACAAGAAAAAACTGGCTTTATAATCAGTTGACTAGGCTGACTGGGTCAGTGTTTGTAGTGTCCATGGGTGGTCAGAAAAGAAAGTGTGTCTCTACACTTTTGGTCCATAAATTAATAATAGTCTGAATATTAAAGCTGTAGGAATTATTATTGAGATTATTTTCTTTTTCTATGGCGACCTTTGTTTACCAGGCCCTTAGGTGGTAAGTCTTGATGATTTAAAACGTTCAGGTTAAGAGAGCGACCTAGGGAAGCTCTTTTCCTGGACCTGGGCTTTTTGATGTTGGGGACAAACCTTACTTTTTCACTGAGGTGTACTTTGTTGTGTTTGATTGAGTCGGTTTGTAAGGTTTGGTCGAGGCCATCCAGTGAGTCCCTGTCTGATGGATCTGCTGAGAGGGAAACACTGGAATCACTGTCTTCCTCTGATGAGTTGTGGGTGGCTATTTGGGGTAAGGGTCTCCAGACCTGGGGCGAGCCAACTGCGGTGAAGGTGTTTGGTCTATTGTCACTATTGTTGATGTTGTATGGGCAGCTGTAACTGTACGTTAGGTGGGGGCATCTTGTTCCCAGGGCAATGGAGTTGGTTGGTGGCCCTATTGGAGAGCAGACTTGTGTGCTCCAATGGGGCAAGCCGATTGGGATTGGTGTGCCTGCTCTAACACTGCTGAGGTTTGCTGCTGACTTGTCAGTGTCGTCTCCGCCTCCTCTATCAGGTCGTTGGCCTCTGTATAGAGAAACAGAACAAGAAGGGGGGGCGATCTTTAGTTACAAGGTCGATAATAGTGTATGGTTTACAAGGCGACCAACAAAAATACCAAATTGACAAGTAGATTGTTAATTGGGGCGAAAGCAAGTCTAGTGATATTGATAACACATGCTTATGTTATTGTTTTGACGCAGATATTGAGTGCGGGTGTCCTGAGTGACGTTAATGTTGTCATGCAAACGTGCGAACGTGCGAAAATCTGACGTTGGGGAGGCCGACGGCACTGGTGAGACGCTGCGCCGGCGTTCTGACGCAGCGTTTGGCGGGGAAGCCGGACGCGATGTCAGAAACAAGATGGCGACATCTCATCGTGCGGTGGGCCTTCACTGTGAGTCGAACAATGTGTTATTGTGGGTCGAAACTGTGCAGTGGGATTGTGAGATGTTATAAAATGGTGTGATTGTCTCCTTTTGCCTCCTTTTAATATTGATCCAGGAGGTCCCATACAGATGGGATTATTGGGAACTGGGTCGTCTGATCTGAAAACCTTTGTCATGGATATATCTGAGAATTGTACTTTCTTTGGTGGGAGAATGATTCTTCCTTGTGATCTAATTGGTATTGGATCATCAGAGCTAGGGGGATATTTTCTTCTGGACAGGCAATCTGCCACTAGATTAGCTCTGCCTTGTAGGTATTTCACTTCAAAGTAATAGGACATTACAGTATCTACCCATCTTGCCAATCTACCATTGGTGATATTTTCATTTTTGTTGAAGAGGGAGACTAGGGCTGTATGATCTGAATATACCTTGAAGTGAGTGCCATCTACATAATGGTGGAACTTTTTAACAGCGAAGATTATTCCAAGTAACTCTTTGTCAGTATTTCCATATCTGGTTTCCTGAGGTGTTAGGCCTCTCACAGAGAATTCAATGGGTCTATAAAAACCATGTTCATCTACCTGTGTAATCACTGCCCCTAAGCTGAAATTGCTGGAGTCTGTGAAGATGATGAAAGGTTTGTATAGTTTGGGAATTTCAGGACTGCCTCAGTGCAAATTGATGCTTTGATCTTTTCAAAGGCTGTTTGGCATTGAGTGGTCCATTTGAAGGTACCCTTTGTGGCTTCATATAAGGCTTCATTATATGGGCAAAACCTCTAATGAATCTCTTATAGAATTGTGCCATACCATTGAAACACCTAAGGTCGTGGATGTTTTTAGGTGCTGGGAAGGTTTTAACTGGCCAGATTTTGTCTGGGGAAGGTGATATGCCGTGCTGATCTAAGGTAAAACCTAAGAATTCCATTCTGGTGGTGCCAAATTCACATTTTTCAGATTTTAATTTGATGTTTCCTTTGATGAAAAGCTTTAGCATTTCATCTAGGTGCCTTTCCCATGTAGGGCTGTATATGGCCACGTCATCCACATAGGCTACTGCATTTCTGTATTTGCATTTCATGAGTAATTGTTCCATTACATTCATGAATGATAAACCAGAAGTTTTCAGTCCCATGGGTAGTACTTTGGCCATATACCTTGTACCATTGACAGAGAAAGTTGTTAAAGGTCTGGATTCTTTAGCTAGAGGAATCTGATGGTAGGCGCTGTATACATCCAATTTGGAAAAATATTTAGCACCTGTTCTGCCAACTTGTTGCATGAGGTCGTCTGCCCTGGGGAAGGAGTAGGAAAAAGATTTTAGGTTTTGGTTAACCCATCTATAATCCATGACTATCCTCCATCCTGAGGCTACCGACCTGTCTCCCTGGGGTTTGGGGACCAAGAAAGCTGGGGAATTCAACTCACAGGGTTTGGTGCATTCTTCAATGACATTTTGCTGTAAATGTTTTTCTAACAGCTCTCTTTGGAAAATCTCTTTCTTGGGTGACATTCTATAGGATGGTCTGTTGCAGGGTTTGAAATCAGGGATTAGTTCTAATTTGACTTCATTTTCAACATTTAGTCCTATAACACTCTCATTTAATACAAAGGCTTTTCTGTTTGATTCAACAATGTTTTTGACTTGTTGTTTTTGGGCCTCAGTGAGTTTGTCACATATTGTATATTTTAGAGGGTTGTCCCCTTTGGGTAGTTGATCAAGGGGATCATCTCCACAGTTGATGGGGAGCATGTCTTTGTCAGAGATTATGCTATTGAGGGAGTGTTGGCTGTTCAGTTTTCCAATGGGAATGTCTTTCTTTAGATTGTTAAGTGCAAACTGCCTAGGTTCATGTGCTTTTTGATGTTGATGGAAAAATCATTTGGGTTGGCCACTGTTACCGGTATAATTTTTCTTGTTGATCTTGGTTCAACAAGGGCATGTTTGATTAGTACCGGTAATGTCGTGTCAACATTTTCTGTGATGCCTGTTTTGCCTATTAAGGAATCAGGTCCTATGACGATTGCATTGAATGTGGATTCAGAATTTGGTGGCATGGTTAGACCTTTGGCTGCTCTTATGAAGTGTGGTGAAGGAGCTTTGGTTCCAAAGGAAATTTTGACCCTAGATTTGGTCATAAAGTTTACGCCAAGAATTAGGGGGTGATTTAGCTTTGGGACAACATGGAGTCTTGTCTTAAACTCTGTGTTATCAATTAAGAAGGTTATGGTGATGGAATTGTTGACCTGAACTGAGAATTTATCAGCTAGTAGGATTAACATACGGGATCTCCTACCATGTCTGAAATTGGAGGTTGATACTATTTTATCTGCCATTTTCTGGCTGATAAAGGAGAGAGAGGCTCCAGAGTCTACTAGGGCTCTGTAAGAACTGCCATTGATATCAACATTAACTGCGCCTTTAGTCAATTCAGTATTAATGTAAGAGGTCTTACCTTGCTGGCCATACTTAATGGTCTCGACTTTTAATTGGAGGGTGGAAATCCTTTTGTTCTGGTTCTCATAGAGGTCCTCACTGTCTGATGAGGAGTCTTCATCACAATTCGCAAGGTTGGGGTCACAGTTTTGTTGTTCTGCTGAATTTAATTCTGCTCTATCCTTCATGTGTGAAATAAGGCATGTTGGGGGGCGTTCCAAGGTTGTTGTCCAATGTGGGGGCAGGGCCGCAAGTTGCATGGTGGCCTTCCCCTGGGTCCTATTAGATATTGTCATTGTAATGATCTCCTTGTCCAGAATCAGGAGGTTGGTTGTCAGGATGGTTATCTCCAGTCCTTTTGTTGTCATTTCTGCCTGGTGTTGGATCCCTAGACTTCTTCTTTTGTTGCTGGGTCCAATCGTCAGGGATTGGGAAGTCTGCTGGGACTAGGAGCTTCTGAAGGACACCTGACGGGTGTTAGTGGGGGTGGAGGCAACGGGGATGAAGACAAAATTATTTCTTGTGTCACTGGACTTGGATCTGCTTCTGCTATCTTCCTGAGATCTGCTCCTGCCTGGTGACTGGTATCTGTTCTTGGAATTTGACCTGTTGTTTGAGCCGGATCTAGAGTTGTTGTAACCCTGTTGATTTTGGTTGTATCCTGACTTAGATTTATCGTCATATTGTTTGTTGTTGCCGTTTCCAGAGGACTTGTTGTTATAATTGTTGTTGTTGTACTGGTCCTTCCTGGATCTGTTGTTGTTGTTGTTACCGCTGTAACTGTTCTTCTTTTGCCCATTGTAGTTATTATAGTTCATGGCGCACAAGTCTGAAGATTTGCTTGAGGCATGGGCTGCTTTGGCTGCTTCTATGACTAATTCTTGTCTTAATGCTGCAGTCTCTGCTTCTCTAATGCTCTTGGGGGTGTCTGAGAGTACAACATTTTTTATTTCATCCTTGAGTCCATTTATAAGATAGTCCACTTGTACAGGCTTATACAGGTTGCTGTTGGATAGCAATAAAGTCATATCTGCTATATAGTCCTCTACAGTCTCCTTGGGCTGCTGTTTTCTATTTCTATACCCTTTGATTATTGTGGCAGGGTCAGGTTGTTGAACCTGCTGAGAAAAGCAGTATAGACTGCCTCAGTGTCATACATGATTGGTTTATCGAAAAATGTTTGTGAAAAACCACTGTGCTGCCCTGCCCTTTAAAAAGGTATACATACAGGATGCATGCATTGCTGGGCTGCGGGGGTATGCATTTCTTATATAGAATTTGAATTCTGCCAGAAACCTGGCTGCAGACCTGTAGGGTGAGGGCTTGTCAAAGGGTTCTGGTTTGTTGAAACAGCTTAATTGAGCAGATGTGAGTCGCTCAGGTTCGAAGTTTCTATGGCCAGTGGTAGCAGAGAATTTGGATTGTAAACAAACTATACATGGGTATAGGGTTGTTGTAGGGCGTGTGTGCCTGGTGGGGTGTGTATGCATGGTTGTACACACTACCTGAGGATGAGGTGGCGGCTACCGGTAGTGGATGGGTGGTAGAGGGCGCCATCTGGTGTGTTGTGGCCGAACTACCAAAACTTGCATGTGTTGCGCCTTGGTGGGTGGGCGTGGCACCTGTCGCTATGGTGCGGGCTGTATTTTGGAAAACGCTTGGGGGGCTGAGCCTGTACCCTACTGGCAATGATGTTGGCGTTCTGGTAGAGGTGCCCAGGGCATGTGAAGGTTGACCTGAGGGGGGTAACCTAGTGTTGGTGGGTGAGAATAGACTGTTTTGGCCTTGGTTTTGGGGTGTTCTGGTCCTGTCAATAGCCCTAAATATTTCAGTTCTTATTCCATCAATATTTTTATTGATTCTGTCAGACAGGTTGGCTGACGCTATCTCTGACCTTCTCAGGACGTCGGCACTGTCTTGAGCTGCCCTTCTCTGCATATGGCCAATGTCATTTTCCAGGTGTGATTTCCAGGTGTCCATGTCATTTAATCTGTCATTTATTCTTGACAGTTGGCAGGAGGAGTCGTCCCCAATCCTTTTTATTTCAGCAGACAACAAGTTCATTTGTCCTGTCAGAAGGTTGGAGAGGGAGTCATTGACTGCTTGAGTGCATTCTCTGACTATATTCCTGGTCATGTCGTCCTGGTTATACTCTGGGGGTGGGGCTGCAGTGGCCATGTTTTGATAGGCAGGTGCTCTGTGCAGGTGGGGGAAAGTTACTTCTGTGTCTTCTTCTGAAGTAGATTCTGTTTGTAAGTGGGCAGGAATGTGACTGTCTTTGTGTAGGATGGGAGTAGTAGCCACAATGTTGCCTCTTCCAGCTGCAGAGTCCAGGCTTCTTTGAAGTCTGTAAAATACAGGTGTATTTGGCCTGTGAGGGGAGGATGATTGTACCCTTCTCCTGGGCCTATGGGTGGGGTTTTGCCTTTCAAAAGATCTGGCCCTTGGTGGCGTGCTCAGGGATGAATTTGGTACTGGAGGTGTCGCCTCGTCTTCCTCAGAAGTGGAGTAGGTGTAATAAGACCTGAGGTTGCCTCCAGGTGGGTTGCTATCCGGCTGTGGGTGTTGGTGAGGCCTTAGTAAGTTGGTGAGGTTGGAGCTGTCTTGCCACTGCTCTTCTAGAATACAGTTTATCCTATCTAGGAAAACAGAGGGGCTCTCACCACACTGGTAGTTTGGTGTAGCACCGGTGGGTACTTGTTGTGCGCGTCCTGTTTTGAGTCTATTTTCTCTCCACCTGTGGATTGCTGAGTCTAACCTGCTCCTCCAGTAACCGTCTGCTACTGATGGGTGGGCTTGGATGTCTGGTACAGTGAGGTTGTCCCAACTTAGGTCTGGTGTACACTGTGGACCAGAATCAGTGCTGGATGAAGATGACTGTCTACCAGCTTCCAGGGCGTCCTGCAGGCTATTGGATCTTTCTTCTAGATGGCTATCTAGGTGGAGGTGATCAGGTGACTGATTTTCAGGTGTGCTGTATGTGGTATTTTGAAGACCACCTAATCTTAGGGGTGGAGATTCTGAGGGTGAATAACCAGGTAGGGTGAGGTTTAAACTTGGTGGTAGGGCTCCTGCTGGTGTGCTGGTGTGCTGTGTTGGTGTCCACTATGGTGGACGAAAAAGGTAAGGTGTTTGAACTCACAGGTGTTTGTCTATGTGTATGTCTGTGGATTGGCAGCACTGGGTCCAGCTGGAGCGCGTCTGGCGAGGAGTCTATTGGGGTGGTGTACTGTGTTCTGGTGGCTTCTTGCTGATCTCTGTCTGGAGATGTAGGGATACGTTGTGGGGCTGGCTCCTTTGGTAGGGTCTCACTGTTGTCCATGGCTCATGAGAGGTGGTAACTGTGGGATGATACATGAGGGTTTTCCACCATTGTCAACAAGTCCGTAAATGATGAATGAGGATGAATACAGACGAATCAGGGATCCAGTTTGATATCCACTTTATTCATTGAAGTCCACGAGGTATAGATAGTGATACAGTATAAGGTGCCCAACAGTGTCCAAGCCTAGGCCTTGAGTTGAGGGCTCTTGTCTCACATGAGTGTGTGAGGGATGAAGTATGAAGGTAGAAAGATGAGTGAGCTGCTCCACCTACAGGTATTTATAGTAGGAGCCGCTCACCCAGCTCATCCTAAAAATAGTATCAGGTGACCTAAATATAGTAACTGGGGAACTCCAGTGCAGGTGTGTAGGTGGATCCTAAACATAGCACTGGGGGTCACAGAGTTCAGTATGGTTCTAAATATAGCTGTTGGGAATTCCTGGTATGCTGTGAGCTGCTCATAATTAATGGGCATGTCCTCCAGCGGGAGGAGTTGGTCTAAACATAGCTACTAGGAATTTCTGGGATGCAGTGAGCTGCTCGTGATTAATGGGCATGTCCTCCAGCAGGAGGAGTTGGTCTAAACATAGCTGCTAGGAATTCCTGGCATGCAGTGAGCTGCTCGTGATTAATGGGCGTATCCTCCAGTAGGAGGAGGTGGGGTCACTGAGTGCAGTTGACACCGCCAACCTTTGGTCTATGGGTATGGCTTGGCTTGTGGGTAGACTCGGACACTGGGTTACATGGTAGAGTCAAAGGTGAAAAATAAATATGATAAGTACAATACCTATAATGGTCTACTGACAATAGGGTAAAATTGGGTAGTATCGCGCATCTTGTTGTATCACGCACCTGTACTTAGATAGGTCTGTTGTGAAGAATTTTTAAGATTTTCTTTTTTCCATATTTGACAAAATTATAACTGGTTATATTTTAATATAGTGTGTGTTCCTAGCCTCTCTATGGATTTGCTGACAGGCACATATATTAAAAGCTGTCAGCAATATGTTTCTATGTCACTTTTTTTCATTATAAATCTCCATAGAATATAATGGTGACTTCATTTGTGGTTATATCGTGCATATGACAATGTTATATCACGCACATGATGCAGGGTATAGAATGAAAACTTAAAACAGCAATAAGTTCAAACAAAAGTCACTGAATAGTGAAAAATAAAATGGGCAAGCCAATCCTCATATTATTAAAGGGCATGATGGCATGCATGATAAGGCTTGTATTTCAGGCCTGAAATCATTACTAAAGCTATGTACGTAAAGCGGGGCTATTTTGGCCAGTTTTTTATCACTGTTTGCAATATATTATGATTTTACTATAAGAACTATTCTAAATGCTTGCACTATGAATGAAATTGTATCTAAAATCATTCAAATTGTGCTATTTTTTCATGGAAAAATGCCTGGCCAAAATAGCCCCCTACTTAGAGGCTATTTGACCATACGCCATGTGCAATTATTTTTTTTTTATTATGGCCTATTGGTTGGAAAAATGACATTATAGGGATACTCAAGCATGCTTAAGATCACTTAAAAGTGATTTTAAGCTTCCCAGAGGCTATGCCATACTTTATTCCATCGGCATCTTTTGAGGTGAGATATGCACAGAATTCACCAATAGCAGATATATTTGGCAGTTCCTACCACAAAATTGAACCATATTTAAGGTCATGACATTTTGGTCACCTCTTATTTCACTTTTTCATTCACAAATCTTCACCAAACATCTCATTTCCTATGTGAAATTAGCTGGAGAATTTGATTTTGGTAGTTATTCCAATGTAAAATGATTTTTTAACTTCACTTATGAAGGAAATCATGTGACTAATATTTGTAAGGGGCTACTGGCCAAAATAGCCCCGAATTACATAAAATTGAGCAATTTTTTCAGTAAATTCCTAATATTTTCAGCAAAATCCAAATATTGTATATTTTTTCATTATTATATTTTAGAATATGAGTTTATATGGAAGTTATACATATTTAAGTCATTTCCACTCATTATTTCATGATTATCTGTGATAAAGTTATAGGTATGATGAATTTTTTCATAAATCTTGAGGTCATGTGACATCAAAATGGCCACATGCTCAGATATGCACCCCAAAGCCGATTTTTTCTCCAAAACATCAAAATGCAAACTTAGATGCATGAATATATGATATCAAAACTATATATCCAGTTATTTTCATCTCTACTTCTTAATTTTTCATCATTAAGTGAAATGTGAACACTTTTTTGGAGGGTGGCCAAAATAGCCCCCACAGGCCAAAATAGCCCCGTTTTACGGTATTCATGTGTGCGATACAATGCCTATTGGAAGATCCATTAGATTTGGGTTGTATTTTGAAATGCGCTATACAGCCAGAAGGTGCACAATATAACCCAGTGATTCTTGTAGTATCTTGTACAACCCTCTCTCACCAGGGGAAATTCATATATTTGTAGGGAATCGCAGTCGCTATGCATCGAGGCTTGAATGTAGTCGAGACTATTATTATGTACCATCTCGTAGTAGGATAGGCACTCTTCCTATGCTACTCGTAAGAGGGCACCACACATGGTCTCGGGCGGTGTAGTACGGGAGGCGGACCAGAGGGTGCTCAGCGCGGAACTAATCAACCATGACGAGGAGTATATATTCCGCCGTCCTCCTATGATCGGGGACTCGCAGAGCTACCGGGCTGGTAGACTGATCTAGTCTCTAGAACGGCCTAATGAATGTTATAACGAGAGCTTTACCTCCTTCGGGGTATAGACTATAGGCATACGAAAGGTTGAAACGTGTTCGCAGTCCTTCTGTAACAAGTACTGTAATAAAGTGATTCTGAAACCTACTCGAACCGACTAGTTATTGCTTCGATAATATAGTTGTCTTGATATTAAGGTGTATCTCGAAATAGCAATACCTACACTGGTGCCGTGACCAGGATTTAGTAGGTGTTAGGCTGGCAACCGGTCAGTATGTCAAGAACCGTTTAGAGGAAGGGGAGGATGTGGGAGAAGCCCCGGGCTTTGCCACACCGACCCAATCGGTGGGATCAGACAGTTTCGTCGGATCTGATGACTTGGAAAGCGAGCATGTGCTCTCGTCCGATGAAACATTGGGAGAGGATGAGTTTGTCCCGAAAGGAGTAAAGTTGGATGAAGAAATTTATCCTCCTAGCTCTCGAGGTAGAGGCTTATTGTTTTTCAATACTCGGCCTCCCAAACGGAATGCTTTCTCGTCACCTATAGGTAGGACACAAGGGAGAGCTAGAGGTGGTGCTAGAAAGCCTGAACAGGGGGGCACTCTAGATGAAATAGACAAGAGTCTCTTCAACCCAGGAGGTTCGAAGAAAACAACTCCGATGCCTGTGAAACGATCCGTAGCGTTTATGGATGAGGCCATTCAGGAGGCTGAAAAAGCTCGAAAGGAGTTACGAGCTGACCTAGCAAAATGGAATGCTTGTATTGATGATGTCAGTCAAAGATATGAAACGAAACAACAGGAGCTGAATGCTACTACGCATTAGTTAAAGGCAGTAAAAAGTGAGGTGCAAACCACACAATTGAAACTTGGTGAGACCTTTGATCAATTTCAAACGATTAATAGTAATCTGAACCAATTGATACAGGCTCGAGACCGTCAAGTTGAGGGAAACAAGGAGGTCCGTCGAGGTATTATGCATGAGAATAAAGACCTCGAACAGCAGAAAGCCGATTCTGTAAGAGAATTAGCTGATCTCCAAACGAGAAAAAGCATGCTGGATGATTACATCAAGAGAACAAAGGTACAACGCCTTTCAATGCACCTAATGTGAGTGCGGTACCAAATGTTGGGGATCAACATCAACCCATAAGACAGGATAGTTCAGATGATGACCTTAGGGTACCCACCAGTACACCTGCTCCATCTCGCACAAAGTCGATATTGAAACCCTCTAGTTCGACACAACCTGGAGCTATGGGGGGAAATGCGAACTCGAAAGCGAGCGGCTCTTACAAAGCACCAGCACCTGTAAGGGCAACGAGCACCGTTACGAGTGGTACTTCTCAAGGTACACAAAGTCAGGCCCAATCGAGTGTTGCCATGGTAATACTCAGGACAGACCTCGACACAGCCAATAACCCAACCGGTAGCAAACCCCTTAACTGTCCAATATGCGAATTGGACAGTTAGTGGAGCCCGTTACTCTACGCGACCAAGTACACCCACAACGGTTCGAAGGTCTAGTTTGAGTCCGAGAGTGAGTGATTTGTACAATACCAACCCAGCAATAGCTAGCTTAGGATTGGATACAATCTCTCGATGGTCTGACGGGTTTGATGTTGTCGAGAGAAGTGTAAAACTTGCTCGGTCCATCAAAAAGTGGACTAATGCGGCTCGAAGAGTTGCTTCACAGCCAAAACCATACAAGGGTGACATACCTTGGCTGCAATGGTTAGCGGGTTTCATGGATGACATGAAAATCAGTGGTTGGAGTGATGAGGAAGCTCTTTCTCAACTATGTAAATGTCTTCGAGAGGGAATAGGAAAAGTAGCTCTCGATAAATGGACTGAAGAATGCCCTAGTGGATCTTTCTTCCAGTTAATAGAGTGCGCCAGCTATGTTTTCAGCACAGTGGGACGTACAGACCCACGAGTAGAATTCCGAAAACGTACTCAAAAGCCAGGGGAGTCTCCCAAGATATATGGGTTGGCTCTACAAAGTCTATTAAGGAAGGTGCATCCTCAAATGTCAATGGATGACGAATTCTTTATGGAGGAATTGTTTGTGCAATTCGCTTCGGGACTGAAGGATCCGTCGGTACAGCAAGTGGTATACGATAGTTGGAAGAATGATAGTTCGTTGAATGACCTCTTCGAAGCTATAGATAACCACAACAAAAAGAAAACCTTGATGGCAGGGAAGGTGCCACAAGCTAGAGCCAGCCCAATGTTTGTCCCGGAATATTTCGAGGAAGAAAATCCCGTGGATAAAGAAGTATACTATACTGACGATTCTGATATGAATGTCAGTGCAGCTTGTTTTCAGTCGAGGGGATACCAAAACTGGCGATGTAATAATGATAAACCGGCCCAGAAAACCCCTGTCGAGGGGAAGAAGTCTGCAGAACCTCTTAATCTGGAGCCCGATAAAGATATGGTCGAAAAACTAGTAAAAGAGATCACTGAATCTCTAACTAAGAAACGGAAGGAACGTACTAGAAATAGACCAAAAGTAGACAAGAGTAGCAAAACTTGCTGTAGGTGTCAAGTAAAGGGACATTTTGCAATGGAATGCCCAGCTGAGAAACCTGTATTACGAGGTAAACAGGAAAACTAAAAGTAGACAAGAGTAGCAAAACTTACTACAGGTGTCAAGAAAAGGGACATTTTGCAATGGAATGCCCAGCTGAGAAACCTGTATTACGAGGTAAACAGGAAAACTAAAGGGGGTTGCTTCGAAAGGCGACCAAGTGACCCCGGAAGTGGAACTTCGCCATACAAGTGATGTGGTGAATTGGGAGAGATCTAAAGTGGTAAAGATGGCTAGTGCTGAAATAGGTGGACAGGAACAACCCACTGAAAGAGAGACCAGCACCCTCGAGAAGGAAAAATCGTTGACTATAGATGATAGTCGATTCGAAAGCTCGAGTGAAGAGGGAGTCAAGCTTAAGGAAGTCTTGAGAGCTGCGGGTGCTCAACTCTCCCCGAATCATCCATGTTTCGAATACCTAAAGAAACAGGGATTGGACCTCGGTATCACTAAAGATTTTGAACAGTTCACAGTAGATCCTTCTCCATTGGGGGGGAGACGCTGGTACTTAGCTGTATCTGTACTAGGACGCATTGCTGAGTTTCTAGTTGATACGGGAGCTAGTCACTCCTTTATTAGCTCTAGACTTTACAATGCATTGCCCGATAAGACTGAAAACTTTTGTTCCATTAGAAGTAGGAAAAAGGGAATTCATTTTCTCACCTACGATAGCAGACATAGCTGATGACGGAATAATAGGCTTGGATTTTGCCTCCCTGTATGATGCTATTCTTAACCCCAGTACTGGTGTTCTAACAATAGATCAACCTTACAGGGTTAAAGAGCAATGTGTATTACGACAGATCTCTTCGATAGCAACAGTGGCACAAACGGTGAAAATACCTGCAGGAACTTTGTGTGATGTACTCATGAGGAGTAATCCAAAGTAATCCAGAGTAATCCAAAGTAATCCATAATGGGACATTCTTATATTATTGAGAGCAACTTCAATTACCTCTATATTTCATTATTTTGGTACCGGACGTTACATGACACAAAACAAGCAATGAAAATGGAACCGGATGGCCTAGATTGGTATTTTTTGGTCTTCTGAGCTCAGGAGATGTACCTTGACAATTTTGTTAAGGTTATATAAAGTAATTAGAAAATAAGTTTTTCAAGGCCTTCAAGGGCAAAATCTTACACTTTCTGACGACCTGACCCATATAATATACATGATAATGCTGAGGATACCTAGGGCATACTCTAGGATTATCATATCCATCAATAATATAGAAAATATTGGGGAAGGAGTCTCGGATGGGTTCATGATGGGGCAGGAAGCCTAACAGGGTGCTGTGTCATTTGAAATGGCATATTATACGACTCCAAGTAGGCCTAGAATGGCACAGGGGGATGGGGGAGTGTATCTCGGAGTATTAGGCCTATCATGGTCCAGGGGCACAGGGGAATGGTGTAACAGAGGTAAGTGAGGTGGGGCAGTAGGCCTACCATGGTACAGGGGCACAGGGGAATGGTATAACAGAAGGGAGTGAGATGGGGCAGTAGGCCTATCATGGTACAGGGGCCCAGGGGAATGGTGTAACAGAGGGGTGCGAGATAAGGGCAGTAGGCCTATCATGGTATGGGGGCACAGGGAAATGATGTAATGGAGGGATGTTGGGGATGGCCAAATTTGGTGGGGAGGGGCAGGGGAGGAGAGTGGGAGGACTGATCGGAATGTGCACCCCCCAGGATTGGAGATACACATACAGTGTATATGTTCGTTTGGCGAGCGTAATTTTTCAGCAAAATCAAGAGAAAACGGATTTCAAACCATTTTCCTATCTATGGTCTAGGTTCTATGTCTGGCGGGGGGGTCCAATGTCCAAGTAAATCCTCTGGGAGGGTCGGGACAATGTGTCCGAACATTTTTGACCTGCTTTGGGTAAGGTGACCTACTTACGTCTATATAAGCCTACGAAATTTCCCCATATAGATAGATCTATGGTAGGTCTGGGCTTCTATGTCTGGCGGGGGGGGGGGTCCAATGGGTTCGGTGTCCAAGTAAATCATCTGGGAGGGTCGGGGCTATGTGTCCGGACATTTTTTACCCGCTTTGGGTGAGATGACCTACTTACGTCTACCCAGGTAGCACACAAAAATTTGGCAACATTGGGTCAACCAGCTGCCAGAAAGTTGGACACATCTAGAAACTTGAATTTTGATGTTTTGATGGCTGTATATTCGTTGCACTTCTTGATCATGTAATTCATGTCTGTGGCTAAACATGCGGGGTTGGTGGAGGGTGTGGGACTCAAGGGTGGGGTTGGCGGAGGGTGCGGGACTCACACGCGGGGTTGGCGGAGGGTGCGGGACTCACACGCGGGGTTGGCGGAGGGTGCGGGACTCACGGGCGGGGTTGGCGGAGGGTGCGGGACTCACCCGCAGGGTTGGCAGAGGGTGCGGGACTCACAGGCAGGGTTGGTGGAGGGTGCGGGACTCACATGCGGGGTTGGGGGAGGATGCGGGACTCACACGCGGGGTTGGCGGAGGGTGCAGGCCTCACACGCGGGGTTGGCGGAGGGTGCAGGACTCACACGCGGGGTTGGGGGAGGGTGCGGGACTCACACGCGGGGTTGGCGGAGGGTGCAGCACTCACACGCGGGGTTGGCAGAGGGTGCGGGACTCACATGCGGGGTTGGCAGAGGGTCCGGGACTCACAGGCAGGGTTGGCGGAGGGTGCGGGACTCACACGCATGGTTGGCGGGACCATTTTTAGGTGCGGTACCACTTTTGTGAGCCATTCGGGCGGTTTAAAGATTTTCTGAATTTTTTCCATTTTCCCACCATTGGGAAGGCAAACACTTATATTTATCAAGTATCATAGTTACTTGAGTGGAAATTGTGCTTTAACTATGTCAAAAGATGATTTACATCAGGCTGATCAGCAGTGCTGCACTGCCACTACTACCCAAAGTGAGCGCTTATTTTCCCCATAGGAATAGTATTGGGAGTGAAACCTGCTGAAATTGTATGCGTCACTTATTCAGGGCCACTCGGGAAGTACTAAAAATTGAAACACATAGACCAAACACATATCACAGGAAAGGTTATCCCCTCAGGAACATCACTAAGGGAGTGGTCATTATTTATCAACAGGGGGGGGTTTGAGGGAGGGGCGTAAAATTTTCAGACCCCTCCCGAGGGGGGGCTAAAAAAATTTGACCCCTATTGAGGGGGGGGGGGCTAAAAAAATTCACCCTCTTTTTAGCAACTATAGATCAAAGAGGGGTGCGAAAACCCTCCACGCCTCTGGCGCAGGGGGGTGGCGTAAAAAATTTCCTTGTGTCCGTGCAAAAACCCACCACCCCCACTCTGGTTAATAGGGAAACTCAAACTTTTGAAGCACTCCCCTTCACTTCCACCACCCTCATACGGTCAAAATTGTCGGAATTGAGCCGGGAAACGACTGATATGTAGGGGAAGACATATGGAAGACATCTACCAGGTTTGTTTTCTTGGATTGCCAACTGTTTAGCTGTGGTGGGAAGACAAAGTTCGCGTCGCGTACGGCGGCCGTACCATGGTACTTTAGACAATCTCGCTGCTCTGGCTTCACTGAAAGTCTTTCCCAGAATGTAAATTGTAAGATTGGAGAGACAGCTCGACATCTCTTTCAAACGCCATGCTTACGGTTCGTACACGTGCGTTCTGTTTACTATATGTGCGCCGTGGGCGGTGCTTAGCGTGTGACGTCAGGAAAGTAGTCCGGTAGGTTCGGGCAGAGACGAGGTTAGGAGTCGCTGTCCGGGAGAGTGATAGCCACTAGGCACTGACAGCCTACGCTGTTTCCCTGCTCCGTGTACGCATAGAATATAGAAAGACTGGAAGGGTAGCCCTGAGCCCTGCGCACTAGTGGCGTGTTTTATCTTTGTTATCTGGGTCAACCTCTCCCCAAACTGCTACCTGACTTCCGGTTTTGAATGTGTAGTACTTAGACATGGTACCTCATGCTCACTGACAATCCTAAAGTGATTCGTTTTTCTGCTCCATATCATTATTCAGACATAGATAATATGTGTCCAGTTAGGTATTTTTCTGATCTGCTTGTTAATGCAATTTAGAATGATGGACAACAATTACGTTCCTTTGAAGATGCAAGTTAAAGATAGGACTGTTCAGCGTTTTCCCTCTTCAGTGCAGTGTAGCCTGTATTGACCAACAGTCTGTTAAATATATATATATACATATATATATATATATATATATATATATATATATATATATATATATATACATGTAATACAGTAATGAATCTGAATATCAGTTGTCTGTCCATATGTTCAGTTAGATTAGATGTATAATTAGTATGGTACGTCATAGGCCTACGGTGGAAACTAGAAAGTAGAAAACGAACCTTGATTTCAACTAAATCCACGACCACATAGATCTATATTCCATGCAGGACTCCATGCACCAAATGGCAAATGCATGTACAACATGAATCAATATCTCCATAGCATCTCAACAGTCTCTGTCTGTGGTATTTCACTCTAATGACCAAGCTTGTGTAAGTAGCCCGAAATTGAAGGTGATGTACCTTGAAGTCGTAGACCTATTCTAGGCAAAGTAGCACCTAGGTAATCCCTGGTAGATGATACCATGCTATTCACCTGAAGTTTCAGAGAGTCCTCCAGGGCTATGACATCATCTGATTGAGACACTGGTATCCAATGCCTAATTTGGGCAGGTACCGGTAGTTCAGGTAGCTGCACGGCAGCCTCAACACCTGTGGGTGTGAACACTCCACACCTGGAGGTGTGATGAGTGATGCCCCATGTTAGTCTTCACTTTTGAAGTTGACATCAAAGTCACTTCTGTCAGGTGTTAGTAGGTTGAACTGAACTTTTGAATTTCCATGTTCCAGGTGCTTCTTACAGAGTTGGCCAAAGTAATTTGATTGTCCCGTGTAATACAGTTAAGAAGTTATATCAATGTGAATCAAATTCCTAGTCCGATTGTGCTTGATTAAATCCATTTATATTTACAGAGATTATTCTTTTGTGCCTTTAGAACAGTCGCTGAAATTTAACATTTTAAGGCTGAAGATTTATGGAGAAATTCAACAGTTTCTGGCACCATAAAATATCATACCTATGAGTCATCTACAGGCAATGTCATAACCGGAAGTGAAGTAGCAGTTTGGGACTGGGTTGACCTAGATAACGAACATATTGACCCAGATTCGGGAGCACGCACTCCAGTTATATATACTCTCTATGGTGTACGCTAGCGGGGGTCGGCGTATCACACGGTTTCACCAAGGATTGAAGAGTGTGAGAGACTGTCGCCAAGCAGAGGCAATCCTAGGCATAGTAGTAGTAAGAGGGAGTGAAGGCTCTAGTCCCAACTCTCCTTTGCCACCCGTGAATAGTCACAGATATGAGACCCTAATGACACTACGTAGGGTCTCAGTGACCACTGTAGGAGTAGCTGAGACTGACAGTGGTGCTGTGCAGGTAAAACCGGAAGTAGCAAATGCATTGTTTACATGTGCTTGGTTTGCATATTTAGGATTGAAATTGATCAAAACCATGAAGGCCGATTAATCTATAGGCACACATCTAAAGATTCTCAAAAAATTGCAGTATAACTCTATCTATTTCATATGCTACAGGATCAGAAAGTTTGCCGAGTGCATTTCCGAAAATCCAACATGGCCGCCATGTTTTTTCTCCAATAAAGAATGTCAGTATTTTTAAAATCGAAATTTAGGCAGGTTAAACATATCCGATCTTAATAAAATTGAGTGTGGTGCAACTTAAGGGTTCAAATTATCCAGAAATGTAAGTTATGGCTAGATTGAAGCAGAAATAGAAGCAGGAGAGTGCGCTTAATGTTGAGGCGCATCCAATCTCAAAAACTCAGGCCCCAGTACGCCCAACTCACAACAAGTATGTGAGTTGGGCGCCGATCCAACTAACCGTGAAGGGCCTAGGATCAAAGAGGGGTACCTCGGTAACCAGCTCTTGTCCCAAGTCTCCTTTGTCCACCTGGGGTGCCAATGCACAGGTAGAAAATTGGGGGAACCAGCAAACGCAGGTTCACCCTCTGACCTTACATATAGAAGTAAATACAAACAGGAAGCCTGACCTCGTGGCGTATCACCCTTGCGGTGAGAGGGCAGGGAAACAGCCAACTGACAGCCACAGGTGTCCCAGGTCACGAGGTCAGTCCCGCTTCCGGTACGGATGATCGAGCTGCGGTCGGAGAGTGCTTTGATCCTAGGCCCTTCACGGGTGGCAAAGGAGAGTTGGGACTAGAGCCTTCACTCCCTCTTACTACTACTATGCCTAGGATTGCCTCTGCTTGGCGACAGTCTCTCACACTCTTCAATCCTTGGTGAAACCGTGCTGACAGCGCTAAGCGGGTTTCGGTGTAGCCTACATTACTGCCTGTTGCGGTTTTCAGATAATGAGATTTGAGTTATGGCTAACAGGAAAAGAAACGTGTCTTATGTTAGCCAGGAGGAGCCTGTGTTCCTGAAGCAGTTCAAACAAAGAGTAGGCTACAAGCCGGAACCTGGAATAGATGCCAAGGTAGATTATTTTCGCCTTCTTTGACATTATGAGGGGGGGGGGGCACAAGCAAAATTTGCCGACATTTGCCAACCAAATCATTGGCAAATGCTAGTGGAGGCCTTTGGTAAAGTGGGGGTCTAGATGGGGGGTCCCCATGTCACATGTCGATTATAAGAAAAGGCAATGTCACATGTCATTAAATTTCTATTTTCCCATGTCCTTGTCACTAAGCTCCATGTCACATGTTGATTTTAAGATAAGGCCATGTCTCATGTCACTAAATTTCTACTACTTCATGTCCTTGTCACTAAGCTCCATGTCACATGTCGAATTTAAGAAATGGCCATGTCACCCTGTCGAATTTAGGGGTCCAGACCCATTAAAGTTAGTGGAACAAAGGATGACAACAAATGTGACACCGGGACCCATGGCCCCCACTAAAATTTTTGCATCTACCATCCCCCAAAAATAAACTTTTAAATATGCTCCCTAAAATTGTAACATTAAGTCACCTTTTCTCTGAATATTCAAAGAATCTGGCATGTGGGCAGACGTAGTTAGAGATAAAAGTTAGCAACCTAACGCACCCCTCATGACCTACTTTCGAGGGTGGTCCCCCGTCATTTACCATATAGCTTTTAGCCCAGAAAATGAGACTGATGGCCCCACATTTGGGACTGATGGCCCCACTTTCAAATTTGATGCCCCTGTGTATAATATGATCAAATAATTCACATATATTTGTTATAGAATGAATGTTTACATGATGTTGACTGCTAATGGAACATGTTTGGTGTATTTTAGCACAAGTTTGGAGGTGTTAGAGCCACAATAACCAATGCCTACTCAGGGCTGGGCAACTGTCGCCATGTAGCCAAAAATTGGCGACAATGGCATTGAAATTGGCGACATCTACACTGGGAACAATGTCCAGATTCTTGGCTTTCCAACAGTAAAAAAAAATTCAAAAACTCCCAGTAGAACCAAAGTTACGAATTGATTCCAAAATTCATCAGAATGGATGTTTTGACTTTAATTTTTTCAAAATTTTCTAAGGGAAATGACCCCACCCCTCCTTTACATCCACATCCCTATAAAGCAGCTGCCTGGTGGTTTGTGTTTGTGTTTTTTCATTGTTTTCTCCCCCCCCTTCTTTTCATTTTATTTTGGGGTAGGGGGTGGGAGTGTAGTATCTCTGTCTCTATGCCTTTCTCCTCCCTCACATCCTTCCCAATCCCAGGCCCAACTTTCAACTTGGGGGTAGAGTATGTTTGGGCCTCCTAACTTTTTGGGAGAGATAGGAAATAAAAGGCTCAAAGTGCTCTAAAATATGTAAATATCAAGGTAAAATTTCAAAATTTTCTTAAACACATCCCCAATCCCACGAATACAGCAATCAAAAGGTAAGTCAAAAGATTTTCAGGGGCCTACAGCCCCAAGAACCTAGTCTCTTTATTTTTCAACCCAATGCCCAATGGACATTTGTGGGAGGTTACCCGGTTGTGGGACAGTTTGACAGATAGGCAGTTCAACAGGTCTGCCAGTAGGACAGAATTTTGCTATCTATGAGACAGACAATTGGACAGGATTATTTGATAGATTTGGGTGCAGTGCAAATCATGATAATAACCCTAAGGATACTGCCCCTACGCCGTAGAATCATGGCATGTAAAAAAAATCTGTTTTTTGAGTGTCAAATAGTAAATTCTTGATGTTATCTATGTCTAGTCGAACCTGTCGAAGCTTCCCAAAAATCTGTCCGATAGTCCTTTTCATTTCTGTCCAATTGTCCTGTCCAATTGTCCTGTTGAATTGGCAATCTGTCAAACTGTCCGTTTCGCAGGTTGCCCCCCCCCCACAACTTCAAACATGTTCGACTGACCCCCCCTAGGGTAGCCTCTAGGTTTGGTTCTAGAAATGCACCAAATGCCCTCTAAAATTCCCAGGTAGGGGAAATGTCAGGGGTGTGGCTTAGACTGTTTTTTTCTGAAAATTCTGGATTCACCCATCCTCGGCTACAGCCGCTATAGCATTGGCTATAGGATTTCCATATATGTCCAGCCCTGCTACTGAGGCAGTGTGTGTAGCCCTGTGGGGTGGGTGCCTGGGGATTTAGCTATGACACCTTTCAGCTTGCAGCACTGACTGGGCACACTGTAGTGACTACATAGTGACTAAGAGAAATCAAAGAGAAATGGATTATTAAAAAATGAAGGAAATTAAATAGAAATTGAAAAAAAACGAAATTGAAAAAAAAAATGGAATACCCAAAAAAAAATTCACATTCTTCACAACTAGGAAGCTACTACTTTCACACCTGCTTTGAATACACAAGAAATTGAAAAAAAAATAAAGGAAATTAATTAGATTTAATTGTGTTTATGTATGGATTCAATATGGAAAGCACATCTGAAATTTTTTTTTCAACATTTTTTCTTAATAATTATCTTTTTCATATAATTTTCAATCAAGTGTAACATGGAAAGTGTCATAGATATGCATGATTAATGAAGATAGGTGATAGATGTGGGATGGACCCTGGTTTAAATGTACCGAGCTAACTGGGCCCTGATATATTCATTCAGAGGCCCAGCAATTGATGTCCACTGAGTCTCCAGAGGGCTCAGCCTAGTCTTCCTGGGCCCCAGATATCAAGTTAAAAAAAGCAAAGGCATGGCATATGATTTTACATTTCAAAACAATACACAACAAGTAGGTAGGTCCTAGAGTTAAGAAATCAAATACCAACCCCAGTTAAGACTAGGGACCCAGTTTTCATTGGGGGCTTGGCCCGGGGGCTTGGGAAACTACTCTGAAAGTTCCACCACCACAACACCAGTGCCACCGCTTACCATCGCTCCTTTAGCGATGGTTCCGTCTAGTTTAAAAAATTGGGGCCATCAGTCTCATTTTCTAGGGCCATCGGTCCCACTTGGGGCCATCAGTCCCCGGGGCCATCGGTCTCTAGGGCCATCGGTCCCACATTCCCGCTCGGCACTTCGTTCTGTGTGGTGGAGGGTAAAGACAGGACCAAGTTTTGAGATCCTGCACCCGGAAACCCCGCGCACGTTTACTGCCTTTAATTCTCAAAGGATCTTTTTATAAATCCACATGCACATACATATGACCCTTCTTTCGATTCCCTGAAAATTTTGGAGAGCTACGATTATTCTAAGATAGGAGAATATTACTTCTTACAAGACTCATTGATTCGGGAATTTCAAAACAAAGATGGCGGCCATCAAATGCGCAAGGCTTCACTTGGGGATGTTCTAGCTGCTATATCTCAATTAATATCGTGAATTAAGTTTCCAATTTTTCAAATGTTGGAGAAATATACAAGAGCTATGATCTGTAGCTTTTACAAGGCTTAGTTCTCTCTCTAAATATATCGGTCAGACACATGTAAACAATTAAAGCACTTGCAACTTCCTTTCACCCACAGGCTGAGAAAAATTATTCTCCAGACCTGCTAATGAAGAGAGGCCGGTCCCTATCATCATATGCTAGGGGCCGGTTAGCAGGTCTAGCAAATGCTGACATTGGCTAAACTTTGGCATTGGCTAAACGTTGGCAGCACATCGGCAAATGGTCGGCCCCTGGGTACCCGCCAAATATAGAGTTGTAATAAGATGTCACAAGACTGTCAAGAGAAATATCAATGAGCTGGGGAAAATGGGCTAAATTGCTGTCAAAGTAGCTAGCAGGCCAGCCAAGTCTAGTGGGTATGACTTGGCTGGTAACAGATCCCACTCAATCCAAGGGGGTAAAAAAACAAGTCATTGTTTCAGGCAGTATGAGGAACTGGGAGGTTTAAGTAATGTCCTATGTTCAAGTATAGATACTTTACTTTGTATAGGTATGTGAATGAAAAATTAAAAGTCATTATTACATATTTTGCTTTACCCTAGCTGTATTAAGGGGCATGTGAGAAATATAAGGCTTTTGGAATTTTTGAAATCAAGTAATATTTGAGGCTGTGAGGGGACCTTTCATGAGACAAGGTTGGGCAGATTTTTGTCATAATTTTTAACCTTACAAAGAGAGATGGTCTGTGATCACATCCATGTATTTTACTCAAATTTTAACACGTTTCTATTACCCTAAACTATATATTTTCTGAAAGCTCTTAATCTTGCGGACATTTTGCAACTTTTTCTGTGTCTCTGATGTATACAACAGAAATTATGAATTTTTGAAGATAAAAAGTTTGAAAAAACCTTAGAAATTAATCAATGAGAAAATCTGAGGAGCTTAGATAGGTATGTGCGCACTGTTCAATCTTCTTCAAACTTGACATACATCATCTTAAGTGTTTAATTTAACTCCTTATGATATTTTTAATGCTCCTCTTACTTGCCATGAGGTAAAGGTTATCAGTAGAAGTTGATGTTCATCTTAATTAAGCTGTAATTAATTAACTACCAATACCTCCTTGAAATTAAGGTAATGACAGCACAGAGAATCTTATGTACATAATATTAGAATTTTAAAGTGAATTGATGCATCAACTTAAACCATACTTATAGCCTAATAACTGAGAGCTACATGTGTACACCCCCTAAAAAGCGTCACAGAATGTAGTGACACACATCCATGCTCGTAGTGGTGCCGACGTTCACATACCTACTTTGTAAATTCACTTACATTTTTGCCTGTCAGTCGGAATAAACTCTGCTACATAATCCATCTGTAAAATGTTCCCTAGTCACAACCTATCCTCTGTCACTGTGTTGTGGTTTCACTCTGTGGAGCTGAGATCTGGCTAGCCTTACCCCTTTCCCTGCAGGGGGAGGTAGTACTACCTCAGACTGGTCTAGTACTGCATTCACACTTCACTGACCATGCAATTGGGTGGTTAGCAGTGTGTAAACAAGTTCAACCCCCATACCTAGAGGTCACTACTAGTGTGAATGAGGTGTCTCCATCTGCCCAAAGTGGTGAGAAATGCAAACAAATATGCACCACAGCACACCACACAGTCCTAAAATGGCCAACTTGGATCCAGGATTTTGATAGCTGGAACACCTTTGAGGCTACAACAATTATACAGTTAAGTATATGAATCTATGAGAGGTACAGACAAACAAAATAAGGCATTACTTTACATATCAGCCCACCTTATTGGTCAAGACTAGGGTGGTTATGCCTCAAACTCAGTGACTTTCCCAACCCCAACTGATAGAATGGGACACTGTTATCGACTGTACCATACACACTAGGTACAGGCGATGTAAATTGACTACTGTCAAAGATGTTGCAGGATGACGTTTTTTTATTTCAGCTGTAGTAGGCTACTATAGCTAGGTATGTGACTAAAAATTTCAAAAGCACCAGATCTCATAGTTTTTAGCACAGACCTTTCCGGAAATATGTTAGAAATAACATGCTTTTGGAATTATTATTCTAGGTTCATTTTTGGGTGAGTTATTGAGGTTTTTGTGAGACAAGGTTGGACAAATTTTCGTCGTAAAATTAAACTCTACAAAGAAGGATTGTCTGTGACCCTTAGCTACAAATTCACCAATATTTCAAAAGAGATATAATATAGCAAACCTTACATTTTCTGAAAGCCTACATTACGGACTCAATGCAATTTGAATGAAGCTGATACGACCATTAGGATGAGAGATATGAATTTATGAAAATAATAAGTTGTGAAAAATCATCAAAATTAGCTGGAATTAAATATGGCTGATCCTAGAAACCTATGTGCTCATCGATAGATTTCCTTTAAATTTCGCAGAAATAAGGGTAAGAGTATGTACTTGCTGTTCTATATGTTTTTGTTCGACTTCCTAAGTTTTATCATGTAATGAATGAGAGATTAATTAAACATTGACCTAATTAAGGTGCTAATTAATTAACTAATTAGAGTTCATACAAAATTGAAACACAAAATCAAAGGAAATCTTGTCTACTTGGCATATAAAGTATCAGACACCTTATTCCTTGAGTATTTCTCAATATTTAAAGCTAATCACTGAGACCTTTCCCTGCACGCACCTTCCAAACCAGTCACAGTTTTCTAGGACATGGTCCGCGCTCCTAGCAGCCCCTTCATTCACGTACCTACTACAGCTGAAAGTAGCTGTGACAGGTACAGAGTTGGATGTCAAATCCTTACCCTCGAGATCTTGGCAGCCTAGGTATATAGTTTAAAAATGAAAACAATATATAGAATTCTATAGGGAATTGTCAAAATATGATAGAGTTGTAATAAGATCCCGGGGGGCACTCTATCTTTTCTATATATAGTAACAATGTGCGTACATCACCCCAAACCTTGGACTCCGAGGAGGTATAAGTAGGTATGTGAACGTCAGTGCTACTATGAGCGCGGACGTGAGTTCTTCCCCTCTGTGACACTTTTTGAAGCTAGTGCACAGGTAGCCCTCAATAATTAAGATATTAACTTGCTTTAAAATTTTAATATTATGTACACAATATTCTCTGCGTGGTGGTTGATTATTTTTGTATGTAGACACACTCAAAAATTAATCACAGCCCTACTTAGGTGAATATTGTAATGGTTTTAGTCTTACGGACCTGGTGGTTCGGGCCTTACTATTCGGGAAAGAAGGAGTAAGACGGTGATTCAAGGGTATGCCAACGGATAGTTTATTAAATACACACTCACGGCCACCCGGTAGTTGGTGATAGGGCAGCTATTAGTTATTAGAAAATGGTCTTACATGATCGGAGGCCAGAAGGGCCTCTGGTGTAGCGGCTGAGCCCTGGTCTTTATATAAGAACCTAGGTGTTCGCCGTCAGATGTCCCCACAGACCCGGATCGGTGCTGCCACCTATCCGGAACCTGAGGAACATCCAACGACTCGACTCACCCGCCACGCCAGACGGTACCCAACGCTATGGTTATGTATAAAACGCACCTCTACACCACTTCCCCCAGACATTTAGGTAGGAGTTATAACTATTGTATTATTATAGGGATAACATTACGATATGTCTAAACCCTAATAATAGAGGTACAACCATAGATATAACGTTAACATCATGTATAGTATCATTCGAATGTCAATTTCATATATTTGATAGTATTTATAGTTACAGAATAACAACCCGGATGTTAAAGTACAATGCGAATATGTTGAAAGAGTAACACTTATGTGTAACGGAACTGTTAATTAACATTTTATACCACATAATAACAATCTATGTTTATGGTATAAGTATCAGGATAAGTATTATAATTCGCATATGTGTGAAGATAACAGTTATGTGTAACAAAACTGTTAAATATTGAATAAATCACATAATAACATCCTAATAGGTTTGTAATTATTAATATCACAAATGATTATCCAGTCTTGAGAAAGACTATTAAAGTAACTATACTATCTAATGACATTTTTATATGATATGACCAACCAATCCGTTAAAGGTTCGTGAGTTTAGAAATAGAACTGTTATGAATTATACACTTGAAAAGAAAAAAATTTAGTAGAATACCATATAAGATACCATCATGTACCAAATAACCATTATAGCACCAGATAATTATATTTATACAAGAATATGCCTTGCAGGACAAATAAAAATAATCTGGTGAATATACACTATGAAGTTATCGGATCATGTTGAATAATATGAATAGTAACCAGAGATCCGTATTAATATGAACCCGTATGAAAATATACAATAGTCTATCATCATAGTGTAACTATGCACATAGAAATAATATTAGCAAAAATAGTTATATTATATTATATTATATACATGACAATAATAAATGCTGGTGAAGTCTTGCGCTGCAGTCTGCCGGATGCCAGGTAGTAGTTAAGGTGGTCAGCTAACCACGGGATGGACGTGCTAAAGTCTTTTTGTAATCCAAGGTAATATATGTAAACACGGGAGTTGAATTAGGGGTAGCTACCCACCATCCTCTAGAAGTGCTATTGTTCATAGGTATATCCGAATGGTGTAGAGTAACAGTCCGATAGTCAACAGGTACAAACGTAATCCTTTTAGATGTGGTTGACATAAATGTGAGTCCAAAACGGGTTGATCCGGAAGTAATATAGTAGTGTAGAGTAATCCATTCGGAACATTAGTAGAGAATCGTACAAGTCCATCCTATATAGTGGTCAGCAACGGGTAATAGCAGCAGTCAGGAGAAGTCAGGAACCAGCATCCGGATACGAATAACAGCAGCAAATCTACTATCGGATTTTTTATAAGTGTAGATTCTAATCCGGATAGACTATTCAGGATGTAATAAAAGTTATATGTCCTGAATTGCACAGTTAACTGGTTAGAAAAGAACCCGGAACACATAGAATAATAAGTGTCCATTTTCTTTTTAGAGACATCCGCAGATATATAGTTTTCTGCAAAGGCTAAATCTGGTTATCATGGGAGAGAGAGAATATAGCCAAATAACCCGGAACACACTTAGGTAGACTTCTTAGCGTGCTTCTTCCTAAGAAGATCTAGGGCCGACTCGGGAGTGCCATCCCATTCGTCGATATCCACTCCGGATACCTTCATAAACTTGGTGTTTAGATTGGTATTCCGGGTAATCTCTTCTTTTATACGTTTCTCCAGAACATGTACGTCCATAGCTGCCTGTTCTTTGACAGCCAAGGCTTCCTCCTCCCGAGCTTTGACCTCGTCTCGGATAACAGTCTCGAGGCGCTCCTTTTCGGCATCACCCACCTGTTTCATACATATCAGGGTATCGTTTAAGAGACCCTGATGAAATTCGGTCGCTCTGTCGCGAACACACCTCTCCCAGTGGGTGTAGATGGCCTTCTGGACATCTGCTTCCCCCTGGCGAGACTTCTCGAACCAAATTTCTGCATTACCGGTTTTGATGGTAATCGCATCCTTTGGTTTCGCAGGTGGTGCGACAGCCTTGGGGGGTGTCGACACTGCCTGAGGGCCACTTCCGGATGTAGGGCTTCCGGACACTCCTGCTGTTGGGAGACAGTAGGTGGGTGGTGGGTTCTGTTTCATCCCCATCTGCATGTACAGTTGTACCTGCTCTGCGGTGAAATTCACCGGCAGGGCGGCTGCAGCAGCTGCAGATCCGGCAGCAGCAGGTGCTGAAGTCTTCTTGGGAACAAGTCGACCTCCTTTTCCTACGACCAAGGTCTGGCTCTCAGGTCCAGGTCCCTGGGTCATAGACGGAAAGTTACGGGTGTTAACTTTCCCCGGCTTTGATACAGCAGCTGCGTATCCTGCTGATTCGGGTCTCTTGAAGACAGGAGTACCCTGAACCTGCTCGTGTGGGTGACGTGCCAAGGGGGATCTGGAACGATCCTCTGCCCTGGCCTTAGAAGCAGTAGTGGTCTGACCATTGCCGTTACCACCACGGTTCTGGTCCCTCCTGACTCTCTCCCGAGCTCTCTTTCCCTCCTTTCCGGATTCCTCGCATTTCTGCCAGAGAGACTTGTGCATGTCCAGCTTTCCCTTGCCGGGAGTCAAGACGATCTTAGCGCGGAGTTTCGAATCCTTGGTCTTCGGAACTTCGCAGAGGACTTGGTCCCCTGGTCGGATCTTTGACCAAGTATCCTCACTCAGGCTATCGAACTCCTTCATGAGTTCCTGATGGAGCTCCATAATGCGCTTACAAGCTCCATCTAATCCTTCTGCGTGGCACTTCTTCTGGTGTCTAGCCAGATCACTACGTCGGTTGTACTGTACCTTCGTAGTACACTTCTTCCACTTCTTGCCATAACTCGGATCACAAATGTAAACCGGGTGATGGTGGAAGTGGGCCTCTACGAGATGCCTCTGGAACCGGGCTGAAGTACTCCAGGTCCGGACCGAAACATCACTAGCATCCTGGCAGATGGAGAAGGGACAGGACTTTTGATCGTCACCGTACCACTTCTCAAGTGCCCAATGCAGCTTACGCCTCTGGGTAAAGGTATAGTACCCTTCGGTATGGTTAAGCATAAGCCACACCTTTCGATAGGCCTTGCTCGGATTGGGGTCTTCGTCCGAGAGACGCATCCAATCCTCATCATCCGACTCGTTGTTCTTGTTCACTGTATCCGGGCAGGCGTACAGTGTCGAACCATCCTTCTTTACTCCGTACGCACAGTCGGAGAAACACGTTGGGATCCGGGTTTTAAATCCAGATTTGGCGTTAGCCCAACGTTCTGCCTCGGTCTGAGTTGATGGAGTTGCCTTCTCATCGTACTCCACCGAGGACTCGTGTACCGATTCCTCGTCTGAGGAAACAACCTCCATGGCAGTACTACCAGTGGCTGAGGTGCTGGCTTGCAGGTCGGCTCTAACAGAATCTGGAAGATTCTTGAGCTTCCGAGCAGCAGACCTCCTGTTCTTGCTTACCTTCCAGTCTTCCGGATCCTTGGTTCCGGACTCACTGGAGGTTGATGCTTCTACCGGACTCGATTCGGTAGTACTGCCGGTGGCTGTTCCAGAACCGGCTGTGCTCCTAGCGCCTAGTTTCAGGTCCGGGATTGGAGGTGCGGGTACCTCCGCTTCCCTTTTAGCCTTCTCCAGGGCTTCCTGTTCTGCAGTCAGGCGACGGACGAGGATCGTCCGAAGGGCTGCACTTCTGTCCATTCCTGTTAGAGACTTGTTTTGGACGTCTACCAACTCGGCTTTGGTTATGTAATAACCGTCATCCCACTGTTCAAAATTGGCAGCGGCTTCGCGGAACTCCTTAATGGTCCGGTACTGGGGCCGGGTAGCACAAGGATGTGGGTAAGTCTGTCCCTCGGGTTCCAAGACGCAGCCTACCCAATCTATGTTGGTCTGTGTAACATTCCACAGAGACCTGTCAGGCTTCGGATAAGCTCCTAGCAGGAAGGCTCTGTTTGCCTCGTACAATACCTGTCGAAAGGCAATGTCCACCATGAGTCCCCGTTGGAACCAAGGCCAGTCTCGGAGCCATTCGGGTGGCGTCCTGTCCAGCTGATCGGGGACCATGACGCCCTCGATAGCCATCCTCACCTTCGGGTCCAACTTGATAGGAGTACCGTCTGGGTTTGTCACCTGTGCCTGTAGGTCCGGATGGACATACAGGTACCGACCGTCGTAGGCCGCTGGGAACGGGTCGGCCATTGCTGGCTTCCACTGGTCCTTCGAGCCGTCGACTTGTGCAGTCTCGGACCCAGTTGCTGCTGCTTCAGGATTCGCAGCGTCTCCAGATCCTTCGGTCGAAAGTGGTGACAACATCTTCTCTGGCTCATTCAGCGAGAATGAAGCCAGCTTTTCCTCGAACGAGCGATCCGTGGGTTCCTCCACTTCCATCAACTCGCTCTCCACCTGTGTAACAGGTGACAAAGCTTCCGGAAAAGCTTCTGTGGACGGAGTCAGCTTATCCGGGTCACTGGATAGCTTGGCTGCAGCTACGGATTCCTCAGCCATGACTGGGGAATCGGCTCGGGAGTCAAAGTACTCCTTTTTACGGCGCCGGGGCCAACACAAATGGAGCCTGCCTGCTGAGAGACAGACTCTGAGGGCACACCAGGGGGTTGCCAGACGGTAGAAATTCAAGAGGGAGAGAGCACTCGTCCGCCTCAAACTCTACCGAAAAACAATATGGCGACAAGCCAGCTTTCGTGACGTCATTTCCCCGCGAGCTCGCAGGGTCACGAGAGGTCAGCCGAGACTGGACATGGTGACGTCATGCGGAAACGCACGTGCTACTAGCAGAACATAAACAAACTGATTGTTTTAGGTAATTATCGCTCACGCCGACGACTCGTCTGGGGATTTAAGTGGAGATTATGGAAAGCTTAAGCAAATCCACCGGATTATCCGTCCACTACCCACTGGTACATCATACGGCGTGGACAAATAAGCCTTTCGGGTCAGTTGTCATCCGTTCCTCTAAATGTAAACATTACATTCGTTGTGTATACAGGTTAGGTCACTGCAGTACTCTGGGCAATTCGAGGGCTGCGGCGAACGTATATCCCCTTCTTGGATAGTTCCTTTTCGGACCTGACAGTCTGAAGAGCCTTTTCTAGGTGTTTCTTGGCCTTCGACACACCTTTCCTCTTCTTTTTGTCCTCACCTGCCGAGACTTTTTTAACTCCCCCATGCTTAATCGGTGTTGGCGTGGGTGGCACTGATTCGGAACACTTCTTAGGCCTACCTCGGCCTCGCTTCACTGTAGTGTTCCTTAGCTGGTCTATTATACGATTCTGATTCAGGATCTTTCCTGAACCTTCACCATACATTTCTGTGGAGGTCTCCCTCCCAGACCATTTCCTTAATCTAGCCACGTTTGACTTATAGAGTCGACCAAGGTCTGATTTGATAATTACAGTACAATCACTAATAACTTGTGTTATAGTGAAAGGACCATCCCAATTAGACGCTAATTTTATGTGTCTAAGTGGTTCGTGTAGTCTCAGAACTCTGTCTCCGGATTGGAATTTCCGATGTTTTAGATCGGTATCATATCCAACCTTCTGCCATTTGGCACTTTTCTCTAAATCAATTCGGACAGACTCGTATGCTTTTTTGAATCTGTCTCTTAAACATTTGACGAAAACTACATGACAAGGTAGCTCCGGGTCCATCCCTACGACTCCAAATACCAAGTCTGCAGGCATTATTAGGTCCTCTCCAAAAACTAGAAGATTCGGAGTGCAGTTAGTACTTGAATGTACCGTACTGTTATAAGCATGTGTCACAAAATGACATTGCTCGTCCCAGTCGTCCATGTGTTCATTAACAAGTGACTTTAGGACCTGAATAAGAGTTCTATTGAACCTTTCTACCAATCCGTCGCTTTGTGGCCTATACAGATTGGTTCTAGTCTTGCAGATAGCTAAGTATTCGCACATACCTTGCCAGAGATTTGATTCGAATTCTCTGCCTTGGTCACTGTGTAGCATTAATAGTACACCGAAGGCCAGTACCCAACCTTTTACAAAGGCTTCGGCACAAGTGACTGCTTTGTGGTCCGGTAGTGGAAATACTTTGGTGTATTTCGGGTGTATTTCGTATAATAATCACACACTACCATCATACAGGTATTATCATTAGCGGTTGTATTCAGTCCACTAATGATATCCACCCCGATTCTTGCGAATCTAACTCCGAAAAGTTCTTGGGATAGTGGAAGCTTGCCCATCCCGGGTCCGGGTTTGTTTTTACAACAGTCCGGACAGGTGGTTACCCATCTTTGCAAGTCTCGTGACATGCCAGGCCAATAGTACTTCTTGGAGAGTCGTGCTAATGAGCGTTTTCTCCCGAAATGACCACTGGTCCGATGTCCATGACAGAAGTACATAATGTCATGTCTCATTGCATGTGGTATCACCACTTGCATGATTTTCTCACCATTATTACATGGCTTCCAACGGTATAACACGCCTTTCCGGACTTCAAGCTCCGTCCATTGAGCAAGAAACCTTCTCATTTCTCGATTTTCCAGAGAGACCTCTGGTCTAACTGGACGTATACCCTTTGGTACTAATTGCAGTAGCTGTGCAGTTATCGAGTCAGCTTCCTGGAAACGTCGTATGTGATCCATAGACCAATCCAGTATACTGGCAACTAGGGGTTCGAATGGTCTTCGAATCCCTGCTAGCACTGCCCTATGAGCTCCACAATCAGTACAATCCGGATTATCACATTTCCGAATTGGTATTCGAGACAAAGCATCAGCATTTAAATGCTTAACTCCGGGTCTATGCTGAATCTGGTGATGTTCAAGCCCATACTCAGATAAGTGGGCTAGCCATCGACCTAGCATACCTTCAGGATCTCTGAAGTTTAATAACCATCTTAAGGAGGAATGCTCCGTACGTAAAGTAAAGTTCGTTTCCCACAGGAAATGTTTAAACTTCTTTGTATACACAACTACTGCCAACAATTCTCTTTTGGTTGTGCAGTAATTCCGCTTAGTTCTACTCAGTGTGTTGCTGGCAAAGGCAATAGGTACCTCTTTCCCATTTTGGACTTGCGAGAGAGCTGCACCAATGCTGTCATTACTATCATCTGTATCCAGTATGAAATGATCCGTTTCATTCGGATATTGCAATACGGGAGTACTCGTGAACAGGTCTTTTAGCTTTTGAAAAGCAGATTCCTGTTCATGCGTCCAAGGAAATTTTTCCTTGGTACTTCCTGGAGTCCAGTTAGCTATTACTTGTAATGGGTAACTGACTCTAGAATAATTCGGAATAAATTCCCTGTAAAAAGGACCTCACCTCTTTGGGTGTTTTAGGTCTATTCCAATTCGTTACTGACTCGCTTTTTATCGGGATCAGCTTTTATTCCTTCATCACTAATGATGCGGCCCAAATAATTTATGGACTTTCTAAACATGTGGCATTTCTTGGGTTTCAATTTGAGACCATTGGAAATAATACGTTCTAATACCAATTTGAGATTGTTAGAACATTCTTCGAATGTTTTTCCGAAGACTATTACATCGTCAAGGTATACAAGACATCTTTTCCACAATAGGTCATTTAATATGGTTTCCATCATTGCTTCAAATGTTGCTGGTGCATTGCACAAACCAAACGGCATTACGTTATATTGGAATAATCCAATATGACTCGAAAATGCTGTCTTTTCCATATCTGATGGATTCATTCCCACTTGCCAATATCCTGATTGCAAGTCTAGGGTACAAAACCAACTGTTACCTCCTAAGGAGTCAATGGTTTCATCTATTCTCGGTAATGGATACGAATTCTCTTTCGTTATTCCATTCAACTTCCTGTAGTCTATGCAAAAGCGGATAGTACCATCTTTTTTTGTTACCATACATACAGGACTACTCCATGGGCTATTGGATGGGACTATTACATCCTGTTCCAACATCTTGTTTATTTCCTCTTCAGCTACTCTCTTTTTCGCTAAAGGTAACCGCCTATACGGTATCTTAAAGGGTTCCGCATTTCCAGTATCTATTTTGTGTACTACCTTATTTGTCGTACCTAGTTTTTCACCAGGTTTGGCAAAGGCAGTCTTATACTGACAGAGCATATCATAAAACTCTTTCCGGTGTTCCGGATCTTCTAATGAAGTTTCTTAATACAACTTAAGTAAGTCATCCGAAATTTCATCATCTTCTGTTACCTTCTGTAAGTTTAACTTACTATCCGTTACAGTTTCCGGAAGAGTCACGTTTCCAAAAACTTGTCCCTTTTTCAGGTAGATAGTAGTGTTTCCAGTATTGGAAACAGGTACTACCGACCAGGATGCATTTGCTACAATAGTGTCTACAGACGTTAATCCGATACTTGACAAAGCAATTACATCCGGTTCTATCACTGCAGGCTTATTGCGCATTGCAGGATCGCTTCTTACGAGAACATCACAGGCTATACCTGCGGGAATTGGCACAGTGTGTGCTACACTAGCCATACTGCTTACTTGTCTCAGTACATACCTAACCTTTACAGGATACGGGTATTTCACACTCAACTCTCCTGATTGTGGTTCTAAAACCACCCCATACAGGGATGCAAAATCCAACCCGAGTATCCCCTCATCTGCTATATCCGCAACGGTGGCGCTCATGACATAGTCATGCATTCCATCCAATTGCAACTTCACACAAGTTCTTCCATACGTCTGCATAGTACTGCCATCGGCCGTTTGAGCACTTCCTCCCGATATGAGAGTATCATGTTCATTCGGAATAAGATCATAGAACCTCTTGGAGATACAGGAGTGGCTAGCACCCGTATCCATAAGAAATTCGGCAGATCTTCCGTTAACAGTGAGGCAAACATACCACCGCCTTCCGTTTAGAACAGAGGGCGTGTCCGTGACGATCGGAACGTCATTGTTCACACCTGGAGTCGATCCACATCCTTTCAGGTATTCCAGACAAGGATGACCCAGGGGTAGGTGGGCACTACCAACCCTGGCTAACTCATAGCCGCCTACCTCGTTACTGATATCGGGTTTCCCCTGTGCTCCCTGGGCACCTGTTATATCAGCTTCCCTAACCTTCCGGGTGTCTACAACCACCTCGGTGTTAGGCGAGTTTGCTACTACATGCGAACTATCGTCACGGATGGTGATATTATGGCAAGATTTGTCACTGGGATCCCCTTCTCTGCCCATAGGGGGACCCCTCCTCAGTTTTCCTCTGCTATTATACCAGAGACACCTTCCTGTCTACGGGGGGACAGGCTTCTCAGCCATATATTCGGACGCGTAGTGTCCTAATTTCTGGCATCTGAAGCATCTCCTTTGAGATTTATCAACTCTAGGTCTTTTCAAAGCCTCTGTTAATCCGGCTATCAACGTCTCCATCATATTAGTCGGAGCAGCAGCGGCTGCTACAGTAGGAGTGACCGTAGAGGTCGCATTACCACCTTGAATTGGTCCGGAACCCATTTTATTAGCAACGGACCCTCCCCTTCCTTTCGGATGTACTTTTCTATACCGTTTCTGTCGGTAATACTTTCCAGCTACCTGGACTGATCCAATATACTCTCCATTTTCATCAGAGACATATTCCTCTTCCTGATCAGCTTCCTGTAAATCAACCGGAGCTAATTGGGAAGTTTCATATACCTGAGCAGGGGAGCCTCCGTATTGCAATGGAGCTGCTCGTACCGGGTTAGGTCCTAGACCCACCAATCTCTTCTTCATATCATGTCCGTCGATTGATATGAATAGGTCACTGAAGGATGTGTCATCCTTCCAAGAATCCCAAACTACTTGTTTGTGATCCGGATCCCGCAATCCACTGTAGAATTGTGTAAACAATTCTTGCAGATAGCAGTCGTCATCATGAGCCCAATTTGGACGTGCTTTTGATAGCAAGTCCTGTAGCTCCAAACCAAAGACTTTATGAGATTCTTTAGGTTTTTGTGTCCTCTTCTTAAAGCTTACCCATGGGTCTTCTCTAACGATCGAACCAAACAGGTACGCGACACACTCGACCAATTGATCATAGGTGCCGTATATCCCATATGCTGCTCTCCATTGATTGAGGGCTACTTTTCCACCTTTATTCAACCAACAGATCAGATAAGGCAGAGCTTCTTCTTTTGTCCAACCACTACAGTTGACTTCATCGACAAAAGCCTGATACCTATCCTTCCATGGATCATTCGAATCATATGGAGGCGGTATCCTTGCTTGCCTACGTGCCGGATTATTACATCCTCGTAGTCTATCTGCTTCTCGCATGCTGCAGTTCATGACTTCCATGCCGTCTGCTCCCTTCCGGTAGCAGTCAATGCCCAGATTTTGGATACATTGGCTTCTCTCAAAGATGGTTTGCATCCCTGCAGGCATGGAAGTTCTCCTGTTGGGCTTCCTGCCATCTCCTCCTGATCCTGATCCTCTGGATCCGGATCCTCCAGGGCCACCCGGGGATTTCATTGATCACTTCATCTTTCACTTTGATCAAGGTGTTTAGATTCTCGTTCAAAGTTATGTAGTTTTCGTTTAACAACAGGACATCCGGTTGTTTAAATTCCTCACCTTCCGGTACCGCATAGGTTACATCGCTGTCTATGGCGCTATAATCTAATATGGGTAGTCCGGGTCAGGGTATATTGTATGGTAGTTTTCCAAACATTACCCTCTTTGGCATAGGTGCCGGATGTTCTGGGTTAGTACTACCACCAACTTCGAACATCGAATTACTTAATTCGTCAACAAGTGATTGTTGACTTATCAAATTACCCTGTCGCTGTATGGATTGTTCCCGTCGTACAGAGTCTGGTATGTTCTCCTCACTATCCATTTTATAGTGAGGTTAGGGATCTCTCCAAGAAGCAGATTCTGCATCTCGGGAGTTCGAATGGGTTTGGATCAACAATGATCCATTGCCATTCTCCTGGGCAACCAATTGCCCTTCTGGGTTAGCTTCCGCGAGGCTATCTAACCCATGTACTAGCCGTTCGGACGTTATAACGTCCAGGCTATACACCAGAATTAACTGGTCACGGCACCAGTGTAATGGTTTTAGTCTTACGGACCTGGTGGTTCAGGCCTTACTATTAGGGAAAGAAGGAGTAAGACGGTGATTCAAGGGTATGCCAACGGATAGTTTATTAAATACACACTCACGGCCACCCGGTAGTTGGTGATAGGGCAGCTATTAGTTATTAGAAAATGGTCTTACATGATCGGAGGCCAGAAGGGCCTCTGGCGTAGCGGCTGAGCCCTGGTCTTTATATAAGAACCTAGGTGTTCACCATCAGATGTCCCCACAGACCCGGATCGGTGCTGCCACCTATCAGGAACCTGAGGAACATCCGACGACTCGACTCACCCGCAACCTAATAGATCAGCTCATAACAACTAGGAGCTGTTAGCATGAGGAGCAGATTCATGTTGTGTTGCAAGACATAAATGAGTCATAGAGAAGTGGACTCAAAATGAGTCATGGTGCTGATATTGCTCAACTAACTCTATGCCCATGCCTAGAAAATACAGAGGTATGGGCTCGATGCTGAGGCACAGGTTCTGGGCTAGGGTCTATGGGATGTACACGGGATGTAGTACACAGGGCGATGTACATGGGTGATGATGTACACAGGGATGTAGTGCACAGGTTGATGTATGCGGGATGTGGTACACAGGGTGTAGTACACGGGATGATGTACATGGGTGATGATGTACACAGGGATGTAGTACACAGGTTGATGTACGCGGGATGTGGTACACAGGGTGTAGTACACGGGATGATGTACATGGGTGATGATGTACACAGGGATGTAGTGCACAGGTTGATGTATGCGGGATGTGGTACACAGGGTGTAGTACACGGGATGATGTACATGGGTGATGATGTACACAGGGATGTAGTACACAGGTTGATGTACGTGGGATGTGGTACACAGGGTGTAGTACACGGGATGATGTACATGGGTAATGATGTACAAAGGGATGTAGTATACAGGTTGATGTACGCGGGATGTGGTACACAGGGTGTAGTACACGGGATGATGTACATGGGTGATGATGTACACAAGGATGTAGTACACAGGGTGTAGTACACAGGGTGATGTACACAGGGATGTAGTACACAGGGTGTAGTACACAGGGTGATGTACATGGGATGTGGTACACAGGGTGTAGTACACAGGGTGATGTACACAGGGTGTAGTACACAGGGTGATGTACACAGGGGTGTAGTACACAGGGTGATGTACATGGGATGTGGTACACAGGGTGTAGTACACAGGGTGATGTACACAGGGTGTAGTACACAGGGTGATGTACACAGGGATGTAGTACACAGGGATGTAGTACACAGGGTGATGTACACAGGGATGTAGTACACAGGGTGTAGTACACAGGGTGATGTACACAGGGATGTGGTACACAGGGTGTAGTACACAGGGTGATGTACATGGGATGTGGTACACAGGGTGTAGTACACAGGGTGATGTACACAGGGATGTAGTACACAGGGTGATGTACACAGGGATGTAGTACACAGGGTGATGTACACAGGGATGTAGTACACAGGGATGTAGTACACAGGGATGTAGTACACAGGGTGTAGTACACAGGGTGATGTACATGGGATGTGGTACACAGGGTGTAGTACACAGGGTGATGTACACAGGGATGTAGTACACAGGGATGCAGTACACAGGGTGATGTACACAGGGATGTAGTACACAGGGATTTAGTACACAGGGTGATGTACACAGGGATGTAGTACACAGGGATGTAGTACACAGGGATGTAGTACACAGGGTGTAGTACACAGGGTGATGTACACAGGGATGTAGTACACAGGGTGTAGTACACAGGGTGATGTACACAGGGTGATGTACACAGGGATGTAGTACACAGGGATGTAGTACACAGGGATGTAGTACACAGGGTGTAGTACACAGGGTGATGTACATGGGATGTGGTACACAGGGTGTAGTACACAGGGTGATGTACACAGGGTGTAGTACACAGGGTGATGTACACAGGGATGTAGTACACAGGGTGTAGTACACAGGGTGATGTACACAGGGATGTAGTACACAGGGTGTAGTACACAGGGTTATGTACACAGGGTGTAGTACACAGGGTGATGTACACAGGGATGTAGTACACAGGGTGTAGTACACAGGGTGATGTACATGGGATGTGGTACACGGGATGAGGTACACTGGGTGTAGTACATGGGATGATGTACACAGGATGTAATACACAGGGGGATGTAACTGGATCACACTACACAGGGAATATACAGACATGTGAATAGTTAAAACTACTGCCTCTAAAAGCTTTGTGTCCATGGTGCTGGGAAGTCATGGACAACTCACTCTGTAACTGGACGTGTTACTTTTTGGATAAAGACAAACAACAAAGATAAAAGTTTAAGCAAACGCCACCTTATTCAGCATTGTAATATTGCTGACATTTAGATATAGTGAATATCGATGACACCCCTACACTGACAAGAAATTGAATATCATTTGCCAATGATTTTTTTGCATATTTCAGTTGGGGGCGACACCTGATTTTCACAGTGATGACGACACGCCAGAGACTGAAGAGGAGCGCCCACAGGTAGTTGTACTGAAGAAGGGCGACCTGACAGCAGAGGAAGTCCAAACTGTGATGTCATCAGATGATGTTATAGGTGACAAAGGTAAACTGAAGACCATATGTAATGTGTTTATACTTGTAGTTACCACTGCTTATTGTATTTATTGGATTAGGAAAGAATATGTCAACCCGACACCCTTATTTGCTTTTTGACCAGTGAACAAAAGTACCTAGAGTAGTCCCTCTCCTATGGTAAAAGTCATACTCTAAGTACATATTCGGCCTGGCATAATCCCTAACATTAGTCAGGATCTCTGCCACCAGTACTGGCCTGAGTACTCTTACCTCTATATCACAAGCATTAGAGCATTTTAAGATTCAGAAATGCATCCCTGTAGCCTTTGTTTTAGAATTGTTCGTTTTGAAACTACTATATATATGTAGTACAGGTTTTATCTCAGTGGGTTATGGTACAATTGGATCATATTTTCTGTATTTGAACAAAGTATTCACTGTCAAAGATTTCTATGGAGAAATCAGTGCTAAAGTGTGTGTAGCCATATGTGCATTTTTGTAAATCAGAGGAGGTTGAAGTGTAAGGCTACCTTGTGGAACTGCTACATTCTTTTCTGTGTAAAATTTTTAGTTTACATTGAAATAATGCTATCTCAGAATATGTATCTACTATTGGTGATGAAAGATTAATTTGATTACTCCTTTCATTATATAAACGATTTTGTGGAACACTGAAAACATGTATGTACACTGAGGTACTTACACTGTGCTCTCCCTCTATAGAGAGGTGGAGTGATCTGGCCGGTTTGCTGACCACTGGCCCGTGATGAGGTGCAGACTATTACAAGTGATTGGCAGTTGTGTGTGTGTGTGGGGGGGGGGGCGGGGAGGCAGAGCAGGCTCCTGGCAATCTGAGACAGTGTACACTCATAATGACACACCTGTTGACTATGGCATTGAACATTGAATAAGACAGGTCCCTGTGGGAGCTGAGTGAGGTGCATGCAGAATGGACAGTCTACAGGCTATTAGTACTTAGCTGCAGTGGTAGTTCAGGTTGAATTTGTGCTATATACTAAAAAAAACCCAGATGATAGTATGCCCTATCTGTCTCACCAACTGAAACTAGACACAAGATTACAAGTCGCCGCGCCATGTCTCACAGGACTCTTCTCTACTAGACCCAAAAGAAACCCTAGACCTGATACTGCCCTTTAATTGTTTGACCTTGGATCCAAGTCTAATGGCCAGGTTCCATATTACATACATTTGTGAAAGTTGTGTTTCATGATTGGAACATGATTTCCCGTGCCCGGATGGCCGACCCGCAGGGGCGGGTCACCGGGTAGTCACATGTTCCCTATCGGTATCACACCGATCCAGGCGTAGGTGGAAGGTAGAGAACGTCAGGTCAGGGGAAGTAGCACAGCGGTAGAGCTTCCGCCTGCAGGTTGGAGGGTCCCGGGTTCGACTCCCGGTTTCTCCAGGACATTTTCCGCTGATCTCTACACTGGTGGAGAAACCGGGAGTCGAACCCGGGACCCTCCAACCTGCAGGCGGAAGCTCTACCGCTGAGCTACTTCCCCGTCTGACATTCTCTACCTTCCACCTACATCTGGATCGGTATAATACACAAGGGGGGCAGCTTATACCGGCTGACCAGCCCCTGAGGGCTGGTGCAACCAGAACGGAGCAGATGGCCTACCGCCATGGACTTACAGCCAGAGCTGGCCCCTACACTCCTCCAAACCAGCTTCAACCATGGCCAATCAGCACCAAGCATTCCTCCCACCCATACCGGTTGGGCTTTATCAAGCAGTGTGAGGCACTCCTGACTTCCCAGTTGACCTACCAGTACACAGTACTGCCAGGGTCGAAGCGTATCTGTATTATAGCATTCCAGGCACCTACACCTGGATTGGTATGACACACACGTACGGGGGAGCTACCACCGGATGCCAGCCCCTGGGGGCTGGGATCTCCAGAAACGGGGCTGCTGGCCTTAGGGCAGAGCTGGCCCCTACACTCCTCCCTACCAGATTCAATATAGGGTTCAGTACCCTATAGGTACCAGATACCCGGGACTAGTACTGAGTTGTGCCCAACCACCAAGTCTCCTCCCAGCACTAGCAAATTGAATCGTCATTCGTGTCATACCAGCCCAGGTACCGAGTTCTCGTAGTCCCCCCTTACTCCCAGTTTCTCCAGGACATTTTCCGCCGACCTCTACACTGGTGGAGAAACCGGGAGTCGAACCCGGGACCCTCCAACCTGCAGGCGGAAGCTCTACCGCTGAGCTACTTCCCCGTCTGACATTCTCTACCTTCCACCTACATCTGGATCGGTATAATACACAAGGGGGGCAGCTTATACCAGCTGACCAGCCCCTGAGGGCTGGTGCAACTGGAACGGGGCAGATGGCCTACCACCATGGACTTACAGCCAGAGCTGGCCCCTACAATTTTATTAATTTAGAATGATATTTCAACATCAATCTGATTAGGCAGTGATCAATAATCCCACACCTCTTGTCTAAACTAAGGAATGACCACTCCCGAAAAGAGGAGTTGTCCTGATATTGGTCACATCTGTCAGTGTCAGTAGTTAGTCCCATCAAAGACTGTGCAGTATGCTCAGAAAGTCCATAAAGTGCCCATTACTCTAGCCAGAGGTTCTCCTTTGTGTGCAGCTACAATAGTGTGGGAACATTGCCAAGACTTTCCATCGTCAGACCCTTCTTTTCCAGCATTTATGATACAGAAAGGCAATAAATTGGTTCCACTGACCTATCTGGTCCTTCTGGCTTTCTTAAATCATCTCATGAGATCTGTTGGGATGAACCCAAATTGCATGGGAATGCACTTGATGAGAAATGCAGGAGCACTTTTTTTGTATGAGTTAGGCCTTACCATCGAGGACATCAGACAAGCAGCGGATTGGTCAAGTATGGCCGCCCTCTTTTACCTTACCAAACCATACCAAAGCAGAATTGACACTGACTCAATTGTGGCCAAAGGCTTGATCATCGAGTGGCAGGTTTAATAGAAGACCAAAAAAGACTGGTTAATTGACTTACATATACATTTATCTATTTGGAGGTTGCTGGTAGTCTACAACTGGACTGGCCCAAGTGCATCTACCTCTTGCTTAGTCCCTCTCATAGTTAATGGTTAGAATCAGTCTGTTATACTTGACTGATTCGGATATTAAGTACAGGGGGCACCACACAGGCCTCTAGTCACTCTGGGTCAACTAGGTCACCAGGTGTGCAGTCAACCACTCACAGGTAGAAGGCAGGCAGGCATAGCTGGCAGTTCAATTTTCTTTTGTAATTGTAACTTTGATACCTTTCGTTTTTCTTTGTTTAAATAAATAGGCCGGTAGTCTACGACTGGACTGGCCCAAGTGCATCTACCTCTTGCTTAGTCCCTCTGCATAGTTAGTAAACACTGTACACCATTTTCCATTTCATGTTAGGCCACACCAAATTAATTGGTCTATGGATTTTCAGTCTTAGAAAATGGAGCGGGAGGGGGAATTTTTATTTCATTTTTCTAAGAAAATTTGTTTGTCTATGGATTTTGCATAGTCAGGATGTGGAGAGGGCGATTTTACTTTATTTTTTTTGCTCCTTTGCTCAGATGTCTATTCAGGTTCTAAGTGCACCATAAATACTGGAATCAACATCTGTATACTTTTCCCTATCCAATGAGTGGTCTGCCGTTTCTGTACCTTCTTTGGTTGAACCTTTAAGTCTTTTCTAAAAAAAAAAAAATATTATGTGGGCGGGATCCGTAGACATGATATTTTTCAAATTGAAATAAAATTTGCATTTAGAAAATAAGGTGCAGGAAATCTATAGACCAACTTTTTAATTTGGTGTGGCCTTAGACTTAAACTGATTTCATTTAGCCTTGCAAAATACAGGTTTGTAAGTTTCAGTTTGCATCTCCTCGCACCAGTTATATCTGGCTAGCAAATGAAAGCCTTAGTAATGACAAATATACCTTTAGAAATTCAACTCCTTGATTTTGTAATGGTTTAGTCTTACGGACTTGGTGGTTCGGGCCTTACTAATCGGGAAAGAAGGAGCAAGGCGGTGATTCAAGTGTATGCCAACGGATAATTTATTATACGAACACTCACGGCTACCCGGTAGATGGTACAAGGGCAGCTAATGGATATAAAGGTTTTACATGATCAGAGGCCAGGAGGGCCTCTGATGTAGCGGCTGAGCCCTGGTCTTTATATAAGGACCTAGGTGTTTGTCGTCAGATGTCCCCACAGTCCCGGCTCGGTGCTGCCACCTGTCCGGAACCTGAGGAACATCCGACGACTGGACTCACCTGCCACGCCAGACGGTACCTAACACTATAGTTTGTATTAACGTACCTCTACACTACTCCCCCAGAGATTTAGGAAGGAGTTATAACTATTGTATTATTATATAGGGATAACATTACATGTCTTTACCCTAATAATAGAGGTACAACCATAGATATAACATTAACATCATGTACAGTATCATTCGAAAGTTATTTTCATGTACCAGATAGTATTTATAGTTATGGAATAACAAACCGGATGTTTAATATAATGCGAATGTGTGGAAAAGATAACAGTTATGTGTAACGGAACTGTTAAATAACAAATTGTACCACAAAGTAATATCCTTTAGTTACGGTTTAACAAACAGGATAATCGCTATAGTTCAAATATGTGTGAAGATAACAGTTATATGTAACGAAACTGTTAAATAATGATTAAACCACATAATAACATCCTAATAAGTTTGTAATTATTAACATCAAATTATTATATAGTCTTGAGAAAGACTTTCAACGTAACTATACTATCTAATGATACTTCGTTATAATATGACCATCAAATCCGTTAGAGATACTAAGTTTTGTTTAGAAACCTTATGACAGGTAACCGTTATGATTTATACACTTGAAAAGAAAAAAAGAAATAGAATAACGTATATGACATTATCATGTACCAAATAACCACCATAGCACCAGATAATTATTATTATACAAAAAAATGTCACGCAGGACAGTTATGATAATCTGGTGAATATATACTATAAAGGTATCGGATCATGTTAAGTAATATGAATAGCGACAGGAGATCCGTACCAATATTAACCTGTATGACACTATATAATAACGTATCATCATAGTGTAATTATAGATATAGATATAGTATTAACAAGAATAGTTATGTTATATACATGAATATATATAAAGAATGCTGGTGATGTCTTGTGCTGCAGTCTGCCGGATGCCAGGTAAGTAGGTGAGGTGGTCAGCTAACCACGGGATGGACGTGCTAAAGTCTATTGTAATCCAGTAGATGTTATATATATAGAAACACGGAAGTTGAATTAGGGGCAGCTACCCACAATCCTCTAGAAGTGCTATTGTTCATAAGTAGATCTGAATGGGGTGAAGTAAATAGTCCGGTAGTCAACAGGTTATAATCGTAATCCTTTGTGTGTAGTTGACGTAGTATAAGTCCAAAATTGGTTGATCCGGAAGTAATAAATAGGGTAGAAAAGTCCATTCGGTACATCAGTAGATTATCGTATAAGTCCATCCAATATAGTGGTCAGGAACGGGTAACAGCAGAAGTCAGGTTTTAAGGTAACAGCATCCGGATGTAACTCGCAGCAACATATCTACTATCGGATTTTTATAAATATGGGTCCTAATCCGGATAGAACTTTCAGGATATAATGGCTGGTCCGTCGGTGTCAGGATAATGTGACCGACCGGGTGATGTGTCTACAGTTTGCGACATGTTACCTGCGTGAGGCAGCACGATAAAGAGGGGCCTTGAGCCACGAGTGGTATTTCACTGCTACGAGCCGTGTCCCACTGCTACAAGCAGACTCATAAATATATGCACGCGCGCACACACACCCACCCACTCATATGCGCAAACCCGAGGTAGGCCTGCAGCCTACCATTACTATTGAATAGTTTAAAATTCTTGAAAGGCTGAGTTCCTCGATGGCCCCCGGACGTAAAACTAAACAAACAAACAAAAATCAGGATATAATAATTAATATATATGTCCTGAATTAGCTATTTTCTGGTTATAAAGGAACCCGGAACACATAGAATAATCATAAGTGTTGATTTTCTTTAAGGACATTCGCAGATATATAATTTCTGCAAAAGCTAAGTCTGGTTATCAAGGTTTAGGAGAGAAAAAAATATTGCCAAGTAACCCGGAACACACTTAGGTTGATTTCTTCGCGTGTTTCTTCCTAAGAAGGTCTAAAGCCGACTCGGGAGTACCATCCCATTCGTCTATGTCGACTCCGAATACTCTCATGAACTTAGTGTTCAGATTTGTATTCCGAGTTATCTCCTCCTTGACTCGTTTCTCAAGAACGTGTACATCCATAGCTGCCTGTTCCTTGGCAGCTACGGCATCCTCCTCCCGAGCTTTAACTTCGTCTCGGATGAGAGTCTCGAGGCGTTCCTTTTCAGCGTCGCCCACCTGTTTCATACATAACATAGTATCATTTAGGAGACCCTGATGAAACTCTGTTGCTCTGTCACGAACACATTTCTCCCAGTGGGTGTAGATGGCCTTCTGGACATCTGCTTCCCCCTGACGAGACTTCTCAAACCAGATTTCGGCGTTACCGGTCTTGATGGTAATCGCGTCCTTTGATTTTGGAGGTGGTGCAACAACCTTGGGAGGTGTTGACACTGCCTGCGGGGCACTTCCGGATGTGGGGCTTCCGGACGCCACTGCCGTGGGGAGACAGTAGGTAGGTGGCGGGTTCTGTCTCATCCCCATCTCCATGTACATTTGTACTTGTTCTGGGGTGAAAGTCACAGGCTGGGCGGCAGCAGGTGCTGAGGTCTTTTTAGGGACTAAACGACCTCCTTTACCCACAACCAAGGTCTGGCTCTCGGGTCCAGGTCCCTGGGTCATGGACGGAAAGTTACGGGTGTTAACTTTCCCCGGCTTAGATACAGCACCTGCGTATCCGGCAGGTCCGGGTCTCTTGAAAAGAGGAGTACCCTGGGCCTGCTCGTTTGGGTGACGTGCCAGGGGGATCTGGAACGATCATCCTCCCTGGGTCAGTTGCTATATCCCGGATGTAAAACTAAACAAACAAACAAACAACTACTGCTAACAGTTCTCTTTTGGTCGTGCAGTAATTGCGCTGAGTTCTACTCAGTGTGTTGCTGGCAAAGGCAATTAGTACCTCTCTCCCATTTTGGACTTGCGAGAGAGCTGCACCAATGCTGTCATTACTAGCATCCGTATCCAGTATGAAATGATCTGTCTCATTCGGATATTGCAATACGGGAGTACTCGTGAACAGATCTTTCAGCTTTTGAAAAGCAGATTCCTGTTCATGCGTCCAAGGAAATTTTTCCTTGCTACTTCCTGGAGTCCAGTTAGCTATTGCTTGTAATGGGTAACTGACTCTAGAATAATTCGGAATAAATTCCCTGTAATAGGAACAGAATCCTAAAAATGATCTCACCTCTTTGGGTGTTTTAGGTCTATTCCAATTCGTTACTGACTCGATTTTATCGGGATCAGCTTTTATTCCTTCAGAGATGATGCGGCCCAAATAATTTATGGACTTTCTAAACATATGACATTTTTTAGGTTTCAATTTGAGACCATTAGAAATAATATGTTCTAATACCAATCTAAGATTATCAGAACACTCTTCGAATGTTTTTCCGAAGACTATTACATCGTCAAGATATACAAGACATCTTTTCCACAATAAATCACTTAATATAGTTTCCATCATTGCTTCAAATGTAGCTGGTACATTGCACAAGCCAAACGGAATTACGTTATATTGGAATAGTCCAATATGACTCGAAAATGCTGTCTTTTCCATATCTGATGGGTTCATTCCCACTTGCCAGTATCCTGATTGCAAGTCTAGGGTACAAAACCAACTGTTACCTCCTAAGGAGTCAAGTCTATTCTCGGTAATTGATACGAATCCTTCTTTTGCGTTACTCCATTTAACTTCCTGTAGTCTATGCAAAAGCGTATAGTACCATCTTTTTTGGTTACCATACATACAGGACTACTCCATGGACTATTGGATGGGACTATTACATCCTGATCCAACATCTTGTTTATTTCCTCTTCAGCTACTCTTTTCTTTGCTAAAGGTAACTGCCTATACGGTATTTTAAAGGGTTCTGCATCTCCAGTATCTATTTTGTGTACTACCTTATTTGTCGTACCGAGTTTTTCACCAGGTTTGGCAAAGGTAATTCTATACTGACAGAGCAATTCATAAAAATCTTTCCGATGTTCCAGATTTTCTAATGAAGTTTCTTCATACAACTTTAACAAGTCATCCGAAATTCCATCATCTTCTGTTACCTTTCCTAAGTTTAACTTACTATCCGTTAGTTTCCGAAAGGGTCACGTTTCCAAAAACTTGTCCCTTTTTTAGGTAGATAGTAGTGTTTTCAGTATTGGAAACAGGTACTACCGACCAGGATGCATTTGCTACTATGGTGTCTACAGAAGTTAATTCGATACTTGACAAAGTAACTACATCCGGTTCTATCACTGCAGGCTTATTGCGCATTGCAGGATCACTTCTAACAAGTACATCACAGGCTACACCCGCGGGAATTCGCACAGTGTGTGCAACACTAGCCATACTGCTTACTTGCCTTAGCACGCACCTAACCTTTACAGTTGCTATATCCGCAACGGTGGCACTCATGACATAGTCATGTATTCCATCCAATTGCAAATTCACACAAGTTCTTCCATACGTTTGCATGGTACTGCCATCGGCCGTTTGAGCATTTCCTCCTGATTTGAGAGTATCGTGTTCATTCGGTATAAGATCATAGAATCTCTTGGAAATACAGGAGTGGCTAGCACCCGTATCCATAAACAATTCGGCAGATCTTCCGTTAACAGTGAGGCAAACATACCACCGCCTTCCGTTTAGAACAAAGGGCGTGTCCGTGACGATTGGGACGTCATTGTTCACACCTGGGGTCAATCCACATCCTTTCAGGTATTCCAGACAAGGATGACCCGGGGGTAGGTGGGCACTACCAACCCTGGCTAAAAAATAGCCACCTACCTCGTTACTGATATCGGGTTTCCCCTGTGCTCCCTGGGCACCTGTCATATCAGCTTCCCTAACCTTCCGTGTGTCTACAACCACCCCGGTGTTAGGCGAATTTGCTACTTCATGCGAACTGTCGTTACGGATGGTGATATTATGGCAAGATTTGTCACTGGGATCCCCTTCTCTGCCCATAGGGGGACCCCTCCTTAGTTTTCCTCCGCTATTATACCAGAGACACCTTCCTGTCTACGAGGGACTGGTTTCTCAGCCATACATTCGGATGCATAGTGTCCTAATTTCTGGCATCTGAAACATCTTCTCTGGGATTTATCCACTCGAGGTCTTTTCAGAGCCTCTGTCAATCCGGCTATCAATGTTTCTACCAGATTTGTTGGAGCAGCAGCGGCTGCTACGGTAGGAGTGACTGTAGATGTCATGTTACCAGCTTGAATCGGTCTGGAAGCTATTTTATTAGCAACAGACCCTCCTTTTCCTTTCAGATACACTTTTCTATACCGTTTCTGTCGGTAGTACTTTCCAGCTACCTGGACTGAACCAATATATTCTCCATTTTCATCGGAGACATATTCGTCTTCTTGGTCAGCCTCTTGCAAGTCAACTGGGGCCAATTGCGAAGTCTCATATACTTGTGCGGGGGCACCTCCGTATTGTAGTGGAGCTGCTCGCACCGGGTTTGGTCCTAAACCCACTAGCCTTTTCTTCATATCATGTCCATCGTTTGATATAAAGAGATCACTGAAGGATGTATCATCCTTCCAAGAATCCCAAACTACTTGTTTGTGATCCGGATCCCGCAATCCACTGGAGAATTGTGTAAATAATTCTTGCAGATAGCAGTCATCATCATGAGCCCTATTCGGACGTGCCTTGGATAGCAAGTCCTGTAGCTCCAAACCAAAGACTTTATGAGATTCTTTAGGTTTTTGTGTCCTCTTCTTAAAGCTTACCCATGGATCTTCTCTAACGATCGAACCAAATAGGTACGCGGCACACTCGACCAGTTGATCAGTTGCCGTATATTCCATATGCTGCTCTCCATTGGTTGAGGGCTACTTTTCCACCTTTATTCTACCAACAGATCAAGTAAGGCAGAGCTTCTTCTTTTGTCCAATCACTATAGTTGACTTCATCGACAAAAGCCTGATACCTATCATTCCATGGATCATTCGAATCATATGGAGGGGGTATCCTTGCCTGTCTACGAGCCGGATTATTACATCCTCGCAGTCTGTCTGCTTCTCGCATGCTCCAGTTCATGACTTCCATGCCATCTGCTCCCTTCCGGTAGCAGTCAATGCCCAAATTTTGGATACATTGGCTTCTATCAAAGATGTTTTGCATCCCTGCAGGCATGGATGTTCTCCTGTTTGGTTTCCTGCCATCTCCTCCGGATCCTGATCCTCCGGATCCAGATCCACCAGGACCGCCTGGGGGATTACCTTCGGGTGGACCATTATTGGGGTAATTTCTGGACGGACCGTTAGAATACCCACCTCCATAACCAGCATTTCCAGTTGTTCCGGAAGATGCAGACCCGGGATAGGAATTATTTTGATTCCCTCCCTGGTTATATGTATTCCCATAATGGTAGTTACTTCCTCCTGCCGGATTATAGTTATTACTATATCCATGAGGAGTTGCTCTCGGTAAATACGTACCCCCTACCACATTGGGTTGTGGAGGATTCGGTCTAGGGAATCGTCCACCATTAGGTACATTGCTCTGACCCGAGGGCGGGTTAGGCAATCTTGCACCTGCTGGTGTGCTATGTCCGGGTTGGGAAAAATAAGAAGGTGGTGTAAGTAAATTTCTCATTGGTCCCGGTGCTTGCGGTTGAGCCACTGGTGTAGTGTTATTTCCACTAGCTGTATTAACATGAGTCGCTTTAGTTTTATGACTCAGATCTGGTATTGGTGGTGCCGGACCTACAACCGTATCAAGCACAGGAGCCTGAGGTGTGGGTCCTTTGTTAGTTCCTACTTGTATAGAGGTACTATTCGGAACACCTACTCCGCTGGATGCGGAATGATCCGTTTTTTTATAAATTCCGGAAACTACATTTTTGTCCGCCCCATCAGCAACGAATGGGTTGTATCTGGTGGGAGTTACATCTTGGGATGTATTCGCCAACATTGTAGACCACATTTGGATCTATAGTACCTATAGTCAGTTGTGCGGCTTCTACGTATTTATTCTGCAGTTCCTGAAGCTCATTCATGAGTTTCTGTCTGTCTTCTTCCAGTTGTTTATTATAGGCTATAATGCCCATCCGGATAGTTTCATTGTCTTCAGCTTGTTAACTGCACTGAAGTTTCAATTTTTCTAATTCGTTTTGATATAGGCTTATTTCGGATTTATACTTAGCCTTATCAAGACATAATTGGTCATTCGTATCTATGTATGTCTGGATACGAGTGTGTCTATTGTCATATTCTTTATTGAATGACTTCCTCATTTCTTGAAGTTTTATTTCTTCACTTTCTAATTCTTTCATGTATTCACTCTTTCTGGTTTCGAATTCATTTCGCATACCGATTAAGTCTTCTTCTAGATGGAGTTTTTTGTTGATTACTTCATCTTTCGCTTTGACCAAGGTATTCAAATTCTCGTTCAAAGTAACATAGGTGTCGTTTAACAACATGACATCCGGTTGTTAAAATTCTTCACCTTCCGGTACCGCATATGTTACATCGCCGTCTATGGCGCTGTAATCTAGAATCGGTAGTCCGGGTCTGGGTATACTGGATGGTAATTTTCCAAACGTAACCCTTTTTGGCATGGGTGCCGGATGTTCTGGATTAGTGCTTCCACCAACTTCGAACATCGAATTACTTAATTCGTCAACAAGTGATTGTTGACTCATCAAATTACTCTTTCTCTGTATGGATTGCTCCCTACGTACAGAGTCCGGTATGTTCTCTTCACTATCCATCTTATAGTGAGGTTCGGGATCTCTCCGAGATGCAGCGTCTACATCTTGTGAGTTCGAATGGGTATGGATCACCAATGATCCATTGCCATTCTCCTTGGCAGTTAATTGCCCTTCAGGGTTAGCTTCCGTAAGGCTGTCTAACCCATGGACTAGCCGTTCGGACGTTATAACGTCCGGGCTATACACCAGAATTAACTGGTCACGGCACCAATGTAATGGTTTAGTCTTACGGACTTGGTGGTTCGGGCCTTACTAATCGGGAAAGAAGGAGCAAGGCGGTGATCCAAGTGTATGCCAACAGATAATTTATTATACGAACACTCACGGCTACCCGGTAGATGGTACAAGGGCAGCTAATGGATATAAAGGTTTTACATGATCAGAGGCCAGGAGGGCCTCTGACGTAGCGGCTGAGCCCTGGTCTTTATATAAGGACCTAGGTGTTTGTCGTCAGATGTCCCCACAGACCCGGATCGGTGCTGCCACCTATCCGGAACCTGAGGAACATCCGAAGACTGGACTCACCCGCCACGCCAGACGGTACCCAACACTATGGTTTGTATTAACGTACCTCTACAATTTATTATCATTGCACTCTGTCCAACATTTACTGTTCCATCAAGTTTCTCTGCATTTGTTTACAAATGTATCTTTTGCGATTACTTATGTGCTTCTTGTTTTTAATCTAATATTCAATGAAAACTGATGTGCCAGAATGAGAGGAAAGGAAAGTGTGTACATTTTGTGATGTCCTTTCAGATGCTGCCAGGGAAGGCGAAGCTACAGACACAGGAGGGAGAATCATCTTCAGAAAACCAATTAAGCGGTCAAATGACAACAAGTCTGAAATTCAAGTAAACTCCAAGAAACACAAAAACTCTACTATGCAAAAAGACAAGAAACACAAGGATAAACGGAAAAACACCAAGTTGTTGTCCTTTGGCGATGAAGACGAGGAGGATGAGGATTAAGCTTTTCTTCTAAGCATTATGCAATGTTAATGAAACTGCTATAGTTTTATTGTGTAATCAATGGCATTGACACCCCCATTATGCCCTGGCATTATACCCATGAGGCACATGATGCCAATTGTGCTGCTGCCACCGGATAAATGAATCGCTTTAATACATGGCTCACATTCATAATGCCTTACAATACTGTCAATAGGCATTTTTTATGGCCTCACTCATTTCTTCCTCACTCTGCTTTATAAGTGACACTGATTATAGTTTTAACAAGAACTAGCGGGTTTAACGGAAAGAAGGCAGCTGTCTTAGAGCATTGTACAGTCCCAGTGAGGCAGAATATATAGATTGGGGCCAGATATCACCTGTAAGGCATACATATGTAAGTAGTTAAATGTAAATAAGTATAACTCTCCTGATGTCGATCTAAGGCATGTGTTTCTCAATACCAAGCTATGAAAATTGTGAAGAGGGAAGTAATTATATAAATTCTTTACATTGGGGTTTCGGGGAAAGATTAAACCTTTCTATGGACCCAGACACACCAATAACGGTGTGAGAAACTTAAAACATTTTTATGTATAGTTTTCAGCAACTGTTTGAATTTTATGGTAAAGCTATAGAAAAAGAGATGGGGTTTGAAAGAGGTCAATTCTGCCTATACATTTCTAGTAGTAAATTGACTTTTTTTTTATTAGTGGTGGTTAGGAGTTGATTTTAAGTCAGAGGTTAGCAGAGCCTGTGAGGAACATATGTGAAAAATTTTCAGTTTTTTTTTCTGTCGTCAGTTTTTTGAGATATTCACTTTCTTGTTATTTAGTCCAAGGCATCTGTTACTTTGTATGATATATCAGGATGGTGACTGTGAAATGAATGTGAAAAATATTTGAATATTTGCATGTTTTCCTGAAAGAAGAACATGACAGGCAAGGTGAACTTCGTACATTTGAGAATATCACAGGATAAAGAGATGAGGTAACAAAATATTTACAATAAAGGTGGATGAACTGAATTATACGATGTTGGAGATCATTCCTTATTAGAGAGATCCTTAGCGCATGTGATGTATTGTCAACGAGTCTGTAAATGATGAATGAGGATGAATATAGACGAATCAGGGATCCAGTTTGATAGCCACTTTATTAAATAAAGTCCACGAGGTGTAGGTGGTAATACAGTATATGCTAGCCAACAGTGTCCAAGCCTAGCCTTGAGCTGGGGGCTCTTATCCCACGTAAGTGTGTGAGGGATGAAGTACAAAGGTAGAAAGATGAGTGAGGTGCTCCACTAGGAGGTATTTATAGTAGGAGCTGCTCACCCAGATCATCCTAAAAATAGTATCAGGTGAGCTAAATTTAGTAACTGGGGAACTCCAGTGCACATGTGTAGGTGGATCTAAACATAGCACTGGGTGTCACCAAGTACAGTGTGATTCTAAATATAGCTGCTGGGAGGTTCCCAGCAGGCACCCGTGGAGCTGGTGGGTCTAAATATAGCTACTAGGAATTCCCGGTATGCTGTGAGCTGCTCATGATTAATGGGTGTGTCCTCCAGTAGGAGGAGTAGGTCTAAATATAGCTACAGTAATCTCCCGCGTAGAAGACACGCTGTGCGTATAAGACGCACCCCAAACTCAGCAAATGCATTTTCGCGTATAAGAACCACATTTTAAGGCTCAATTTTGTAAATCCAGTACTGTTCTATAGTAAAATTACCCCCTGTATAAGACGCACCCCCAACTTGAGGAAATCCTATAAGACCCAGTAGGGATTTGTTTGGTGCAGAGGACGCGTCTTATACACGGGAGTTTACGGTACTAGAAATTCCTGGCATGCTGTGAGCTGCTCATGATTAATGGGCGTATCCTCCAGTAAGAGGAGGTGGGGTCACTAAGTGCAGTTGACACCGCCAGCCTTTGGTCTATAGGTGTGGCTTGGCTTGTAGGTAGACTCGGACACTGTGTTACATGGTAGAGACATGGTGAAAAATACAATACCTAATATGGTCTACTGACAAACCCCCACATTCCTACACGATTCTACGCGAGGTTTTAAGGAGGAAGGTTGTGAGAATGGTCTACTGACATTTTTCTTATGGTTGTGTAGCATGAAGGTATTATATTTTAGCAGATAAATTACAAAAAATACAAAAATGATTTGTGCCAAGGAAGTATTCTCTGTTGACTTTTGGCAAAACATGGATAATTTACCAATAATACAAAAATGAATTGTGCCAAGGAAGTATTTCTGTTGACTTTTGGCAAACATGGACAAATCAAGTCTGTAGTAGGATACAGGAACTGGCTATATTTTCTAATTCTAAAGTTCACACAAAAGGACCGTCTATTATTAAAGGAAGTGAGGGGCGGCAGTGATACTCTGTGCTATGTGCTGCTCTGAACTTCAGGGCACCACCAGCAGTGGTATTCAGGGGTATGGTACTGGTGACAGTAGGACTCTCTTCTAAGAATAAAATAAATTACTGCAATCATTGGCTCTGTGGCAGACCTTGAGGTAGATGAGTACATGTTATTGGTAATGTTTGCTGCAGTACTGGTTGGCACTTCTGACTTAGGTCTGAGCCAACACATAATACAATTGTAGTGGTTTGTCTCGTTAAGTTAGATTAAGTAATCATAACGAAGAGAGAAAAAGTTTCTGGGTAGGCAACCTCAGAGGACTACATGCTTTTTAGGGCATTCGGTTACCCTTTCGGGTAACAACCTGGTTGAGCAGTGGGCAAAACCACTACTGGAGAACATGGGGGTAGAACCAGCCTTATATAGGGGAAAAGCCTGCGAAACTCAGACCGGCCACGTGACGTGTGGCGGACGAGTGGTAGGCCCCCTGGTGTAATGGATATGAACCCAGAGGCAGGTGCTGCCACCTGCCATCCGGATTCCCCCACTACACCTGAAGACCTAGGTCTGAGTCCCACGGGTACATGAACGTAAGAGTGTAAATACCATACCCCTACACTGCCCCCCCTTAGACAATAACTTGGGGTAATTAAACCGCAGTGTATTAATAACCTAGTAAGTGATTGTTTACAATACTAAAAAGGGGTATTAATTACACTCGCTCGATGTGAAATAGGCTATAGTATGAGACTCCTATTTCTGAAAAATTTATACAATAATAGCATCGAGTATCGTTCATTTCATTTCCACCAGTAGCTAAAACAACCACATATGAATATAAATATCACAGATTTATATTAACGTTTGACAACAGTAGGGTCCTGAAAAGGACCATTGGTTGTAAATATTAATCGTATTACAGTTATTAAACCCGGAAAAAAAAAATTTCGACTTTTTAAATTAACAACTTTGTCCACTTTTAAAGTGAACTTAACAATAATGAACATATATGAGTAATCATTCTGATACCATATGAACACAATAAGGTATTAACCTGAGTAATATAATACTATGTTTAGAGAAATCCATTGGACCTTCTCTATTTTATAGAAAGAGATGATTATATATTTGAGACGCAGCTCAATTTATACCTTAGTGTTTTATATTTACAAATTACAGAAGAAGTATAGTCTCTTAATATATTGAGACCCGGAATGACCATCTAGACAGTTATAGGTCTAGTACAACCTTAAATAACTTTTAGGATACGCAGATCCATTATATTTATAGGTAAGTACATTTATATAATAATATACCTTTATAAAAGATATTAGAGTTATAAATACAATTTCTAATGCAATACAATATTATTAACAAAGTTACGTGTTTCTTGGTTGGATATTTGAGTGGAGTCAGATGCTGCAGATGTCTTGGTATAGGCGAGCTGAACCCTGATGCCTGAAGTGCTATGTTTAATCCAGGAATTTGTAGATTTTGGGCGAGCTGAACCCTGATGCCTGAAGTGCTATTGAAGAATATGTTGATGGGCGTAGCTAAACCCTGTTGCCTGTAGTGCTAGCTAACTGGAAGTAGTAGTAGATCCAGTTGTAGACTATTGATGGACTTTATGGGCGTAGCTAAACCTGGATGCCTGTAGTGCTAGCTGACAAGTAGTAGTAGTAGTGTATCCGGTTGTAGTTTAAAGTCCATATTAATGTATTCCGGTATTAAATGTCCACAGTTCAATAAATAGGCAGTTATTATGTCATAGCACAGCACAGTTATAATATCGACAGCATTCGTACTCCTCCAAGGTGACTTGTTTAACTCATCTTCTGCTTTCAGTTTCCGGATTAGGGTACAGTTTTGTACCCGAATCGATACGGGTTGGATAAAAAGGTAAATTCTCATCCAACAATACATAGGTGATAACCACTCGGGACACACAATTATGTCCGACCTTCATGCAACAGTTTTTACTGTTCCATGTTCTCTTCGGGTGGCTGGTTTGGACCCGGTTGTTGAGCCTGTGGCTGAACAAGAGAGTCTACACCAGCTCCATCCGTAGGTGCAGCCAATGCGGGGACAGCTGGTGTTAATTTCACCTTCTGGCATGCTTCGATCAATACAAACCGCCGGCCACCCCTGACATCCCTCAATAATGGACTCTCCCGGTCTCCCAAATCCACCGGATAGCCCCGCCTAAAAACCTTCATGTGGGGATCATCCCCATCCTTTATAACTGTAGAACCTGACCCCACCTACAATTACACCGTTTTATAACATCTCACACTCCCACTGCACAGTTTCGACCCACAATAACACATTTTCGACTAACAGTCAAGGCCCACCGCACGATGAGACGTCGCCATCTTGTTTCTGACGTCGCGTCCGGCTTCCCCGCCAAACGCTGCGTCAGAACGCCGGCACAGCGTCTCACCAGTGCCGTCAGCCTCCCCAACGTCAGACCTTCGCACTTCCTCACATTGGCATGACAACATTAACGTCACTTAGGACACCCGCACTCAATATCTGCGTCAAAACATTAACATAAGCACGTGTTCACAATACATTAGACTTATTTTCGCCCCAAGTTAACACCACCACCCTGCATGTAAATTAAAAGCCACCCACGCAATTTAGAAGCCCAGAATAAACAACAAAAACTGGTGGTGAACTTTCGATATGTTATTAAATTAAATCACACTGAATCAGGCCCCTGGCGAACATATAAATTATTATCACAGTCATTTATCACAATCAATTTTCAATCACATCCTGGCATTTGGCCGGCCACCTTCTGGAACTGGTCCTTTTTATCTTCCCTTTCCTCCCTCCTCACTGGCGCATCTCGTTTTATTTCCTTTCCCGACAGGTACATCTACACCTCAACTTCTGAAAAACACAATTTACGACCCCCCTGATAAACCATCACTCATATCAAAGTCAAAATTCTAAACCGAGATCAAAAATTCAAAATTTTTTAGACGAATCTTCAGGCAAATTCTAACCAATTCACTCAAAATTACACATACCAGCCAGTGCCATCAGTATACAATGCAGGGCCCACTGGCCCCTCCTTCAGGGCCATCGGGCAGCCCACGGACCCGGTGGCAGTCCACCTGGACCGGCCCGATGTAAACCCACACCAGGACGATCCTGAAACAAAAACTAAAAACACAGTGTCAGACCACCGGCATCACACCCAAATACCCAAACCTCCAAAAATCGAGAACCTCATATCAGTACTTACCCAAACAGGCCCACCAACACCACCAGGACGTAAAGCGACCCCGAGGGCATAACAACCAATCGCGCCCAGACAATCATGGTTTCTTCCAATCCTTGGCTTTCAAAGTTGCCGACGAAGATCAAAGTCATGTAACACGCCCGTCAATCTTAAGCAGCCTCTGACGCCAAAATTAGCTCCAAAATCCTTTTATAGCAAAGTCCACCGCGGGAACAACAAGTTCATTTTTGAACCATATTTTCGAACAAAGTTCATCGCCAAATTTCAAAATTTCAAAATTTCAACCCACCAACCCCGGTTTTAGGCACCAATCCCCCCTACCTTAGCGTTGCAACAACATTTACACATGACCCAACCAGGCCATGGCAAGTCTACACCATTAACCATGCCATTTACCCATACCATTTACACGAACGCTAGACAAAGGCCGCCTCAGTGGTGCTGACCAGTGTCTCTCACAAGAACTAAATACGAAAAGGTCCCCATACAGTGGCACCATCCACGCCACATGCCAGAACTAACCTGGAGTCCTTAGTAACCAGACTCCCGCCGACATTTGGCTATAAGCCTACACCCGCCCCATACTATACTGCCCAGTTGCTACCTTACTTGTCAATTTGGTATTTTTGTTGGTCGCCTTGTAAACCATGCACTATTATCGACCTTGTGGCTAAAGATCGCCCCTTTTTCTTGCTTTGTTTCTCTATATAGAGGCCAACGACCTGATAGAGGAGGCAGAGACGGCACTGACAAGTCAGCAGCAGACGACCTCAGCAGTGGTAGGTAGAGCAGGCACACCAGCCCCAGTCGGTTCCCCCACTGGAGCACACGAGTCTGCTCTCCAGTAGGGCCACCCACTGGTTCTATTACATTAGGAACATCCTGCCCCCATTTAATGTACAGCTACAGCTGTCCATGCAGCACCCACAATAACGACAACACACCAAACACCTTCACAACAGTTAATCCACCACAGGTCTGGAGACCCTTACCCAAAATAGCCACCCACGACTCATCAGAGGAAGACAGTGATTCCAGTGTTTCCTTCCTAGCAGACCTATCAGACATTGACTCACTGGATGGTCTCGACCAAGACTCACAAACCGATTCAGTCAAACCTGACAAAATGCACCTCAGCAAAGTGGTAAGGTTTGTCCCCAACAACAAAAAGCTCAGGTGCAGGAAAAGAGCCTCCCTAGGTTGCTCCCTTAACCTGGACGTGTTAAACCACCAAGACTTACCACCAAGGGATCTTGTAAACAAAAATCGCCATAGGAAAAGGAAATAATCTCAATAACAATTCTTACAGCTTTAATATTCAAACTGTTCTTAATTTTATGGACTGGAGTGTAAAGACACACTTTCTTTTCCGACCACCCATGGACACTACAGACACTGACCCAGTCAGCCTAGTCAACTGATTTTAAAAGCCAGTTCTTTTCACAAGGCTACGATACTTAGCCAAAACAACACGCTGCATTTTTATATTTATCTTTTCTACTATTGAGAACCTTATGAAGGCCACAAGCCGGGCAGCAGGTTCTTGTGATCTTAAGATGCCATAAAGTTCTCCCTTTCACACTGTACTACTTCAAACCCAACCATGTCAAAATATTTATGGGTTTTAGCTAGTTTATATTTTTCTAAGATTTTATAAGGAGCACTGGCAACCTGTATTTTTGCAGGATCAATTGAGATCCAATCTAAATATCAGCCAGAGCCACCTTTTTATTCTTGTATTCACCTTGTCACTTATAACCAATAATCACCTCAGGTAGACTGAAGGCTAACATGCTAAATTCTCCATTGACCAGGATAAACCTTTTTACCAAATAAGCAATATTTCTAAAACTTAAGTCAATTATGACCAAAAATTCAATTTAAAAAAAAAAAAATTCTTTAACAATATTGCCAAAGCCTTCTGTTTTTATTATATTGTATTATGTATTGGCTCAAGACCTAAACAATAAGTGCCTACCGGTACTGCAGCAGACTTTAACAATAACTTGTACCTGTCTACCTCATGGTCTGCCTCAGAGCTAATGATTGCATGCCTTAGGATAGCAATTTATCCCTTTATTTTTGTGTGAACCCTAGAATTAGATATGTAGCCAGTTCCTGTATCCTACCACGATCTGAATTATTCATGTTTTTGCCAGAAATTGACAAACAATACTTCTTTGGCACAATTTTCATTTTTGTATTGTTTGTAGTTTATTCATGTTCCGCCAAAAGTCAGTATTGAATACTTTCTTGGCACCAATAATTATAACTAATCTGATAAGATATAATACCTTTATACTACACAGTAGCGATGACAGCCAAACACAGCTCAACACTCCCTATACCTGTCACAGTGTAAAACACCTGATACTGCAAATTCAATTCTGAGGGTTCTATTGGACAGAATTACACCAAATTTACACCAAATTAAAGGGGAAATATAGCTCTAACTCACTGGTACACTATTTTACTGCATTTTACATTTTTTGCCCCTTCAGAGAGTGAAAATTTGAGTGAGTTTGTTGATTCTGTCAGACAACCCTGTTTGAGTCACATGAAGAAGTCATATTGTTTTTTTGCCAAGCAGGACGAATATACAGAGTAATTCTTCTTGAATTTTTGATTAAAAATGATTTGGTGTTATAAAAATTGATTTTAGCGATTTTTGGCGATTTTTAAACATCTAGAGGTATTATTTAACAGAAAGAAATTGATATTTAGATTTTTTAGCTTGCCATAGAAATGTTTCTATTGGGAATATAAACTTAATTCAAAAAGCCTTTGAACGCAAATAGTAAGCCCTTTCAGTTGAAATATAGATTGTGGAGTTCTGTTGAGGTCCTGATTTTTGGCTGTCATCGCTATACACAGTCATAAGAAAATTGTCAGACCATTCTCACAAACTTCCTCCTTAAAACCTCGCGTAAAATCGAGTAGGAATGTGGGGATTTGTCAGTAGACCATTATAGGTATTGTACTCATCATATTTATTTTTCACCTTTGACTCTACCATGTAACCCAGTGTCCGAGTCTACCCACAAGCCAAGCCATACCCATAGACCAAAGGCTGGCGGTGTCCACTGCACTCAGTGACCCCGCCTCCTCCCACTGGAGGATACGCCCATTAATCACGAGCAGCTCACTGCATGCCGGGAATTCCTAGTAGCTATATTTAGACCCACTCCTCCTGCTGGAGGACATGCCCATTAATCATGAGCAGCTCACAGCATGCCAGGAGTTCCCAGCAGCTATATTTAGAATCATACTGAACTCTGTGACCCCCAGTGCTATGTTTAGATCAACCTACACACCTGCACTGGAGTTCCCCAGTTACTATATTTAGCTCACCTGATACTATTTTTAGGATGAGCTGGGTGAGCAGCTCCTACTATAAATACCTGTTAGTGGAGCAGCTCACTCATCTTTCTACCTTCATACTTCATCCCTCACACACTCACATGGGACAAGAGCCCTCAGCTCAAGGCTAGGCTTGGACACTGTTGGGTACCCTATACTGTATCACCATCTATATCTCGTGGACTTCATTGAATAAAGTGGATATCAAACTGGATCCCCGATTCGTCTGTATTCATCCTCATTCATCATTTACGGACTCGTTGACACTACCACCATTATTTTAAGGTAAGCAGGGCTCCCAGCACCCCTATATTTTCAGGACTTCCCTACATTCCCCTATATTTTGCCAAAATGTCCTATATTCCCTATATTTTCAAAGTGAGAGCACATTTTCAGGTTTTAGCACGGGGGTACCACAAAAATTTCAAATGCTGCTGAGGGGGGTTGTAAAATATTTTGCTCAGCTATGCAAAACCCACTACTCTCCCCCCACCCTTGATTGAAAAAATGACCACTCCCTTAAGGCAACCGCAGACAGGCCAGATTCTATCAGTATTTAAGGAAGTCACTTCCGATCAGATTGGGAATATCAAACATGTTTGATATTGATTGACTGGATGGGTCATTTCCCGCAGACGCTCCTGACCTCACAATCGGTCAGGGCCATCTGCGGTCGGCTTTAGAATTATCCTCTGATCCCTGCAACACCCATCCAGTAAAAATGGGAGATCATACCGGCAAACTCCTTGCATTTTTTTTCTCCTATCCACCCTCCTCCACCACAGTCAATCTTGTGATTTGCCCAGATCCAATGGAATATCAGTTAATCATATATGGTTGTGTACGGATTGACTTAGTAAGGTTTTGCAACTTAGGATACAAACAATTGGCAAAAAAAACCCTCTACTGGTACTGCAAAACCTCCCTAAGATACTGACCACAACTTTTGCTTTAGACTTTTCAGCTTATAGAAGGTTTGATAGTTGGGGGGTCGTCCTCTGGCATCAAGTAAATTGTGGTTTGTTCATAGGTAATTTGTCTCAATTTTGGCATATCACCCTCAATTTCAGCCCTTTAACTACCTATACTGCATACATATATGCAGTACTATAACACTGTATCTGTATTTGAAAAACACAAGGAGGGAAAGGGTTAAGTGATCAGTTTCCACAGGATCAATTTTCTGAGGAAGGTTGGTCAGCTGGATTGGTTCTGAGGGGGGTTTACAAGTTAGTAGAATATATATACCATTTTGAATGTCAAATTTTCAAAATCTTTTTGGTGGAGGTAGGTGAAGTCCCCCTCCCAATGTTATCACCACACCACTCTTTGAACCCTTTGCTTTCTCTCACTAGATGAACTGGAAATGGGTATATTTTCAAGGGTGATCTGTCTGCATTGGAATGTGTCCTGATAGTACCCCAAGTTTTTAAGCTCTCCTCAAATCAACCCTGCCCCGCCCCTTGCAAAGCTCAATAATGATTTGTCCCCATTGCTGAAAATAAGCTAACATACAGTGCTTTGGCCCGGTGACTAGTAAAATACTCTGAGGTAGGAAGCATTTGTCAGTGCTAGAATATCACACTTTTTTTTCTTTTGTTTGAATGTCATTTGATAAGCTAGCTTGGTTAAATGTCAGGGATGATGGTGACACTCAGATTTTGGCTAGGGTGACAAGGGCCACTAACTCAATTTAAAAGTTAAAAGCTTTTTCTACAAGAAAATACTAAAATATCTAAGATATGTACCCTCCTAGTCAAGAAATTCAACATTTTCTGACCCTAATCATGTTTTAATGTGGTTTCCCTGCAGTGAACCTGGGCTGGACTAGCCTTACACCTAAAGTGTGTGCATGCTGCAGCCCCTGCCCCCCCCCCCTCTCCCTCAACCTACCTGTATCCCATATAGAACAGGGGGGTGGTCTTAGAACATTTCTGATACAAGGGTATCAGCCATCCACAAAAAGCACCAGAATGCACTATTTGACTTCTCAGAATTCAAATTTTTTCTGGGGGATACCCCCCGACCCCCCCCCCAATTGTCCACTCTTTAATCACAATTCCAAGGAAAAATCTCATCACTTTTTAGGGCTCAGTTTTTTTCTCGTCCTGGGGTGGGGCAGGGTCAGAAATGGCTCTGGGTGTACTTCTATTACTGTCTACAGATGTATCCATGTTGATACTCTTGAGTACAGGGTATGTTCCAAGTCTGGGTTTGCTTCTGAGCCTTGTCCCAGACTTGGTAGTTAGCATTATAGACAGGGGTGTTATTTCTGCAACACTTTTGGTCCAAAAGGTTGACTCTCATGATTTCCCCAGATTCATTGAGGAAATCTTTGAACATTTATGGGGGGGGCGTGTTTGATATTTTGACGCTGATCGGGGACTGAAGTAGCCATTGTGACCTTGTGGTGTCACGGCACTAATAGGGCCAAGGACGTTCAAATTTCCCCCCATCTTCCATCCCCATCTGGTGTCAATCGGGTTCTAATTTGATGGCATTCATAAATAAAGGCTTAAATTAAAGCTGAAGTTATTCCTGATTTTTTTAGCATGGTCAACCATAACGGAGTCAGATCCGTTTTTGCACCAGTTGCCACGGAAACCACCATGCTGAATAAATTAAATGATACAGGCACCCCTGACAGGTCACAAATGTGACCTTGGACTCCTGACACAATAGGTTTCCATGGTGACCAACAATTTTTTGCAACTTTTCCCCCCAAATCGTTACCTTTCTTCTGGTACCATAATTATTAATCTGCGATAAAATTAAGGTCCCCTGGCACTGATTATACCAAGCAAAACACTGTTTTTAGTTGGGACTATTTAGCTGTCCTAGGTTTACTGGGGCGGAATACTGCTGTGACATCTTAACAGCTGGGGTCATTTTTTCCGACAATATATAGTTTGCCCAGAAATAAAGATATATTTACCTCCCTGACATGAATCTCAACTTTTTACATGGAAAATTTGTATATTTATTGAAATATGGGTGAGGGGTCCCTCAGGGGTCAATTTTTTTGTATTTTAGGGGTTAAAAACAGCCCAGCAAATCTGTGTAAACTTTTGTCATGCTGCGCCAGCCTCACCCCATGCGCACTTAGGACTCGACGCGTGGGTGATCACGGACCATGACAAGATATGATGCATGCGTGAACATCCCAGCCAAATTTGTGAAGTTGAGTCAACATACGTGAACCTTCACCAACAATGACACATGATGACATCATGTGTCATCACACATTATCACACACACTGACACATGGGTCATAACACAGTATCACATATGGGTGATTCCTGTGAACTGCCCCACCTTTGGGTTTTTGGGGTCTTTTTGGATACATGTGGCTCCAGAATAAAAACTGTTCAACCAATCTTCTTATTTATGGTCTCATTTGAAAGAAAACATGTTTAGCTTCAAAAAGAGGGCAAATTTGCGTATGTCGGACCAATATTTTTTGAGCTATGGTGGCCCAAAGTTGGAAAATTGCCAAAAATTTGTTTTTTTTTTCAATTTCCACCTTATTCCAGACCAAATATCATCAAGGAAAGCAGTAGTAGTCCACCATATTATTATTTATTTCATAGCTGGGGGTCCTATCTAACAATTCCATGTGTATTGGAGGTGACATGTCCAGTAATTCTTTTTTAACATCAGGTCTTCTAAGTTGAAATAGTACGTGTAACGCGCTTGATCAAAATTGAAAATCAATATAATAGATACTATAACTGTTGCATATGGTTTCTCATCTATCAGCATAGAGGGGGAGCATATGGGGTATTTTTGAGGAAAAAAATTTTTTTTGTATCTCCCGGCCTGTGCGCGCAATACACATTCAAGTAATTTTCAAGTCAGTCATCCCCACTCCCCCTGAAGCAACACTTTCCTCTGTGCAGCCTATATAAATCATCTAGGGGTAATCTCACCTATTATATAGTGTGTATCTATTGTTGAGGTGTCGGTTTAAAAAAAAAATCGGGTCTCTACATGCTTCGGTTGCCCCAAACCATGGTCGTTTATCATATGTAACGCGCTTGATCGGTATTCGGCAAAATTATGGCGGGAGAAGAAAAACAGCTCCTGTTACCCGGGCGGAAGTCGCCTCCATCCGGGAACTTCCCGGAAGTTGTTATTGCTTGTCTCAACTTGTTTGGACGGCAAGTCTCAGGTGTTTAACGCCGAAAGTTTCGACAATATTGTCAAAGAGGTGAGTGATATTGATGGAAACTTGATGAAATATTGATGTTGAATGTCGATTGATGTATTTGATGTGGTTTTTTTGTACCGAAAGTGTGTAAATCGTGTAGAAAACATGTTAGACGATCGACGTGGGCGATAATACAAGCGCTGCCACTGTCTCGGTACCTTCTGTAGGCTTACAATTGGCATGTAACGCGCTTGACCAAAATTCAACTCGACGGTAACGCGCTTGATGAAAATGATATTATGGCCTGTAGTGGCACATATATGGGCAAATAGATGAATAACTATGGTTAAAACGATAGAATAAGGCCCTGGCTTTGTTTTAGTGCAGGTTTGGTACCTTCTCCGCCATTTTGGACCCCTCCACCCATGCCAAATCATTTTCTCTTCCCTGCTGGCACTGTTTTAGGTACCATTTCGATCGATTTTCTCCATATTCCCACTATTTACACACATTCCTGTGGTTATGATACCTCCTCTATGTGTATTTTATTGTCTAAATGTGTTACATCGCTGCTGGGTTTGATTATATTGGCACAGTGACCACCAGAAGACGTTAGATGTTATTTTCATCAAGCGCGTTACCGGCGAGTCAAAAATCCCTCCTTTGTACACTGTAATAGCAAACTCGTGTATTTTTGGTGTTAATATATTATTTGGGACTACTATCTAATGTCCAGACCTAATATGATGTGTGTTAGACTTTAATTACTATGATTTATGGAAGAATTTATTTTCATCAAGCGCGTTACATAACCACTATTATGCATAAAAAAGGCACCTATCCTGTAGTCAGCCCCCCCAAAAATTAACACAATGTGCGCCTATGGTACCTCTATCATGTGGAATGGTCATCCTTTCATTTCTGAAAAAAAAAATTCAACATGTATCTGGGGTAGGACAATTTTTGATAAATTCTCAGTTACAATACACATGTCGCTTCCCAGAGGTCTCCCAATGTGTCAGTAATCTTGCACAGTATCCTGGCATGGTCAATACATCCATTCTTTAGAATATAGACATATTTCCACCTATTTGTTGTACATGTTACAGTGTTGATATTTGCTCTTTTCTCAGTGCTTTTCTTCTCCTTTTCAGAATGGGTCGCAAAAAGTTGCCTGAGGGTGAGGCGGTGAGCCACACCGCCTCACAGAAGGCGTACATGGCCAGGAGGGAGGAGAAGGAGGGAGAGGAGGTGGTGCGGCGGGCTGAGAACCTCCGCAAGGCCCAGAGTGCACAGCGGTGCGATGCCCAGCGCTCGGAGAAGGGCAAGGAAAGGAAGAGGAGGATGGGGGCCTTCCGGGCCGCCAAGAAGAGGGCCCTGGATGATGCCCGGCGCCGGGGCGTCGCACCGCCGGCATGGACAGATGCCAATGCGGCTGAGGTATGAAATGATGAAATTAAACTTGTACATGTAAAATGCAAACCATAGCAGACATTCAACCAATGTAAATTATAAATGTAATGTACATGTATGTATGTAAAGTAACTATGAATTCTTAATTCTTAATTCTAGTATAGCATAAACATGCCTGTATTGTATTGCTGACAAATGCAAGTTGTGACCCTTTTCTTATTCAGTGGGTAGATGCGGAAATGGCCCGCGAGGAGGCGGAGGCCGCGGCGGAGAGGGAGGCAGCCGGGGAAGGGTGTTCCGGGGAGGCCGCCCCAGCACCTCCTGCCGCCCCTGCACCTCCTGCTGCTGGTCCCCCGGCGAAGGCCGCCAAGACCGCCCCCAAGACCGCCCCCAAGACTGCCGCCAAGACCGCCACCCCGACTGCTGCCACTCCAAAGCCACCGGCCCAGGGCAAGGGTAAGGGGCGCGGGAAGAGCTCCAAGAAGCAGACACCGGCAGGTCGCCCAGCGCGTGGACGTGGGCGCGGCCTGCCGGTCGCGCTGTTCACTTCCCGCTCCCCTACCACTTCCTTTGGGTCGGTGGCCTACGAGGAGTATGGAGTAAGTATGAATTAAAAGTGTCATTTGGTAATTGGTTATCAAAGTAGAATTATACATGTACTTAAAGAGTAACTCATCAGCACTGTTATTTTGGTAATTGGTTATCAAAGTAGAATTATGTACTTAAAGAGTAACTCATCAGCACTGCATTGGTGCATCGTGTAAATGTTATTCATGAATATTTTCCTTGTTCTATACATCAGGAGACGCCGGAAGACCCGGAGGTAATCTCCAGCGAGGAGGAGGAGGGACGGACGCTGGCAGGCGATGTCCCTGAGAACCCCCTCCTGCTGTCCGAGGAGGAGGAGGCCCCCGTAGTGCCCGCACCACCACAGCCGCCTACGGAGGCCCCAACACAGGAGGGGGCCCCGTTGCGGAGGCCCGGCCCGTTCGCCAGGCTGGGGAGACGCGCCGAAGTGGCCGGGTCCAGGAGGCCTCCCCACCGGGGTTCAATGTGGGACTGCTCGAGGACATCGCGTAAGTATTTGAATCATAGTCCCTTCTTTTGTGTTCTTAACTGTGAAGAATCATAAATTTATAAATAATAATTCTAAAACTAAAATTGGCCCTAAAATTCTTGATCAGTAAAGTGCTACTTAGTATGATTTATTCCACACTTCTATTTAACTTAACTTGTTAAATGATAACATTTAACTAATTGTTATCAATTTACAGTGCCACCGTCCGTAAAGACAGTGTTCCTCAGTGAATGTAATTATCATAATAAATCTGAGATAAGAATAGTTTGTTCCATGTTGAATGTTTCCTTGCTTGTTGAATTTTTAGAATTAAGATTATTGTACATGTACTGCCATTTCAATGTGTAACGCGCTTGGTCAAAATGATATATCCTGGGGTGTAGTAGCCTTACTAGGGCAAAAATGATGAATAACTGTGTATAATATCATAGAATAAGGCCATTTCAATGTGTAACGCGCTTGATCAAAATGATATCATGGGGACCCCAGGGGTGTAGTAGCCTTACATGTATCTTATAAATAAATGGGGCATGATGAAACTGAAAATTAATGATTGTTCATTTGTTTGCAGCCCGCGTGCACAGCCCCACCACAAGATGACGACACCAGGACCGACCACCAAACCGACACTGACCACTCCTAAAAACCTGAAGAAACAGCAACGGAAGACCAACTCTCCCAGAACCAACCGCTACTACTACAAACAAGGGCTACTGAACAGAGACCTGACTGAGGCACATCTACAGATCAAGGAGTTGCAGGCTCAGCTTGCCCATGCCCAGTCGAACCATCTAACTGTCGCTGAACCTGCTGTAGCGCACATGGAGGAGCGCGTTGCAGCAGCTGCACCGGATGGGGAACCTGCTGTAGCGCACGTGGAGGAGCGCGTTGCAGCAGCTGCACCGGATGGGGAACCTGCTGTAGCGCACATGGAGGAGCGCGTTGCAGCAGCTGCACCGGATGGGGAACCTGCTGTAGCGCACGTGGAGGAGCGCGTTGCAGCAGCTGCACCGGATGGGGAACCTGCTGTAGCGCACGTGGAGGAGCGCGTTGCAGCAGCTGCACAGGAACAGCTGACGGCGCATGACAGGAGTGTGAAGGCTGTGCTTGAAGGGCTGGCCAACCTTCCTCGCAAGGACAAAACCGCCATCATGAACAAGGTGCTTTCGCCCGTCGTGATCAAAGAACAGCGGATCGCGGTGAGCTTGGCAAAGACCCTTGGCATGGATAGGCGGTCACTACTCAAAACCCCTTCAGACCAGCCATCTCCACGTGTGGTGAATCAGGAGGCCAAGATAGAGAGTGTCAAGGAGTTCTTGTCTGACCCAGAGAACTCCGAAATGAGACCTGGTAAGAAAGACACTAAGACCTTGAAGAAGGTGAAGCACCAGCAAATGTACCTCAGGGAGTTTATCCATGTGCTCCACAAGAGGTACGAGGCGACACAACCTCCTCACTTGCAGGTCTCACGGTCACTCTTCTACAGCATCAGGAAAGAACACCTTCCCTGGTTCATCCCCGTGGATCTCCAAAGCACTGATCTGTGCCTTTGCCAGAAGCACCAGAACTTTGCACTCCGGCTTGCTGCTGTCAGTATCCCTTTCAAAGATGAGATGTTCATGACATCCTGGGCAGAGTTCGAACAGACTCTCCAGGACAAAGCCCCCGAGAATGTCAAGTATGAAGTGTGGAAGAATGTGGACTATGAGTATGTGTCGACAGGCAAGGATGAAACTCAGAAGAAGACTACCATCAAGAAGCTCCGCCCTTGTACAGAGATTGCATCCAAGGCGGACTTCATCAAGAAAACCAGACTGGAGTTCATCACCATGGCTGCCCATGTCGACCGTGCTCACAACCAACACCGCATCGTACGTGAGCTACGAGCGAGTATGTCGTCGATGGAAGTTACCATCCAGATGGACTTTGCGGAAAACTGGATGGTATCATACCCCGATGCTCCACAGAGTACATATTACGCGAAGGAGCCAGTGACCCTGCACCCTGCAGTCATCCACTACCGTGATGAGGACACTGGCACCACAAACCACCACTCTGTCGCTCTGTGCACTGACGACCGGAAGCACGACACTGGCGCCATCTTGGCGTTTCTCCGCTGCCTGGCAGCATTCATCAGGGAGAACCTGCCACACGTCAAGGTGGTCCATTATGCTTCTGACTCACCCTCCAGCCAGTATCGAAACATCTCGGTGTTCTCGATACTCGTACGCCACACCGAACTACTTGACGGACTACGGGCAACATGGACCTACTTCGAGGCGGGTCATGGAAAGGGCCCCTGCGATGGCGTCGGCGCTGCTGCAAAGCGCAACGCTGACAACATCGTCAAGCGCAACAAGGAAGGACATCCCGTCATCAACAATGCAGAGGAGTTCGCGGCCGAAGGTAACAAACTTGAAGGCCGCGTTCACTACATCCATGTCCCTCTGCAGGATGTCACCTCCGCCCGCCTCACTCTCGGCTCAGTGGTAGCAGACAAGTCAGTAGAGGGCACCATGAGTGTCCATGCTGCCATGGTCAAACAGGAAGGAAGGTCACTCGCTGTCCGTGACAAATCCTGTTTTGACCCCTGCTGCTGGGTCGACCTTAGGTCCGTTACTGGCTGCTCCGGATGGATTGAGCATGAGCTGGTTTTCAACAAGAACAAGAAGCCTCCCCCACCAAAGCAAACACGGCAGAAGAAAACGCGGCCTGCCAGTGTCCCTGCAGAGGTGGACGACGCGGATGCCCGCACCGGCGACCCTGATTTTGATCCTGTTGTGCGCACCACTGTCTGCAAGCGCACCAGGGACGGCTCACCAGTCGTGGCACGTAAGCACACTCGAAGTGACCGGGTGCCAACTCCTGCCACGGCTGACAAGGAGAACATTGCCCCGTGTGCCGCACGAAAGCGTGCCGCGGAGCGTGCCGTCGCCGTCCCTACAACCAAGCGAGCACGACAGGATCCACCGACCTCGACCCTCCCTCAGGAGGATGTACAACCAACGGACAGTGTAGGGAAGTTGGTACTGGTGCAGGATGAGTACCATGTAGGTGACATTCTTATCACTGCCAGCCTGGCCAGTACCAGCTCAAAGGACAAGTGGTTTATGGGTAAGGTGATAGCCAAGGACAATGACTTCTACCAAGTGCACTACATGCTGCGCTACATGGCGTCGGACAAGAGAAGCTTCAAGTGGGGGAAGGAGATCATCCCAGCTAGGGTCCACCCCCTCAACGTTCTTGGCAGAGTCACTCTGCCCAAGCCAAGTCGTTATGGCAACACTGAGAACGCTGTCTACAAACTTGATCCCCTCACCATCCAACTGGCTGATCGGAAGCTTCTCAAGTACCGCAGCGAGTGCACTGGTTAGATGTCATTGATCCCGGTTATCACCTGTTTTACTTTGGCCACTATAACTAAGACCCAAACTGTATTGTACCTATGTTTAACTGCATGACATTGCGTGTAACGCGCTTGACCGATATCTGTAATGGTACTGCTTCATTGGCTGTGGGCAACCTGAGAGTTATCTGAGCTGTACTACTGCTATTTAATATGTTACTAGACATGTGTGGCTGGTATTTTAGGCCTGTTTAGATACTCCTAGTTAATTTTTGGACCTTCTGGCTTGATTGATGTAAGAAAATTAGTCGCAAAAAAGTGCAATTTTATTTTCCGAGGCATACGGGAGACCCCAAATAGGTATTAATTGTACATTTCTTGGTTTTAAACAGTAGTCCCATTGCTTAAGTAGTTGTGTATGAAGCAGCATTATGATATGAAAGGTTTCAGACCATCTAGGAATTGTTTAACTGCATTTCATTGCGTGTAACGCGCTTGACCGATATCTGTAATGGTATTGCTTCATTGGCTGTGGGCAACCTGAGAGTTATCTGAGCTGTACTACTGCTATTTAATATGTTACTAGACATGTGTGGCTGGTATTTTAGGCCTGTTTGGATACTCCTAGTTAATTTTTGGACCTTCTGGCTTGATTGATGTAAGAAAATTAGTCGCAAAAAAGTGCAATTTTATTTTCCGAGGCATACGGGAGACCCCAAATAGGTATTAATTGTACATTTCTTGGTTTTAAACAGTATTCCCATTGCTTAAGTAGTTGTGTATGAAGTAGCATTATGATATGAAAGGTCTAAGTACCTCTATGGAGCCTCTATCTATGAGTGACTGTATGTAACGCGCTTGATCGGTATCCGCCTGCGCGGAGGGCATTTGACATGGTATTGCTTCATTGGCTGTGGGCAACCTGAGAGTTATCTGAGCTGTACTACTGCTATTTAATATGTTACTAGACATGTGTGGCTGGTATTTTAGGCCTGTTTGGATACTCCTAGTTAATTTTTGGACCTTCTGGCTTGATTGATGTAAGAAAATTAGTCGCAAAAAAGTGCAATTTTATTTTCCGAGGCATACGGGAGACCCCAAATAGGTATTAATTGTACATTTCTTGGTTTTAAACAGTAGTCCCATTGCTTAAGTAGTTGTGTATGAAGTAGCATTATGATATGAAAGGTCTAAGTACCTCTATGGAGCCTCTATCTATGTGTGACTGTATGTAACGCGCTTGATCGGTATCCGCCTGCGCGGAGGGCATTTGACATGGTATTGCTTCATTGGCTGTGGGCAACCTGAGAGTTATCTGAGCTGTACAACTGCTATTTAATATGTTACTAGACATGTGTGGCTGGTATTTTAGGCCTGTTTGGATACTCCTAGTTAATTTTTGGACCTTCTGGCTTGATTGATGTAAGAAAATTAGTCGCAAAAAAGTGCAATTTTATTTTCCGAGGCATACGGGAGACCCCAAATAGGTATTAATTGTACATTTCTTGGTTTTAAACAGTAGTCCCATTGCTTAAGTAGTTGTGTATGAAGTAGCATTATGATATGAAAGGTCTAAGTACCTCTATGGAGCCTCTATCTATGAGTGACTGTATGTAACGCGCTTGATCGCTATTTTGCCAATTTTGGGCAGCTGCTCACATAAAAAAAAAATGTGGGAATGGAAGAATGATGATTGTTTAAGAAAATATAGACAATGAAGACATAATAACTTGAATTACATGCATACCCAATGCATATTAAGCTTGTGAGAGTAAAGTTAACGTTTTGTGTTAGAAATTTTTGAAAAATCTCAATTTTCTTAAAAAGTTATGTCTCATATTTTCAAAAGTTTTCAAGACTCAGTCCTAATTTTTGGTACACTTATTCATAACTACTATACAAGTTTGGACATGCAATATGGTAATCACAGAGACATTATTGATGAAGTTCTATGCATAAGAAGTTATATCGATCAAGCCCGTTACACAAATTATACCTTTTTACTGCAACTGTGATAAAAACTGACATCCTGGGAGTTAATGACTTGAATGGACCTTTTCATACAGCCAAGATATAGGGTTATCAGTAAAATAAAGTCTTAAAATGTAATGCTGAGTTTGTCATGTTTGGCCCCTGACCCCCAAAGGTGGGGCAGTTCACAGGAATCACCCATATATTGACGCACAGACTAATTTGTGGGTGGGGGATAGGCAGGGGGGGGGGGGGTTGCAGGTGGTTGTGGATTTCTGATATTTCATAACTTTATTAACATCAATTCAGCTGTTCATATGCTGGTTCCCACTGAAGATATTTCTCCTCTGCATGTCATGTGTTGTCCACTTTGCTTGAAAATGGATAGATATTCTGTCAGCTGTGTGAGTTGAATTTTCCTTGTATCAGCCTGTTGAAATGATAAGAAATGGTCATAAACAAACAGCAGCAATCTAATTTTGACCACCCACTCACATCCAAGTTGATAAACAATGATCACTCCCATATGGCAGCCTGAATCCCCCAGAATTTCCCTGAGCCTTGCTCACATAGAAAGTTCTACATTAATTTAGGGTGTTGAGACAAATAGCTGAATTCAGCAACAAGATAGATGTTCAGGGATTGTAGATAATATCAATGTGTTACTGTATAAATGCTTATCACATAGGATTTCAAGTCAAATCAATCTAGAACTGTGTGACCACTTACCACAAGATCTGTTCTCCATGGCTGCCTCTGCCTGACTGGTTTGAAAGCAGGAGGAGAACAAAGGAATGGGAGGGAAATTTGAAATGGACCAATCAAAACACAGAATAGTACATAATGTGTCATTGTGCGTGAAGTTGTGTCATGGTGGGTGAGAGTTGGCGAATCTTGACGCATGCTCCCCTCTCTTTCACACATTCTGTCATGCTAATGTTGGACAAAGTATCTGCCCCTATTATCACTCAATACAGAGTTTTTTAACCAGCCTATGAAGAGATCCTGTATATTTGCTCTAATCAGCTGTGACCTAGCTGATCAGTAGACATTAAACCTTCATATCCCATCAAACCAGGACAAACAGATTCTTAGATATCATGTAAAACATATGTGGATCAACACGGTAAAAGGTACGCCCGTGAGGGGGTGCCTGGACATACCTTTTACCGTGTTGATTCACATATACAATTCCAATTCAGTGCTATGTCCCATAGACAAAACAAATGAGCTGTTATGTCTAATGTATGCACTAAATCACATATACTTGGCTATCATTATGTTCCTGATTCATATGTATTTCATGCCATGTAAAAAAGAAACTTGCTCTGTGAAACATAAATTCTCATATTGACATTTACTCAATAGGCCCACTCTGCAAAGTACAAGCCATGAGAATCCATACAGTTTCCATAGCCTCTTATTGTTGAAGGCTTGGTGAAGAAATGTCATGCTAGGTGAGAGTTGACAAATATTGACACATGTTGACATGTGCTCACCCTGGTCCCCTCACATCTTTATTGAAGTAAGAGTAGTATATACATGCAAACTGAGCGCAATGGATTAGCTACTAACTAGGTCATGACCTACTGGTAGACCGGAAGTGACCTAATTTCAACCAATCAGAGGGCTGGATTTGACAGGAAGTGACGTCATAAGGTCATGACCTATTTTTTTCGACCAATCAGAGAGCTGGATTCCGTTTGACCTAGTGACCTGACCTAGTTGCATAAATTAAGAGAATTGCGCAATACCTAGGATTGACCTACTTGCAAACCGGAAGTGACCTACTAACCTATTTGCAAAACGTATGACCTACGTATGAAGGTGTATTGCACAATGTTTGTAAGAAATTACACAATAGCCATGACTCATGTTCTGATGCAATATTTCTACGGATTTACGCAATACTTATGACTCATTTTTTTTTATATCAGTTTAAAATGCAACAAACACACAACTCGGTTCTTTCTTGAATTTAATCTTTTTTTATTCTTTCTTGAAATGAGAGTACATGCTAGGTATGAATGATTATAATGATATATGCTTGCAAGCAGAGTACACGGGTATTAGATGGAAAATGAATTCTTGTTGCAGTACCAACTGCACCCGGTCTTAGCTGGAGTTGGACTTTGGCTACGATCCTCTAAGGCACGCATTCTCTCCATCAAATCCTTCAGGCCTCTTCTTCCTATGTCATTCTCCTCCAGGGCTACCACTTTGTCCATTAACTCACCCATAACTTTCCCTTTCACCAACAGGTTGCTCACGTCTTCTTTCACTGCTACTTCTTCTGGACTCATTTCGAAGTCCATCTCCTCTTCTTTTCTCTTTTCCTCAGCAAGGGACTTACTATTTTGTCCATTAAGTTGAAGGGCACCTGAGAAAACCTTTTCACAGTGTGGTGTGGGTCCTTGGTCCGACATGTCTGTATAAGGAAGTTAATGCAGTGGGCTTCACACGTTTTAGCGTAAAAGTTTTGTACTTGTTTTCTGCTGAACGACCCGTGACCATCTGACGACTTCTGCATGAACCTCTGGTGATATATAGTTAATGGAGGTAAACCATAGGGATCAAAGTAGAACACATTCCCTTCATGAGAAATGTAAAAGGCCACCCAGTGCTGTCCAAGTTTAGAACTTGGATCTGTGTTACTGACGAAGCACGTAGAGGGAATTGGTTTTTTAGGACATTGATTACTGGCAAAAGTTCCAAGGTAGAAACGCCTTGTGTGTGGATGGTTTCCCAGTGCAGCTGTAATGTCTGAAGTTCTCATTCTTCTTAGTTCATGTGGTAGTCTGTGACAGGAAGACAGTCAGCTGGATGTTGTTGTCGTAGAAGGAACACAAGACGGCAGATATGGCATGAGCAGTCGGGGCGGCAAACCTGAGGGAAATGCCCAGCTTTCCTTGCTTGATGAGATTTATACGACTGTCTTCAGGTGCTCTGTCTGGGGTGAGGTCGAAAACAAAGAAGGAATATCCACCTTTGAAATCTTCCAAAGTTATGCCACAGTCTTGCCCCAAAGCCGACAATCCACTGTCTGTGAACATTTGACTGTAGGCTCTGATGCAGTTGCCTGTTTTGAAGTCAGTCTTCAACTCAAACTTCTGATCGTCATATCTCACGCAAAGTTCCTTCACGTTGAAATGTCTGCAGTTGAAAGGATTTTCCGTCTTAGTCCCAGCAGCTGCTGTTTCCTTTATCATACACAAGACTATCCTGGTGGGGATTAGAGTAGTGTCAGGTTGAGTCCAACTGTAGTCTTGTGAGCCACCATCCAAAGTGTGTTTAGTGACTTTACACCTGGCTATGTGATAGTTGAAAGGGCCCCAATGTGGGTTCCTCACACTGCTGACGTGAGTTTTCACCACCTCATCGTCGACACTTTTTTGGAGAAGTGACATTTCAGCATTGGTGATTTTGATCCAGTAGTTTTGATCGGCTGCTTGCATCATGTAGTAATTGGGATGATTTTTTTCGAAGATGAACTTAATTTCACAGTTTGGAGGCAGTACCTTGCACTGTTTAATCAAATCCAGGTGGGGCCTCATGACTAAGGCGTGTTTGTTGCGGGCACTGAATTCTGCTCTCCGTGCCGTCCATCCTGCATTGGCGCCCCCTCTCGTCTCCATGTGTCCACAGGTGTCTTTCATGTACTTTTGACATCCTTTCAGCCGAGTCTCTTTGTCTTCTTTGTTGCAGCAAATTGTGTCCAAAATGTAGGCCTTGAGACCATAGTCTTCGTTGTTGCCAGTGACTTTCTCTCCGTTTATAAGCAACTGACAGGATGCAAAGAGAGCGTGTGCCAAGTTGTTGACTGGAGCAGCTTCTATGTCGACGGCAAGGTGGGTTGTTCCGTCGGCCGCCACGGCTTCCAGTTCCATGTACATCTCAGTTTCTGAGAGGTCTGTGTACAGGTTGCTTGGTTCAAAGGTGAAGTCAAAAGTTTCAGTGTGTGGAGTGAGGGCATTGTTGGTAGTCTTGGTTATTACTTGACACTTTAAAATGTCCTTCTGAGTGACAGGTAAGGCGTACAGATCTAGTTCTCCTACTGCACATACTTGGCCCTTGGGATGAATGAGACTCATGACTAGAACAAGGTGTTCCCTCTGCCTTGAACTCTACCTCTTCCTCTTTGCCCCTTACGTCCTCCACGCTTGCCGGTTTTTTGTCGTTTGGCTGGAGAAGGTCCAGATGTACCTTTTATGTATCCTTGAGCAGACGAAGCAGCCCTTTTCAGTAACTCCTTTCCTGTTGCTTTACTTCTCCTTACTACACTTTTCTTGAAACCTTTTCCTCCTACCACATCTGACAAGACTCCAGCTCCTGTAGAAAGCAAGGCTTTACCTGCAGATTTGGCAGCTGAGCGTCCTATAGTTTTCAAGAGGGGAACAGCTCCTCTCAGTAAACCACCGATTAATGATCCCAGTCCATGTCCTCTTTGTCTCCCCCTTCCTCCGTATGCCGGTAATGCGCCGTTCCCAGACTGTGATTTTCTGGGGTTCCATAGTACACACACTGTGGACACACTGTGTCCCCCTTCATACTGGAGGACATTAAATCACGTGTTGGCCCCTTCCTAGACGAGACGACCGATTTCTACTCTGGGTAAGTGGTCAACTTTGTATAGTGTCTGGTCAACAGCTCCTCATTCAGTGCTTTCACATGATAATGTATATTAGTTGATTCGTAGTTAGATTTAAATGTACTCCATGTTCAGTCGACATAGCCCAGCATAGGTTTAAGTTCTTAAGTCAAACCTAAATGTACGCCATGTATAGTTAGGACAGGTTTTAGTTTTAAGTTGTATATTGAACATAAAGTGAAACTAGAAAAAGAAACCACAAAAAAATGCCTCCCAAAAAGGTCAATGTTCACTCCTTGCTCAGACGCAACTTAGTAGGGGGGCCCTCTATTATATTTCACAGACATCAAAAAAGTGGAGAAACAAGAATAAGACAAAAAAAATACGGGTCACAAAGTAAAGTATGCAGACACATAGTAGGGGTAGATGCTAATAGCTTGTACCTCAAGTGCATGGGTGAAGAACACTGCACAGGTTATTATGTGGTGCGAAGGAAAGAAAACGATTTTCAAGCTGTCTGCAGTCAACAGATAAGCTACTCAGCCACAGAATGGTTGCGCTACAAAACTGTCACAGACAACGTGAAAATATTACACCAATACAACTATGGGGAAGTTGTATTAGGTTCAATAAAAATAAAAGTGGACGGCTATGATCCAGCTTCAAAAAAAGTATACCAGTTTCACGGGTGCTACTGGCATGGTCACATATGTCACCTCACTAAATTAGTTTTAAAAGAATCCAATGGAAAGGCATGGTTAGAAGAAAAAAAACAAAATACGATTTTAACTACCCTATATCTTCAGTCGTTGGGTTACCAAGTAGAGGAAAAGTACGAGTGTATGTGGATGAAAGAAAAAACTGAAAGCTCTTGTAGAAAAACAAAAAGTGAATGGGAAATCAAAAGGCCAGTACACCTTGTTGTAGAATACACACCAGAACAGACTTTTTTACCCTTCATGGACGAAGTCACCAAAGCTAGGAGGAAGGGTGACGAAAACATAGACTGTAAGATTCTGTCAGATTTGTACAAACATTTGGGAAATGGTTCATACGGGAAAACCATATGCAACAAACAATACTTTGTTCAAACAAAGTATCTTCACCCCTCTAAGGCAAGACGTTTGGCCATGCACTGGTCAGTGCAAGATGTGCAAGACATAAGCGACAACACGGTAGAACTGTCCTGTTTGCCCACCTCCATAACCTACGACCTCCCAGTTCAAATAGGTTTCATGGTATACCAATACGCCAAACTTAAAATGTTGGCCTTCTATTACGACTTTCTCCTTGAATACATAGATGAGAAAGATTTTGAAATGTGTGAAATGGACACTGACAGTTTTTACTTTGCTTTAAGTGCAGAGAAAATAGAAGACATCATTATTCCTGAGAAACGTGAAGCTTTCTTCAGAGAACGTCACAAATGGTTGCCCTCTGAATCATGTGACAACAGTCACCACAGAGAGACCTATGTTCAGACCAAAGTGTTGGGTGAGCTGTGGTTACCTCAACCATGCTGTAAGAGCCGTCTGGCGTTTGACAAGAGAACCCCCGGGTTGTTCAAAGTGGAGTGGGAAGGTGATGAAATGACTGCCTTGAACTCCAAATGTTACATAGGCACAGGAGTGAATGTGCCCGTTAAAATGAGTTGCAAAGGTGTAATTCAAAAACAAAAACCACTGACAAGTACAAAGAAGTACTGGACAGTGAAAATGTTGTCACGGTAGTCAACAAAGGATTTAGAGTAGTTAACCACAGCGTTACCACTTACTCTAAAAAAAACAAGGTCTAACCTATCAGTACATAAAGAGACAAGTATGTGAAGACGGTGTAAGCACCCTACCCCTTTCTATATAAAAAAATGGTTTCTTTTTCTAGTTTCACTTCCAGTTGTACATTTTGTTAAAAGAAAAAAATTTAAACAAGTTGTTTAAATGAACATTTTTCTCCATAGAAAACAGTGTTAAAATGAAAAATGTTCATTTGAACAATTGTTCAAACGAACATTTGTTCAAATGAACATTTTTCCCCATAGAAAACAGTGTTAAACTGGAAAATGTTCATTTGAACAATTGTTCAAACGAACATTTGTTCAAATGAACATTTTTTTCCATAGAAAACAGTGTTAAACTGAAAAAATGTTTTTTGTTCAAATGAACATTTGTTGAAAAAACAAAAAAGTTAAAAAAATGTGTACTGTATCATGAAAAAAAACTGACAAAAGTAAAAAAAGTGAACTGTATCACCCAAAAAGATCCAAAAAAACTTTTCACAAAAGTGAACGCTGTAAATGTTCACCAAAAAAATAAAAATCCGACGCTAAAGAAATTAACTTGGAACAGAAAAAAAGTGGTACCAAATTTCTTTACTCATAGCGTCACGTTCACCAGATTATCAGTATCTGGTTAGATTTAAGCTACCATTTAACATGGAAAGTTTAGAAGCTATGCTTGTGGAGCAAACCACAGAAACTCCACCTTATGACTATTACATGCGTCCAGTTTCTTCTATAACACCTGACAATGATGTAAGTTCTGTAGCATGTGTATGTTCAGAGAATTTCTTTTGGGAAATAATACCTGCAGAAAACATTGGTTATTTTAGAGGAGCTGAACCAGACACTGTTGACCACTGTATAACTAGTGTTAAAATGTACAAATATTTCTCTTCAGCTTTTTGGGACGCCTACAGAAACTGCATGTACTATTGTCGAGTGAAAAAAGTTAACTTGATATCGCATGATTGGTGTATAGGAGTGTATCAATTGCACACTGAACCTGGCTGCCCAAGACACTACACAAGGTACACTTTAGGAAGTGTAAGAAAGTTTGCTGTTACTCTCCAAGAGTTAGAATGTAATCCCATAGTAGGAGTGTTTTTATCAGTGTAACTGTAAACTGGAAGTATCTGCTATTGCTAAAACTATTTGTTTCACATGTCTGCAGGTCTCACTGGAACTTCACGCCTTAAGTATACCTGGAGTGAGAAATCATTTCTCTTTCGAGGTAAACTTTAAGGATGGTTTTTTATCTGGTCTTTTACCTGGACCCAAAAACAGTCAAACTTACTTCCTGGCCCAGGCTTTGTTCGAGCATGCTATATCTAACTAACATAGCCAAACTTAACAGTTATTGTTTCCACAACACATGGAAAACTAGTCTCACTGGTCAAAGCTGGTATCAAGCAAGTAAATTCACACACAACAAATGTTTCTGTTGTATATGTGCACGCCCCGGAAATGGAAAATCTGGCTTCATCTGTAAATATTGTGTCTAATAAAAATATAATCTTTTATGTGAAATGAATGAGTTGTGTTTTATTTTAATGTATGAAATGAACAGAGATAACAAAAATGAGTCATAACTATTGCGTAAATCCGTAGAAATATTGCATCAGAACATGAGTCATGGCTATTGTGTAAATTCTTACAAGCATTGCGCAATACACCATCATACGTTTTTCCAAGTAGGTTAGTAGGTCACTTCCGGTTTGCAAGTAGGTCAACCCTAGGTATTGCGCAATTCTCTTAATTTATGCAACTAGGTCAGGTCACTAGGTCAAATGGAATCCAGCTCTCTGATTGGTCGAAAAAAATAGGTCATGACCTTATGACGTCACTTCCTGTCAAATCCAGCCCTCTGATTGGTTGAAATTAGGTCACTTCCGGTCTACCAGTAGGTCATGACCTAGTTAGTATAATCAGTGCCAGGGGACCTTATTTTTATCGCAGATTAATAATTTTGGTACCAGAAGAAAGGTAACGATTTGGGGGGAAAAAGTTGCAAAAGATTTTTGGTCACCATGGAAACCTATTTTGTCAGAGAGGGGTCCAAGGTCACATTTGTGACTTGTCAGGGGCGCCTGTATCATTTAATTTATTCAACATGGTGGTTTCCATGGCAACTGGTGCAAAAACGGATCTGACTCCGTTATGGTTGACCATGCTTAAAAAAATCAAGAATGACATCAGCTTTAATTTAAGCCTTTATTTATGAACGCCATCAAATTAGAACCTGATTGATGCCAGTTTTATGGTGGAAGATGGGGGGGGGATCATAACGTCCTTGGCCCTATTAGTACCGTGACACCTTGTCTGGATCCTGAAGCTATTGGTTTCGTTGGAAAGAAGACATAATAAGCTTTTCATTGAGCCCTAATACATGTTTTTAAGTTCAGATTTTAGTGTACCAGACGGTTGGGAAGACGGAAGATTGAAATCACAAAGTTCCTTTTTTAACTGAAAATTTTAAATGCACTCCAGATACATGCATAAAACTTGCTCTTATCCCCATCTACCCACATTATCTTATATGATTTATGTATGCCAAAACTCTCTGAGTAATATGAGACATTTGCAGCATCCCTTATTGATTATGACCCATGGTATTGCCTTAGAAGCGAAGACACTACCATGAGTCAATACTATGCTGTTCCATTTCAATAATCTACCTCTTTATCTAAATGGATGTTTTCCCATCCTAAATCTTTATTAATTCTCCTGACTATTATGTAAAAAAGGGTGCTGATTAAGAATGTACATGTTTCTTCTTCATAAAATTCAGGCGAGGCTGTATATGGCTGAAATTCAAAATGGCCGACAATAAATTCAAATGTCACTTTAAATTACATATATGTGCAGTCGGAAAGTATCTGGTGGGTCCCACCCCCTATAAATCAGCTTAGCAGAATACAGTGGTGCTTTTGTTTTATTGCTAGGTGGTGTGGTTGCCTAGAAACAGTAGCTTTGCATAGCAACCAAGCCTGAAAATATGCTCAATGGTGATATCTGCATGGTTTCCTTTCAGTAACATACTCCCCTGATGTAAATTTGCATATAACTCTTCTGTGACTTCCATCATAGACATGGAATATAGGTGATAAAAGGTTGCTTGGTTGTGTGGTGGCCTAGCAATAGCGGTTTTGCATAGCAACAAAGATTCATACCTGTAGGTACATACTTGTGCAGTCTCCCCTCAAGGACATAGTCCACTGATTTTAAATTGCATATAGCTGTAAGGGTTTGTGGCCTTACGGACCTGGGGGGTTCGGGTCTTACGATTTGGAAAGAAAGAGTAAGACAGTATTTCAAGTGTATGCCAACGGTTAGTTTTATTACTTAGTGCACACTCACGGCTGCCGAATGGTAAAGAAGAGGCAGCTAATATTGATGGATAATAGTCTACATGGTGCGGAGGCCAGAAGGGCCTCTGATGTAGCGGCTGAGCCCTGGGCTTTATATAAGGACCCAGGTGTTCGTCGCCAGATGTCCCCACAGACCCGGATCGGTGCTGCCACCTATCCGGAACCTGAGGAACGTCCGACGACTCGACTCACCCGCCACGTCAGACGGTACCCAACTCTATGGTTTAACAATGCGTACCTCTACACCACTCCCCCAGACATTTAGGAGGGTGTTATAGTTATAGTAATATTACTAGGATAGCATATCTATATGTCTAAACCATTAGTAATAGAGGTACAACCATAGATATAACGTTAACACCAGGTTAAGTATGATTCGAATGTCATATACATATATTTGATAGTGTATGTAGTTACATAATAACAAATTGAATGTTGGAATATGATACGAATTACTTGAATGAATAACAGTTGTATGTATCGAAACTGTTAAGTAGCTTATTATACCATAGGATAACATATCATGTTTACGGTATAAGTAATAGGACAAGTATCATAATTCGTATACATGTGATAGTAACAGTTATGTGTAACGGAACTGTTAACATTAAATACATCACGTAATAACATTCATATGCGTTTGTAGTTATTAATACCACATTTGATTATATAGTCTTGAAAAAGACTGTAAGAGTAACTACACTATCTAATGACATATAATCTTGTAACATCATTGTATGATATAACCATATGAATCCGTTAAGGATTCCGTGAGTAGTACGAATAGAACCATTTGTATTATACACTTGAAAAGAAAAAAATCACGGTGTAGTAATGAATATAATAATATATATGATATCACCGTGTACCAAATAACCTTTATAACACCAGATTAATATATTTATGATACAACATGTCTCGCAGGACAATAATACGTATGTTCTGGTGTAGTTTACCGGATCTTATATTATAAATATGAACAGTAATTTGAGATCCGTACCAACAGATATATATATACCCGTATCACAATATATAGTAAGTTATGACCAGTGTAGTGGATATGCACATACAAATAGTATAATAGAAAAATAGACATATAATATTATATACAATATGGTAATGGTAGATGCTGCTGGAGTCTTCTGCTGTAGTTTTCCGGATACTAGAAGGTAAGTGTGGTCAGCTAACCACGGGATGGACGTGCTAAAGTCTATGATTTCTTTTTATAGAGTGAACACGGTAGATGAATTTTGGGGCAGCTACCCACAATCCTCTAGAAGTGCTATAGTTCATAAGTATATCCGAATGGTGTAGAGTGTAGAAGTAAGGTGTAGATCCGGTTTTGTCAACAGTGTAGAATCGTAATCCGTTTAAGTATCGTTGACATAAGTAAAAAGTCCAATATAGGCTGGTCCGGAAGTAGTAGTAACATATAGTATAAGTCCATTCGGGAGTATAGATGATTTGTAGAGGTAAATCGTAAAGTCCATCCTAGTAAGTGGTTAGCACAGGTAGCAGCAGAAGTCTGGAACCGGCATCCGGATACGTTTGACAGCAGCAAGTCTACTATCGGATTGTTTGTAAGTGAAGTTTTCAATCCGAATAGACTATTCAGGGTACAATAAGAATTATACGGCCTGAATTATACAATAAGCTGGTCATAAAAGGAACCCAGAACACATACAACAGGTGTTCATATACTAATGAAGAAAACATTCGCAGACCTGTAGGGTTCCGCAAAGACTATATCTGGTTATTTTAGTGGTGGAGAAAAAAAAATTATGGAAAATAACCCGTAGCATGCTTAGGCGGATTTCTTCGCATGCTTCTTCTTGAGAAGAGCTAGAGCCGACTCGGGAGTGCCGTCCCACTCATCGAGGTCGACTCCGAATACCCTCATGAACTTAGTGTTCAAGTTGGTATTCCGGGTAATCTCCTCTTTTACACGTTTCTCCAAGACGTGTACGTCCATAGCTGCCTTTTCTTGGGCAGCTGCGGCAGCCTCCTCCTGGGACTTTACATCGTCCCGAATGAGGGTCTCGAGGCGCTGCTTTTCAGCATCCGCAACCTCCTTCATACACAACAGGGTATCGTTAAGAAGACCCTGATGGAATTCTGTTGCCTTCTCACGGACACATTTCTCCCAGTGGGTGTAGATGGCCTTCTGGACATCTGCCTCCCCCTGGCGAGACTTCTCGAACCAAACCTCCGCATTACCGGTTTTAATGGTAATGGCGTCTTTTGGTTTCGCAGGTGCAGCGACAGCCTTGGGGGGAGTCGATGCGGCCTGAGGACCACTTCCGGGTGTGGGGCTTCCGGACACGCCTGCTGATGGTACACAGTAGGCAGGAGGCTGGTTCTGCTTCAATCCCATTTGCAGGTAGAGGCTTAACTGCTCCTGGGTGAAGTTGGTTGGCAGGGCGGCTGGAGCGGATGCGGATCCGGCGGCAGCAGGTGCTGAGGTCTTCTTAGGGACAAGACGACCACCCTTTCCTACGACCAAGGTCTGGCTCTCAGGTCCAGGTCCCTGGGTCAAGGACGGAAAGTTACGGGGATTAACTTTCCCAGGCTTCGATACGGCACCAGCGTATCCGGCAGGTTGGGGTTTCTTGAACACCGGAGTGCCCTGAACCTGCTCGTGGGGGTGCCGAGCCAGAGGAGACCTGGAGCGGTCGTGTGCTCTGACTTTAGCAGTGGTGGTCTGACCATTACCGTTGCCACCACGGTTCTGGTCTCTTTTGCTCCTTTCACGAGCTCTCTTTCCCTCCTTACCGGATTCCTCGCATTTCTGCCAGAGAGACTCGTGCATGTCCAGCTTACCCTTTCCAGGAGTCAGGACTATCTTTGCTCGGAGTTTCGAATCCTTGGTCTTCGGAACCTCGCAGAGGACTTGGTCCCCTGGTCGGATCTTAGACCAAGCATCCTCGCTCAGACTATCGAACTCCTTCATGAGTTCCTGATGAAGCTCCTATGATGCGCTTCCGAGCCCCGTCTAAACCTTCTGCGTGGCATTTCTTCTGGTGTCTCGCCAGATCACTACGTCGGCTATATTGCACCTTCGTAGTACACTTCTTGCCCTTCTTACCATAACTCGGATCACAAATGTAAACCGGGTGATGGTGGAAGTGGGCCTCTACCAGATGCCTTTGGAACCGGGCTGGAGTACTCCAGGTCCGGACCGAGACATCACTCGCATCCTGGCAGATAGAGAAGGGACAGGACTTCTGGTCGTCACCGTACCACTTCTCTAGAGCCCAACGCAGCTTCCTCCTCTGGGTATAAGTGTAATACCCTTCGGTGTGGTTTAGCATAAGCCACATCTTTCGATAGGCTTTGCTCGGATTGGGATCTTCGTCCGAAAGACGCATCCAATCTTCATCATCTGACTCATTATTCTTGTTGACTGAGTCCGGGCAGGCATAGAGGGTAGAGCCGTCCTTCTTTACTCCGTAGGCACAGTCGGAGAAACACGTCTGAATCCGGGTTTTGAATCCGGATTTGGCGTTAGCCCATCGCTCGGCCTCGGTTTGAGTTGATGGAGTGGCCTTCTCATCATACTCAACCGAGGATTCGTGCAACGACTCCTCGTCTGACGACTCAACCTCCATGGCAGTACTACCAGTGGCTGAGGTGCTGGGTTTCGGCTCGGCTCTAGCAGAATCCGGGAGATTCTTGAGCTTCCGAGCAGCGGACCTCCTGTTCTTGCTGACCTTCCAGTCTTCCTCCGGTTCCTGGGTTCCGGATGCACTGGAGGTAGTACTGCCGGTGGCTGGTGTAGCACTGGCTGAGCTCCTGGTGGCAAGCTTCAGGTCGGGGATAGGAGGTGCGGGTACTTCCGCGGCCCTCTTAGCCTCTTCCTGGGCCTCCTGTTCGGCAGTCATTCGGCGGACGAGAACCGTCCGAAGGGCTGCACCTCGGTCCATACCGGTTAGTGAATTGTTCTGGACATCCACTAACTCTTGCTCGGTTATGTAAAAACCGTCGTCCCACTGCTCGAAGTTAGCAGCGGCTTCCCGGAACTCCTTTGTGGTCCGGTACTGGGGCCGGGTAGCACAAGGACGTGGGTAAGTCTGCCCCTCGGGATCCGAGACGCAGCCTACCCAATCAATATTCGTAGCCTTGACGTTCCACAGGGTCTTGTCAGGCTTCTGGTACGCTCCGAGCTCGAAGGCTCGGTTGGCTTCGTACACTGTTTCACGGAAACCAGCGTCTACCATAAGTCCCCGTTGGAACCACGGCCAGTCTCGAAGCCATTCGGGAGGCGTCCTGGTCAGCTGTTCGGGAACCATGACGCCCTCGATAGCTATCCTTACTTTCGGGTCCAACCTGACTGGTGTACCGTCCGCGTAGGTCACTTGTGCCTGCAGTTCCGGGTGGACATACAGGTAGCGACCATCGTACTCTACTGGGAACGGGTCAGCCACTGCTGGCTTCCACTGATCCTTCGGTCCGTCGACTTGTGTGGTCTCGGACTCAGTCGCTGCGGGTTCAGCACTCGCAGCCCCTCCGGATCCCTCGGGTGGGAGTGGAGATAGCATCTTCTCTGGCTCATTTAGTGAAAATGAAGCCAGCTTCTCCTCGAACGAGCGATCCGTGGGTTCCTCCACGTCCATCATCTCGCTCTCTTCCTGTGTTACAGGTGACAAAGCTTCCGGAAAAGCTTCTGCGGACGGAGTCAGCTTATCCGGGTCACCGGATAGCTTGGCTGCAGCTACGGATTCCTCAGCCATAACTGGGGAATCGCCCACAGGAGTAGACTACTCCTTTTTCCGGCTTTTACGGCGCCGGGGCCGACACGGACGGAGTCTGCCTGCTGAGAGACAGACTCTGAGGGCGCACAAGAGGTTTGCTAGACGGTAGAATTTAAGAGAGAAGGGGTGACCCGACTGTCCCAAACGCTACCGAAAAACAATATGGCGACAGGCCAGCTTTCGTGACGTCATTTCCCCGCAGCCCGCGAGGTCACGAGAGGTCAGCCGAGACTGCACACGGTGACGTCATGCGGAAACGCACGTGCTACAAGCGGAACATCAACAAACTGATTGTTTTTAGGTAATTATCGCTCACGCCGATGACTCGTCTGGGGATTTAAGTGGAGATTATGGAAAGCTTAAGCAAATCCACCGGATTATCCGTCCACTACCCATTGGTACATCATGCAGCGGCGACAAATAAGCCTTTCGGGTCAGTTGTCATCCGTTCCTCTAAATGTAAACATTACACCCGTTGTGTATACAGGTTAGGTCACTGCAGTCCTCTGGGCAATTCGAGGGCTGCGACGAACGTATCTCCCCTTCTCGGATAGTTCTTTATCGGACCTGACAGTCTGAAGAGCCTTTTCTAGGTGTTTCTTAGCCTTAGAGACACCTTTCCTTCTTTTTGTCTTCACCTGCTGAGACTTTTTTAACTCCCCCACCCTTAATCGGTGTTGGCGTGGGTGTCACTGATTCGGAACACTTTTTAGGCCTACCACGGCCTCGCTTCACTGTAGTGTTCTTTACCTGGTCTATTATGCAATTCTGGTTCAGGATCTTTCCGGAACCTTCACCATACATTTCTGTGGAGGTCTCCCTCCCAGACCATTTCCTTAATCTAGCCACATTCGACTTATAGAGTCGACCAAGGTCAGATTTAATACTTACGGCACTGATAACTTGTGTTACCGTGAAGGGACCATCCCAATTAGACGCTAATTTTATGTGTCTAAGTGGTTCATGTAGTCTGAGAACTGGATTGGAATTTCCGATGCTTTAGATCGGTATCATATCCAACTTTCTGCCATTTGGCACTTTTTTCCAAATCAATTCGGACAGACTCATATGCTTTTTTAAATCTGTCTCTTAAACATTCCACAAAAACTACATGGCAAGGTAGTTCCGGGTCCATCCCTACGACTCCAAATACTAAGTCAGCAGGCATTATCAGATCCTCTCCGAATACTAAGAGATTCGGAGTACAATTTGTACTTGAATGTACCGTACTGTTATAAGCATGTGTCACGAAATGACATTGCTCATCCCAGTCGTCCATATGTTCATTGACGAGTGACTTTAGAACTTGGATAAGGGTTCTATTGAACCTTTCTACCAATCCGTTGCTTTGTGGTCTATACGGATTGGTTCTAGTCTTACAAATAGCTAAGTATTCGCACATACCCTGCCAGAGATTTGATTCGAATTCTCTGCCTTGGTCGCTGTGTAGCATTAATGGTACACCGAAACTTAGTACCCAGCCTTTTACAAAGGCTTCGGCACAAGTAACTGCTTTGTGGTCCGGTAGTGGAAATACTTTAGTGTATTTTGTGTAATAATCACACACTACCATCATACAGGTATTATCATTAGTGGTTGTATTCAATCCACTAATGATATCTACCCCGATTCTTGTGAATCTAACTCCGAAAAGTTCTTGGGATAGGGGAAGTTTGCCCATCCCGGGTCCGGGTTTGTTTTTACAACAATCCGGACAGGTGATTACCCATCTTTGCAAGTCTCTGGTCATGCCAGGCCAGTAGTATTTTTTGGAAAGTCGTGCCAACGAACGTTTCCTTCCAAAATGACCACTGGTCCGATGTCCATGACAGAAGTACATAATGTCATGTCTCATGGCATGTGGTATTACCACTTGCATGATTTTCTCACCATTATTACATGGCTTCCAACGGTATAACACGCCTTTCCGGACTTCAAGCTCGGTCCATTGAGCAAGAAACCTTCTCATTTCTCGATTTTCCAGAGAGACCTCGGGTCTAACTGGACGTATACCCTTTGGTACTAATTGCAATAGCTGCGCAGTTATCGAGTCAGCTTCCTGGAAACGTCGTATGTGATCCATAGACCAATCCAGTATACTGGCAACTAGGGGTTCGAATGGTCTTCGAATCCCTGCTAACACTGCCCTATGAGCTCCACAATCAGTACAATCCGGATTATCACATTTCCGGATTGGTATTCGAGACAAGGCATCAGCATTTAAATGCTTCACTCCAGGTCTATGCTGAATCTGGTGATGTTCAAGCCCATATTCTGATAGATGGGCTAACCATTGGCCTAACATTCCTTCAAGAGGAATGATCCGTACGTAATGTAAAGTTCGTTCCCCATAGAAAATGTTTGAACTTCTTGGTATATACGACTACTGCTAACAACTCTCTTTTGGTTGTGCAGTAATTGCGCTGAGTTTTGCTCAGTGTATTGCTGGCAAAGGCAATCGGTACTTCTCTCCCATTTTGGACTTGCGAGAGAGCTGCACCAATGCTATCATTACTAGCATCAGTATCCAGTATGAAATGATCCGTTTCATTCGGATATTGTAATACCGGAGTACTCGTGAACAGGTCTTTTAGCTTTTGAAAAGCAGATTCCTGTTCATGCGTCCAAGGAAATTTTTCCTTGGTACTTCCTGGAGTCCAGTTAGCTATTGCTTGTAATGGATAACTGACTCTAGAATAATTCGGAATAAATTCCCTATAATAGGAACAGAATCCTAAAAAGGACCTCACTTCTTTGGGTGTTCTAGGTCTATTCCAATTCGTAACTGATTCGATTTTCTCCGGATCAGCTTTTATTCCTTCATCACTAATGATGCGGCCCAAATAATTTATGGACTTTCTAAACATGTGGCATTTCTTAGGTTTCAATTTGAGACCATTAGAAATAATACGTTCTAGTACCATTTTTAGGTTATTAGAACACTCTTCGAATGTTTTTCCGAAGACTATGACATCGTCAAGATATACAAGACATCTTTTCCACAATAAATCACTTAGGATTGTTTCCATCATTGCTTCAAATGTTGCTGGTGCATTGCACAAACCAAACGGCATTACGTTATATTGGAATAGCCCAATATGACTCGAAAATGCAGTTTTCTCCATATCTGAAGGGTTCATTCCCACTTGCCAGTAACCTGATTGCAAGTCTAGGGTACAAAACCAACTGTTTCCTCCTAAGGAGTCAATGGTTTCGTCTATTCTCGGTAATGGATACGAATTCTTTTTCGTTACTCCATTCAATTTCCTGTAGTCTATGCAAAAGCGGATAGTACCGTCTTTCTTTGTTACCATACACACAGGACTACTCCATGGACTATTGGAAGGGACTATTACATCCTGTTCCAACATCTTGTTTATTTCCTCTTCAGCTACTCTCTTTTTCGCTAAAGGTAACCGTCTATACGGTATTTTAAAGGGTTCCGCATCTCCAGTATCTATTTTATGTACTACCTTGTTTGTCGTACCTAGTTTTTCACCAGGTTTGGCAAAGGCAGTCCTATACTGACAGAGCAAATCATAGAACTCTTTCCGGTCTTCCGGATTTTCTAATGAAGTTTCTTCATACAACTTTCCAGCTACCTGGACTGATCCACATCCTTTCAGGTATTCCAGACAAGGATGACCCGGGGGCAGGTGGGCACTACCAACCCTGGCTAACTCGTAGCCGCCTGCCTTGTTACTGATATCGGGTTTCCCCTGTGCTCCCGTGGCACCTGTTATATCAGCTTCCCTAACCTTCCGGGTGTCTACAACCACCTCGGTGCTAGGCGAGTTTGCTACTACATGCGAACTATCATCACGGATGGTGATATCATGGCAAGATTTGTCACTGGGATCCCCTTCTTTGCCCCTCGGGAGACCCCTCCCTAGTTTTCCTCTGTACTTATTCCAGAGACACCTTCCTGTCTACGAGGGACAGGTTTCTCAGCCATACATTCAGGAGCGTAGTGCCCCAGTTTCTGGCATCTGAAACATCTCCTTTGAGATTTATCAACTCTCGGTCTCTTTAGAGCTTCTGTTAGTCCGGCTATTAATGTTTCCATCACATTAGTAGGAGCAACAGTGGCTGCCACAGTTGGCTTCGCCGTAGAGGCTACATTGCCAGGTTGAGTTGATCCGGAAGCTGTTTTACCAGCAACAGATCCTCCCCTCCCTCTCGAATGTACCTTCCTATACCGTTTCTGTCGGTAATACTTTCCAGCTACCTGGACTGATCCAATATATTCTCCGTTTTCATCGGAGACATATTCATCCTCCTCATCAGCCTCATACGAATCGACCGGGGCTAATTGGGAATTTTCATATATCGGAGCAGGTGTACTTTCGTATTGAAGCGGAGCTGCTCTTACCGGGTTTGGTCCTAGACCTACCAATCGTTTCTTCATGTCATGTCCATCTATTGATATGAACAGGTCACTGAAGGAAGTATCATCTTTCCAAGAATCCCAAACTACTTGTTTGTGATCCGGATCCCGCAATCCATTGTAGAATTGTATAAACAACTCTTGTAGGTAACAGTCATCGTCATGAGCCCAATTCGGACGCGCTTTTGATAGCAAGTCCTGTAGCTCCAAACCAAAGACCTTGTGAGATTCTTTAGGTTTCTGTGTCCTTTTCTTGAAGCTTACCCATGGATCTTCTCTAACGATTGATCCAAATAGGTATGCGGCACATTCGACCAATTGATCATAGGTGCCGTATAATCCGTAAGCTGCTCTCCATTGGTTGAGGGCTACTTTTCCACCTTTATTCAACCAACAGATCAAATACGGCAGAGCTTCTTCTTTTGTCCAGCCACTGCAGTTGACTTTGTCGACAAAAGCTTGGTACCTGTCCTTCCATGGATCATTAGAATCATATGGAGGGGGTATCCGTGCCTGTCTACGTGCCGGATTATTACATCCGCGTAGTCTATCTGCTTCTCGCATGCTCCAGTTCATGACTTCCATGCCATCTGCTCCCTTTCGGTAGCAGTCAATGCCAAGGTTTTGGATACATTGGCTCCTATCAAAGATGGTTTGCATCCCTGCAGGCATGGAAGTTCTTCTATTTGGCTTCCTGCCATCTCCTCCTGATCCTCCGGATCCGGATCCTCCTGGGCCGCCTGGAGGGTTCCCTCCTGGTGGACCATTATTATGATAGTTTCCGGATGAACCGCCAGGGCATCCACCATTGTAACCGACGTTTCCAGAAGACGCATACCTAGGGTAAGAATTATTTTGATTCCATCCCTGGTTAAAGTTATTACCATTTTGATAATTACCACTTCCTGATGGATTATAATTATATCTATATCCATAGGAAGATGTTCTTGGTTGATACGTACCGCCATTAACATTGTTTTGTGGTGGGTTTGGTCTTGGAAAACGTCCATCAGTAGGACCATTACCGGGACCCGGAGGTGGGTTCGGTAATCTTGGACCTGCTGGTGTACTGTGGCCGGGTTGGGAGAAATATGAAGGTGGTGTTAACATATGCCTCGGTGGTCCCGGTACTCTTGGTTGTGCCACGGGTGTATTATTGTTAGTTCCAGTAGCACTATCGTGAGTCGCTTTAATTTTGTGACTCAAATCTGGTATTGGTGGTGCCGGACCTATCGTATCCAGCACTGGAGTTGCTGGTGTAGGTGCGGTTCCATTACCTGCGGTATTATCCGGTTTCTTGTAGATTCCGGATACTACATTCTTATCAGCCCCATCATCAACAAATGGGTTGTATCTAATTGGGGTTGCATCTTTGGATGTTTTTCCCAACATTGTAGACACCACAGCTGGATCTATATCACCTATAGTCAACTGGGCGGCTTCTACATATTTGTCTAAGGTTATTGCAGTAGTCTGCAATTCCTGAAGCTCATTCGTGAGTTTCTGTCTATCTTCCTCCAGTTGTTTATTGTAAGCTATAATGCCTACCTGGATGGTTTCATTGTCTTCAGCTTGTTTACTACACTGAAGTTTCAATTTCTCTAACTCGCTCTGATAATGGCATATTTCGGATTCGAATTTTGCCTTATCAAGATTTAGTTGATCGTTCGTATCTATGTATGTTTGGATATGAATGTGTCTATTGTCATATTCCTTATTGAATGACTCTCTCATTTCCTGAAGTTTTAATTCTTCATTCTTGAGTTCCTTCATGTACTCACTCCTTCTGGCTTCGAATTCCTCCGCATGCCAGTTAGGTCTTCTTCCAGCTGAAGTTTTTCATGGAATACTTCATCTTTAGCTTTGACCAAGGTATTTAGGTTCTCGTTCAAAGTTACATAAGTTTCATTTAACAACAGGACATCCGGTCGTTTAAATTCCTCACCTTCCGGTACCGCATAGGTTAAGTCGCCATCTATAGCGCTGTAATCTAATATTGGTAGTCCGGGTCTGGGTAATCTATAAGGTAGTTCTCCGAATGTTACCCTTTTTGGCATTGGTGCCGGATGTTCTGGATTAGTACTACCACCAACTTCGAACATCGAATTACTTAACTCGTCAACAAGTGATTGTTGGCCTATTAAGTTACTCTGTCTCTGTATAGACTGTTCGCGTCGTACAGAGTCTGGTAGATTTTCCTCACTATCATTATAGTGGGGTTCGGGATCTCTCCAAGATGCAGATTCCGCATCTTGGGAGTTTGAATGGGTTTGGAGCACTAATGATCCATTTCCATTCTCCTGGGCAACTAATTGCCCTGCTGGGTTAGCTTCCGCGAGGCTATCTAACCCATATACTAGCCGTTCGGACGTTATAACGTCCGGGCTATACACCAGAATTAACTGGTCACGGCACCAGTGTAAGGGTTTGTGGCCTTACGGACCTGGGGGGTTCGGGTCTTACGATTCCGAAAGAAAGAGTAAGACAGTATTTCAAGTGTATGCCAACGGTTAGTTTTATTACTTAGTGCACACTCACGGCTGCCGAATGGTAAAGAAGAGGCAGCTAATATTGATGGATAATAGTCTACATGGTGCGGAGGCCAGAAGGGCCTCTGACGTAGCGGCTGAGCCCTGGGCTTTATATAAGGACCCAGGTGTTCGTCGCCAGATGTCCCCACAGACCCGGATCGGTGCTGCCACCTATCCAGAACCTGAGGAACGTCCGACGACTCGACTCACCCGCCACGTCAGACGGTACCCAACTCTATGGTTTAACAATGCGTACCTCTACATAGCTCCCCTGTGCCATCAGAGACCATATATAATGAGATAATGATAAAATGACAAGATATTTGCTACATCCATACCCTGTGTTATTTTGTATATACATATCCATGCATATGTATCTCAGATCATCCATGATTACACAGGAATGTAATTCCTAACAACTGTCCCCTCCCCCCCCCATATGAAATTCCTGTAACCACTGTCATATTATCAAAATGTACCATTGCTGGTACTGAAAACACACATTTAGAACACAGAAGATTGGCTCTGAGCCTCATAATGTACAAATCTATGCATATAGTCACAGATAAGTGTATGGTCTCACTCCAAGAACTTGTATGTATAACTCCCCTGAAACATCTTAGAATAGAAGCATGCCTAATTGATTCTCCCAAAAGCTTTGGGCAGCCTACTTGTCTGAAGGTAAGTGCAAGGTGGTTTCATTCACATATTGAGAAAATGAAAGAGAAGGCTTGGAATATAATTGTATAATTCTCAGAATACTCTCTCATCTGTAACCTCTTCAGAGCATCAGGCCCAGTGTTATCCATCGTCACATATCTCTGAACATTACATACTGGTTCAATTTCTCTCATAGCAGAGTGATCCCAACAGCTGGGGATTATGCTGCTGGATACTTCTGAGAAGGCATGTTGATCTGTTATAGTTCATTATCCCCAACACATGGTGTAGTGAATTACTAGTTGACCCTGATAATAATACTGAAGGCCACTGGCACACAGACCTTGAGTATCGTCTACCATTCCACATCACTTACAGTGGACATGGAGGTCGATTGGTCTAGCTTATAGAAGAGAGAAGTGTCATCCATATTGTACAAATCCTCCTATCATATCTAGAAAGCACCTGAGGCTACTGTTGTGCTTCTGTCACCTTCAATTGAATCTGCAGTATCTCTCTCTTCATGGATCCTATGACTGGAGATCATCTTCCTGCCTTTGACAATTGAAAGCCATCTTTTAAAGTAACCCAGGGTTTATAAACATTGAGCTGCATACCACAGTGCCAAGTCATCTATTGCATCTTTTAAACAGCAATCACAGACTTGACCACTAACTCTGTAATTCATTTTGCAGTAAGGTTTGATTAATGTGGAAGAGAAAAAAAGCATAGTATGTTGAATGGCTGTGATGAATACATAACTTCAAATGGACAGAATACTTAATAGGGGTTTATTGGATGTGTGACCACTATCAATAACGTCTGACAGATAGACACAAAGTAGCAAGTAACTATTAAGATCAAGCTAGCCATTCTAGAATATTGGCTGGCAACCTGCCTGTATATTGGAGACATGATACAAGAGGTTACCAGTCAATCATCCCCGGTTTTTGCCCTCACTCACAAGGGCGCCCTATCGCCCCAATGCTTTATCTGTCTCTCCTATACAGATAATTGGAATACAAAGTGTGATTGGAGATCTAAAACTCCCATCTAGTGGAGTTCAAGTGAACTATTCCCCAGGATCTGGGGGAAAAAAACCTTCCCCTATCTTTAACTTGAGCTGTCATGAAGATAAACATTCCATCTTGGGAGTATGAATGTATGGTATGAATAGATGAATTACAACAATATCAACCTTTACATCATCCAAACACACATTTACTACCTTGTTCTTGTACTATTGTAGCCAATAATTTCACACAACTAGACTGATTTCCTGGGATTGATCATCTCTTAACCCAGCCAGACTCTCACTGATCACTTCAGAATCCTAATACTGTAGGTTTACTTTCAAAAATTATCTCTCATTTGAGGTCTGTTCAATGATCTTAGCACTCATCATCATGGGGTTCTATGTAAAGCTGCAGTTGCTAGGCAACCACATGACATAGCAGCCATTAACTACCTATGTTCATACTGTGTGATGTGCACAAGGGAGCTATATGCAATTTGAAATCAGTGAACTATGTCCTTGAGAGGAGACTATGCACAAGACATAGTATATGCCTACAGGTATGAATCTAGGCATTGTTGCTAGCAAAACTGCTATTGCTAGTCCACCACACAACCTAGCAACCTTTTATCACCTATATTCCTAGTCTATGATGGAAGTCACAGAAGAGTTATATGCAAGTTTACATCATGGGAGTATGTTGCTGAAAGGAAACCATGCAGATATGCACATTCGAGCATATTTTCAGGCTTGGTTGCTATGCAAAGCTACGGTTGCTAGGCACCACACTACCTAGCAACAAAACAAAAGTACCACTGTATTCTACTAAGCTCATTTATAGGGGTGGGACCCACCAGATACTTTCTAGACTGCACATATGTAATTCAAAGTGACATTTGATTCTATTGTCGGCCATTTTGAATTTCAGCCATATACAGCCTTGCCATTAAATCTTATGAAGTAGAAACATGTATGTTCTTAATCAGCACCATTTTTTACATAAGAGTCGGGAGAATTGATGAAGATTTAGTATGGAAAACAATCCATTTAGATAAAGAGGGAGATTATTGAAATGGAACAGCATCGTATTGGCTCACAGTAGTATCTTCGCTTCTAAGGCAATAACGCATGTCATAGTCAATAAGGAATGCTGCAAAATGTCTCATATTACTCAGATAGGTTTGGCCTACATAAATCATATTAGATATTGTGGTTAGGTGAGGATAAGAGCAAGTTTTTTACATGTATCTGGAGTGCATTTAAAATTTTCACTTAAAATAGGAACTTTATGATTTCAATCTTCCGTCTTCCCGACTGTCTGGTACCCTCAAATCTGAACTTAAAAACATGTATTAGGGCTTAATGAAAAGCTTATTATGTCTTCTTTCTAATGAGACCAATAGCTTCAGTATCTAGACAAGGTAAGATAGTCTTAGAGCTTAGGGATTGAGCATACCCCTTGAATAACATGGTAGCAAAATTGACCCAAAAGTGGTCTAAACCCGCACATGGATAATGAGCAAAAACCGGTAGTGCATCCCAAGATAATCAATGTTAACATCTTGAATATTGTTCAGGGGACCCTAAGGATCAAAAAAAATACCTGTCGCGTTGGGATCTGGGGGGGGGTGCATGGTGGGCCCTATCATCCCCTGGCCTATAGGGAGCGTTCATTATTTATGGCCGGGGGGGGTGGTATTTTCGTTTGGCGAATACCTGAAAATGGAGCACCCCCCCCCTACGTGAATGTCCCAAAATGAAACACCTCCCCTACGCAAATACCCAAATATGAAATGCCCCCCCTACTCAAATACCCCAAAATGAAGTGCCTCCCCCTCAGGAATAACCTAAAATGAAGTGCCCCACCCCGTCTGTGAATACCTTACTAGGGAATGTCCCTTTCCACAATTTATTTTAATAGACATTTCTCTGTATAAGTTATACACTAAAATATACTGCCACACTGGGATACAGCTGTACTGCCACACTGAAATACAGCTATATAATCTTTTTGTGACATAGGCCTGAACATTGTGGTTCATCAAGTACTGGGTACACATAGGGGCTCTCTCAGCACAGCTGGGGACTGGGCCAAACATCCCCCTCCCCCACACACAAACAGTGGGCATGGGAGGAACTTGCAAAAAGAAACCACAAATCCAGCCTGATGAGTCCATATGAAACCGCACAGGACCTCGGACTCCCCTTGACACACACATTTAGGTCAAGGAGACTCGGGTACCTGAGGATAGAACCATCTATCCACCCAGAGCTGCTGCAACCCTGACCGGATATCCCACACACCACACCAGGAACCAGCTACCCAAGGGTTGCAGCTTGTTCCTCTTGTCACACTACCTTGACATGGATGAAGCACCTACAGTGCTTTTGTGGTTGCTGGTACAATTCTTAAAGCACACACCTTGCTCCATGCTTGACATCAAGTCCCGGGTATAAAGGTTAAGAAATCAAGATCTATATGAACAGGTCATCACTGCCTTTACTGGCTGCATTGCCAGGCCTGACAATGGCCTATAAGCAAGGTGACGATACACTACTGGAAATTCCCTTGTATAAGCTGCACCCCTTCATAAGCTGCAGCCGCCATCACTTGCCTATGTATGGAGAGAGGAGTGGTCAGGTGACCATCCCACTGTCATCACTGCCCTGGAGCATGTTACCAGTATAACGTCACCTTGCTCATAGGCCATCGTGAGGCCTGATGATGCAGTAAGTAAGGCAGTGATGATCTGTTCAGAGTGACGAAATCAACCAAGAGTAAACACTTACACATTGCAGACCTACAAACTATAAGTTGTGCAGGCCTATTTTGACTATTACAATGTGATTTGGGACAAAGTCTGTAGAATGCCTAAAGCCAGGCCAACCATAAATATCATGATGTAATTAGTGATATAAAACATGTCTGATGTTGTCAGGCTCGCTTGGATGTGTTACTGAAGAATAAACTGTTGGTATGCCAGTTGTAGTCATTGATGTTTATGAGATATAGAGACATTCGTACAATATTCATTGGTAGCAAAGCTTCATGCACTGATTTCAGCTGATTCTTACTACATGTTGGGAGTTCAAGGGCTCCAATTGCATCAGGGATCATTCCTTCAGGCCTTTTCTCCACTTCACTCATAATAATACCCACCAAAACGAATACCCAAAAATGAAGTGCCCCCCTACGGGAATACCTGAAAATGAAGCGTCTCCTACGGAAACACCCCAAAATGAATTGCCCCCCTACATAAATGGTCCAAAATGAGGCGCCTCCCCTATACCCCAAAAATTAATCCCCCCCCCCACAAAAATACCATCCCCATGGCCTTAAATAATGATCACTCCCCTATACTATTCTTGCTGATTATACCAAGCAAAACAGTTGGGACTACTTAGCTGTCCTAGGTTTACTGGGGCGGAATACTGCTGTGACACCTTGTCTGATTGATTTTCCTATACAATTGCCTAAAATGAAATCATATCCCATATAGAACAGGATTAGATATACATCCCTGGAAGTATAGGTTAATGTCCTATATTTACCCTATATTTTGTCAAAAACTAGCCCTATAAAGTCCCTATATTTCTGAATGACCCCACTGGGAGGCCTGGATAAGGATAGATAGGTAATCCTTCATTGAATTTATTAACCGAGTTTTAAGAGACAGGTAGGAGCTGGGGAAATTTTTAAGACCGGAAGTGAGCATTTCTGAGAAGAGGTGGTTGAGTTTACCCTCAAATTACATCAAAAACATCAAATATGAGATGAAATGAAACCTGTCATGTGATAGTGTACATGTTCAAGATCATGGAGGTGTAATATTTACCTCTTATAAGATTCTAATCTTTGTAAAATTTAGGTTTGAAAAAAGTAGGTCACCTGAAGCCCAACTTAGACACTTGGTGCACTCAATGCTTTTCTATGGGGGTGACATTTTGGGTGACGGGTTTTCCCATCCTTTTCAGCAGGATGGTGTTCTTATTGTTCATTATTTAGTAGGGGGGAACTGAGGCGTTTCCAGCTAAGGGGCAATGGTAGATGAATATGCCATACCATAGTGTTTTCTTCTTGGTTGGTTCCAATTTGAAAGTAGCTGTATATAACTCTGTATAATAGCATTATTCTGACACTCAATATGAAATGAATATAGGAAAAAATATGATATATTGTAGGCGACAGATTTTCTGATACTTGGTCCACCTATGTTAAGTAGATCCAGTATCCCCCCTGCTAAAATATGAGCCAGCTGCAACTGCCTAGTTCACTCATAACTCACCAGGAGGCACCACCTCTATAGAGCAGTGCTGACATCACCTACATCCTGTCACCTACTGCATGCTATTTAAATCACATTCATACAAAAAAATGCTCCTTTCTGAGTTACCAGCGATAACAATCGCTTCAGCACTTGTTTATTTGACCCTTTGCCACATTACTCCATTGTAACAATGGAACATTCTATATTCTGAATATGTGATAGAGAGTGTGAAATACAGGGATGAATGTCTTCAGGGATTTCCCTGATTTCAGGGATTTTGAAGTTCCAAGGCCCAATACATTCCTATTAAAAAAAACATGGTTTTGGGCCGATATCGGACCATTTCAGGGATTTTGATGCTCTGTGGCTTTCATCCCTGGAAGTAATAATGGGACCTGTAGGCAGAGTGCAGAATAAACAAGCATTAATTACTCCCAATCAAGGGATTAAGATAAGGATCTGTTGATATCGACCATAGATTTCTGTGACCTGATCTTGACACAACAGGAAGTGAGGGGAGGGGGAGATGGGTTGGAGTCCTTTGCCTGTTGTAGTTATACAGACCACAGAAATCCAGCGTAGAATATATATTACCCCTCCCATTCTACGAAAACTTTGGAGTTTATTGAGCTAGGATCTTCCTGCTTGACTACTTCTTTTTGTTTTTAGACAAAATGCATTTTATGAACAACAAAACTTAATGTTTTAACAAAATGCCATTTGATATAGGAAAGTTTTTTTAGATATGCTATGGCCTAAAAGGACATTTTCCATGCATTTTCTGCCCCTGGCCTCTGGTACGTATATTTAACTCCCACTAGGCCAATGTAGCAGCACTGTGCTATCCTCTTAAAATTTACCAAAATTCCATCTAAAAAAATTCCATAGCGCAAGTGATCGAGTGAGTGAGTAATAGATGTTTAACGCCATTTCGACAGCTAAGGTCATATTCATGGCGAGATATACATTACACAAATTCACAGAGGAATGTGGTGGTGCCCACGCATATGTGCACCACACACATCCTGAGGGGATAGGAAAGCAGAGAAATAGACCCTTTTAAGTGGGCTAGGGAAGCCCGGTAAGTGATCGAGTTGCAAGAGATGGCAATCAAAAGTTCAAAGATAAATCCTGTAGATGGTATGGATAGAGAAATAGAGTACTGGGAATTTTGAAGTTGATGTGAAATTGTGCTCTCTGGTGGCATGCCCTCCTTCAGAAAATTTTTAAATTTCTCACTGGCATCAGATATACTATTTTACCCTAGTTAAAGGAGTGATCATTATTTATCAACAGGGGTGATCGGTTCAAGGGGGGTGGGGCGCAAAAACTTTTGACTCATCTTGAGGGGGGTGGGCGTAAGAATTTTACCCTCTACTTAGCAAAATAAAACAACGCGCTACTATAACTCAGAGGGGCACGAAAATTATCTGCACCAGAGGTGCGGGGGCACAAAAATATTTACTGCTGTCAAGAGGCATAAAACATTTTCGAACATCCATACAAACCCCTCTTCCCCTTGATAATGACCACTCTTGCGAATGCCCTAGAATGGTAATCATACTGTCCTGAAGTGTCAATTCATTTCTGGAAAAAAGTTGGGGGGAGGAAGGGTAAAAACATAGTCCTTCCCCCCCTCCCCCTACACACAGGGATGTAAGTTTTCAGAATTTTGTCTGATTTCAGAATTTTTTGAACCAGACGTTTCTAATAGATTTAACCAAAATTTCCTTTTTTTTGCATCAGAGTTTTGATGTTTTACACTAAATGCACACAGGAAGTTGGGGGAGGTATACGCCCCTTTGCCGTTATGTAATTGTAACTCTACCACTTAAAGACAACAAAGTTCTAGTTAAACATACAACTCCTACACTAGAATTTCTTGTCATTACTTTATTAAGTGTCTTTTAACATTAACAGACACTTGGGTAAATCTATCACAAATGCTGCGTAGGTGGCAAAATGTGTTTTGGAATGGAACAAGATAATAAGCATCTCAGTGCTTTATACTTATACTAACCAATGCCAACGTTGACACATCAATATCTACCTCTTCATTATTCTAAGTGTTGATACAGAACCCATTTGCTGAGATGTCTAACTGGCATCATAAATCACACAAACTTTATTTATGTGTCAAATGAATTGACATGTACTACTATAACCATGTTTTGAAAAGCCTTGGGAAATTTACAGGAACACATATATAACAATCGCTGCACTATTATCTGTACGTCGTGTAACCTTGGATATTTAGTAGCAAATAGACAAGAAAAAGAAGAATATGACAAAAAAAAGGACATCATTGGCCATATAAGTAATCCCTCTCATAATATATTTGCCTCTAAGTTAAAAAAAAAATATAAATGTATATAAATAATTATATATCACAGTTTGCATCATAATTTTCTGTAACTTTACACAAGTATATACAATGACGTGCATCTTCCTTAACATATCTTCTTTACAGTGGTTTTAAGATGATCTAGTTTTAACGGGGTTCTGGTGTTGTACCTTTAAGGTAGTACACCCATTGAGCATTGCTTGACCCACCAGCCGATTTGGCACAGCTTACAACTAGTTTCCCCATCACAGAGGCTCTTGACGTTGAGTCATTTCCATCAAAGCCAACCACAATGCGATGATCCTTCCTTGATCTGATTGTCTCACTGTTCTTAGCTACATGGAACAACGGATTGTCCACTTGGAAGTTAAAGAGCATGGTCGAAGCAAAGACATTGCGGAAGGTAATGGAGGTGGTAGCTCCTGACTTCACTATGAAGGGCCCTTGAGGCTTGGGTGGTATGCAGGTACCAAAAAGTGGGAACACGTAGTCACCACCATTCACGGAGGAAACTGTCAGTGTACCACGTGACTCGCCAATACGAGATGGTTCATAGGTCACCTCCACTGCTACCTCAGTACCAGCATTTGAACCAGGAGCAGCCGCTACCTGCTTGTCCACATGGAAGTCGGGGTTGTCAATCTGTGAATTGAAAAATACCACTTTAGAAGTCCAAAAAAAAAAAGTATGTCAGCGGGGAGCGGAGCCGCCTGAAAAGTATGGGGGTTAATACCTGTATCTGTATAGTCCAGTATATTTAATTAAACTATAATTTCAGCCCGAAATAGGATGGGGGATGCAATCGCCTTCAGTGTAATAATTCAAAAGTATGATGATAAATACTGCAGCTGTCTTCTGTGGCTGAGCAAAGTGAGGAACTAACACTTACCATGGTTATTGCTCATGGGATTTGGTAAAAATCTAAAGGAGGGTAAAGAAGCCAGAATGAAAATTTCGGTTTATTGAGGATACCTATACAAAGACAATGCTCACCTTGCAATTGTAGTCAGTTTTTTGCTTGGCATAGTTGATGAACTTGGCAAGCTGTGTGTAGTTGGTGCCCAGACCAGTGCGGAAGTAGAGGGCCTTCTCAGGGCCAGCTACCGTGGCCTTGAGGTTGAGATCATAGACATATAGACCAAGATCGTTACACATGAATTCAAGCCTACCTGTTGTTAGGCCTACCTTCAGAGGCAAGTACTCAAAGTTAAATGCACCCTGGAAATAAGAAAACACAAACAGACAATCACTATAAATGAATTGGCCAGAAAGGGGACACAATGTCCTGCAGATAGCTGTAGAAGGATTTGGCATCTTTTAGACTAGGAGAAGATGCGTATACATGTGACATGTACTACATATACAGGTATCATAATGGAACAACAGCAATTATGCCCACTTTTTCATCATATAGTAAACGATTGGTGCTTTAATGTTTATTTAATTAACTGTTAATTGTCTGGTTGCAGAAATGTCTAATACTGTAATCTCCAGCGTATAAGGCGCGTCTTATATGCGAATCAGATCGTTCATGGGTCTTGTACGCGGGAGCAAGGCTGCCTTGAGTTGGGGGTGCGCCTTGTACGCGGGGTACCCCTAACTTCCAATTCAAAATGAGTGAGGTGTAGGATCAAGAGGTTTATTTTAAGACTTTGCCACTCGATGGCAGCAGGGCAATACATGTGTAGCGTTCTACCCCTCGATGTTATATCGAATCTTTCGATAAACAACGAAGAACAACTATTCAGGTTCCAGTTAAAACTTTATTGTCTAATAACACATAGGCATCAGCCGTTCTCGATCACAGTTACAGGTGGCAGAGTTTTGAACTCTATTGCAGGTTCGACACTAGGCCTTCTAGTGTCTAGAGTTAATATTCCACATGAACCCCCTCTGTGCAGGAGCACAGAGGAGTATTAGAATATGGTAGCCGGGCAGCCGCCGACCATTGCTCACAATGGTCAGTCGGGGCTGGACTGACCCTGAGGAAGGCCGTACAACGGCCTTATATACACCGGAGTCGAGGGCCACGTGACCAAGTGGTGACGTGGCGCTGGACTCCAGCGCCCCCAGGCGTCGGGTAATAGAGGTGCTCTCGACGTCGCCCACGAGGACCACGAAGGTACCTCGAAGATGACGCGGGACCACCACACCACCCCCCACTAGACTGAAACGAGGTCTCTGAAAATTCAGAGATCCCGGATCAGTCTAAACAATTAGATAATAATATGAACTACTGGATCCGTCGACACAGTCGACAGAAACAGTAGAGGAATATATAGAAATATAGTTTCTACTGTACTGTAGAAAAAAAATTATTATCACAGTTAAATTATAAGGCGTTGCTCCATCCAACGTAGGAGACCAGTGTCGAAACACTGCTTCACGACCTGCTCCTGGTCGATCCGAGGGAGGCACGACCGGGTATGGCAACCGGGGTCGTGTCGTTTCCTCCCTGTCTCGTTGAGAAGCTCCTTCCAGCGTAGGAAGCCCATCGATAGCGTACCATACTACTATGATGGTCCTTCGACCGTGCGGCCGAGGATGTGTGGCACCACCGGGCCCTAAGACCAAGGTGGCGTCGGATCCACACAGCTTCGCAGGGAGGTCCGGGGACAGGAAAGGTACCCCCACTCGTGGAGGGTACACCGTCGTCCGGGAACGAGTTCCCGGGGGTTCCGTGCTGACATCGAGACTCTGTTCGATGTCAGCGATCCAGACTGACGAGGAGGAGCAGTAGTTTCATACTACTGATCCTCCGAGATGGACCCTGTAGCGGCGTCGATTTCGGCCTGCTCTCCGTCAGTGCGCTCCTCTCCATGTGGAGCGCTGGCGGCTAGCTGGCCCGAAAACGTCGGCGACTCCGGCAATGGGGCCTCGCGGTCCATTGTCGTACTCCAAGCCTCGTTAGAGGTCTCGGGTGCATCCCGGGAGTCCCCCTCAGCATCTGAGTGGAGAACGGCCGAGTCTGCTGAGTCGCTTCCGTCGTCGTCGTCGCTCTCCTGACCTTCATGGTCGTCCTTGTCTCCCTGGTCAGGGGGAGGCTTTGGAGAATGATCGACGACATCGACGTCCCCGTCTATATCCATCGACTGTTCCACCTCGGCAGGTTCTACTGCTTGGGCGGAAGCCGACGGGTCCGGACAGACGGCTACGTTCGCCGGGGCCAGGGGAGTGATGCCCTGAAGATCCGGATGGATCCTCGGTGACACCATTCTCTGGACCGGTGGCGGCGTAGGCTCGGTGGTTCCCGAGAGGGTTATCAAGGGAACCGAGGAGGAAGACGGGGCTGCTGGCGGGTAGACGGAGGCACCGAGAGACCTACCCGGGGTGTCAGGCTTGTCCTGCACCACCTGCTCTCGGCCCAACATCGTCATAGCCGAGCTCAGACTGTCAATCTTTGGAGACAACTCTCTCAAAGGATTCGTCTGAGCCGCCAGCGTCCTGACGTCAGGAATCTCTCCACCCTCGACGAGGTACCTCTGCGCTTCGCGAGAGGGCTCGGTTCGAACGGGCTTCAGGGTTCGGACGCCATGGTGTTTGTCCCTCATCCATTCCGAGAGTTGGACCCCGAAGACTCTAAAGAATTCGCGGTCGATTTCCTCCCAGCCTTCTATGATACTGTCCCTCTTGGTAATATCATATTGGGCCTGTGCCTCAAAGTTATTGAGACGCGTTCGGACGTCGGTCAGACGAGAGTCCATCTCCATCTGAACGGTCTGGCGCGCCTCATTCCTAAGAGCCGGAAGGAGCTCGTTACGGATGGCCATGTTTGTTCTATCAAACAGGCCGAACAAGTAGGCACTCGCTTCCTCACGGAATGCCTCACCGAACTTGTCGATAGCAGGGCTGCCTGTCATCTGTAGAAGTCCCTTACAACGTTCCACGAACGTCTTCGGGACCCCACATTCGACGCCATCGCCGTATGCAGGCTGTGCCAATTCCCAACGCAAGGTTGCTGTCGGGGTGTCGGCGCCTGTCACGACGTTGGAGAAGCTAGCTCCTGCTGCCGAGGTCAATGTCGCGCCTCCTACGTGGACACGCGGCGTGGCAGCTGGGGTGCTGCCCTCTGCCGCTGTAGGGGGCTTGACAGGAGACGAGTTGGTGGTCACCTTGGGTTGTCGATCACGACCACTCCGGGTTTCCACCGTCTTGCCTCCAGTTTTAGCACCACTGGTGCTTGGTTTGGCTGAACCGGTCGAAGCAGTCTTCGACTTTTTAGGAGCCGGGGCCGGGGCGGCTTTCGATGCCTTTTCGGGCTTCGAGGGAGCAGCCTGCGGCTTAGGCTTCTTAGGTTCAGTCGAACCGGCAGACTTTCCAGCTTCTGTAGAGTGGGGCCTCTTGTTCCCACTCGTAGAGGCTGTAGGTCCTGGGTCCCGAGGACGACTGGCCTCCCGCTTCTTCCGTTGCTCTACCCTGAACTCGGGGTAGGCACCGTAGAAAGCGGGCATCAGCTCCGGTCTGATATACAGGCGCTTCGTAGACGGGGGTGCGGGGGCCATCCGCATCCAGTGTCTAGTCGGCGCGCCTGTCTTCTCATTCCGTTCGCACTTTCCAACCAGTGTCTCCACTAGCTGGATAGCGCCCTCGGCGTTGTACTTATGGGGCTGCTTGTACGACTTGAGATGACGCGCCATCAAGCCCCTTCGTGAGGTCACGAAAGGAGGAGAGGTCGGGTCATCAGGGTCCTGATAACATGGAATGGTCTTTTCCACCTTAACACAACCGAACTGCGGACGGATGGCTCGATGCTCTTCAACCAAGTGTCGAGCATACCTGCCGTCAGTCGCGTATACGCGAGGGGGAAACCCCTTACGTGTGCAGTTCTCGAAAGCACACTGCTGCCCTGGATTGAAGATGCGCCATGCGAACCCAATCCGCTGTCGCTCGGGCAGCGACACCCCCGACGAGTCTGAGGCATTCGTAACATTCTCGATCATCGAGACATACCAGTCAATGGCATGACTGTCGTCCGAATACCATTCCTCGTCGTCACTACCGTCCTTTCCGACGAGACTTGGGAGTACCACTTGACCATTCTTGCGGTAGTCCTGAAGCTTTGTCAGTGGCCTGTCATCGACGTACTCAGCACGTCGTTTGGCAGTGATCGCTGACAGTTGCTTCCACTCGTCGACAGCCCTGGCCGTGTCTGGGGGTGAGGATACGGTGCTCTCCACGGCACCGGCATCGACCTCCGACGGCTCGGTTCCAGGTTCCGGTGGAGCAGTAGACTCGCTACTCCTCTCCCGGGCTGGAGCCTTCTTGGCTGCGGACTCTTTCTTGCTACTTTCCTTCTTGGGCACCCTAGGGATCTTGAAATCCTTCAAGGTACCCTTGGATGCCTTCGATTCAGTCGGCTTCTTGCCTTTAGAACCTGAAGGGGTAGCACTTTTCGATGGAGCAGGCGTCGACGGCTCGTCGACCTCCATCTCATCGGGAGAAGAGTCTCTCGAGGCGGCAGCAGCTGCGACCTTCAAGTCGCGCTTCTGCTGCTTAGCTGCCTCCTTCGCCTTCCGGCGGAGCTCCTTCTCCCGCTCCTGGGACTCAGCCAAGGCTTTCTGTGCATCCTCAATCTGCTTCAGAAGGGCTGCACTCTTAGCCGAGGTAGACTCGAGCTCTTGCTCGGGTCTGGTCCTCTTGGACTTCTTCTTCTTCTTCTTCTTCTTCTGCGACTTGTGGCTCGCCGAAGAGCTGTACCCTGACTGCTCGTCGGACGAGGACCCCATGGTTCTTCCTGAACTGCCGGGTTCCACCAGGGAGAGAAGACTCCGGGTCTCGAACCGTTCTCAGACGGGACGAGACGTCGAAGAGGATCTTCGAGGTTTTTCGATCCGCACTCTGGCGGGTCGAAGCCTCGAAGGTGTCTTCGATGTACCTCGAACCGCACTCAGGCGGCTCGAGGGACCGAAGACTGGAGTCTCGAGTGAACACGAACCTGCGCTCACACAGGTCGTGTCCCTCGACACTAGGCAGGGGAGACCTCCTACACTCAGGTAGGAAGTCCCCAGACGGGGCGTACCAGCTGGAATAAGCTAGGCTTAGTCCAGCTTATCTGCGTCCGACTCTCACGAGAAGGGCGCAGATGTGACCTCCGTGGTGGGCGACGCGGCCTTTTATCCCTGTGGCGCACGTCTCTGATTGGAGGAAGGGGCTACGTGACCGAGGAGGGCGAACCCTATTGGTCCACCGCGCATCACGCCATGACCAAATAAGGTATTGCTCAAAAAATAGAACGACTCACTCTCCCCTCACCGTCACGCTCTGCTTCTCCAGTCGCAATGTTTGCATATGCCGTTATTTCCTATGCGGTCTATGGGTTCCAACACTATTAACATGGATTAATCTGGGCACCCCCTCCTTCATCAGACTACCGGGATTAAAAAAAATGGTTCCAATATGGATCTACCCTTCGGGCAGTATCCACCAGCCTATGCTGGGAACCCGTCCTCACAGTCAATAAAATCAGAGGCTCCAAATTTCCATGTTTCCAGTATCAGTTTGTCTCAAACTAAGAGGCAATCGTACGACTTCTCGTTGTGTAATTTTTTATTCACCGTCGGCTTCACGTCCACAGACAGATTTACTCAAGAACGGCACCCGTTATTTTAAAGTCTCATTAAAAACACAGGTTAGTAAAGCTGCTGCTTAGTATTGTGCGAAACATCGATTACTGAGTAGGGTTTAATCTAGGGCTTTTCCTGATTTTAACCTTTACTACAGGAACGAGTGTTGAGCCTCGGGGCGGGTTACTATATCCCCCTCCTAGCCCGCCGTCCTTTGATGTGGCCGGGCCGACCGGGCTATTAACCCGTTTCCGTCGGCGTCTGCCTCCCATCACTTGTGACGGTGTGGATGCAGGAGCCAGAGTGTTTGCTCTGGGTTTCCTTTTATCCTCGACACTCGCTGACCGTTCCTTTGATGAGCCTTGGCGCTTAAGCCTCGCTCGAGTCATAGGTCCGGACTGGAGTGACTGATCTTTCACTTCAATCGAAACGTTTCGATGTGAAGTTTGTTCAGTCGTTCGCACCTTCGAGGGGGGGTCGGGCTTCCGACATCCCTTCAAAGGCTGTTTAGATGTTTTCGACTTATCTCGACGGGCCGGTCGACCACGGCGCCGCTTTGATGGTTTACTGGCATCCAACACCTCCACCTCGCTCAGTTTTCGAGCTTTTTGCTGTCGTTTTCGATGACCCTGCTTAGTTTGTTCTTTAGACTGGACTTCCGGCCGCGACCTTTCGACCTCTATTTCGACCTGTCCAGAAACAGACTTAGCCCTTTTCGTAGCCCTACGAGAAGGTGAATCATCATCAAGTTGTGGTTGCAACAACTCGACAGTTTGTGATAGTTCTACGCCCAACCACCGGCGCACTCTATCAACATTGCTCTTTTGCAACCGTCCGCGGGATGATCGAAGTAATAATGTCGACTCAGAGAGGACAGAATCTACAACGAACGGCCCATCCCAGTTGGGGGCAAGCTTCATAGCTGCCTGGGGGGTGTGGTACCTCACCACCTGTTCACCAACTGAGTATCTTCTCTGCTTTAGCCCATAGTCATACCCGACCTTCTGGCGTTCCGCAGATTTACCTAAGTTTTCCCTTACCATGCTATAACTCTCCCTCAATCGGTCACGAAGTTGTTCCACGAAGGTGACGGAACAAGGGACTTCGAGTGGGTTCTCGATTGAGCCGAAAATCACATCCGCTGGCATGAGAATTTCTTCCCCGAATACCATCATATTTGGACTGCATCCAGTAGAACTGTGCTCAGAGCTGTTATATGCGGACACCACATATTTAGCCTGTTCATCCCAGTCGTCCATATGTTTGTCTACCAACATAGTCAGACTCTGAATCAACGTTCTATTGAACCTTTCCACCTGACCATCACTCTGTGGTCTGTATGGATTGGTTCTCTGTTTTACAATCGTTAAATATTCACACATCTCAGAGAAGAGTCGAGATTCGAATTCTCGACCTTGGTCGGAATGCAGAAGCAACGGGACTCCAAAGGTCAAAACCCATTCGTCCACGAAGGCCTCTGCACAGGTCTCTGCCGTGTGATTTGGTAGGGGAATAGCGCGTACATACTTGGTGAAGTAATCTTGGATTACTAACATGCAAGTATTCTTGTTTGGCGTGGGTGCAAATCCCGAGATGATATCCATAGCTATCCTCCCGAATCTCACCCCGAACAACTCTTGGTGCAGAGGAGACTTACCCATGCCCTCGCCGGGCTTTACCAGGCAACAGGTAGGACAGTGTCGAACCCAACGACCTATGTCCTTTCCCATCCCGGGCCAGTAATATCTCCTTTTCACCTTTTCGAGCGTTCGTTTACGACCAAAATGTGCCGCTGTTCGGTGTCCGTGGCAAAAGGAGAGTACCTCACCCCTCAGTTGGCGTGGTACAACTACTTGAATCGTGCGCCTAGCTCGACCCGCCTCGACTTTCCAGCGACACAACAAGCCTTCACGGAAGGTTAGTAGAGGCCATTGCCCTACTAATTTCCGTACCTCGGCGCTCTCGATCGATACATCAGGCCTAGTGGGTTTAGCCCCCTTAACTAGCCATTCAGCAACTCGTTTGATGTCAGCGTCCGCTTTCTGAGCATCAATGAGTTCATCGAGAGACCAAAATGCAACACCCACCCGGCTGTCTACTAAACCACTTACAGCTGCCAAAACAGCATTATGACTGCCGCAGTCTGTGCAATCCGACCTCTGGCATAGCCGCACAGGGATACGACTAAGGCCATCGGCGTTTAGATGCTTGGCCCCACTTCGATGTTCGATCTTAGAGTTTTCGAGACCGAACTCCGAAAGGTGGGCCAGCCACCTACCCATCATTCCCTCAGCCTCTTTGAAATTTAGGAGCCATTTCAAAGACGAATGATCAGTGCGGATAGTGAAGTTACCACCATAAAGGTAGTGTCTAAACTTCCTGGTGTACACGACAACTGCCAACAGTTCCCTTTTGGTAGTGCAGTAGTTTCGTTGTGTTTTACTTAGAGTGTTGCTGGCAAATGAGATCGGGACCTCCATTCCATCCTGCACCTGGGATAGAACAGCCCCGATCGCTGTGTTGCTAGCATCAGTGTCCAAGATAAAACGACCGTCGGGTGTGGGGAATCGAAGAACAGGTGTCTCCCTGAAACTTCGTTTTAACTCGACAAAAGCATGTTCGGCTTTCTCCGTCCACGCGAATGCCTCGTAACGACCTCTACTACCTTTAGGTTTTTGGATCACTAAGTCCTGCAAAGGACTGACGAGTTCTGCAAACCCCGGGATGAACTCTCGGTAGTAGGAACAAAAACCAATGAAGGATCGGATTTCCTTCACTGTAGTGGGCCTAGCCCAAGTCATTACATCGCTAATTTTCCCCGGGTTGGCTTCTATACCCTGTTCAGACACGATTCGGCCCAGGTACTCGACTGAAGTCCTAAAAAGTTGACATTTTTTAGGTTTCAACTTCAGTCCCCACGCCTGAATCCTGTTGAAGACTTCTGCCAGATTCGCCATTGCTTCATCCGTCGTTTTGCCGAAGACGATGATATCATCGAGGTAAACCAGGCAACTTTTACCCAGCAAACCTCTCAACATCTCCTCCATCATTCGCTCGAATGTGGCGGGGGCGTTACACAAACCAAACGCCATGCGATCGAACTCGTAGAGCCCCCTCTGGTAGGAAAAAGCGGTTTTCTCGACATCGTCGGGATTCATCCCGATCTGCCAATATCCAGATTGGAGATCGAGACAACTAAACCACTTGTTTCCTCCTAGGGCATCCAAGGATTCGTCGATGCGCGGGAGGGGGTAAGCATTTTTCTTAGTCACTCCATTCAGACATCGATAATCGACGCAGAATCTCATGGTCCCATCCTTCTTCGTCACCATCTGGACGGGACTGGACCAGGGACTAGTACTTGGCCTAACCACCCCCGTATCCAACATCTCCTTAAGTTGTTCATCCGCCGCAGCCTTCTTGCTGAGCGGAATCCTTCTATAAGGGACTCGGATAGGTTGTGCGTCACCCGTGTCGATGTTATGCAGACATCGATCGGTGCGCCCTAACGGCTCATCTGGGGATTTAAAGACATCCGCATGCTTACGTAGTAAGGCGGACAGCTTCAGTCTTTCCTCTGGCTGGGTCAGGTGGGTGTCGCCATACATGTCTAACAGCCAGGTAGGGAGCTCCCCCGTGTGGGTGCTCGCGATTTCTGCCGTCTCGATGTCTGCAGCTTCTTGCTCGAGACGCATCATCACGGATCCTACCTCCGGTGACGAGAGTTCACCGTTTCTGTCAGCATACTGTATAGTACCGACCACCTGGCCTTTCTCCAGGACAATGTCTCGATTCAGTGGATTACAGACGGGAAACACTGTTCGACGAACATTGCTGACAAGGGCAGCCTCACCAACCAACCCAAAACATCTCAGAGTGTTCAGGTCGGGTTCGACTATGCCCTGTCGGTCTCTTTCCAGACCTTCGGATGTTACCAAGACATCGCACCGATGTCTGGCAGGTATCCTAGTGGTCTGTGCTACTGAGGCTATCGATGACACTCTCTTCAGTTTACACTGATGGTGCTCTTCTACCGGCTCGGTCATGACCAATTGACCCGTCCTTGGGTTCAGGATCATACCGTATAATGCCGCGAAGTCGAGCCCCAGAATGCCATCGTCAGCCACATCGGCCACTATTGGGCTAAACACATAGTGGGTCGATGCGACCTTAAGAGGTAGAACCAATCGACCATAGGTCCGCATTTCGGCTCCAGACGCAGTGCACGCCGTTATTCCCTCGTAGAGATTATCTGACGGCACCACTAACGTTTTCGCGAGTTCTCGAGAGACAATGGTGTGGCTGGCACCAGTATCTATCAGGAAGTCCAGAGAACGCCCTCGAATCTCTGCAGACAGGTACCATCGTTTCCCCGACAAGGGGGCGGTTCCTGCTAGCATTCTCAACCCTACGTCAGTACTCAGATCGATCCCCCTCCTCTTCAGAAAAGAGAGACAGGGATCATCTGAGGGAAGCTCTGTTGCGCAGACTCTGGCCAGCTGCCGCATCAGGGCTTCTCTCCCGGCGTCGACTTTCACTTTCGATCCAGTCGAACCCTCGACCTCGGAGTTCGGGCTGCCAGCGCCCTGTTCCTTGGCCATTGAGGCTTTTTCTACACCGACATCTTCGGAACCCGACCGGTGATCAACCGGTGCCGCTGTGGTAAAGGGCTGGGACGGCCCTACCGGGACCTTACCTAGTTCCCTCGAATCTACTGTCGTCTGATCAGGAGTGCCAGAGGTGCTGATACCTTGGCTTTTCGATGGTCGGGCAGCTCGATTGCCACGTCGAGCCGCCCGCCTCAGTTTTCCGTCGCGTCAGGTGGTAGTCCTTTAATCGGCTCGGGGCAGGTTCGTGCGAAATGCCCCTGCTTCTTGCAGTTCCAACACTTGGCGTCAGACGGAGGGGTACTCGGCTTCTCCGAGCTAGTACCAGGGACATCCCCCCCCTCGATAACCCTGAGTAAATTCTTCAATTGACTCAGCGAGAAGGTCTGCTCCTGTACCTTGGGTTTGGAGGCCTTGTTTGGTGTTTTCGATTTACCAGCGGATTTCTGACCTTTCTTAGTCTTACTCCCCGCCCCGGGCTTCGAGTATGAGGAGACTTCGCCCTGTCCTTCCTCAACCAAAGCGGCGTCGGCCAACGCCGACAATGCATTTGTTGAGGTAGGATTCACTAACTTCGGCAGGAGTTGTCGTTTCCGCAACAACTCGTCTGCCAAGTCCATGAGATCCTTTAGGGACATGTAAGTACGCCACTCCCGAAGAACGTCTTGTTGTAAATCAACGTCATACAATCCTCCTATGAACAACTGGTTGACTTTGGTTATGAGCCATTCAACCGAGAAGTCCACACCTGGATAGGCATCGCCGGCAAGACGTCTCAAAGCAAAGCCATAGGCTCTAATGCTTTCGTTCTTGCCTTGGCGTCTCTTCTCCATTGTAACAATGGGGTCTTGCAGGCTAGAAGTCATGGCTTCCGTTACCATGTCGACCAGTCCCTCCAAAGTCCCATCTCCATGCTCCTCCCATAGCCACACAGTATCAGCTGCCGGGCCATTCTGGAGTAACATGAGGAGTTGAGCTAATGCCATACTCGAGGTCCATACATTTACTCGACGGACGTGATTGAATCCGTGGTACCAACGGAGCCAATCGTCCTTCCATGTAAATGGAGGGCACTCGACTGACCTAGTTCGGGCTGGTTCATGCCCGATAGAGGTATTTTCAAACATTCTGCTTGATCTCCTGACCTGATCAAGGGCGAATGTTGTGCCTCTTCTAGGTATTTGATGGTCCATCCCCATGTTTCTCATAGTCGTGTCTGCACGACTGTGATTCATCCCCCAGGGGTTACCAGACTCGGCGTCACTCAGGCGTGAAGCTTCGAACCTGATATCCCTATATTTGGGTGGATCAACATGTTGTTGGGTCGTGATAGGGGTCGAGAACTGCCCGATCACTTCACTTAGACCATCGGTGCGCGGCATTGAAGGAACTGGTTGGGTCCGGCGCGACCTCGAATCTACTTTCGAGATGTCGTCGATTGCTCCCACCATTCTATCTATCTCCGCCTGCTGTTTTGAACGTTCCGCCTGTCTCAATTCCGATACTAGGAATTCCAGGCGGGCATGTTCGGGTTTCGAGAGATCTCGTTGCTCGCTGATGGCAAAGAGTTGCTTGGCCTCCTTCATGGCATGGTCAAGCCACTCTCTGTAGTCAGGGTTTTCGACTAGATCCCCTTGAGTAGCAACTCTAGTAGTGCTGCATTCACTACCTTGTTGCTTATCTCGAAGTCTAGCGGTACGCAATTTCGATTCCGTCTGCTCCTTCAGACGTTCTTCGAGTGCGAGTTCATCACGAACTTCTTTATTCACCCTGGCTTCATCAGCCTTTCTGCGAGACAATATCTCTCGTCGGAGCTCATCGATTTCACCACGTATGGCTCCCAAAGTGTCCGAATCCTTCTGATCTTTCAGTGACTGGGCTACTAGGGATTCAGACTTCAAGGAATTAAGCTCGGCCTCATGCCTCGCTTTTTGTTCCATTAAGACCTGATATTCCGCCATTTTGTTTGCGTGTTCGATTCGTTCCTCACAGCGACGACGCATTTCTGCCTCGTCCCTGGCTCGAGCATCCTCGTCAGCTTGCATCTGACAGAGTAACGACTCTCGTTCCTGACGTAGCTGTTTCACCTGCTTTTCATAAGCCGTTAGGTGCTCAGCTACTTCTTCAGTATGCTCGGCTGATTGTTGGTTCAACTTATGCCACAACTCTTGCAGTTGTTCCTCCAACATAGTCTTTTCTACTTCTTGTAGTTTCAACTTATGTTTAAGGGACGTCTGCTCGTGCTGGGCATCCCGAAAATCGTTTCGAGCTCTCTCGACACATTCTCGGCGGCTTGTAGCAAGGCGATCGATCTTTGCTTTTAGCGATTGACAATCCATTGCTGTCAACCGACTACGCTCGATCTCTGACTTCGTTGCAAGCAAGGACTCCTTTTCGCTAGAGAGCTGCTTGACCTTCTCTTGAAGATCAGTAAGCTCTCTATTTGCGATCTGAGTCTTGTTCGAAGCCTCCAACGCCTGCTGCCTAAGCTGTTCCAACTTCAGCTCTATTTCTGTACTCTTCTCCTGAGCTTTCATGGTGTTACTCGCGAGAGCATCCAACTGTTGGCGACCCTGGCGCAGTTGGCGTTGCTGCTCTTGTAGCAACTCCTCGTTGAGTCCCCTGCCACTGTCAATACTTCCTTGTATCGACACGGGCGAGGGACCCTCGAAGGACCAACTGCCAAGGCCCATTGGAGTTCCCACGGGCGAGGCTGATTTTTCTACATAGGACAAACTCTGTGTCCTCAAGAAGTTCTCAGCCGCCGGAGAGAGTTGAGTCGATACTCGCCAATTGAGTAGCCGGCTCCTTTGATACAGGCCCAACGGGTCAGACGATGGACCTAATATCAGCGAGTGGTTCAAACCACCACCAATTAGTGGATCATTCCTATCCACTAAAGGGCCTGTAGTCACTTGATGTTGATGATTGGGGTCATCATCTTCATCCAAGTGACCCTGCATGTCGAACTTAAGCACGCAGTACCTATGCGGACTAAAGTTAACAACTGGTCACGGCACCAGTGTAGCGTTCTACCCCTCGATGTTATATCGAATCTTTCGATAAACAACGAAGAACAACTATTCAGGTTCCAGTTAAAACTTTATTGTCTAATAACACATAGGCATCAGCCGTTCTCGATCACAGTTACAGGTGGCAGAGTTTTGAACTCTATTGCAGGTTCGACACTAGGCCTTCTAGTGTCTAGAGTTAATATTCCACATGAACCCCCTCTGTGCAGGAGCACAGAGGAGTATTAGAATATGGTAGCCGGGCAGCCGCCGACCATTGCTCACAATGGTCAGTCGGGGCTGGACTGACCCTGAGGAAGGCCGTACAACGGCCTTATATACACCGGAGTCGAGGGCCACGTGACCAAGTGGTGACGTGGCGCTGGACTCCAGCGCCCCCAGGCGTCGGGTAATAGAGGTGCTCTCGACGTCGCCCACGAGGACCACGAAGGTACCTCGAAGATGACGCGGGACCACCACACATGTAAGTGGATAGGTGTTGGACACGCTATTTGCGCTTGTGTCAGCTTTATTACCTGTGCTTGCCCACTACCAGCTACCTCCTCATTTGCATATTTGGCTATGAAACTTACACCCTGTCCGACCGCCAGATCTTCCGATGTTGTGGTACAGTATAGCAGTGTTACCACATCTCCCTTTTTAGGCTAAAGGTATACATTATCCTGTATTAACTTTACAGTCATTAAATGTCTTATGTGATGTTTAGATTTTTATCTAATGTTCAAAATGTTTGATAGCTATACAGTGTTTGGCCACCAAACACTGTGAGCGGCTCGACCCCGGCACTTAGTAATACCAAGATGTCCTTGGTGTAGCTGTCCAAGCACTTCCAGCTGCAGGGCCTGTGAAATTACAATGCGATGGTCGTACATTAGTAATTCGTCCTTGAGTGTGAGGTGGTTCCTGTTCTCCCAGTATGGACGCAGCAGAGGTTGTTGTGGCATGTAGCCAGGCCATCCGTTCTTACAGTAGGATTTGACTTCAGTGCAGACTGCATCGCCATCTTGTGCTTTGGTGATTTGACGCAGTCTAACCTCTGTTGCTGGGAGGAATTTCACTGTGAGGGAAGCAAACTCCTCGACTTCCTCAATGAAGGTGATGTCCCTAGTCGATGGCTTGTCGACGGGTGCTCTTGAGAGGGCATCTGCGGTCACCTGATTCTCGCCCTGGACATGGATAACGTTTGGGGCAAATCGCATCATTCGCAGGCAGAACTGTAGAATGCGGGGGGGGGGGCATACCAGAGAGGTCCTTAGATGCAAGTAGTGGGACTAGAGGTTTGTGATCTGTTTCCAGAGTGAACGGCATACCTAGGATGTAGTCAGAGAACTTCTCACATGCCCAGGTTGCTGCAAGTGCCTCTTTTTCGATCACTGCATATCTCTTCTCAGTCTCGCTAAGTGACCTTGATGCATATTGACTTGAAGGAGGACCGCACCGAGTCCATAGTCACATGCGTCAGCTGCTACTATGGTTTTTCAAGTAGGGTCATAGTGTGCCAGTGTTTCGGTAGATGCCATCTTGGCTTTGATTTTGTCAAAGGCGTCTCTCTGTGGAGTGTCCCATGTTCACATGCGGTCTTAACGGAGCAGTTGTCTCAATGGTTCATTCAGTGTTGCCAAGTCTGGGATGAATTTGGTGAACTGGTTAAACATGCCGTTGAAGCGCTGCAGTTCGGTGACGTTGGTTGGTGGTGGAAACTCAGATTGCTTTTACCTTTTCAGGTCTCCTTGGATGCCTTCTTGACGTGCCCCAAGAAGCTGATCGTCTTCTTGGAGAATTCACACTTCTCGTTCAGTGTGAGACCTGCTTTTTGCAGTTGACGTAGGACAATCCTGACTCTGCGGTCATGTTCAGTCTGTGTCGGGGCATGGACCAGAACATCGTCCATGTGACAGACCACACCTTCCAAGCCCTGTAGGATACCTGACATGGTTCGTTGGAATATCTCAGGTGCTGATGATATCCCGAAGGGAATTCTGTTAAAGCAGAAGCGTCCGAAGGGTGTGACAAAGGTTGTTAGCAAACGTGATTGAGTGTCCAGAGGAATTTGCCAGAATCCTGAGTTGGCGTCGAGTTTGCTGAAGAACTGAGACCCTTTGAGCTTTGCTAGATTCTCATCCACGGTTGCCATTGGGCAGATCTCACGTTGCACTGCCTTATTCAGTGGTGTCAAATCAATGCAGATCCGTACTTTCTTGTTGGGTTTGGGGGCACATACCATCCCGTAGCACCAAGCAGTTGGTTCCGTGACCTCTGAGATGACTCCCTGCTTTTTCATAGTCATTAGTTGTTCTTCAACCTTCTTGAGGAGTGGGTGTGGTACCTTACGTGCTGTGTAGAGGCACACCGGCACAACATCTGGTAGAAGGGATATCCGGTATGGATTCTCCAGGCAGCCAAGTCCTGTGAAGAGTTGTGGGAACTCAACTCGGAAGTCAGGTGATCCTTCTACATTGTAGACTGACTCCGAGGGTTGTAAGAGCTTGAGCCTCTGGCAGGCTGACTTACTCAGCAGGTTGTGTTTTTGGCCCCTCATGAAGAAGATGTCCTCTGTGATCGAGTGACCTTTGACCTTGAGTTTGGCCTTGGGGATATGTCCTATGACACGGTCTGTGAGATCAACGTTCCCTGCTCCACGGAACTGTCGTCGGTTCGCTTGCGGAGGGAACGTGTCGAGCCATGAGGTATGGTCTCCGATGATCGTGACACCCGCGCCACTGTCGAGCTTGAAGGTTGTAGCTTGGTCGTTAAGATGTAGGTCCACCGTCCAGAAGTCGCCAGTTGGTTCGACTTCCCTGAGATCCACTGTGTCACTGTCATCAACCTCGTTTACGGAACTTCCTGAACGGCACACTTTTGCAAAGTGTCCTGTTTTGTGGCATGATGAACATTTTGTCTTCTTGGCTGGGCAAGAAGAGTTCTAGAGATCAGAACATACCACCAGGTGGCAGTAGTGCTATAGCAGCCAGGAGGATTGATTATAATGCTGCATGGATTCTCTTGACTAAAAGGTCAAAAATATAATTAATAAAGCTCTCAGTGATTGGGGTGCACATACATTTCCAAACACTTTTATGGTGAGCAGAATAGTATGCTTCATTCAGCAGTTTAAGGGTATATAGAGCACCATGGTATAGACTACACCTTTTCTTTGGTTAAAGAAAATACATGACCAGTTGGGGTATCGATAGCTGCAGAAAATTTTGAAATGCCCCTTTGGGTTGGGTCCTCTATGTGGACCATGCTCCTTGAGTTAGGGGTGCGCCTTATACGTTTTTTTTTCAAATATTAGACTCAGGAGCAGCAGATGCGCCTTCTACGTGGATCTGCTTTCACTGAGTGAGGGGTGCGCCTTCTACGCGGGCTGCGCCTTCTACGCGAGAGATTACGGTACGCCATTCAAATTCAAAGGATATATGTTGTAAGCTACTTACATCAGATTGTGCAGGTACAGCGAGCTGACTTGGCATCAAGATCTCATTTTGTGGTGAGCAGGATGCACCAAAAGTGACAGGATAAGTCAGTGGGTTCTCAAGTTTGATGGTGTGTGGAACACTCTGACGAACTGGTGTTGTCAGATCGATGGTGGCCACTGTACCAGGCTTTGTTCCAGTGAAGGTCACCTCGAAGAACTGGAACTCTCCTGTCTGTTCATTGGTGAATACAACCTATAGGAAAAAGAGGATCAACGTAATCACCAAAAGCACGATTACCCTAAAAATCTCAGAATAACTTCCCTGATTAAATAAATGATTAGCATAGTACGTATAAGGTGCAGCTGGCATATAAGGCTCAATCCACCACTAAAAGGTGCACCGGGCCAGAATCGATAATTTATTGTGAAAACTCCTGCATACAGGGTGCACCCAAACTTGCTATATGCTACATGTTATAAGGCACTACCCAGTCCACACGTAGCTACTGGGCATAGAGAAGCCATGGCCGTGGGAAGGTGTGAACACGATTGGGGGGGGGGGGGGGGTTAGTTGATTTCACCTCCACTAATAGTACTAACAAAATAGCAGAGAAGCTGCGTAGAAGCTGATTCTTTTCTGTTTTTACTGTTTACACTCTTAGGCACAGCAGATTGAGAGAAGCTCAAACCAAGCCGGTGTCACATGACACCACACCACCTGTGGAGCTGTGTGTGGTAACAGGAGGACATATAAACATCTGGGGTTAATGACCAACTCTGCTCACCCTAGTGTTAGAAGGGGATACAGCATTTTCCTTGTTTTACATGATTCCTCTTTCAAATTAGTATGAGCAATATAATTTCATCTAGTCTGTTAGTGTGTTATGGTCCAAAATAACTTTTGGCATTCTGTTCCCACCTCTTAATATCATCATGATCCGATGGGAATCATATGAAAGCACTTTTTTTGTTTTGTTTTTTAATCAGGAAGTGATTGTTATTTTGAAAAGGAGGGGCGATATGATAGACTAGCAGAAATTTACAGAAGGGGCCGGTTAAAAAAGTTTTGCCTCCTCTCTGGTTGGGGGCTCTTTTGCACCTCTATGAGAAAATCCAACACCCCTCCCCTCACTACCGTTAAAAAAATGATTACCCCCCAAGGGATTGGTAATTTTTTTACAATGGGGTGGGGGTGTGGCCCCAAGGGGTAAAATACAACATTGCGGCATTTGGCTATTTTGAGGTGACATTCCTACATTAACGACTTGAATTTTGGTGACATTGTGACATCAGGGGAGTCCCCTTGGGGGCCCCAGGGGGTGATGGTGGCAATTTTGGTGGGTGAAATATTTTAGACCACACTGCATAGCCTGTGTGTTTTTATAGATAAAGGGGGATATGCGAGAAATTTCGGACCAACACAGGTAAAAAAATGTGTGGCAAAAAAGACTTACAGTGCACAACTCTCTCTGCATGGACACTGCATGAAATAGACAATCAGGTTAGGATAAACCATAAAGGCCTAGTCATGAGGCCTATAGCCTGTAACTGTTGTGCTTCTCCCAACTGTGTCCAGTGTGTCTTAGACTTGCGCAAGTCTGTAAATTTTAATATGAGAGAATTGAAATGAAGAGAAGAAACGACAATTTGAAAAAAAAAAATCCAGTGAATCAATTTCTAGGGATTGTACAGGAGAGAGAGGAGGAAAGGCCTGGAGAAGAGGGAGGTTGGGCAATGGGATTAGAGCTTAGGGACTGTTGCCAGTCTCACTGTGAGGACAGGTACTGGGGTAACTACAGTTACCTGATCCAACATGGCAGATGTACCTGACACATGGTCTCCACAATTAATTATTTTACTCACTTTTGGCCATTCTGGTTGGATTATGCAGTTCCTATTGCCAGGTCCTTTTCAGATAACATCATCATCACAAATACATCTCACATATTTGGCCTAACTGCCTTATTCTAACTTATCTGAGTTGTTTACATCCCTTTTCCCAGAGAACAGTTACCCTAGTACACCTCATGTAGTTACCCTAGTACTTGTTATTGTGAACCAAATTAGTTACCCTAGTACACCCAAAACTCAAAACCCTATTTACTGCTGTTCTAGACCATATCAGCCTACAGTTATTAGTTCAGACTATTGGGAATGTTCTGAATGACATCTATACGCCTCTGCATCATTCAAATCCACAGGAGTAAAGTGTAATTTGCCCTTTTATTTCTGTATGGGCATAGCATCTGCCATGTTGGATCGGGTAACTGCAGTTACCCTAGTACCTGTCTTCACGGTGAGTCTAAGTGTCTCTGTGTGTAGGGCAGAGTAGCTCAGCACATGGGTGGAGTAAAATGAGGTAATAGTGAGCCCCACTGCCCAGAGGACACATGATCCTGGTGTTAGATGGTTATCTAAGCAGAATCTAAACAATCAGTGTGTCAACAATTAGGGGGTGGAGGAGGGGCAAGGAACGGCGAGGAGAGGGCCATGCTGCTGTGCTCTAGAGTGTTTACTGGAGGGCAAGGGTACAAGACTCCCTGACTGGAGGGCAAGGGGGAGGGGTGCTGGGCTTGATGAGGTGTTAGCATGGAAACCCTCTCCCCTTCCCACCCTTATGTGCCCTCAGCAGTCTTTGGTGAGGAGCAGTCATATAAACCTGCCACTTTAATACCACATATTTCTAGACACCCATGCATCCCCAACTCAGGTTTATGTTAGAATGCACACCCCAGCTCTGATTTGCGATACGCTGTGGCTCATACGCAGAGTAGTACAGTGCTTTCCCTAACCATACATGCATAACAGAGCTGAATATATGTGCATGTGCCTCAACATCAAAAAGTCTTGAGTAAAGAGCAAAACTTTTACAAACACTGCTGTGAAATATTGACTATAAATAAACTAGTTTTCAAAAATAATCGCTCTTGAAATGTTTTTTGAATGCCTCCGTGGAGACTTCTCAAGTCAAACACAACTAATACATTTTGGCAGATTTTCCCTGACTTTGCCTGACTCCCAGTAAAATTTCTTAAACTTCTCTGACTTCCTTGACCATTTTATGTTCCCTGACCTTTGGGAGTGAGTGAGTAATAGATGTTTAATGCCATTTAGACAGCAGCTAAGGTCATATTCATAGCGAGAACTACATTACACAATTTCACAGGAATGTGTCGGTGCCCGCGCATATGTGCACCACACACATCCTGAGGGGATAGGAAAGATGAGATATAGACCCTTTTAAGTGGTCTAGGGAAGCCCGCCCTGACCTGTGGGAACCCTGAAGACGTAAATGTGTTGGGTGGACCAATGGGCGTTTTGCATTGAAGTGCAGGTTTAGTGGTGGGTATAAGTTCATTGACGTTGTATGCTGTTTCTCTTTAGTGGTGGTTGGATGGTAATTTATTTATAAAAAAAAGTTATGGAACTTTTTTTTTGAGGCAAATATGTACTATACATGAGGTTTAGGATCTAGAGATACCAATGCTGAGGGATTTATTATGGAAAACGGACGTTTTATTATTTAAATTGGGCAATTAAAATTGGGTTGTGGATTTGTGAAAAACGACCATCTGTATAGACTCCTAGGTATCCCCCTATGAAGTGAACTAAACCTGGATTACTGGCTTTGGTCGATTCATTACACATAAATGTTTGTCTATTCTTTACAGTCTTCCAATGCAATTTTTCGAAATGTTTGAGAACACGCTTAGTAGATTGGATATAAAAACAAACCTTCAGTTGAGAAACTCCTTCCTTATGTGCGTAGAATGTGAGTTTGTAGTCCCTTTTTGTGTTACCAGGTACATCAATGTAGTCTAGACCCTTCACTGACGTGCCTGGGTCAAGCTTCTCTGGTCGGACCATTTCAATCTTAACACGGAATCTGAAAGACATGAAAATGCAATAAATCACCATAAACTCTTGTAAAAGCCCCAAACTTTGTGAGAAGCTATAAAACACAAATAAGGGCTGAAAACTTAACAAAGGTAAAGGACTTTTGTGGTATAAGGCCTTTGTGTTTTAAGAGCACTTCAGATGGACAAGAGCCCCTCATCCATGGCTGAGTGAAATTGATGGTTAGCTCTGGCTATTAAGTTCTGATATCTATTTCAGTAAGCTAGACAGAACACTTCTAACAGCAGAAAGGGTTTGGTGCAGCTCCTAGCTGCTGCCCATGGGTTTTTAAATTTTTAAAATGCATTGCAGCAAGTAGCTTAGGGATAAATCAACATTTTCGAATCCTAGGTGTAGGTCATAGCAAATCCCAAAAGCGTATGTGTTGAGCTTTATGGTAATGCAACACGTAGTTGCTTGAGTTGAAATTCATACACCTGTCCTTTAAATTGGCTGTCGTGGAAGTGCAAGGTTAATTCACTGTTTTATTTAAGACATGTGAGCAAGTTTTTGCTTCTCTGCATTTCAAAGACCTATGAAATATGACCATTTTTACCTCTGTGGTTTTTTAAGCCAGTTACTGACACTCAGCATCTCGGTGTACGGCGTCTTGCAGGGCACATCCCGCTTGATCTTTCCAGCTGGTTTAGGAGACTCTGCAGTACCTGATACGTTGTACATCAGGCCTGTTCCGTCTGGCAGCGGGAAGAACACCGTACCCTGAAGGAAATCACAAGTGATTTTAGGGCTATAAATTCTAAACCCGACTTAAATTAACTAATACAGAAAAATGTTTGGCTTTTCCTCGTATACTCACAGCGACACTTCCAGGTGCAATGGGTTAAACAGTGCAACCTTTTTCACCTTCTCCCTGATTTTTAAAAACTTCAACTTTGATAAAGTTTTATACCCCCTACTTAACTTTTTCCTCCATTTTTCGTCCCCCCCCCCCCTATTTCCCATCCTTATCTTTACATTGCATTCTTTTCTTTTCTAGTGTGTTCTGCCTCTATTAAGCAGCTGTACCAAGGTCACTGTTTTATGTCAATTTCATGTCCATACCGATAACAGCAGAAGCCTTAGGGGCGATTTATTTTTGCGATTACATCAGCACATAGACTCCTATGGTAAAAAGTGCTTACTGTGTGCTTCCTTCCCTCAAGTGTCATGGTCAGTGGTTTGTAGGTGAGCTCGTAGCCCTTTGTCTGCTGGGGGTCCACCTGGAAAGTCTCTGTCCCAGTGAAGAATTCACCATCAATGACTGGTCGTAGGTCCCAGTGCATGTTGGTTCGGTTAGCGACAACCAGGTTGCGGACTTCTCGCTGACGGACATGTGCTGTGAAGTGCAGCACATCACGCACTGGGGGCACCACTGTGCACATACCAGTCAGCGTCAACTTCAGGGGTTTTGCTCCCTCAATGAAACACTTCAGTCCCTGGAAGAAGAAAACTTGACTACTAGTGTTAAAGTGAAGAGTTGTACAAAACACTATTTATTATGTGGAATCACAGACTCAATGATAAGAAAATTGCTGATCTGATAAGAGAATTTCCAAATGAAATGTAGAGCATTGTTAAAGGGCCGATAGATCTGGGCTCCCACTGTTATCAGGGTCTGAAATTTGTTTTGGCATCATATTTCTCTGGAAAGACCGAGTCATGTAAGGTATTCTACATTTGGTGAGAAAACTGAAACAGATTTGTATATACCTCATATCTGATGTCTTGGTCAACTTCCTGTGGGTGGAAGGTAACCTCTAATGGGACCTCCATACCAGGTGAGAGGTAGCCCTGAACTGGACTAATTGTAAAGTCGGGCTCAAAGCTCTTAGTATCCCAGCGGAACCGGGCTCCGATATCTCCACAGTTTATCATAGCCAATTTACGCAAGCTTGAGGACTTCTGCACAACTGCCCCAAAGGGGACGGCGTCGGTATCAAGCTGGATGTCAATACCTTGACAGCAGCCGTTGATGACAAAAAGAGGTTGTGACAGGCCGGCACACTCCAATAGCACCTGTAAAGAGTACAGAGCTACTTTAATTCATGTACACTGAAAATTATATGTTGGAAAAAGCATAGTGCAAAAATATCCTTAAGCACTGAAGCCTATAGTTTAAAAAAAAGGTTACTATTTAAACTTTAAATCCAGTCACGGCGATTTCATTAGACTGGGTTTATTGATATTTTGAAAGGGAAACTTGGCATCTCTGCAGTAATAGTATGTATGTTTCTTAAAACAGTGACGTCCGAGCATATGCTTATCTCTTTATTATTAAATTGCATATTGTTATTTATAGAACTTTTAGAAGTAATTAGTGGTGGTAATTGAAGAACATCTTGAATTCACATACCTCTTCTGTGAATTGAGGAATACGTGTATTGGGAGTGAATTCAATAGTGACCTTGGTAGCCCCACCACGTGGCTCCAGTTTTATTTCTGTGGTAGGTGATACACTGAGTATGTTTGTGTCCTGCAGCATCGTCTGGGATGGCGTGATGGCAAGATTGAAGCAGATCTCTGCAGGGCTGTTGTTGACAATGGGGATGACCTTCTTTACCTTTTGACCAACACGCAAGGCACCAAACTTCACCATCTTATGTTTGGGGTCCACGACTTCCACCTGCATTATCAATTGGGAGAGAATTATTCAAGATGTATCATATAATACTATACCAGTTGTGGCTTAATAACATCAATAATGGTTTTGCAGTACTTCATACATGTGGCGTGTCTTGGAAGTCAATACTGATATCTATGGTTGAAAGCTGTTGCCCTCTGGATATGTAGAGTTGGCGGTGAATAGAAGCACGCTGTGTACTTCATAGATCAGGGATTCTTCCATACAAACAACAGTTTGATCAGCCCCAGGAGGGTGTCAGGCATTCGGCTATGATCCCCTGTGAAAATGACCCAAAGGAATTCACTAGAACAAAAATTACTGTTTGCTGAGTACCTTACCACACCAATTAAATAATAATACCTTTTATTGACAACAACAAAAAAGTGAGGTCATTGCTGACCTATGTGTCATACAGTAAGTCTACTACAATAATGTATATGCTTTATGTTCTACAAACTACATGCATAGTATACAGTACTACAGAACTAAATCTATGAAAACAGATACTTCTGTATAATACAGATCACTCACACAATCACTTACACATTCACACACATAGGCATGCTTACAAGGCATCATGTAGACCAAAAAATCCCTTAAGAGATACACAAATACAGACACGGCATACATAACCTAGGTGGGTCAGCTGTACCATACCTATAACTCATATATTTATATACATTACATTTTATGAATGTCATGATATAATACTAGGGGACGCAGTTATCAGGGTTACAGAAATGTACATCAACATGATGTAATAATCAGGCACCCTGCAATAATTTTGGATTACTTTAGGCATTGTCCAAATCTACTATGAACAGGCCAGATATATAATCCCTTTCTTTTGTACAGGTTAGGGCCCCTGGTAAAAGAGAACACTCTTATTAGAACCCCCCCCCCTCCTCAGCCATGTCCACCAGACTGAATATGTAGCCAGAAACGTCTCTATGCCAAGTGTGTGAAGACCCATATCATTTTAGTACTCGGGTAACAATCTGATGAAAATCCACCCATCTTTTGGTCTATCCCTTCCAGCCATCTTAACAGTGACGGATACAAATGCAGGTAAGGTCATTTATTGAGTGCTAAGTACAGCCACCAGCAAGTTTAAAATCAGTCTAAAACAAACAACTATAGGAAAGTTTAGACAAGTAATGACAAATAAAGTCCGATTAAAAAAAAAGAATCAATAGAGGGAGGTAATTAGGATAGGTCATGTGACTGAGTCATTAGTTGAGCTACAGACAGGTTAGGCCCAGCATATGAGTCATCAGTACATCTATAGGCATGTGTGAGTCAGGAATGAGTCATCAATACATCTATAGGCATGTGTGAGTCAGGAATGAGTCATCAGTACATCTATAGGCATGTGTGAGTCAGGAATGAGTCATCAATACATCTATAGGCATGTGTGAGTCAGGAATGAGTCATCAGTACATCTATAGGCGTGTGTGAGTCAGGAATGAGTCATCAGTACATCTGTAGAGGCATATAGTTATACCGGTAATGTTTAGTGTTGTCTGGCGTGGCGGGTGAGTCCTGTCGCCTGGTGTTCCTGAGGTTACGGATAGGTGGCACCGATCCGGATCTGTGGGACACCTGGCAACAAACCTAGGGGTCCTTATATAAAGCCCTGTGCTCACCTGCTACGTCAGAGGCCATGTAGGCCGCCGTACATGCTACCTGTGATGACATGTTTCCCTAAAACACCACTTACAGGGTAACTGGAAAGTGTAAACCCCGAATAAAACCCGTTGGCATACACTCAGAATACTGTCTTTGTGTTTCTTCCGAATAACGAGACACAAACCTAGCTGGTAATACCAAACCATTACACATCTATAGGCATGTGTGAGTCGGGAATGAGTCATCAGTACATCTACAGGCATGTGTGAGTCGGGAATGAGTCATCAGTACATCTATAGGCATGTGTGAGTCGGAAATGAGTCATCAGTACATCTATAGGCATGTGTGAGTCAGGAATGAGTCATCAGTACATCTACTGAAAGGTATAATCCATGCAGATGAGTATCCAGTACATCAAAAGATAGGCTTAGGTCATGTGAATGGATCAATCATCAGTACATCTAAAGTTCAAACAGGTTAAGGTCATGTAGGTTTTTATGGTAGGGTTTCTTTGTGCCCTAGATAAGGTCTGAGGTCATCTTAAGGGTAGTGATAGGATTCAAAGGTGAAGTAAGGAATAAAACATCTCACACTACACATTTACCGAAGCAATGGTGCTTATGCATCCCAATACCACATAGGCAAAATATTTGATGGACAGTCAGGCCTTTTAAAGCTTTTTGCTACAGGTAACACTCCAACAACTCACTGATTGACATGTCCCCTCCCTACCCCACCCACACCAGGGTAAGGTCATCTGAGTGAGGCGTCAGTACACCTACAGGCAGGTTATGGTTGTGTGAATGAGGCGTCAGTACACCTACAGGCAGGTTATGTTTGTGTGAATGAGGCGTCAGTACACCTACAGGCAGGTTATGGTTGTGTGAATGAGGCGTCAGTACACCTACAGGCAGGTTATGTTTGTGTGAATGAGGCGTCAGTACACCTACAGGCAGGTTATGGTTGTGTGAATGAGGCGTCAGTACACCTACAGGCAGGTTATGTTTGTGTGAATGAGGTGTCAGTACACCTACAGGCAGGTTATGTTTGTGTGAATGAGGCGTCAGTACACCTACAGGCAGGTTATGGTTGTGTGAATGAGGCATCAGTACACCTACAGGCAGGTTATGGTTGTGTGAATGAGGCGTCAGTACACCTACAGGCAGGTTATGGTTGTGTGAATGAGGCGTCAGTACACCTACAGGCAGGTTATGTTTGTGTGAATGAGGCGTCAGAACACCTACAGGCAGGTTATGTTTGTGTGAAGGAGGCGTCAATACATCTACAGGCAGGTTATGTTTGTGTGAATGAGGCATCAGTACACCTACAGGCAGGTTATGTTTGTGTGAATGAGGCATCAGTACACCTACAGGCAGGTTATGGTTGTGTGAATGAGGCGTCAGTACACCTACAGGCAGGTTATGGTTGTGTGAATGAGGCGTCAGTACACCTACAGGCAGGTTATGGTTGCATGAATATAAGATGGACCCACTGTCCCAGATTACAGGTCATTAGATGGGTCTTCATGCATCTCTATCATCATCATTTTGATAGTGTTGATCCAGTCATCACCATACATGTAGACTGACCAAGTTGAGAAATATTTAATGGCAAAGTGACCATATCCAACTGTCAGGGGACAGATAAAGAGGTGGATCTGCACTTGTACCCAAACATATAATTATGGACACCACACACACAGAGGACAGAAAATGAAGACATTGACCCCTTTAAAGATGGATTAGGGAGGCCCGTATGTGAATGAGTTAGTAGAGTATAAATTCCAATAGGTTCGTTTTGTGCATGGCTTGAAAATAAATAAGCAAGTTTATGGTTTGTGAATCCTTAATAGCCTAGATGGTAAAAAAATCAAATGGATGAACATTGACTACAGATATGAATAGCCAGAAGAGAACTCCATGTGAGATAGAAAGAACATGCTTATGGCCCAGTAAAATATACTTGCCTTTTTTAATGCATTCTATGGGAACAAAGATGTCCATATATCCTTAGTTAGTACATGAGTAAGGTTTTAGTTGCGATACTTGTATTGAAGTTAAAAGTAAGTATGGAAGCTAGTACACAGATTTTTGTTTGTTTAGTTTTACGTCCGGGGGCCATCGAGGAACTCAGACATTCAAGGGTTCTCGGACATTAAGTCCTTTCTTTTCTTTTTGGACAGGTATTTATATGCTGCTTGCCCGACACAGCAGTGACCAAATCTATGAATGACCGAATCTATGAGATGAATGACCAAATCTATAAGGAGGGTTGAGGAGGAAAACTGCTACTGGGCTTGATTCACTTAATCTTTTCGAAGGATAGCAAGGGTACACAGATGCCTCATCATATTACTGGAGTAGTACATTCTGAATTTCGGTATATCTAAGCTATAACAAATAGGCATACAAAAGGAGCTGCTAATTCTATAAATTATCCCGCATATAAGGCACATCCCACCTATAAGACGCACCCAGTCAATTTGAAAACTCGCAGGACTGAGGCTTTTGCCAGCAAAATCGAATGTCTCGCTGTAATCCTGGGACCTTGGGCTACGATTTGTCTTTAGGACTTGGGAATTGGACCATTATAAAGGTTTATACAGCCTAAAATAAAAGGCAGTACTATTTGTTAAGATTTAAAGAGTTGAATGATTAAAATTCAGAGGTTCCTCTCCTACAATGATAATCTTGAGGTGTTCGGTCCTGCCAAGATCAATCAGGGCCTGCATAATAATAAACTCTGCGGAACCGAACGGCATGCGAGGGGAGATTTTTTCGTATAGACTGCACCCCCCAGACTGAGCAATGCTTGTTCCGTGTATAAGACACACCCACATCCTCTGGATCGATATTTTGAAAAATCTCGCATACCTAAGGGTATATGGCACACCCCAAACTTTGGCTTTATGCTAGTAACACTAGGGGGTATGTCTTATTATCAGTACAAGACATACATCCTCATGGCTTTATGCAAGCCATACTTTTACTATAGAACAGTACAAAGCCCAAAAAAGTGCCTACACTTTGTATGTATGTGCCAATTAATGTACAGTTAACTTTTAAAATTGTTGCTGTTCATCAATTTTCAAAACCCCTGTGTCTTAATTTTCCTTGCTTATATCCCTCTCCTATAATTCTTTTGGGGTTAATGATTAATTGGAAATCTTATAAGGGAGGAAAGTAGAATAGGGGCGAGGCTTGTCAGACAGGATGTTGGTTTACAATCATAACATTAACAGAGACATAAAGACGTGCATACCTTCATTTGTGTTCCCATACCCAGGAAGTTGATGGTCTGTTTGGACAGACCATTGATTTCAAAGGTCACAGCCTCATTGTATTTGATGGGGTCACGTGGGTAGAATGTGAAGGTGACATCCACAGTGTGTCCTGGTGGGATGACCTGTGCCTCAAAGTTGTGTTGAAGGTATGCCGTTGGTATATACAAGCAGTCCACACTGTCGGGTAAACATGTTGTGTATATAAATTATAACAAAATGTTTCTTTTAACCAGTAGTACAGTATTCTTCCACATTTCTTATCACTACATAGATGTGAAGGAATCAAGTATAATTATACATGATGTTTTATTAGCGTCAAGGACTTTAGTGTCATGATATAAAACCTATAATTCCGACACCAAAAGTGCAACACTAAAAACCCGTTTTATGCCTCTTGAGATTGGGATAATGCTGAAGCCTCTGTACTGATATTCTTTATCCAGATATCTGTAGAAAGCTAAGATGAAGGGTTATCAGACTTTTTGTGTAATATTAGCACGGTTACCATCGAGATGAGCCCAAAATTTGAAATTTTCAGTATCTCAATACCCTCCATCACTCAAAATATGGTGCAAAAAGAACAGAAATACATGTTCCTCACCTGATGTCCTTCCTGTCACGGTTGGTGACCTTGAGGTCAATGGTGTGTGTGGGCATGCCTGCACGGTGAATGAAACAGGGACCAAAGTTGTGTGACGTGAAGTTAAAATGCACCCCAGGAAGGACGCCATGCCCGGCCACTTTTATTTCATATTCAGGGCCATTGGAGATCTGTTAAATATATTCACAAAAATCATCAAATTCACACGCTTAATGAGGCATGACTGATATACTTCCTGGTTTCAATCACGACTTAATACCTAATATCTTCTTAAACACATTACACAACTTAAAACAGCGAGACCAATTAGATGCCAATGTCATCTAACAGCAGAAGCGCTGTTACCAGCAAATGTGGAAATATACCAGAAACCCCACAAATGTTTACTGCAGGAGAGAAGAATAGTCATGAAGATCATAAACTTGACTGACCTTAAGCTTCAGCTCACATCCCCTCAGCAACAGTTTACTCGGTGGGCAGAATGCAAGCTGACACCTTTGTTTCTCCCCGAACATCACACCACCCAGCATAGGTGTCATGGTGACTGTGTTTTCCTTCCGTACTGTCCGCTCATTGAGGGACCATGTGTAGTCAAAGTTGAATTTGCCAGAATTGATGATGTAAATGTTTCTTATTGCCTTCTCATTTACCTCAATCTGAAATGGTAGCAACATAGTGGAAATCAATTGTCATGGTTTAGTAGCAACGCCCATATTTTCTCTGACAAAGTTAGCTTAAAATTTCTCATTAATTCTCATCAAGTACACTTCCTCAAGTTGTACAAAATGCTCGTTTCATCATGATAAAAAGCTGTTCTTAGTGTCAACGTGTTTACAACCTTTCTGCTCTGAGGCTCATGATGTGAAATGAAGTTGGGCTGCTTGTTAGGCCAAAAGAAAAATTTCATGCGTTTCCAGTAACATGATACCTAGGGTCGGTAGGTCGGATTTTTTATTTTTTATTTTATTTTTTTTTTTGTATAGAAATGTACGGGCAGGCCTATCTGATTCTTTGATGTCACGGTAAATGGCACCGCAAACGGCCTGTCTCGATCAGCTGACTGAGACATCTGATTGGATCAGAGCATATCAAACATGTTTGATCCATCCTGACTCGATCAGATGGACGTCCCACACACAGAGCTCCTCCTTGACTACCAATCCAGTAAGATGACTCAATCAGTCCGTTTGCGGTGCCCTTAAGATCATAGAAAACATATGACAAATGTAAAAAATATGCAAAAGATATGCCTAATGAAGCTGTTAACTTTACACCCAAAGATTATATATATGAAAAAAGTTATGAGAAATACGAAAAAATTCTCTAAAATTTAAAAAAAAAAATTATAGGGTGGGCCCTGTTTGGCTAGGGTCGGTCGGGAGACTGGAAACAAACCCTTTTTTTTTTTTATATATAAAATTGACCTTAGGGAGTGATCATTTTTTAACAACAGGGGGGGGGCTGGTGGTTTGAGGGGGGAAATTAGTGACTGGGAGGGGTCAGAATTTTTTCAATCCCTCAGATGGGGGGGTCAAAATAATTTCACCTGTTTTCAGTGGAAAACCCAGCGCGTTACTATAGGTTAAAAGGGCACGTTTGCACAAGATTTTCGCCCCTTATGGGGGGGGGGGGGTCAAAACAGTTTTCTACCCTTGAGGGGGGGGGGTCGAAATTTTTTTCGCGCGTCCGCGTGCAAACCCACCAGCCGCCCCCCCCGTTGTTAAAAAATGATCACTCCCTTAGTCTTATACCAGGTCAATTCTCAATTTTGGTGAGGCTGTCACTTAGTAATTGGCAACGGTACAATGGTTAGCTCAGGTCTACAGGTGAGGTCTTTTCTATAGATTTTCAGAATCTAGAAAGCTATGGGTTGCCAGTGATCTCTGCCCCCCTCCTGCCCCCGTGCACTGTTATTTGAAAGCTCTTGATGGTCTCTATCTGGATGAAGGACTGGTAAAACCCTACAAAATGCCACGCTTTGTACATAGGGTACTACAGTAACAAAGAGGGGGTGTACTACTAGGGACTTGCATAAATTTTTTTAATTGTTTGAAACATTTGATTATGGGCCCTGTCCTGTAGAGCTCGTTGCCAGCTTTTCAGATCTGTTTAGATTGTCTTTCTACTGTATATATGCACCAGAATGCACTACTATAATTATAGGCCTCTTACTTGTGAACATACACCACACACATTAAACGTGTACAATGGTTAGCTCAGGTCTACAGGTGAGGTCTTTTCTATAGATTTTCAGAATCTAGAAAGCTATGGGTTGCCAGTGATCTCTGCCCCCCTCCTGCCCCCGTGCACTGTTATTTGAAAGCTCTTGATGGTCTCTATCTGGATGAAGGACTGGTAAAACCCTGCAAAATGCCACGCTTTGTACATAGGGTACTACAGTAACAAAGAGGGGGTGTACTACTAGGGACTTGCATAAATTTTTTTAATTGTTTGAAACATTTGATTATGGGCCCTGTCCTGTAGAGCTCGTTGCCAGCTTTTCAGATCTGTTTAGATTGTCTTTCTACTGTATATATGCACCAGAATGCACTACTATAATTATAGGCCTCTTACTTGTGAACATACACCACACACATTAAACGTGCTGATTGAAACAGCGATGCATACATAATGGATATATTAGAGCGTATATAACACATGATTATAAATTTATAATGCATTGGGCAATGTTCACAATTATACTGATGCCTATATATTGATTGTACTAATAGCAATGGCTATATACAAGTAAAATTATTCCTGAGGCATGGCCGAGCCAATATTGCTACTGAAGTTCATGTATTTGTAAGTCAAGCAATAAAAACCTTTAAAATTGAAAAATTGAATTGAATTGTATATAGTTCCCGAGCAATCTTAATCTAAGATCCAAAATTGATGGACACTCGATCCCAATTGACACAATGGTTAAGCTGATAAGAGGACTGTTATCAAAATGGAATCCAGATAGGGCCAGAATAGACAGAGGAAAGAGGTTTTTTAACATAACTCAAGTCAATAATTCATATTTTTGCATGAAATTTTCAGTAAATATTATTCAGATATTGTGCCTTTGTTCCTCCATGCCCATTTGACCTGTGACCTACTTATGATTGACCTTTGACCTAATTAACTAGGTCAATTTGTTCAAACTATGATAACTACCAGAGGTTTCTCATAATTTGTGTACTTGCCATCAGAATTAACATTTATCCTACTGATAAATGATGATGTATGATATTAAGGTCAACCTCCATGAACCTGTAATTGACCTTTGACCTTCAAGTTCAGGCTATGAAGCCAAAACATAGCTAAGTACCTAAACACAATGGACCTGTTGAGATGAGAATCTGTATGCTCCCTAATGTATTCTCATTTATCAGAATTCTCATGCATGTTATATATCTTGACCTTAAATTTGACCTTTGACCTGATTAATCCATGCATGACCTAATTAATCACATTGTTTTCTCGCAATTCATAGGAAATTGCAGATTTAACACTAAATTTTTTTATGAAGCACCAACAGCAAAAGGTACATATTTTGATATCTATCAAGTATGTGTGTATTGACCTTTGACCTAGTAAAATAAGGTCAATCCATAAATAGGTCAACCTAGTTGAAATAGGGCAATAGAATGGCTCAGTCCCTATACTATGCTATAATCCCAGTGTCTAGGTTGCCTGCACTGAAGCTGCATTGACAAGGGTAAACTGTTATGGCTGGGGCTTCGTTGGGCTTATTCCTTCAGACTTGAAATTTGCAGGGAATATACTTAGGATATGTAGGAACACAACTATGTAGGTGAACTTTGGTGAACCTTTTTTTGTTTCTTAATTTTGGTCATTTTAAAATAAAAAATAAATTCAAAAGCCGCGACCATACAGAAATATTCTATGGACATCAAATATACACCTCTCATTGTAATCGCCTAATTCTAAGTTTCAATTTGGTATATTAACTATTATATTTTAGCCCAAATATTAAGCCCTCCAGCCACTATTATCTGCTGCTTGTACTGTAGCAGCATGGAAAGTTGTTTTGATAACAGTAACGGCGCTACACGCAGCGCGGACACGGCAGTGGTTTATGTAAGTGCCTAGTACTACAGATACCCACAGATATTATGTTACTACGGAAAAGAGGGGGTACACAAAAGCTATACTTACAGCAGCCGTCTGAAGTAGTAAACTTTGTTATAAATTCATTCATTGTCACTGATACTCACCTCTCCAAAGTTAATTTCATTGATGCAGTTATCCTTGAACTCTATCTTGTTACCACTTGAGTCTTCGCAGAGGACGAGGCAGTTCATAGAGTAGCCTTCTGCCTTAACATTCAGTGTGAGTGGTGTGGACTTCCGCTTGATGGCAGACACCAAATTGAAGTTAACCTCCTTCTCTGAGTTAGGTGTGAAGTAGATCCGAAGTGGTATACTGGAAATAAGAGAAAGTGTCTGATGCATACAGTAAGTCTAAATGTGATTTCTAATGTGAATGTCTGAGACAGTCACCAATAAAATCCTGCTGACAGAATTAGCTACACCTGACACCCCCAACTGTAGCAAGTGTCTGATCAATAAGTTTTCATAATTCTAGATCTGTGGTTCCTTTATAGTTCTCATTGCACCACCATCCGCCATAAAATGGAAAAGCCTTAAGGAAGTGTTATACTCTGCATATAGCCTCGGCATATAGACCATTTCATAACCCTGTTGCGGCTTATAGCATTATCAGGGTGTCAAATAAGCACTGGTCTCGAATAAGAGTAAGGGGTAAAGAAATAAATCTTTAGCACTAAAGCAGTATTTAAACCAGACAGCAATTAAAAGATAGAGGCAAAAATATGTAACAAAGTAGCATTGTATTGGGGACCATAGTTAGACTGCTCTACCTTGGAAAATATACCATCAATTATATGACTACTCCTCCCTTACAGCATGCCTATCTCATATACCTACTGACTAAAACTACTTCTAAATCTTTCAACTTGCAAGTAACCAATTGAGTAAATACTCCTCCCTTACAGCATGCCTGTCTGAGCTATGTATAGCTACAGCATTACACTGTATAATTATAATAACATGAAATACATATTACCACCAATCATCCTTAGGGGAACATCCAATCAACTACAGAGAATAGCCAATCAAGGTAGTGAACTACCTAATTAAGACTTGTCTAGAAATGAGGTCAGCACTTGTTGATGAAAATACACATCTACAGCTGATGCAATATCTCACACCACCCAGCCTGTTATCTATTAGACTATTTAATTTTACAATAGACTAAAAACCAATCTTCTAACCATAGGTTTTTACTCATATTCTCAGTTTCTACTTCCTTATCTACTTCCTAATGCCACACAAACTTGTAGTTAAAAAGCTTCATTAGTTTTGGAGATAATTTTAATTTCAATAAACTTCTAACGACCAGTTTTATCACAAATTCCATTAGTGATTACTCCTTTTTCTTGCCAACCCTCTCTCATAAAATTGGGGACTGACGTCATATGCTATTCATAGCTGCAATGTTACACTGATGGTCTTCAATAATAAGCACTGGTCTCAAATAAGGGCCAGGGGTACAGATTGAAATCAATGAGCGACTGGGTGCTTAAACGGGCCATCAATTACACAAGGGGTCCATGGTTAGGAGATTGTGTTAAGGATTCAATTGAAAATTTAGAATCTAAGATCTATGATCAAGAGGCCCGTGTTAAGGATGCAATTGAGAGGATTCAATTTAGGATCTGTCATCTATGATCAAGATATTAGGGTTTCATATTTAAATTTGACGATCAATTCTGAGTTTAATATCAATTCTAAAAGCAGTTAAATTGCAGTGCATTTCCCGGATTAGAAATTTATCCCATATTTTCGGCAAAGTAAACACAGCAAAGCTGTAATGCCGTTCATATTCATATCATGTTCTAAGAAGTATAGAATTGATTTACAACATTTTTAATATGATAGTAGATCAAAATTTTCAGAACAAATATTATTTTAATACGGAATCTAAAAGCCCTTCATATGTTGTGTGTTTTGCAATTTATTAATCTATAACATACTTTCAGGAAAGTAAACACAATCTAGAGAGACGAGTGGTGGAGCTCCCGCACACCTTGACACTACCTAATCAAATGAGGCTGTTGCTAGCCTGGCCCACTCTGTTGCTATACAAAATTCCCATCATGCAACTGTCTACAGACAGAGGATGTGACATCACAATGGGACTCCAGCCAATCACTGAAGGTCTACCTACTGGAGGAGACACTCTCCACCCTTAGGTGTAGTTACCAAACACATGTTTGGTGGCTTGGACACTTTGTATCCAAGTGTGATGTTTCATTTATAGGTTTCGACCCCTCAGGTCTCATCAGGTGTCATAAATAAAGGTGTAAGCAATTAGGCTTGTGGAATTTCCACTAATTATGCATCCCAGAATTTATTTTAAATAAAGGGGTTGGTTGCTCAACAATGAGCTGAAGGGAATTTTTAGTATAGAAGTCTATTTATCACAGAATAGGCTTCTGATATTAACACAAGGGGTGATATCCAGGTAGTGTAGTGATCAGTGATCACAGGGTTCTCCTGCAGTGTAACCAGAGATGATTAAAAATCAAACATGTTGCATGGGGTACCGCTAACATCGTGTGTTTTTAGACGAGGGAGGGGGGTACCCCAAAGAGAAAGTCATTGTTGTGTTAATTCACCAATCTAATAGTTGGGTGCATCTATTAGGTTGAGACCGAAGGGTACTTGAGTTTTGAGTTTCAACATCCAGTCCCTTTCTAATTTATTGCGAATATTGGTCGCCATAAGAGAGCGTGGAGTTCTATGTATGAAGTCCACTACATGGATTTCCATGTCAGTCAGGCCTTGGTGTCCGTTGGAATTAAAATGATGACCCATTTGGGTTCCCATTTTCTTGTTCACAACGTTGCCAACATGTGTGCAGAATCTGTCCATAAGTCTGCGTAGTGTTTGGCCGACATACTGTTTCTTGCATCTTTTACATGATAAACAGTATATCAGATTGCTACTTTTGCATGTGATGTTTATCTTTGCTTGGTAGCTAGTGCCAGTAGATCCTGATTTTATCTCACCACTGGTATTAATCAACGGACAATATCTGCAATTGTCCGTGTGGCACTCATTAGAGAGTTTACCACTCAGAGCCGCACGGGGTTTTGTGGCCTGGTCTGGGTGGTAATTGGTTTTGGAGGAGACTAGACTGTCCCTAAGGGACGGCGGTTTCCTGAGGCCCACAATGAGGCGTTGATCATGTAGGTGTTTGGTTCTTGCGGAGGTGGCCAATATTGGCCAGTTCTGTCTCACGATCCTTTGTATGTTGTTGAAACAAGGGTGAAAGGTGGTGACCATTATGGTCGCCGGGTCGTTATCGCCTTCTTGTCTCTGTGCATGGTAGTCCAAAGGGTCAGGTCTTGGTTCCCAGAGTGCCCGGGTGAGGCTCTCTGCAATCAATTTGTGGGGGTAACCCCTGCATTTGAAATGTGCTGCTTTAATAAGGCTTTGTTTAATAAAGTCATTGGTACTGGAGCAAATTCTCCTAATGCAGAGGAATTGTCCATATGGGATGCCCTTCTTGCAGTGCATAGGGTGTGATGATTCATAATGTAAATAATTATGAGCATCGGTGGATTTGTTATGTAAGGTGGTGTTCAGATGGTCACCTTCTTTCATAACCTCAGTATCCAGGAATGGGACCATTTTGGTCGAGATTTCATGGGTAAATTTTATGGAGTGATGTACTCCATTTAGATGTGTGATGAATTTCATCAATTCCTCCCTTCCATGATCCCACAGGAGGAATATATCATCTATGAATCTGACCCACATTGTGGGTTGTTTTTCATAAGTGTAGACAAATCTGTCTTCAAAGTCTGCCATGAAGAGTTTGGAAAGTAAACACAGCAATGCTGTAATGCCGTGCATATTCCTATGATGATCCAAGGAAAAAAGATCATTATATATGAACTCTATGGCCTTTGGAATGGACCTATACTTAAATATATGCTCTGATTGTGGTGCTTCCTCGCTCTCCATGTAAAATCCTGTCCCATTGCTATAGTATGGAGTAAACCTATGCCTGGATTAAAATATGCAAATAAGGAATGTGTGTGAGGGTTGGGAGTAGTGTGGTGGTGGTATTGGTGGTGGTGGTGTCACAATGGTCACTAACATCCATCTGATAACTTTTGAAGATCAAAATTGACCATATATGGCCTGGATCCCTGTGATTCCTTAAACCAAGATGGCCAACACACAAGGAAAACAAAAGAATTAGGTAGTTGAGGTGTCCCAATGGTCACTAACATCCATCTGATAACTTTTGAAGATCAAAATTGACCATATATGGCCTGGATCCCTGTGATTCCTGAAACCAAGATGGCCGACACACAAGGAAAACAAAAGAATTAGGTAGTTGAGGTGTCCCAATGGTCACTAACATCTATCTGATAACTTTTGAAGATCAAAATTGACCACATATGACCTGGATCCCTGTGTTTCCTAAAACCAAGATGGCCGACACACATGGAAAACAATAAAATTGGGTAGTTGAGGTGTCCAAATGGTCACTAACCATAACTTTTGAAGATCAAAATTGACCATATATGACCTGGATCCCTGTGTTTCCTAAAACAAAGATGGCCAACACACATGGAAAACAACAAAATTGGGTAGTTGAGGTCCCCCAATGGTCACTAACATCCATCTGATAACTTTTGAAGATCGAAGTTGACCATATACGGCACATGGCTATTGTATTATTGACCAATGGGAGGCATCCCTGGCATATACTGCGGAGTCGGGGGCTGAAGGTGTTAGTCATAGTGCCGTCGGGGTCTAATGGCAGCCCCCAGCTGATAATGGCTATGTGAGCTATATGGCCTGGATCCCTGTGTTTCCTAAAACAAAGATGGCAGACATATATGGAGAACAATAAAATTAGCTAGTTGAGGTGTCCCAATGGTCACTAACATCCATCTGATAACTTTTGAAGATCGAAGTTGACCATATATGGCCTGGATCCCTGTGTTTCCTAAAACAAAAATGGCCGACATATATGGAGAACAATAAAATTAGGTACTTGAGGTGTCCCAATGGTCACTAACATCCATCTGATAATTTTTGAAGATCAAAGTTGACCATATATGGCCTGGAACGCGTTTTCTAAAACAAAGATGGCCGACACATATTGAAAAAAAAAAAAAGAATTAGGTAGTTGAGGTCTTTCAATGGTCACTAACTTCCATCTCATAACTTTTGAAGATCGAAGTTGACCATATATGACCTGGATCCCTGTGTTTCCTAAAACAAAGATAGCCGACACACATGGAAAACAATAAAATAGGCTAGTTTAGGTCTCCCAATGGTCACTACCGTAATCTCTCGCGTAGAAGGCGCAGCTCGCGTAGAAGGCGCACCCCCAACTCAGAGAAGGCAGATCCGCATAGAAGGCGCATCTGCTGCTTCTGAGTCTAATATTTGAAAAACCCGCGTATAAGGCGCACCCCTAACTCAAGGAGCATGGTCCAGACAAAGGACCCAACCCACAGGGGCATTTCAAATATTGCCTGCAACTATCAATACCCCAACTGGTCATGTATTTTCTTTAACCAAAGAAAAGGTGTTGTCTATACCATGGTGCTCTAAATACCCTTAAACTGCTGAATGAAACATGCCATTGTGCTCACCATAAAAGTGTTTGGAAATGTGTGTACATCCTACTCACTGAGAGCTTTGTTAATTACACTATTGTCCTTTTAATCAAGAGAATTCATGCAGCATTATAATCAATAATCCTGTCATAGTGTGTGCTGCCACCTGGTGTTATTCTAGGAATCATTTAACTCATTAACTACTATTGATGCCAATTGTCTTCATATGGCCCACAACTGATGTTATTTGGTATCATTTTGAAAGGTACAATACTGTTCATTTTTTGAAAGAAATAATCCTCTGATTTGCATTATGTGTTAACAAGTTATAGATAAGACAGGTTCAAAACAAATTTGTTATTTGTTCATATCATACCCTCCCATTGATTATCTAGGCCCACACTGTTATAACAGAGAAATAGGCCTGTCTTCTAGAGACATGGCATGCTGGGATACTAGTAGTTTGTACAACACCAGGTGGCAGCACACACTATGACAGGATTATTGATTATAATGCTGCATGAATTCTCTTGATTAAAAGGTCAATAGTGTAATTAACAAAGCTCTCAGTGAGTAGGATGTACACACATTTCCAAACACTTTTATGGTGAGCACAATGGCATGTTTCATTCAGCAGTTTAAGGGTATTTAGAGCACCATGGTATAGACTACACCTTTTCTTTGGTTAAAGAAAATACATGACCCTGTGTACATCTTTCTGGTTTGGAAAATGGAGGTACCCCACGTATAAGGCGCACCCCCAACTCAAGGCAATTACCCTCCCGCGTATAAGACCCAGTCACGATCTGATTCGCGTATAAGACGCGCCTTATACGCGGGAGATTACGGTAACATCCATCTGATAAATTTTGAAGATCAAAGTTGACCATATATGGCCTGGATCCCTGTGTTTTCTAAAACAAAGATGGCCGACACATATTGAAAAAAATAGAATTAGGTAGTTGAGGTCTTTCAATGGTCACTAACATCCATCTTATAACTTTTGAAGATCAAAATTGACCATATATGACCTGGATCCCTGTGTTTCCTAAAACAAAGATGGCCGACACACATGGAAAACAATAAAATAGGCTAGTTGAGGTCTCCCAATGGTCACTAACATCCATCTGATAACTTTTGAAGATCAAAATTGACCACATATGACCTGGATCCCTGTGTTTCCGAAAACCAAGATGGCCGACACACATGGAAAACAATAAAATTAGGTACTTGAGGTGTCCCAATGGTCACTAACATCCATCTGATAACTTTTGAAGATCGAAGTTGACCATATATGGCCTGGATCCCTGTGTTTCCTAAAACAAAGATGGCCGACATATATGGAGAACAATAAAATTAGCTAGTTGAGGTGTCCCAATGGTCACTAACATCCATCTGATAACTTTTGAAGATTAAAATTGACAATATATGAGCTGGATCCCTGTGTTTCCTAAAACAAAGATGGCCGACACACATGGAAAACAATAAAATAGGCTATTTGAGGTCTCCCAATGGTCACTAACATCCATCTGATAATTTTTGAAAATCAAAGTTGACCATATATGGCCTGGATCCCTGTGTTTTCTAAAACAAAGATGGCCGACACATATTGAAAAAAATAGAATTAGGTAGTTGAGGTCTTTCAATGGTCACTAACATCCATCTCATAACTTTTGAAGATCAAAATTGACCATATATGAGCTGGATCCCTGTGTTTCCTAAAACAAAGATGGCCGACACACATGGAAAACAACAAAATTGGGTAGTTGAGGTCCCCCAATGGTCACTAAGATCCATCTGATAACTTTTGAAGATCGAAGTTGACCATATATGGCCTGGATCCCTGTGTTTCCGAAAACCAAGATGGCCGACACACATGGAAAACAATAAAATTAGGTACTTGAGGTGTCCCAATGGTCACTAACATCCATCTGATAACTTTTGAAGATCGAAGTTGACCATATATGGCCTGGATCCCTGTGTTTCCTAAAACAAAGATGGCCGACATATATGGAGAACAATAAAATTAGCTAGTTGAGGTGTCCCAATGGTCACTAACATTCATCTGATAACTTTTGAAGATTAAAATTGACAATATATGAGCTGGATCCCTGTGTTTCCTAAAACAAAGATGGCCGACACACATGGAAAACAATAAAATTAGCTAGTTGAGGTGTCCAAATGGTCACTAACATCCATCTGATAACTTTTGAAGATTAAAATTGACAATATATGAGCTGGATCCCTGTGTTTCCTAAAACAAAGATGGCCGACACACATGGAAAACAATAAAATAGGCTAGTTGAGGTCTCCCAATAGTCACTAACACCCATCTGATAATTTTTGAAGATCAAAATTGACCATGTATGGCCTGGATCCCTGTGTATCCTAAAACAAAGATGGCCGACACATATGGAAAACAATAGAATTAGGTAGTTGAGGTCTTTCAATGGTCACTAATATCCATCTGATAACATTTGAAGATCAAAATTGACCACAAATGACCTGGATCCCTGTGTTTCCTAAAACCAAGATGGCTGACACACATGGCAAACAATAAAATTGGGTAGTTGAGGTGTCCCAATGGTCACTTACATCCATCTGATAACTTTTTAAGATCAAAATTGACCATATATGGCCTGGATCCCTGTGTTTCCGCAAACCAAGATGGTCGACACACATGGAAAACGGTCCCAAGACTCCAAATAATCCAATGCCACGCCACTTAAAACTCCTTAAAAAGTGCATCATACTTATGTGTACATGTATACATAAATATACATGTAGGTGGCCTTTAGTGGGTTAATAGTCAGTGGTGCTGAGAAATGCATCACCAGCAGAAGAGAACCACATGGTGCTGGGGGAGGTGGTGGCAGGCAGGTATGGGGCCACCACAGGAGCACAGCCACCACCACTATTCAGAGGTGGGTGGGGGGGGGGGGGTATATATGCTATATACTATGGCCCTGCCTGAGCTGTCCAGGGCTACCACCACTCTGTCCCCAGGGTCTACAATAACAGGTCCACCAACACCACCACTTCTATGCTTGACTGATTTGCAGATTTTAATCCAGGTATAGGCATACTCAATACTGTACCTATGACAGGATTATACATGGAGAGCAAGGAAGCACCACCATGAGGGCTTGTATTCAAGAATGGGTCCCCTCCTATAGCCGTTCATTCCTAAGAATGAACGGCAATAAAGCTCTATGCAAAAGCTGTGGCTTGTAGGATTGTCCTGAATGTAGTGTGGCTTATATGTGGGTGTGGCTCAGACATGATCATATGCAGAGCTTTATGATAGAACATAAAAGTGATCTTACCTTGTCTTTGGTGGTATAACTTGTGTCATAGGGTCGACCCGCAAACTGGCTTCATATCCAGCAGAGTGACAAGATGCCTCATCAACAGCAAAGGTGAATGGGAGGTTCTCATTGTTTATAACGTGAATGACTTCTAGAGATTCATGACCTGTGGAGAATTCGAAAGTAAATTCAAGTTTTTTTTCCTATTTCCTATCAACATACATGACACTATGAATTACTGAATACCCCCGGTATACCTATAAGCTGCATATATACGTAAATCGTACCTCTGGGGGCTAACCATAAAGTTGGGTGAAAACTTCTATGGACCCAATCATACATGAGGTATTTCGAAAATCCAATTAAAAGATGAGCGTTCGAGGGAATAGGGAGAGTTCTGTATTTCCTTGGACACAATGAAGACTAAATTTGGACGTGCCTAGGGTTGCTTCTTAATGTAAATGTAGCAGCTCCATAAAATCAAGTCTAGGTGTTCCTTGTGCATGCATCATTGAAGGGGAAAAAAGAAAATAGAGGTGTGGCTTATGTTTTCAACACATTCTGTTTTGGATCAGAACTTTTTTTACTTTTTTCACTGCAGAGAAAATTGTTCATTTTGAGCCACTTCCCTTCACTTTCTTTCTGATTTTTCTTTTCGTGTAATACTATATCCTTGCATATAGGGAATTGTACTCCAGCGAAATTTTGCAACGACTGTTATGGCTTTTAGGCCATGGCATGATAAAGGGGTAAAGTCCAAAAGTCTTAATTTTTAGACCCAGTACTAAAAGATTTCTGAGCTAAAGACCTACCTATAAGCAGACTTTTGAAGTTGAGGTGTGACCGGTCGAGGGTGACATCTGGGTCGCAGGTGTTGCCCACCAGGAGGAAGGGTACAGATATATTCTGTTCAGGTATCACAAACCGCCAGAAGGACTCGGTCAGTCCCACCGCCGAGGACAAGAACTCAAAGCCAACCTGTAGAACATTGGTATAGGAAGTACAGTCATCTAGATTTGACGGATGTGTGAGGGTTTGGTTACTGACATAAACTGAAACTTAAGGATCTATTTTTTCCTTAAAATATCTGGCTAGTTTATATGGCGCCTCTCTACAACCTTAATTTATTTCCTTTACCTCAGTCTTTTTCCCGCTGCGTATTTCTCCCTCCTGTACAATGCATGTGAAATCTGGCACACGCTTTGGGTTGAACTCGTCCTCATTGACCCACATGAAGCTGTACCGATGGTTGGTAGGGTTGACAATGAAGAACTTAATTGCATTCTTCACACCGATGCCTATATTGTTGAATTCAATGACACGGGTGTTAGGGTCTAGTGTGGTGCCTGGTGGAGCTCCTCCTGGGCCACGTAGCTCTGGGTTACGTCGAGCTGAACTGATGTAGTCTGAGTCCTCCAGTTCAAAGTGGCAATATGGCATGAGACTACGTGCACGTACTGCCACAACTGGCCCCTGTTTACCCTCTTCTAGATTAGGTACGCTGAAATAATAGGTGAAGTTATATTAATTTGAATTTGCTTAAATTGACCCTTTGTATTGGTACAATGCGTCAGAAACTAATAACAAGCAATGACTGGAAAATAGCAACAAATAGTACTTCTTCTTATAATCTATCATACTGAACATGACCATGGTGTAAAAAAAAAATGCACTGACCTGCAGACAAGACGAGCGTCATATTCCTGCATGTCCAGCGGTGAGAACTTCACCTTGAAGGTTTGTTTCTTGTTGCCTAGGATAGAACCTGTCTCTGGTTCAATAGTAAAAGGCATGTAGCTAACATCACTGATAACGCTTGATACAGCAGAACCTGGGCGGTTATCCATAGCAGATGCTGAGCGAACAGCTAGTGCAGATGCTGTGGATGGACGCTCTCGCGGTGAGTCAGCAAAGGTTACTGATCGTGGTGCTAATGGGTTGAAATTCTCCATAACTATTTGCCAGTTATAGTCCATGGCCACAGAGCCTCTGTTTGTCACTTGGAATCTGAAAATATGGCATACAGGGTACAGAAACATTTAGTCTCAAACTGCACAGAATGTTGCATGGTACTTAAGAATTCTCAATTTCTTTTCAAGTTACTTTCAAGAAGATTTTTTATTAAGGTCTCAAAAATGAAGACGACAGTGGTAATGGATAGATTTAAGGCTTATTGGTAAGAAACATGATATGAGACTCACTCATAGACCCTAGTCTGGAACATGAGGGTGTCCTTGAAGCGCACACTGTCAGTCTTACACTTGTACTTGCAGTAGTCGGCATTAGCAGAAACGAGCATGTCGACCGTCCGTGCTGAATCAGCAACCTCGATGTATGCAGGTTCTGGCTCTGTCTCTACAACCTTCTTCTTAGCTGGCCGCAAAGAGGGTGTAACAGGGACTGGCGTGGGCGCTCCCTTATTACTACTGCAACACATTATGAATGTATCACCAATTACTGGGTTAGTCATTTATTTTAATCTTTTTCTTTTTATTTTTGTTTCAACTACTATTCGGGATAGTTCCTCATGTGTAACCAAAAAGTAACCATACCTTTAGTTCTTAATCTGTGATCTGAGTCAAATAAATGGGATAATAATTGGAACATGAATACAAATAGCAAATTGGTGCTCTTGAAGTCATAGAAATTATCAGAGAACCTGGGGTAAATCAGTATCAGTGAGGTATAAGATAAATAGATTGATTTGGGGGAAATTAGCTTACCCTTCTGTCATGACTGGAGTGGGTGATACATCCACCCACTTCACAGTTCTGAGTCGGTCGTCCCAATCGGCCACTTGCCCCTCACCCTTATCAAATGTAATTTTCACCACTTTACAAGCCACCTTTTCCTCAGCCAATGATCGAGGTGCATCTGACTTGAATGTCACTGACATGTCCTTAGACCGGCCAGCATGGAGGTGACCAACATTGGGAGAGAAGCGGAGCTGGGCATGGTCAGGCCAGTGGAAACGGACGGCATCTGTCTTGGAGTGGTTAGTCATGGTGAAGGACAAGGACCGCGGCTCATTGATGAAGATGTCAGCAAATCCGATATGGTTACACTTTGCAGCTGTTTAATTTAATCAATATCACCTTGTTAGAAATGGGAGCAATGTTTAAGTAAAGATTATTCATCATAGCCTGATAGTCACTGGTAAGCCCAGTGCTTTACTCTACTGATATTTTTTTTAGGACTTGACAATCGTGACATTTGGCAGTGCTAGGGTGTGGAGGGTTATAACCCTTGTCCTATAGAGTATACCTGATATCCACTATTTTTATACATCCACTGCTGCCTGCCACTTCATTTATCAATCTTAAAGTTATCAAAACTTATTATTCATTTCATTTCTCGTTAGTTTGAGTCATATATCCTATGCTTTCTCATGGAATCATACATGAGACCATTTTTAGAGAAATAAAAAAAAAAAAAAAAGAAGTTTTTATAATAAGTCATGAAATCAAGTGCCGGTAAAACACCTATAGCAAGTAAAATACTAAAAAAAACAACCAATAAAAACAAAAAGGAAACACGAAAAAAAAAACATGTTCTAATATACATTCTCTTTGTAGATCAATCATATTCATATGACGTTCATCGTGCAATGTATACAATTAATCAGGTGCTAAAATAGCAGTGAAAGAATTTGATGTTCCCGATCATTTACCTTCTATAGCTATACGATTTTCATCCATTGTCTCAACTTGATAGGTGATATAAGATTATAAATGGAGGTTTAAAAACATATTATTGGTTCTGTTATAGACCTCATAACGAAGATATGTTAGGTGTAATAACATTTCCCTTTGATTTGCTTTTATATTCCTAGAGTCTGATTTCATTCAGTCTGTTATATACAGAGACTATCTAGCTTCAATCTATGTGAAGCTGTTTTGATGTACTACCGTAATCTCCCGCGTATAAGGCGCGTCTTATACGCCAAACAAAATGCTGCTGAGTCTTATATGTGGGAGGGACATTGCCTTGAGTTTGGGGTGCGCCTTATAGGGGGGGTATTTTTACTATAGAACAGTACTAAATTAACAAAAATCTGCCCTTAGAGGTGCGCCTTATACGTGGGACAGGCCTCCCTGAGTTGGGGATGCGCCTTATACGCGGGCTGCGCCTTATACGCGGGAGATTACGGTACCCTATCATCTCGTTTAAGTACTTGGCTTTGATGAGGTTTCTTTCGCAAATAAGTGTTGGAGGTAAGAGAACCTTGAAATATGTCTTTTGTAGGCAGTAAAAGCAGATCTTGAATAATTGCTTGTCTTTGACAAGGGCGAGGGTAATAATACCTTCAAATCGATATGCGTAGGGCAGTAAAATGCGATAATACAGTATATTCAATTAAGAGGATAGTAATATTGATGCTCTTATATAGTCTTTGAATGTTTTTTTTGGGTTAGATTTTCAAAACGTGGCAGTCTTGTGCACAAGATTTTCTTAGGACTATCCAGAGAATGATGAGATTCAATACCAAATTGAAATGTAAAACATACCTGGTACATCATCGTCTGCCATGCTACCTTCTTCATTTTCAGGATCTACAGCTGTCACCACTGAGTGAATGTTATCCAGGGTGATGTCGTCTACATATCCTTCTCCGACCATCATGATAATGGAGTCTTCATACTGGTTGTCTACCACACTCAGTTTGATGTGTGCCTGTGAGCGCTGTGAGAGGGTGGGGCGGAAGATTGCATCAAAGACTGCTTTCTCGCCTACATTAATGATGATGGAGGCTGTGTGAGGACGTCTGCGTCCATCGTCATCACTCATAACAGCCTGTGTGCCTCCAACAGGGCGCAGTGAGAAGGCGCCATCAGGGTCAACCATGTCAAGGTCAACCTGAAACAAAAAGTACATACCATAATCTCCCACGTATAAGGTGCAGCCCGCGTATAAGGCGCACCTAGAGTTTTGGGAAATTGTCAAAAAAATGAAAAATTCATAACTTTGGTTCTACTGAATGAATTTTCAAAATTCAAAGACCTATGTGTAACTTGGGCCCCATGGACCCCCCTGGGCCCCCATATATCCTATTATGGCTAAGGGGGCATGTAACATGTCAAAAGAAAGGTCTTGGAGTCCCCCTTGTGGATGCAATTAGCACTAAAAAAAAACAAACCCGTGTAAGACGCGCCTTATGCGCGGGGGATTACGGTACTTGACACTCTTTTCATGGGTACGTTATTTAATTAATACTTTGTAGTTTGGCTATACTTGAGGGCTTCTTACCAAGTATATCTTTAATTGTCAGGGTCAGATCCAGGATTTTGAAAAGGGGGGGGGGGCGCACCCCTCATTTTGGCTAAATTCTAGGGTAAAAAGAGTTAGGTAAACTCCTAAGTACAGGAAAAAGATTGTGATTATGGAGCCAACCCATCAAGATCTTAAGACAAGGAACCTTCATACATCTACTAAAAGTCAATGTGTCTGTTGATGGCCATTTTTCAAATCTAGACTCTGTGCAGGAATCCACAAACTGCTACACCGATGCAAATCGACTTCATTTAGCAAGAGAAAATGAACGTTAACGAATTGGAGGTCTAACTATAAGGACAGTACCTTGCTGGGCAGCGTGCCGTCATTAGCAATGATAAGGGGCATGGTCTGCGCCTGGCCAACAAGATTTCGTTTGAAGAGGAGCAGTGACTGGCCCTTTTTGTTCCTGACTGATGGTTTGTGTACGGCAATGCGTGGTAGATTGCCTTCTCCTGATACCTCAAAGGTCAGATTGCGACCCTTAGCTTGGTTTGGTGGCACTCCATCCAAAGCGGCTTCAAATATGGCATTGAATTGCTGCAAACAAGAAAAGAATATCATCACTGATCATAGAATGCAATCTGGAGCTATAACTCTTCTTTAGTAGTGGATACGAATATACCGGTAGATAACAGTGTATTGACTTCTTAATCCTTGTAGAATAATCTATAAATGGTATCAGGTGGTATAACTACCTGCATGGAAGGAGGCTGGAAGCTGACAGTGGCATATATGTGACTGTGAGACGGGATCTGTGCTCGTGGAGGATCTATCTCAAATACTTCAGGCTGTTTGGCACTGTGCTTTGTCTGTGTTGGTCTCACCGTAAACAACACATCACACGGTACCTACAAGACAATAACACAAGGTAAGCAATTATGTATGGACATACTGACATATATCTCTTAATATCTTAGTTATTTCATACAATATGTACAAATACATATGTTGCCAGTGGTGCTGCAAAGCTACTATTGATAAAACCTGTTTGCTACAAACCAATATGAGTATTTTATCTTACTAAATAGTGACCTACCTTAATTGTATTTGTGATCTTGAACCTTGCTTTGGCTTTCACACCAACAAGAACATTGTTGAACACAAACCGGTTCTCCTCCTCCCCGTAGATACCGCCCCCCTCAGCAGCAGCATTCTGCTGGTACACAGTCAAGTTACGCACTACTCTGTGCTCCTCAAACACTGATCCAATGTCATTCACATTGATGGCTGGTACACACGCTTCTGCCACCAGTTTGTATGGGATACCAGTAGGGTTGTCTGTTGGATCACGCCCTGTGACATCTATGGCAATTTCCTGCAGGTTGAGAATATAAAAGTCAATCATCATAATTGCAGGATCAATTAAGAAAAAGAAAATGGTATGTATACAATCATAGTTGTAGTAATGAGGAGGAGATACCACATACTGTCGCTTCAATTGTTGCACTGAGGTGATAATACTGCATTTCAATTTGTCTATATATATTGTACCAGAAAGAAATAGAAGTCTTCATATATTTCTGATTGCCTTATTGTAGTACCATAAACCTCTGCCTGTGTATAAGCCACGATATATATGTGAACCAGATGCCTTTTGCAGCTTGTATAATGTGCCGTCAGGGATGTAGCTTATACTTGAGTCTATACCTTTATAGAACAGTATAAAACCTTCAATTGTCAAGCCTAAAGTGCAGCTTATAGCTTTTCCCAAATGTAGTGAGTGCGGCTTATACGCAGGAGTTAACAGTAATACTACATATATATTATGTACTTGCCTCTTCACAACGGCCAGGATTCTCAGCTACGCAGTCTACTGTGATCGTCTGATGGCCTCCAGGTAGGATGTAACCAAATGCAGGGAAGATCGTGAACATACCCAGAACCAGACGTGACTGGTTAGCGCCACCCACCTCTTGTCTGTCACGCAGAAAACAGAAATACTTGTTTCAGATTTCCATCACTTATTCTTTCCTTTTTTTTTTTAACCAATGGTCAGACAGGTATATTTAATCACTTCTCTCGGAATGATATTAATTGTCCCAAATGTCCTCTACACGAAATAAGATAGTTATAGGTTAGTCTCACTTTGTTATATTAATGAGCTATGACCATAGAGTAGGCATTCGAATTAAAGTTTTACATTCACCCAATGAGAACCACCTATCATAAGTACCATTCTTACAGAACCAATAAATGGTGGTATTCTAAGTTTGAGCCCCTTATACAGCATCTAATTTTGTTAAATTTTGAAATCAGGGGGAAAAAAGCAAGCTGCTGTTATCTACGAGTGCGTGTTGAGATATATTCTAAAGGTTACTTTTGGATCATGGCGTCTTCACTGTGGGTAACATTTGTGAGGGTTGAATTGCATTTATCGTATAGTGATTTCTGTGTGACTAAGGGTATGGCTAGACTTGCCCAATGCCTTGCAATTGTTGATTTTATTTCCGAACAGCATTGCCACTTGACATAAAAACGTTGTTTTTTTTTACGTAAAAAAACCCCCAAAAACGTTTTTATTGGTTTCCCTATTGGTTATTTGGTTGAAAATTGGTTGAAATAACGTTTAAAAACGTTTTTTTTGCCAAGTGGGTTGGAATAGGCCTATGTGCAATTCTTGTGCTACCTTAGCACTACAAACATAGTCAGTCTGGCTTCACTTATTATGGAAAATTAGTTAATCGTATGTCTTTCCCAATCATATATTTATGAGGTGTTTATTGCAAAAGGTAAATGGGTAAATGTGGTAAAGAGGTAGGGTGGTCGCATGGATATAATGGGGGTGAGGTACTGGACTGCTTCCTCGAACAAAAACAGAAATGCCTCAAACCTATTGTTGCGCCTGGTGAATGATAAACAAAGTAAACCAATGAATCCTGAATCACTTACTGAGATAACAAACACATTATGTATAAAGTGAACATCGCATTCATTCTAAAGAGCGCTCATGCTCTCTAATAAGCGCCTCTTTTTTTCTTTTTTTTTTTTGCAGCCCAAGTGCACACCACTGAAAGATGGGTAAAACAGCGATTTTTTTATAGTTAGGATTGTATGCTTATTAGAATTGATTTTTCTTTTAGGTTTTGAGCATAAAAAAAAATAATTTCTGCGCTCTTAAAAATGAATACGCCAAATACAGCATGCCATGCAAACCAAGTTGTAGTTTTACATATATATGTGACAGCAATGTGTTCCTGGTAATGTAGACATTCTAGTCCTGGAACTTATTGCTAAATATGATAGATACTCTGTATAAAACCTGAGGAGAAAATACAGGATCCACTGGGTATACATCTTCCATTCCTTACAAAGTATGAGATTTTCCAGATGAAACCGAACATTTGGTTAAGATGCATCCTTTAGATTTAAAAAGTAATCAGATAACACAAGAAGGTTCTTAAATCCTGTAACTTGAGAAAAGATTACATTGCATGCGGAATAAAGCTGTGTCAACTTTAGTTACTGAGAAAAGATATGAAAGGCCGAATCCCTCTATGAAGATATGATACAAGTGAAGAACACAGACTTTCAGAATTTTTCAGTGATATACACTTAATATAAAATAGTTTTCAGACGAGAATATGAGTAGATAGATATTTCAAATGAACCTGAATCACTTCAACATATTTATCAATACATGTATGTTCAACTAAAAGCTACCCGGATTCTACCCCTTAGGCACTCACTTGATTAAGGGCTTTGGTATTTATGTATTTAATAGTACATGTACCATGATTCTTATTTCAAGGCAGACATTACATATTCATTACGGTAACTTTCCATGTTACATTAATTCCTATGATAATTGGTTTTGGTATTGTTGGTAACATCCTGACTAGTAAATCAACTACTCGCAACATTTTTGTACACATTATACTTTGGTCTATGGGCACTCTTTAGTGATGGCTGATGTGTTTTGACTCTCTACAAAAATAAGTGACACTGGGTCTATAAGCATGCCTTCATCTGTTAAGTACAATGTGAACTCTAAATCCATGCATTGAGGTAATTCACCAATAAACATGCAGCATGCCTTTCATATGACATATGGCATGATTTTCAACTTGTTACCAGTCAGTCTGACAGACAAGCAGCAACAAGTAAATTTGGGTGAAAATATAGTCTCTAGGTTACAAAAGATAGGCGCTGAGAGATCTACGTGTTAGCAGTGTTAAGTTAGTATACCTGGTCCGTTTCTTGGACTTATCTGGTTCTCCCTTGTTGGGCGGGGGACTCGGGGTGTTGTCATCACTGGGAGGGAGGGGCGGACAAAACAAGAGGTCAATCAAGGTCAACGTTAGAAAAATGAACAATCAAACAAAAATGGTTAATTTGAGATTAGTCTTGGCAGCATTAAATGGGCGTGATTATTGCTCCTGAGATATTGAATATATATATATATATATATATATATATATATATATATATATATATATATATATATATATATATATATATATATATATATATATATCATCACACAACACCTTAAGCTGTTACCTATTCAATAACCGCAAAATACAATTGTAATGTTCGTATAGAACTGAAACAGTTCAGCAGGAATCACTTTCTTGAATACTTAAATTCTGCAATACTTACTGCTCCATCACCATTTTTCTAGTGATAAATGTATTAACGAAATACTAAATCGTCATTCATAATTGATTTTATAGGACACAACAGTGCACATCTTCTCGAATTGTCAGTATGTATCATGAAATAACTAAAAATTACAAACATATTAGTAAGAGAGAAAGCACTTATATATCATGTAATAATCATAATTCCTTATCAAATCATAAAATGGCCAAATGGATAGTGCTGTACACATAACTCTGTACACGTGGAAGATAACAGCATGTAATCTATGAGAGAACATTATGAAATCACACAAACTGTTCATTAGGAAAACTGATGCAAAGTGTTAAACACAACAAAACCAGATATCAATTACCTGATGGATTCGGCCCGTCGAGGACGGACCACGGAGCGGCCCGAACTCGACCCATCTCGTGATTTGCTACGTTTTTCATTCTTCCATGCACTGAAATTTATCAAACATGCCATGCAAAACTCAACAAAAGTTTTTTTTTTTTTTAAATAAAAGACAAACAGACAAATAAGGAATGCAGAAGACAAACCAGTAGGCCGGGGGCTGATAGGGCCCACCATGCACCCCCCCCCCCACATCCCAATGCAACAGGTATTTTTTCGATCCTTAGGGTCCCCTGAACAAGATTCAAGAGGTTAACATTGATTATCTTGGGATGCACTACCGCTTTTGGCTCATTATCCATGTGCGGGTTCAGACCACTTTTGGTCTTGTTGGAAAGAAGACATAATAAGCTTTTCATTAAGCCCTAATACATGTTTTTAAGTACAGATTTGAGTGTACCAGACAGTAGGGTAGATGGAAGATTGAAATTACAAAGTTCCTTTTTTTTTACTGAAAATCTTAAATGCGCTCCAAATACATGTATAAAACTTGCCCTTATCCCCATCTAAGCACAATATCTAATATGATTTATGTAGGCCAAACCTCCCTGAGTAATATGAGACATTTTGCAGAATTCCTTGATGATTATGACACACATTATTGCCTTGGACGCAAAGACACTACCTTGAGCAAATACGATGCTGTTCCATTTCAATAATCTCCCTCTTTATGGAAATGGATGTTTTTCCATGCTAAATCTTTATTAATTCTCCTGATTACACTATATATAAAAATGGGTTAGTGGTTCGCTGGTTACAAAATTCTAATTTGTGATTGCTTCAGCCTGATATATAAACAAATTAACAAATATATTTTCAAGACTTTGTGTTGTTTTAGCAACTTGATTGTTTCTAATGTTTCACTATTGAAATCAGTGAACTATGTCCTTGAGGGGAGACTATGCACAAGCCATAGTATATGCCTACAGGTATGAATCTAGACATTGTTGCTATGCAAAAGTGCTATTGCTAGGCCACCACACAACCTAGCAACCTTTTATCACCTATATTCCTAGTCTATGATGGAAGTCACAGAAGAGTTATATACAAGTTTACATCAGGGGAGTATGTTGCTGAAAGGAAACCATGCAGATATGAGCATTCAAGCATATTTTCAGGCTTGGTTGCTATGCAAAGCTGCTGTTGCTAGGCAACTACACCACAAAACAAATGCAGCACTGTATTCTATTGAGCTGATTTATAGGGGGTAGGATCAGGTCGTCAGAAAGTGTAAGATTTTGCCCTTGAAGTCCCTGAAAAACTAATTTTCTAATTACTTTATATAACCTTAACAAAATTGTCAAGGTACATCTCCTCAGCTCAGAAGACCAAAAAATTCCGATCTAGGCCATCCGGTTCCATTTTTATTGCTTGTTTTGTGTCATGTAACGTCCGGTACCAAAATAATGAAATATGGAGGTAATTGAAGTTGCTCTCAGTCATATAAGAATGTCCCATTATGCATAACAAACACATGAAATAACAAAGGCAATATGTCTATTATTGACTTCAATTACAGAATGGAACAAAATTTGATTTATGCATACACAGTAGACTGCCTCCTAAATGATGATAAAAGTACCGGACGTTACGTAACGTCCGGTACTTTTATCAGAATTATTTCACATAAGCTGCTCTTATATGGAGACAAATGCTGGTAGACACACAATTTCTTCACCAAAGTAGGGGATGATAGGGCCCTTCATATGGGTAATAACAAAGATTTTGAAACTTCATTTTTTCCATGTTTTATAACCGATTTAGATTTAGGTACCGGACGTTACAAATTACAGATTTCCATTTTGAAAGACACATCATGAAAAATTCTCACTTAGTAACATGTCCAAACCTCATGGAAATGATATCTATGATCATATACAATACAAAAAATAATGTTGGCATACTCTATAGTGTTCTTTATTCAATACAGGACACATGTAAAAAATACAAAAAGTATAAAAAAGAACAAATTTGGCTGTTTTTTTCACTTCGTCCTAAAGTTTTTGATGGATGACCACAAATTTACATTTTTCTGGTAGCCCTAAGTGTTCTCTATCAAATGAGTGTATGTAAGACAATATTGGTTCACAACATCTTTCTCCAGAGCCATAAAAGTCCAAAATGACCCAAAAACACAAAATCTACTGCTTTCTGGCGACCTGACCCATTATATACTTTCTAGACTGCACCTTTATGTAATTCAAAGTGACATCTGAATCTACTGTCAGCCATTTTGAATTTCAGCCATATACAGCCTCGCCATTAAATTTTATGAAGTAGAAACATGCATATTCTTGATCAGCACTCTTTTTAGCATAAGAATCAGGAGAATTGATAAAGATTTAGCATGGAAAAACATCCATTTACATAAAGAGGGAGATTATTGAAATGGAACAGCATAGTATTTGCTCAAGGTAGTGTCTTTGCATCCAAGGCAATAACGTGTGTCATAGTCATCAAGGAATTCTGCAAAATGTCTCATATTACTCAGAAAGGTTTGGCCTACATAAATCATATTAGATATTGTGCTTAGATGGGGATAAGGGCAAGTTTTATACATGTATCTGGAGCGCATTTAAGATTTTCAGTAAAAAAAAAAAAGGAACTTTGTAATTTTAATCTTCCATCTTCCCGACTGTCTGTTACACTCAAATCTGTACTTAAAAACATGTATTAGGGCTTAATGAAAAGCTTATTATGTCTTCTTTCCAACAAGACCAATAGCTTCAGGATTTAGCCATGGTAAGATAGTCTTAGAGCTTAAGGGTTTGAGCATACCATTTGAATAACATGGTACCAAAATTGACCCAAAAGTGGTCTGAACCCGCACATGGATAATGAGCCAAAACCGGTAGTGCATCCCAAGATAATCAACTGTTATCATCTTGAATCTTGTTCAGAGGACCCTAAGGATCGAGAAAATACCTGTCGCGTTGGGATGTGGGAGGAGGGGGGGGGGTGCATGGTGGGCCCTATCAGCCCCCAGCCTACAGCTAGGTGGACGCATTCTTATATTCTAAATGAGGATTCTAAACCCTAAGTAAGAGAAATTGAAAATCCTGTGATTGTCTATAAAGCACATAATGAAAATAAGATTGATGTGTGGTGTAGATGAGCATATGTGGCCAGGTGCCCAGGGTCTGCACAGGAGAGTGTATGTTCAAAAGACATTTACATGGAATGTAGTAAGTTTGACCCAAGAAAGTGTTAGACAATGTATTTTTTTTTTAAATTCTTCTTTCCGTCAACTCGAACCTGAGGCAGTAAAGTCAAAGTGTCAGAAAGGCATGAATCCTCCTGAAACGTGGTAATATGCTTTGAAAAGACTAAAGAAGCTGTGGTACGTGAGAGTATAGACAAACTAGACTATCCATAAGATTGGCAGTTGATACACATGCCATCATGCTGTACAACTTACATTCTGGAAGCTCTACTGTGGAAAGCGTTATGTGCAAAAAGAAGTAGTAACCCTATTCTTTTAAAAACTAGGAAATGATTGAAAGTAATGGCACCAGTTATCTTAGTGTAATCTCTCGCGTAGAAGGCGCACCCCCAACTCAGGGAAGGCTGGTTCACATAGAAGGCGCACCTATCTCCCCTGAATTGGTACTGTGAAAAACCCGCGTATAAGGCACACCCCTAACACAGGAGGTCTGGTCCATGTACAAAGCACACCTTGTTCACGGACCACATACAAGGGGCTCCTTGTAGTTAGGGAGAGCCTTAAATAGGTTTCAAGTTTTGTTGTCTATGATACTGATCATATGATATTTTTAATGCCACCAATGAGGTGTGACCAAAAGTAGATCTTAGCTCTAACATTGTATCATCATTTTTTTTTTTTTTGTTTCTTTTCTTTATGTAAGCATTCCATCAATGTTAAGGCATGTTAGGGAATGAATTTAAATCATCACTTTATCTAAACATGGTTTGAACATCTGTTCTTGAGTCAAATACATAGCAAGTATATAGGAATGGGATAGTGGCTTCACCTGGTGGCAATTATAGGAATCATCCATGCCTATACACTTGCTATATATGATAAAGTGATGGTTTAAATCATTCCCTAACATGCCTTAACATTGATGGAATGATTCCTAGAATTGCCACCAGGTCAAGCCACTATCCCATTCCTATACACTTGCTATATATTTGACTCAAGAACAGATGTTCAAAACTATGTTTAGATAATGGGATGATTTAAATTCATTCCCTAACATGCCTTAACATTGATGGAATGCACAAATAAAGAAAAGAAACAAAATAAAAATGATGATACAATGTTAGAGTTAAGATCTACTTCCGGTCACACCTCATTGGTGGCATTAAAAATATCATATGATCAGCATCATAGACAACAAAACTTGAAACCTATTTAAGGCTCTCCCCAACTACAAGGAGCCCCTTGTATGTGGCCCATGAACAAGGTGTGCTTTGTACATGGACCAGACCTCCTGTGTTAGGGGTGTGCCTTATACACAGGTTTTTCACAGTACCAATTCAGGTGAGATAGGTCACACCTCATTTGTGGCATTAAAAAAAATTAAATGATCAGCATCATAACCGTTTGAATAATGAAGAAACCCCGCATTTAAGGCGCACCCCCCACTCAAGGCAACCAGTATCCTGTGTAGAAGACCCAACCACGATCTGATTCGCGTATAAGACGTGCCTTATATGCGTGAGATTACGGTATTTTAGTTACAAACAGAGACTTTAGCGAGGCCAGGAAAGGGTAACCTAATGATAGAACTCCACACTACAAATGCTCCATGGTTCTAGGGTCCTGTCAATCATAAATGACGACTGAAATTATCTCCCAATATTTTAGAAGAGTGTGAGCGACTTGCAATGACTACATAAAACTAGCACAAGAGTTATCTAAGATGATCTGAGGTGATAGTATGTCACCCGGTATCGCCTGTATGGGGGAGGGGGGTTTGTGTTATGACTTCTCAGTAGGCATGCTTGCCAAAACCTCCATTCTTGACTAAACTGTGTAGTTATTGTGAATAACTATGAACAAAATTCCTATTCTAAATGTGAAAGAGGGGCACCCAATTTATGCGTACTGATTATGCATATATTGTAAATAAAGCAGTATTAAAATGCTAGCTTTGTGATGTTCATGTGACTGCGGGAAGGGACATCTCACATAATTTTCACATTCATGCTGAGATAATAGCTTTCTTGAACAATTAAGGAACTGGGTGAAACAAATGAGGAATATCATAATAATAAAAGGTTCTCAGAAACTTAAAATATGCTTTATGATTGCTATGAAGCATACTTTTACCAGGTAACACCTGAAACATTTCTGCTTACCCCCGGCCCCGTGTGGCTTGTTGTGTTGACTCCTTCACCATCTTTGAGATAGTGTACTTGAACTCGAAGCGGTCTCCCTTATTCTCTATCACAAAGGTTCGTGTCTTCTTACTGCTGACCATCATGGCTCCAAAATTGATGTCACTTACAGGGAGGATCTTGTACCTAAAAGAGACAGCTTTCCTTTTAGTTCAAAATACTAGCAGTTAACATTAAACTAGTTACATCACGTTTTATATCCCATGTGTTCAATGTAGCAAATAGCGTTTCAAGCTACTAAAGCCTAATTTACAGGAATTCAATTGTGCGAGAATGTTTTCCTGTTAGTGGTGCATTCCTATTTATGTGTCTACATATTTATTGCACTTTCACTAATGTTAGGAGGTCACTCACTTGCTGAAGACAGATCTCACTGAGATCTTTATGGGGATACTGGCAATTGTCTCTACACCATCTGGTATGTTGGGTTCGATGACCTGGCAGCGGAGAATGGGCTGGTCCTTGACTGTCACTTCGCAGTTTGACCGGAAAATGACAGAGACTTGAGCAGGTCGGTCTACTGGGCTGATCGTGCCCCGTGCAGGGGTTACAGAGAACATTTTGCATACCTCCTCTGGACAGCCTTCTGTTGGCTCGAAGCTAAACCTTAGGCAACAGAAATGAATGCTTTACCTATACAGTTCCCTCCTCAGTAAAAGTAGGAAATTCACGTAAGATAAGCAAAGGCTGAACTGCATAGAACAGAATCTTCTCATATTGTGAGGACATGTCAGAATCATATTCAGACTATTAATATACTGCATCTGTAGTTAGATGATATCTCAGATGGTATAGAAAAAAGTACAAGAACAAAGACTTACGAGTATCCAATCTCATATTTGCCCTTGTTCTTCAGTGATACTTGATGCTTTTGTTCATCAAGGACTCGGATAACATCAAAGTCTATTCCGCCATCTACTCCTGGAAACACCAGAAAAATCATTCATAACCAGCCGTGACACATCATTGATAATTGCGCTGTTATTTAAAGGTACAGTTCAAATTCATTATTCAAAGGGAATTCTTTTTCAACAATTTACCAGGAATGCAGAATTGACTTGATAAACGACGATGAAAGTGATGCAATATCTGGATCAGCACATGCCATTGTCAGGGATTGAAGTGACTGAGCACAAACAACCCAGAAGTGTTAAATTACAACTCCTAAATATAGAATCGCATAGGAATATGTCTTTGGAACCTTTTTCTAAAGGCCATTTGGAGCCTTTTGAAAATGCCTGAAATTTTCAAACTTCCATTCCTGCATTGTGACCACTACAATGTGTGCTACAATGTGTGTTGAATCAATGTTGTGTAACTAATATCCAAAACAAGCTCTCATTTGTATATAGACGATAAATATTAGAGTTCATTGCTCTCTTCTTTCAGTTTTGAGCTTTCTGCTTTCCTAGGTACGTAGGTATTTCACACCACTGTCAATGGACCATTCTGGGTATTATTAATATTTTTCATATTTAATAATTTCTTCACCATATGAAGCCTAAGCTCTGCTCACGATCCACACTCAACAATCTCCTGTATTCCCCAACAGGAACCAGGATCCATAAGTTATCACAAACCCACTTCCTCCATTAGACTCTGTGACATAAGGTACAAGGATGTAATAACATTCCAACCTTATCTACATCCGCACAGTTCCACTGGAGGAAGTGCGATCCACCTGTGGTGCCATATTTGGAATGAGAGGATATTTCACAATCTCCTCTTAATTCTCATTAACATAATCTACCCACAGGTGGCACTCTCTCTTTATGATATGTGTCACTATTCTATTGAGCCACATGTACAGAACATTTCGCAACACTGTGAGCTGCTCAAGCCATTAGTATAAAAGGCAGCTTGAGCAGCTCCCAATCTATCTATTCTAAGCTCATCTCTCCCAACTTACACCTTACACCTATACCTAGAACCTACGACAGGTTGAGCTATAGGATCAGAAGCAGAGCTTGGATATTGGCGAGTGTTATCATTGTTACCACCTTTATGAAACACTCATGTCAGCTATGCAATAAAAGGATCAAATGAACTTCTCTGGATTCCGTGTACATTCACTTCACCACTTGTAACCGTCCGTTGACACCACAATATAATTTGGACAACATCAACCAGGGATGAAAGTCAACAATGACAAAAAAACCTTGAAAAAGGAAACAACTTTAAATGCACTGTATATGCCCTCCAGTCCCATCCATAAGTGTGTTACAGGGTTTGTGTGGTTCGGGGGGGGGGGGTGCAGTAGGGGTTGTATAAGGATGTAGTTTGTCCTCAAATAACAGGAAAAGCTGTTTTTCAAGATGTTGTTTGGATACTCTACCCAAAATGTGCACATTATGGCCCTTTTGCAGAGTATGACTTAGAATCCCTTCAGAATGCTACTGTATAGCTGTTTTCTAAGGTCTTGTTCGGATAGCATACCCAAAATATGCACCACCTGGTAGTGGTGCTTTTGCACAACACGACCTATGGTCCAAGTACAATGTTAAATGTATGCAGATAGGTCAAATGGTGCAGGGAATATATGACCAATATAGTTACATGGTGAAAGCATAACGTGCAGAAAAGGGGTATACTATCCGACACCCTTCTAGCATAGGAACTATAGCTTGCTGCTAAGACTACACTGAAGAGTGGAACAAACACCAATATAGAGAGGAAAGTTTTCAAGGAAAAACTTGAGAATCCTTGAAAACCTTGAACTAAATACTGGCATGCTGCCACTGTATGCAGTGTTGTGGGACCTGACTGTGTGCATCCCGGACCAGAAGGCAGTATCTACTTCTCCTATCAGTGGCTACTGAGAATATGCTGATCAACAACTGCATATTGCAGTAGGTACTGCTGAAATACTTCCGAAACAGCTGACTCCACACTGCATTTTCAGTCTACACTCAGTAGTGTACTGACTATCAACTGAATATGCACTGCATTTCAGACTAGAATCAGTAGTCTACTGACTCTCAACTGAATGTTAATAGATTCCAGAAATTATACACTCTGTGCAGCAGGATAGATGCAGTAGTCTACTGACCATCTACTGGTATGACTGTCCATTCTCGGATTATTTACCTGATGCTTCTAAGACAGTCCATAGTGGGAATGTCAGTATGGTTGTGAACAGCAATCAAAAGATTCAGTAATGTAATAATGAAACTATCCAGTGTTTGTGGAGACAAGCATACTTCACCCCTTTGCATATGAATATCTTATTCAGTGCCAGTAATGGATACACATAGATGTTGGGCTGTATGAAAGTGAGGAATTACTCACTGACTTTATATAGGGTACAAATATACTGAATCTTTTGGTCCCCATCATTTTTTTTTTACATAGTATCCATGTATCATTGATAATTGCAAAGTGCTTGTCTCATCACCTTAACATCAGTAAACCGAAAGGCATTATACTATAGCAGCACTCTATAGATATGTCTACTCTTACCCTTTTGCTATGGTAAGAGTTACCCAGTACTACTGAATCAATACTGCCCTAGCCCCCTCCTACATGATTTGCATGCACTACTAGGAAGTAGTAACTGCTCCACATAGCTGATGGGGCGGTGGCTCAGGGGGCTAATGCGTTGGTAGAGTAATCAGAAGATCCCAAGTTCAAATCCAGCAAGGACCACCTAGAGAGGCATTAGTAGTGCCAGTACTAGAACAGCGGCTGCTTCTTTTATGCTTCTACCGGCCCCCAGCAGTAGTTTTCAGTATGATCTACTGCTCAACTACTGCTATAGCAGCAGCCATTCAGTAGTGCTGATTGAACACTGCCCCAACCCCATATATGGTCATGCAGCATTAAATAAGTAGATACTGTTCAAATGCTGCCATCTAATTTACATAATTGGGACAACTGATTCAATACTGCTTGCATGCTGCTAATACTACTGTTCTACTACTGTACCACTGCTGCAAGTTTTGTGGTGCTGAGCAGTAGAATGACAGTAGATGCTGATACAATACTGTTTCTGATGCTGCTTTCACACTGAATCACTACTGTCACACCACACTGTTTCCCAGCTGCTTTAGTGCTGCATTTCTACTGCATTTTGGTCCGGGATGTATGCAACCTCTGGAGGTAATTTGTTACTCCTTTATCCTGTTTTCAGAGGATTTTCAAGAAAACTTATTTTTCTTAAGTGAGTGAAAAAAAACCCTTGAAATCAAGGAAAACCTTGAACTCTTTCATCCCTGATCAACGATGCAGAATATGTATACATCACAGCACGGACCTGAAAGACTTCAGGTCCGTGATCACAGTATTCTGATTTTGACATCGTTAATTATCAATCTATAATAGTTTCGTCAATTTTAAATCTTATTTACTAGTCATATCTGGACTTTGAAAAATGTTAAAAAAAAAAGTAGCGTCGGCCATTTTTTTCACATCAAAATCATTTTTCCTCATAAAATATTTATGGTTGGATCAATTTTAATTGCACACAAATACAAATTTAACAAAGGGCTTTCAGATGGTAAATACCATTATTAAAATTTTTTTTCAGAAATCAACTTTTGTGGACTTTGCCACCCCCTGACTGCAGAAGCCAAGTCAGGACTACCGTAATCTCTCGCGTATAAGGCGCACCTCGCCTATAAGGCGCACCCCCAACTATGGGAGGTATGTTATAACGTATAAGGCGCACCTCTGAGGGCAGATTTTTGTTAATGTAGTACTGTTCTATAGTAAAAGATACCCCCCCTATAAGGCGCACCCCAAACTCAAGGCAATTTACCTCCCACATATAAGACCCAGCAGCATTTTGTTTGGCCTATAAGACGTGCCTTATACGCGGGAGATTACGGTATGTATCCTCAATACGTGGTAAGACTCAGCTCTTATAAATCCCTCCTGGCTAATGACAACATCTATGTTACCTCGCATTCCTATGTACACGTATCACAAAGAATGTTAATAACCACATTATAAATGATAGTCATGGGACTCAATATTTGCAAAAATGTTTTAACACACTAATTTCACTCATGTCATCATCTCATGATTTGTATGGCAGAGCAAACATCTCTTTCTGTTTCTGTTCATACTTTTATCTAGTAATTCAAAAACAAGCAAATTATATTCTATTTAGGACTATAGGATCACTTCCTCCATACTGAAGTACCGTAATCTCCCGCGTAGAAGGCGCACCCTCAACTCAAAGAAGGCTGTTTCACGTAGAAGGCGCACCTACTGCCTCTGAATAGGTTTTTCAAGAAACCCCACATATAAGGCGCCCCCCCCCCCAACTTGGCAGGTCTGGCCCGCTTATAAGGCGCACCTTGTGCATGACCCATACTATAAGGCAACCTCAGTTAGGTTCCAGAAATAGTCGGCTGTGCTGCTGACCATATCATCTTTTTGAATGCCACAAATGAGGTGTGAACAGATGTAGACATTAATTCTAATGTTGTATCATCAGTTATTCTTTCTCCATTTGAACATTCTATTAATGTGGTGTCATGTTAGGCAACTTACATAAATCATCACATTACCTAAACATAGTTTGGATATCTTTTTTGAGTTATCAGGGGTGGGCAGATTGCAATGTGCTGGAGCAAACATACAAATCGTTGTAGCAATACGTTTTTAATGGCATTGGTAGGCAAATTGCTCTGAGAAATTTTTCAGCTTCTATTGTCAAAATTGGTGTATTTTGGGGGTTCAGGGAGGGACACTCCCCAGTACCCCTCCCTCCAACTTTTCAGATTAAGCCTAAAAAAATAAATGTGTTTTGAGGAATTATGTAGCAAATTGCTACAAGAAAATCTTCAAATTTAACCTTTAAGATAGGTGTGGTATTGCAGTTTTAAGAGCAAATTGCTCCTGGAAATTTTTCAGATCTAAATTAGGGTATTTTAGGGGATGGAGAGGGGGCATACCACCAAAACATTACAGGGTCTACCTCTAGATAGGATATGTTTTGAAAGATTTAGGGGAATATATACACCAAGAAAATTTCCAGATTTTACCTTAAAACACTGGAATTGGTTGGCAAATTTCAGATGATGTTCAATGGCGAACTGTCTGATGAGAAGAGAGAAGAGAAAGGAGGACAGAAAAGAAGGATTTAAAGAAAATAGAACCGGGAATCATTTAGGAGCAGGAACAGAGAAATTTTTGGAGTGAAGACTGTAACAGGAGGAAAGGGAGGGCGTCACACTATCTGGGGGTTTCTGAGATGAGTGCTGGAACAAAATGCAGACCACAAAGGAAGGAACCAGGGCAATTCAGGAATTCTGCAGGATAGCAGGTGGATCGAACAGGAAATGAGATTATCCATACTAGCGGTTAATTCCCAACTTTAAGGTCTGTCCTCGGATGTCATCCCTAGATAGATAAAAAGCTTAGAATAATGAGCGTAGTCCTTCCAACTCCATTCCTTTTCAATTGCTTTTACTGCGGAAGTCTATTGACATACCAATTATTGTCAAGTGTTATATTGCACTCAGGAGACAAATGGTCAGCACCTCTGCACCTCAACACTACCTTGATGCTACTGGCATGGTTGCCATGCTTGCCTCACCTTATCAACTACGGTTGATAGGGGGGGGGGTCTCCATGTTACATAATGTCACAATCAACAAAAATGTATTGTCACCAAGACACCAGTGCTGGTTACTGGTGAATCCAGGTGCTGGAAGAGTGACACTCTCCAGGCCTAGGAACTAGAACTCCAAGCAGTTACTTGGAGAATATTAGACAATTGTTCAATATGGGTGAAGATCAAGGTTTTGATCCCTTTGGATCTATCTCATCAGGTGTATACTGAGGTAAAATCAAGGCATGTAATCATTGTTACTGTTCCTCCCTAAAGAATCTTATCATTTAGGGGTACATTATTAAAAAAAGACCCCCCAAAAAACAAGTGTTATATTGCTATCAACGATTGATTCTATCACCAAACAAACTGGGTTCTCTAACAATGTTATCATTATTGATTCTTAGAATAATTAATGCTTTGCCATGCACAACAGATCTGATAGGATAGCATGATCTACATATATATTAGATCTTACCTTTAGGGAAGGTCATGTCAAGGGCAACATCATAGGCCTCAGCATGCACCTGTATCGTCTCGAGTTGTACTAGTCCATAGATGTTCTCAACATCAGTTACCTAAGTTAACAAGAGAGCTATAAGTAAGGTACCCGGAAATTAGAAGAAAAAAATACTACACTAATTTTATGATGGGAATTGATAATATTCACATTTCAGTATACCGTAAAATTATCAATGATAGAAAAACACTTAAGTTATATCCTTTTCCTGCATTAACCATTAATACTAGATATAACTTTTTAAGAAAATACATGTAGTGTACTCACCACTAACTTGATTGCCTTTTTGGTTGTTGTCACAGCTTTCATGGCACGGAAGTAGGCATGAAGTGCGAACTCAGATTTGGGTTCAATGATTCCACTTTCTTGTGACACTGAGAAGTCATCACCAAGGAGGTCAAGGCCGCTGAGGTGCCAGGCGACTGGTAACATGGTGCTGTTTCTTAGGTAAAGCTTCTTTGTGTCTTTCCTATGTAAAATAAAGGTCAAACAAAAGTTAAAAAATGAAATACATCAACTACAGGTTGTGAAGTGCTGGTGACAGCTTGGGTAAAAAAGAAATTTCATCATAAAAGGGTGGGAAATAAGGTTTTGAAAAGGTATCCATATACTTTAAAACCGAGGACAAAAAGTGTCGCCTTTACACCGACTTAGGGTTCATCTGTATTTTATGATATAATTTCAGTGAATTTTTTTAAATCTGTTACATTCCTACATGATCTACACATTCTATACTACACAGACAAGTAAACCTTTTTGCAATTCACCAATAATTTAATAGCTTATTTTGCCTTCATTTTTGGGACTTCTCAACCCATCTTGGCTTCTAAACTCTTCTGAGTTAACCACTTTAAACAGTCTACCCACTGAAATGTTTCCATTAGATGAGCACCCTTATATCCCTGTAGGAATGGACTAACACATGTGATTCCTATAGATATCTACAGCCTTGCTAGTACTGGGCGAGTTCATCTTGTATGATACCGAGGTGTGGGCACGTGCAGTTTCTTTGATTTTAACAGGAAAATGCAGCAGTTCCATTGGCTAGTTTCACTGCCCTGTGAAAAAATTATTTTGGCCATATTCTCTCTTTCCCCTGATACGAGATCGTGATGGGAGCAATATATTCATGATACGAGGTACAACTCAAAAGGACGACTGTCGAGACTTCCTCACCCTGACACTACCTTGATGATACTGGCATGGTTGCCATGCTCGCCCTCCCTCATCAACTTCCGTTGGTAGGGAGTGTCATAATCAATAATATGTTGTCACCATGGCACCAATGCTGGTTACTGGTGCCTCCAGGTCCTGGAGAGTGTTCACTCTCCAGGCCCTGGAGCAAACTCTCCAAACATATATTTGGGGAATATTGTCACTTTGTGCAATATGGGTGAATCAAGTTTTCGACCCATGTCGGTCTCATCAGGTGTCATTAGGGTAATCAAGGCATGTAATCATTTTTACCATTCCTCCCTGTAGATTAATTTATATACAGAGGTGTATTTCCATGAGTAAAAAAATAAACATGAAGGATGGGGTGGAGACTGGACATATTGATCCTAGTGAGGGAGAAATCAGGGACAAGATAGCCACTTGGGCCTGCACAAATACATCGGCCTATTTATTAAACCAACTTAAACAATAAGAAAAAGAAAAAAATACAGAACTGAACTGAACTGTCTCTGTACCGGTGGGCTGACTGAATGACTGCTGTGGGCCTGCCTGTGCAGGTAAGTGGAGAGTTGAGGTGATAGGTAGAACTGGGTCACCCTGGTTGGAACATAGGTGGGCGGCCCTACAGGACCAATACCCCCGAACAGTGAGTATGACTACTGTTCGATACCTGTTAATGATATCTCTGTGAAATATTTCATATGTCTGGTTGGTGATGATATACTGCTTGATGTTAGATTAAAGGTGGGGGACAAATTGAAAATTTAAACTACATTTACCATTTTGCTAAGTGTATCTGTGTATTAGATTTGGTCGGGGGCCACCGGGTATTCAAAATAATTAAAAAAAAAAAAAAATGATAGGAGGTACAGTTCAGGTTTGATCGAGACTTGATAGAAAAAAAGAGCCCACCTGTGAAGAAGCACTTTGTCAAAGTGAAGAAGCTTTTTGTCAAGTTCAAGTTCAGGTCTCACTCCATAACAGATGAGTTTGAAGACAATAGGTTCAGGGTTCTCCTTTACGCAGCAGACTAATGAGTCCTCATACGTACCGGGAACCTATAAATATAAAGAATAATCAAATGACATCAAAGGGGTGTTTTGGAAATAGGACAAAATATAACCCAAATCTCCTGCAAGTCATTCAACTGGGAGATATTCGGGATGGAGGCAAAAGATACATAATAGATAAATCACATTTTGTGGCGGAATTTGCATACTTCATATTAAAAGTAATACCCTCAACAGATTTAACATACATAATAGTGTAATACACCCTAACGAGGCCCCTGAAAGCAAAGCACTTTTTTGCCTCCTTACGCTCACAGGTTCTGGTCATGTTAACCTAGTACGATATGTGACCCATCAAGGTAAAACACCCCTCCTTGGGGATTTTTAATTCCCCATTTGGCCACCAGGGGCATTGAGGGGGCAAATTTTATCTAAAATCATTATAAAAATATGTTAAGCTAATTTTTTATGCAGAATTCAATGGTCTCATTTAAAATGCACCATTTTCAGTAGAAATGGCCCATGTTTGGATGGTAAAATGAACATTTTTCATGAAAGATCAACCTATATGCCTGTTAGTGGTTGCCATGGCAACCATTCCAATAATCAAAATTTGCAGATTTTTATGTCAATATTCTGGGATATTCCTGGGAAGTTGTTATAAAAAATAATTCATAAGATTTTATATGAATATCTGGAGGAGAATCAAATCCTATCGCCGACTCAATTCGGCTTTCGACCTGGCAAAGGAACATGTGACGCTGTTTTTTCTGTAGTCAAAGATTTGCATGATGCAAGGGATAACGGGAAAATTACTTACTGCCTGCTGTTTTATTGATTTCATGAAAGCATTTGATTGTGTCCACCACGCCACACTAGTCCTTAAAATCTGCAGGTTCAATATACACGCAATACTCAAAAAATGGCTTACTGACTACTTAGCGCACAGATCCCATCAGACCATAGCCAACAGAGGTCGGTCATTACAGCCAGCGGTAGGCTTTGGTGTCCCCCAAGGGTCAATATTAGGTCCCCTGTTGTTTGTGTTGTTCATTAATGATATCAGTTATACCATAATAAATTGTAAAGACGTTATGTATGCTGACGATCTTGTACTGTATGCCTCAGATGTCGACAGTAGGATAGCGGTAAATAAGTTACAGAGTGATCTGGAGCGTATCTCCCAATGGTGTAATAGTAATTTTATGACCATAAATGCAACCAAGTCAATGGTAATGTACTTTGGCCCGGGCAACAAACTAAACAGGCTACCCGAGCTAAATGTTCGCATTGGTCAGAATCGCCTGCCCATATGTATTAGTTCTAATTATCTTGGAGTAGAACTTGATGCACGACTCAATATCATGGCCCATATAGGAAAGGTTAAGAATAGTGAGTGAGTGAGTGAGTGAGTGAGTAATAGATGTTTAACGCCATTTCGACAGCTAAGGTCATATTCATGGCAAGAACTACATTACACAATTTCACAGAGGAATGTGTCGGTGCCCGCACATATGTGCACCACACACATCCTGAGGGGATAGTAAAGAGAAGATATAGACCCTTTTAAGTGGGCTAGGGAAGCCCTAGGTTAAGAAGAGCCTTGGTAATAAGCTATATAAGCTGAGTAAAATAAGAAAATGTCTAACAACTGAAATTATCTTACGCATATATAGGGTCATGATAGTGCCTGTAGTTGAATATTGTTCATTTATTACTGGAATTGCTATGAATACTGAGCTAGCAAAATTGCAGAGGCTACAAAACCATGGGCTCAGAATTTGCCAGAATATACGAGTCAGGCCACACCAAATAAAATAAAACCATAGTGTTGTAGATTTTAATACAATAGTAGAGAATAGTCCTGTGAGACATGGCGCGGCGACTTGTAATCTTGTGTCTAGTTTCAGTTGGTGAGACAGATAGGGCATACTATCATCTGGGCTTTTGGTAGCATATAGCACAAATTCAACCTGAACTACCCACTGCAGCTAAGTACTAATAGTCTGTAGACTGTCCATTCTGCAGGCACCTCACTCAGCTGCCACAGGGACCTGTCTTATTCAATGTTCAATGCCAGAGTCAACAGGTGTGTCATTATGAGTGTACACTGTCTCAGATTGCCAGGAGCCTGCTCTGCCTGCCCACCCCCCCCCCCCCACACACAACTGCCAATCACTTGTAATAGTCTGTACCTGTCACCGGCCAGTGGTCAGCAAACCGGCCAGATCACTCCACCTCTCTATAGAGGGGGAGCACAGTGTAAGTAACTCGGTGTACATACATGTTTTAAGTGTTCCACAAAATCGTTTATATAATGAAAGGAGTAATCAAATTAATCTTTCATCACCAATAGTAGATACATATTCTGAGATAGCATTATTTCAATGTAAACTAAAAATTTTACACAGAAAAGAATGTAGCAGTTTCTCAAGGTGGCCTTACACTTCAACCTCCTCTGATTTACAAAAATGCACATATGGCAACAACACTTTAGCACTGATTTCTCCATAGAGATCTTTGACAGTGAATACTTTGTTCAAATACAGAAAATATGATCCAATTGTACCATAACCCACTGAGATAAAACCTGTACTACATATATATAGTAGTTTCAAAACGAACAATTCTAAAACAAAGGCTACAGGCATGCATTTCTGAATCTTAAAATGCTCTAATGCTAATCTGCCATAGGGCTCCAAATGATGAAATGTCTTATCTGCGAATAAAATAAAAAGTATGAGATATATTCTGAAAATTCCTTCAGTGATAAGTAAAGTACACACACTGTTGTTATTACATTACAATAGTGAGCAGGAATAGTCCATAGCAGAGGAGCCACAAACAAAAATAGATTGCAAGGCCTCCTATCCCTTACACCGTGGCGACTGTGAACCATACACTAGTCTACTCATCTCATGAGTAGTACTCACTAGTCGCCGCGCTAAAAATTGGTCTATGGATTTTCATTTTGAGAATACGGTGCGGGAGGGCGAAATTTTTATTTTTATTTTCTAGAAATTAATTATTGTCTATGGATTCTGAACATCATAAATATGGAGAGGGCGATTTTTTTTTTTCTTTTGCCATTGCATATTTATGCCTACCAATGAGGGTCTGCCATTCCTGCACCTTTATTATCAATCATATATTTATTGCTTGATCAAAAAAAAAAAAAAAAAAATGAAAATCCCTGCAAATGAGGCGGGCGGGATCCATAGACATGTTATTTTTCAAATAAAAATAAAATTTTAATTTCTGAAAAACAGGGGCGGGAAATCCATAGACCAATCTTTTAATTTGGTGTGGCCTCAGGGATATAAGCATTGATAATTTACACATCATGTGTAAGGTAGAGAAGCTCGAGCGCAGGCGTACTAAGCAACTATTATGTATCATGTAGAAAAAGTCTAATAGAGGTGAAGCATTACAACAAGCTGATGTCAGAACCAGAGGGGACCATAAAATTAAGTTTACCAAGAAAGTGGCAAAATCAAGTTTTTATCAGCGCTCACCTTATTACAGAGGCGTGACCCTATGGGACTCTCTACCAGTTGCAATACAACGAGAACCAACATTAAGACGTTTTAAATCTGCTATTAATAAGTTCCTTGATTGAAAAAAAAAACATCCATAAATAAGCTCCCGTCTGGTTCTAACTCTCCTCAATGTAGATGTATAAACATCCACCGATTATTCCTCTGCTTCTCTATTTTTGGTTATTGTGCTATTATAATCACTGGATCACCTGTCATATTTGTGTAAATATACCCTTAAGCATCAAGGTATTGACGGCTGTATTGTAACCTACCTGATGGTGCAAGGAAAAACGTCCTATTAAGGACGATTTCACAGAATAAAAATCTAATCTAATCTAATATTCACCAAAAACTCAAAACTGAAAACAGAAATGGAAAATTCCTTCTAAATCAAAATCTATGATAAAAATCACCATATTATTATGTATGTTTTATGAAAAAGGCTGATTTATTATGTTTTTAGACATTATTGTAATGGTTCGCGGTCTTACGGACCTAGGGGGGTTCGGGTCTTACTATTCGGAAAGAAGGAGTAAGACGGTGTTCCAAGTGTATGCCAACGGTTAGGTCTTTATTACTTAAATATACACTCACGGCTGCCGAATGGTATATAAGAGGCAGCTAATAAGGATTAATTATGGTCTATGTTACTTGGAGGCCAGAAGGGCCTCTGACGTAGCGGTTGAGCCCTGGGCTTTATATAGGAACCCAGGTGTTCGTCGTCAGATGTCCCCACAGACCCAGATCGGTGCTGCCACCTATCCGGAACCTGAGGAACGTCCGACGACTCGACTCACCCGCCACGTCAGACGGTACCCAACACTATGGTTAAAGAATACGTACCTCTACACCACTCCCCCAGACAATAGGTAGGAGTTATAACTATTGTATTATAGTATTAAAGGGATAACATTATTATATGTCTAAACCCTAATAATAGAGGTACAACCATAGATATAACGTTAACACCAAGTATAGTATGATTTGAATGTCAATAACATACATTTGATAGTGTATGAAGTTTACAAATAACAATTAGGATGTTGAAATATTATACGAAATATTTGAAGTGAATAACAGTTGTATGTAACGAAACTGTTAATTAACCTTTTATACCATATAATAACATTTTATGTTTAAGGTACAAGGAATAGGACAAATATTATAATTCGTATGTATGTGATAGTAACAGTTATGTGTATCGGAACTGTTAATATTAAATAAATCACATAATAACATCCCTATGTCTTTATAGTTATTAATACCATGTTTGGTTATATAGCCTTGAAAAAGACTTTAACAGTAACTACACTATCTAATGACATTTTATATGTTATTTCCATATGAATGTGAGTATTCGTGAGTTGAACCGTTATAAATTATACACTTGAAGAAGAAAAGTAAATTATTATCATGGTGTAGTAGTGAATATGATACTATTTATGACCGTGTACAGAATAACCATTATAGCACCAGATAAAATAACTTTATATTATCATATGTCACGCAGGACAATTTATATGAGTAATCTGGTGGAATTTACCGGATCTAATTAGATAATAAGAACAGTAATCAGAGATCCGTACTAAATAGAATGTATGTACCCGTATATATACAGTAAGTCATTACACATACAAAAATAATATATATCCAAGAAAAATAGATATGTGACATTATATACAATACAAAATGGTAAATGCTGCTGGAGTCTGGTGCTGCAGGCTGCCGGATACTAGAAGATAGGTGTGGTGGTCAGCTAACCACGGGATGGACGTGCTAAAGTTTATAATTCCAGGTTAATAAAGTGAACACGGTAGATGAATTTGGGGCAGCTACCCACAATCCTCTAGTAGTGCTATTGTTCATAGGTGTATCCGAATGGTGTAGAATAGTAGTAGAATAATAGTCCGGATGTGTCAACATGTAGTAACGTAATCCTTTAAGGTGTAGTTGACATAAGATATAAGTCCCGAGTAGGTTGGTCCGGATATGTAGTTTTAATCCATTCGGGAGTAGAGGTATAATCGTATAGTCCATCCTTAGGTAGTGGTTAACACAGATAGCAGCAAAAGTCAGGAAACAGCATCCGGATACGTCTGACAGCAGCAAGTCTACTATCGGATTTTTGTAGGTATGGTTCCGAATCCGAATAGACTATTCAGGGTATAATAAAAATTATACGACCTGAATCACACAATTAGCTGGTCATAAAGGAACCCGGAACACAAAGAACAGGTGTTCATATTCTAATAAAAGACATTTGCAGACCTGTAGGGTTCTGCAAAGACTAAATCTGGTTATTAGTGGAGAAAAAAAAATTTTGAAAAGTAACCCGTAACATGCTTAGGTGGATTTCTTCGCATGTTTCTTCCTAAGAAGATTTAGAGCCGACTCGGGAGTGCCATCCCACTCGTCAATGTCGACTCCGAACACCCGCATGAACTTAGTGTTCAAGTTGGTGTTCCGGGTAATCTCCTCCTTTACACGCTTTTCTAGAACGTGTACGTCCATAGCTGCCTGTTCTTTGGCTTTTACGGCTTCTTCTTCCCGAGACTTAACCTCGTCTCGGATGAGAGTCTCGAGGCGCTCCTTTTCGGCGTCGCCCACCTGTTTCATACACAACAGGGTGTCGTTTAGGAGACCCTGATGGAATTCGGTCGCTTTTTCGCGAACACACTTCTCCCAGTGGGTGTAGATGGCCTTCTGGACATCTGCTTCCCCCTGGCGAGATTTCTCAAACCAAACTTCCGCATTACCGGTCTTAATGGTAATAGCGCCTTTCGGTTTCGCAGGTGGTGCAACAACCTTGGGGGGTGTCGACACTGCCTGAGGGCCACTTCCGGATGTAGGGCTTCCGGACACTCCTGCTGTTGGGAGACAGTAGGTGGGGGGTGCTGGATTCTGCTTCAAGCCCATTTGCATGTACAGTTGTACCTGCTCCTGGGTGAAGTTTAGTGGCAATGCGGCTGGCAATGCGGCTGCAGCGGCTGCGGATCCGGCAGCAGCAGGCGCTGAAGTCTTCTTGGGGACAAGACGACCTCCTTTTCCAACAACCAAGGTCTGGCTCTCAGGTCCAGCTCCCTGGTTCATGGACGGAAAGTTACGGGTATTAACTTTCCCCGGCTTTGATACAGCACCAGCGTATTTAGCAGGTTCGGGTCTCTTGAAGACAGGAGTACCCTGAACCTGTTCGTGTGGGTGTCGGGCCAAGGGAGATCTGGAACGATCGTCTACCTTGGCTTTATGTCCATTGCCGTTTCCATTGCCGTTTCCACCACGGTTCTGGTCTCTCCTTGCTCGTTCACGACTTCTCTTCCCCTCCTTTCCGGATTCCTCGCATTGCTGCCAGAGGGACTCGTGCATGTCTAGTTTGCCCTTTCCGGGAGTCAAGACGATCTTGGCGCGGAGTTTCGAGTCCTTAGTCTTCGGAACTTCACAGAGGACTTGGTCCCCTGCTCGGATCTTTGACCAAGCATCTTCACTCAGGCTATCGAACTCCTTCATGAGTTCCTGATGAAGCTCCATAATCCGCTTACGGGCCCCATCTAGTCCTTCGGCATGACACTTTTTCTGGTGTCTGGCCAGATCACTACGTCGGTTGTATTGGACCTTAGTAGTGCACTTCTTCCCCTTCTTACCATAACTCGGATCACAAATGTAAACCGGGTGATGATGGAAGTGGGCTTCTACCAGATGTCTCTGGAACCGGGCTGGAGTGCTCCAGGTCCGGACCGAGACATCACTCGCATCCTGGCAGATGGAGAAGGGACAGGACTTTTGGTCGTCACCGTACCACTTCTCTAGTGCCCAACGTAGCTTGCGCCTCTGGGTATAAGTATAATACCCTTCGGTGTGGTTAAGCATAAGCCACATCTTTCGATAGGCTTTGCTCGGATTGGGGTCTTCGTCCGAGAGACGCATCCAATCTTCGTCGTCCGACTCGTCGTTCTTGTTCACTCTATCCGGGCAGGCGTACAGTGTCGAACCATCTTTCTTCACTCCGTAGGCGCACTCGGAGAAACACGTTGGGATCCGGGTTTTAAATCCGGACTTGGCGTTAGCCCAACGTTCTGCCTCGGTTTGAGTTGATGGAGTGGCCTTCTCATCATACTCCACCGAGGATTCATGTACTGATTCCTCGTCGGAGGAAACAACTTCCATGGCAGTACTACCAATGGCTGAGGTGCTAGCTTTAGGGTCGGCTCTAACAGAATCCGGAAGATTCTTGAGCTTCCGGGCAGCAGACCTCCTGTTCTTGCTTACCTTCCAGTCTTCCGGATCCTTGGTTCCGGACTCACTGGAGGTTGATGCTTCTACCGGGGCGGTAGTACTGCCGGTGGCTGATGCAGAACCGGCTGTGCTTCTAGTGGCAAGCTTCAGGTCGGGGATAGGAGGTGCAGGTACATCCGCTTCCCTCTTAGCCTCTTCCAGGGCCTCTTGCTCCGCAGTCATACGACGGACGATAACCGTCCGAAGGGCTGCACCCCTGTTCATACCTGTTAGCGACTTGTTCTGAACGTCGACTAACTCTGCTTCGGTTATGTAAAAACCGTCGTCCCACTGCTCGAACGTGCTAGCGGCTTCTCGGTATTCCTTCATGGTCCGGTACTCAGGCCGGGTGGCACAAGGACGTGGGTAAGTCTGCCCCTCGGGTTCCGAGACGCAGCCTACCCAATCAATGTTTGTCGCCTTGACGTTCCACAGAGACCTGTCCGGCTTTGGATACGCTCCAAGCTCGAAGGCTCTGTTTGTCTGATACACCACCTCACGAAAGGTAATGTCCACCATGAGTCCCCGTTGGAACCACGGCCAGTCTCGGAGCCATTCGGGTGGCGTCATCTCCAGCTGTCCGGGGGCCATGACGCCCTCGATAGCCGTTCTCACCTTCGGGTCCAACCTAACTGGTGTACCGTCAGCGTAGGTAGCATGTGCCTGTAGTTCCGGATGGATGTACAGGTACCGACCGTCAAACTCTGCGGGGAACGGGTCGGCCATTGCTGGCTTCCACTGGTCCTTCGATCCGTCGACTTGTGCAGTCTCGGACCCAGTTGCTGCTGCTTCAGGATTCGCAGCGTCTCCAGATCCTTCGATCGGAAGTGGTGACAGTATCTTCTCTGGCTCATTCAGCGAGAATGAAGCCAGTTTCGCCTCAAACGAGTGATCAGCGGATTCCTCCACCTCCATCAACTCGCTTTCTGCCTGTGTAACAGGAGACAAAGCTTCCGGGAAAGCTTCTGCGGACGGAGTCAGCTTATCCGGGTCACCGGATAGCTTGGCTGCTGCTACGGATTCCTCAGCCATGGCTGGGGAATCGACTCGGGAGTCAAGTACTCCTTTTTCCCGGCTTTCACGGCGCCGGGGCCGACGCAGACGGAGTCTGTCTACCAGGAGACAGGCTCTAAGGGCTCACCGAGGGTTTCTTGGACGGTAAAAATCAAAGGAGGGAGCAAACGCGTCCGCCTTCAACTTTACCGAAGAACAAGATGGCGACTGGCCAGGTTTTGTGACGTCATTTCCCCGCGAGTTAGCGGGGTCACGAGAGGTCAGCCGAGACTGGACGCGCTGACGTCATGCGGAAACGCACGTGCTACAAGCGGAACATAAACAAACTGATTGTTTTTAGGTAATTATTGCTCACGCCGACGACTCGTCTGGGGATTTAAGTGGAGTTTATGGAAAGCTTAGGCAAATCCACCGGATTATCCGTCCACTACCCATTGGTACATCGTGCGGCGGCGACAAATAAGCCTTTCGGGTCAGTTGTCATCCGTTCCTCTAAATGTAAACATTACACCCGTTGTGTATACAGGTTAGGTCACTGCAGTCCTCTGGGCAATTCGAGGGCTGCGACGAACGTATCTCCCCTTCTCGGATAGTTCTTTATCGGACCTGACAGTTTGAAGAGCCTTTTCTAGGTGTTTCTTAGCCTTCGAGACACCTTTCCTCTTCTTCTTGTCTTCACCCGCCGAGACTTTTTTAACTCCCCCACGCTTAATCGGTGTTGGCGTGGGTGTTACTGATTCGGAACACTTCTTAGGCCTACCACGGCCTCGCTTCACTGTAGTGTTCTTTACCTGGTCTATTATACGATTCTGGTTCCGGATCTTTTCTGATCCTTCACCATACATTTCTGTGGAGGTCTCCCTCCCAGACCATTTCCTTAATCTAGCCACATTTGACTTATAAAGTCGACCAAGGTCAGATTTGATAATTACGGTACAATCACTGATAACTTGTGTTATAGTAAAGGGACCATCCCAATTAGACGCTAATTTTATGTGTCTAAGTGGTTCATGTAATCTGAGAACTCTGTCTCCGGATTGGAATTTCCGATGCTTTAAATCGGTATCGTATCCTACTTTCTGCCATTTGGCATTTTTCTCCAAATCAATTCGGACAGACTCATATGCTTTTCTAAATCTGTCTCTTAAGCATTCCACAAAAACTACATGGCAAGGTAGTTCCGGGTCCATCCCTACGACCCCAAATACTAAGTCAGCAGGCATTATCAGATCCTCTCCGAATACTAAAAGGTTCGGAGTACAATTTGTACTTGAATGTACCGTACTGTTATAAGCATGTGTCACAAAGTGGCATTGCTCATCCCAGTCGTCCATATGCTCATTGACGAGTGACTTTAGGACTTGGATAAGGGTTCTATTGAACCTTTCTACCAATCCGTCGCTTTGTGGCCTATACGGGTTGGTTCTAGTCTTGCAAATAGCTAAGTATTCGCACATACCCTGCCAGAGATTTGATTCGAATTCTCTGCCTTGGTCACTGTGTAACATTAATGGTACACCAAAACTTAGTACCCAACCTTTTACAAAGGCTTCGGCACAAGTGACTGCTTTGTGGTCCGGTAGTGGAAATACTTTAGTGTATTTCGTATAATAATCACACACTACCATCATACAGGTATTATCATTAGCGGTTGTATTAAATCCACTAATGATGTCTACCCCGATTCTTGCGAATCTAACTCCGAAAAGTTCTTGGGATAGGGGAAGTTTGCCCATCCCGGGTCCGGGTTTGTTTTTACAACAATCCGGACAGGTGATTACCCATCTTTGCAAGTCCCGAGTCATGCCAGGCCAGTAGTATTTCTTGGAAAGCCGTGCTAACGAGCGTTTCCTTCCGAAATGACCACTGGTCCGATGCCCATGACAGAAGTACATAATGTCATGTCTCATAGCATGAAAACCACTTGCATGATTTTCTCACCATTATTACATGGCTTCCAACGGTATAACACGCCTTTCCGGACTTCAAGCTCGGTCCATTGAGCAAGAAACCTTCTCATTTCTCGATTTTCCAGGGAGACCTCCGGTCTAACTGGACGTATACCCTTTGGTACCAATTGCAGTAGCTGCGCAGTTATCGAGTCAGCTTCCTGGAAACGTCGTATGTGGTCCATAGACCAATCCAGTATACTGGCAACTAGGGGTACGAATGGTCTTCGGATCCCTGCTAACACTGCCCTATGAGCTCCACAATCAGTACAATCCGGATTATCACATTTCCGAATTGGTATTCGAGACAAAGCATCAGCATTTAAATGCTTAACTCCAGGTCTATGCTGAATCTGTTGATGTTCAAGCCCATATTCGGATAAGTGGGCTAGCCATCGGCCTAACATTCCTTCAGCATCTCGGAAGTTCAGTAGCCACCTTAGAGAGGAGTGATCAGTACGTAAAGTAAAGTTCGTTCCCCATAGAAAATGTTTGAACTTCTTGGTATATATGACTACTGCTAACAACTCTCTTTTGGTTGTGCAGTAATTGCGCTGAGTTTTACTCAGTGTGTTGCTGGCAAAGGCAATAGGTACCTCTCTCCCATTTTGGACTTGCGAGAGAGCTGCACCAATGCTATCATTACTAGCATCAGTATCCAGTATGAAATGATCCGTTTCATTCGGATATTGTAATACGGGAGTACTCGTGAACAGGTCTTTTAGCTTTTGAAAAGCAGATTCCTGTTCATGCGTCCAAGAAAATTTTTCCTTGGTACTTCCTGGAGTCCAGTTAGCTATTGCTTGTAATGGGTAACTGACTCTAGAATAATTCGGGATAAATTCCCTGTAATAGGAACAGAATCCTAAAAAGGACCTCACTTCTTTGGGTGTTTTAGGTCTATTCCAATTCGTAACTGATTCGATTTTCTCCGGATCAGCCTTTATTCCTTCATCACTAATGATGCGGCCCAAATAATTTATGGACTTTCTAAACATGTGGCAGTTTCTAGGTTTTAATTTGAGACCATTGGAAATAATACGTTCTAGTACCATTTTGAGGTTATTAGAACACTCTTCGAATGTTTTTCCGAAGACTATGACATCGTCAAGATATACAAGACATCTTTTCCACAATAAATCACTTAGAATTGTTTCCATCATTGCTTCAAATGTTGCAGGTGCGTTACACAAACCAAACGGCATTACGTTATATTGGAATAATCCAATGTGACTCGAAAATGCAGTTTTCTTCATATCTGAAGGATTCATTCCCACTTGCCAGTAACCTGATTGCAAGTCTAGGGTACAAAACCAACTGTTACCTCCTAAGGAGTCAATGGTTTCATCTATTCTCGGTAATGGATACGAATTCTTTTTCGTTACTCCATTCAGCTTCCTGTAGTCTATGCAAAAACGGATAGTACCGTCTTTCTTTGTTACCATACACACAGGACTACTCCATGGACTATTGGAAGGGACTATTACATCCTGTTCCAACATCTTGTTTATCTCATCTTCAGCTACTCTCTTTTTCGCTAAAGGTAACCGTCTATACGGTATCTTAAAGGGTTCAGCATCTCCAGTATCTATTTTATGTAATACTTTATTTGTCGTACCTAGTTTTTCACCAGGTTTGGCAAAGGCAGTATTATACTGACAGAGCATATCATAGAACTCTTTCCGGTGTTCCGGATCTTCTAATGACGTTTCTTCATACAACTTAAGTAAGTCTTCCGAAATTTCATCATCTCCTGTTACCTTTTGTAAGCTTAGCTTACTATCCGTTACAGTCTCCGAAAGGGTCACGTTTCCAAAAACTTGTCCCTTTTTTAAGTAGATAGTATTGTTTCCAGTATTGGAGACAGGTACTACCGACCAGGATGCATTCGCTACTATTGTGTCTACAGAATTTAATCCGATACTTGACAGAGTAACTACATCCGGTTCTATCACTGCAGGCTTATTACGCATTGCAGGATTACTTCTTACAAGCACATCACAGGCTACTCCCGGAGGGATTCGCACTGTGTGTGCTACACTAGCCATACTGCTCACTTGTCTCAGTACACACCTAACCTTTACAGGATACGGGTATTTCACACTCAACACTCCTGATTGGGGCTCTAACACTACCCCATACAGGGATGCGAAATCCAACCCGAGTATCCCCTCATCTGCTATATCCGCAATGGTGGCACTCATGACATAGTCATGCATTCCATCCAATTGCAACTTCAAACAACTTCTTCCATACGTCTGCAAGGTACTGCCATCGGCCGTTTGAGCATTTCCTCCCGATTTGAGAGTATCATGTTCATTCGGTATAAGATCATAGAACTTCTTGGAGATACAGGAGTGGCTAGCACCCGTATCCATAAGAAACTCGGCAGATCTTCCGTTAACAGTGAGGCAAACATACCACCGCCTTCCGTTAAGAACAGAGGGCGTGTCCGTGACGATCTGAACGTCATTGTTCACACCTGGAGTCGATCCACATCCTTTCAGGTATTCCAGACAAGGATGACCCGGGGGTAGGTGGGCACCACCGACCCTGGCTAATTCATAGCTACCTACCTCGTTACTGATATTGGGTTTCCCCTGTGCGCCCTGGGCACCTGTTATATCAGCTTCCCTAACCTTCCGGGTGTCTACAACCACCTCGGTGCTAGGCGAGTTTGCTACTACATGCGAACTATCATCACGGATGGTGATATCATGGCAAGATTTGTCACCGGGATCCCCTTCTTTGCCCGTAGGAGGACCCCTACCTAGTTTTCCTCTGTACTTATTCCAGAGACACCTTCCTGTCTACGCGGGACAGGTTTATCAGCTAAACATTCAGGAGCGTAATGTCCTAATTTCTGACATCTGAAGCATCTTCTTTGAGACTTATTGAATCGTGGTCTCTTCAGAGCTTCTGTTAATCCGGCTATTAATGTTTCCATTACATTAGTTGGAGCAACAGCGGCTGATACGGTTGGCGTGGCCGTAGAGGTCACGTTACCAGTTTGAATAGGTCCAGTAGCTATTTTATTAGCAAAGGCCCCTCCCCTTCCTTTCGGAAATACCTTCTTATACCGTTTCTGTCGGTAATACTTTCCAGCAACCTGGACTGATCCAATATATTCTCCATTTTCATCGGAGATATATTCGTCTTCCTGATTAGCCTCCTGAAGATCATTCGGGGCTAGTTGGGAAGTTTCGTATACCGGAGCAGGGGAATCTCCGTATTGTACTGCAGCTGCTCGTACCGGGTTAGGTCCTAGACCTACCAATCTCTTCTTCATATCGTGTCCATCGATTGATATGAATAGGTCACTGAAGGATGTGTCATCCTTCCAAGAATCCCAAACTACTTGTTTGTGATCTGGATCCCGCAATCCACTATAGAATTGTATAAACAACTCCTGCAGATAGCAGTCGTCATCATGAGCCCAATTTGGACGTGCTTTCGATAGCAAGTCTTGTAGCTCCAAACCAAAGACTTTGTGAGATTCTTTAGGTTTTTGTGTTCTCTTCTTGAAGCTTACCCATGGATCTTCTCTAACGATTGATCCGAATAGGTATGCGGCACATTCGACCAATTGATCGTAGGTGCCGAATAATCCGTAAGCTGCTCTCCATTGGTTGAGGGCTACTTTTCCACCTTTATTTAACCAACAGATCAAATAAGGCAGAGCTTCTTCTTTTGTCCAACCACTACAATTGACTTCATCGACAAAAGCCTGATACCTGTCCTTCCATGGGTCATTAGAATCATATGGAGGGGGTATCCGTGCCTGTCTACGTGCCGGATTATTACATCCGCGTAGTCTGTCTGCTTCTCGCATGCTCCAGTTCATGACTTCCATGCCATCTGCTCCTTTCCGGTAGCAGTCAATGCCAAGGTTTTGGATACATTGGCTTCTATCAAAGATGGTTCGCATCCCTGCAGGCATGGAAGTTCTTCTATTTGGCTTCCTGCCATCTCCTCCTGATCCTGATCCACTGGATCCGGATCCACCAGGGCCACCCGGGGGACCACCTCCAGGGGGACCACCATTAGGGTAGTTCCCAGAAGCACCACCAGGGTATCCGCCTCCATAATTTACATTCCCTGTGCTTCCGAAAGATGTATAACGGGGGTTAGAATTATTTTGATTCCAACCCTGACTGTAAGTATTACCATATTGGTAATTACTACCTCCCGTCGGATTATAGTTAGGTCTATATCCATAGGTGTTTGGTCTTTGTTGATACGTACCACCCGGAACGTTATGTTGGGGGGGATTTGGTGTAGGAAAACGTCCATCAATCGGGCCATTGCCTTGACCGGTAGAAGGGTTTGGCAATCTTGGACCTGCTGGTGTGCTATGGCCGGGTTGAGAGAAATATGAAGGTGGGGTCAACATATGTCTCGGTGGTCCTGGTGCTCTCGGTTGTGGTACTGGTGTATTATTGGCACCGGTAGCACTATCATGAGTCACTTTAATTTTATGACTCAAATCTGGTATCGGTGGTGCAGGTCCTACTGTATCAAGCATTGGAGCCTGGAATGTAGATGCACCACTCGGTAGTCCTTGGTTAGTAGTTCCTTGTGGGTAATTACCAACCGGTGTCTTATCCTGTTTCTTATAGATTCCGGATACTACATTCTTATCAGCCCCATCGGCAACGAATGGGTTAAATCTGGTTGGAGTTGCATCCTGGGATGTTTTCGCCAACATTGTAGAGACCACAGTTGGATCTATAGCACCTATAGTCAACTGTGCGGCTTCTACATATTTGTCTAGGGTAATTGCAGTAGTCTGCAATTCCTGAAGCTCATTCGTGAGTTTCTGTCTATCTTCCTCCAGTTGTTTATTATATGCTATAATACCCAACCGGATGGTTTCATTGTCTTCAGCCTGTTTACTGCACTGAAGTTTCAATTTCTCTAATTCGCTTTGATAAAGGCTTATTTCAGTTTCGAAATTTGCCTTATCAAGGCTTAGTTGGTCATTCGTATCTATGTATGTTTGGATACGAGAGTGTCTATTGTCATATTCTTTATTGTATGACTCTCATTTCTTGAAGTTTCATTTCTTCACTTTCTAATTCTTTCATGTATCCACTTTTTCCTGCTTCGAATTCTTTTCGCATGCTGATCAAGTCTTCTTCCACTTGAAGTTTCTCATTGAAAACTTCATCTTTAGCTCTGAACAAGGTATTCAGATTCTTGTTCAGAGTCATATAGGTTTCATTTAACGACAGGACATCCGGTCGTTTAAATTCTTCACCTTCCGGTATTGCATAGGTCATATCGCCGTCTATGGCGCTATAGTCTAATATCGGTAGTCCGGGTCTAAGTGTACCGTATGGTAATTGTCCAAAAGTAACTTTCTTGGGCATGGGCGCCGGATGTTCCGGATTAGTACTACCACCAATTTCGAACATCGAATTACTTAATTCGTCAACAATTGAACGTTGACTTATCAAATTACCCCGTCTCTGTATGGATTGTTCTCGTCGTACAGAGTCTGGTAGATTCTCCTCACTATCATTATAATGAGGTCCCGGTTCTCTCCAAGATGCAGATTCCGCATCTCGGGAGCTCGGATGGGTTTGGATCGTTAATGATCCATTGCCATTATCCTGGGCAACTTGTTGCCCTTCTGGGTTAGCTGCCGCTAGGCTATCTAACCCATGCACTAGCCGTTCGGACGTTATAACGTCCGGGCTATACACCAGAACAACTGGTCACGGCACCAGTGTAATGGTTCGCGGTCTTACGGACCTAGGGGGGTTCGGGTCTTACTATTCGGAAAGAAGGAGTAAGACGGTGTTCCAAGTGTATGCCAACGGTTAGGTCTTTATTACTTAAATATACACTCACGGCTGCCGAATGGTATATAAGAGGCAGCTAATAAGGATTAATTATGGTCTATGTTACTTGGAGGCCAGAAGGGCCTCTGACGTAGCGGTTGAGCCCTGGGCTTTATATAGGAACCCAGGTGTTCGTCGTCAGATGTCCCCACAGACCCGGATCGGTGCTGCCACCTATCCGGAACCTGAGGAACGTCCGACGACTCGACTCACCCGCCACGTCAGACGGTACCCAACACTATGGTTAAAGAATACGTACCTCTACATTATTATGGTTAATAATGTATTTAGAGCTTAATCCTCGATTTCAAATATGAATAACGACCTATGTTCAAGGAGGTGTCCAGACATATCTACTTGGAATATTAAGCCAATGATGTCTCATTTTAAAGATCTTGAGATGAACTTTATTAACGAATTCCCCTGCAGAGGGGTGTTTTTACTTGCCTGGTGTTGACGTGTGAGAAGCAGGAATATTCACTCACACGCAACCTGGATTGAGCTTATTAAGGTAGAGCAATTCACAGTAATGCTTTATTACATACATGTATATTACCGTAATCTCCTGCGTAGAAGACGCGTTGCACGTATAAGACGCACCCCAAACTCAGCACATGCATTTTCGCGTATAAGACGCACATTTTAATGCTGATATTTGTAAGATGAGTACATTTCTATAGTAAAAGTACCCCTCGTATAAGACGCACCCCCAACTTGAGAGAAAGCTATAAGACTCCCCAGCATTTTGTTTGGCCTAGAGGACGCGTCTTATACGCGGGAGATTACGGTATTGTGTTATATACTAAGAGACACTGATATTGGAATGCACAGAGAGTACACAGTACATGAGAACATAGTGTATGCTGATGAGTAAGTGCACCAACTGAACCAAATGAACTGCTCCCCAGTCGCAGGAGTGAGCGATGAGTAATGAGATCATACTGCTCGTGTATGAACCCGAGATGACCAAGTGGTGACACAAGTACGAACTACTAACTTTGACCAATGAGTTCATGAGTGGGAGGTTTGAACTTCTGCTCCTGGTGAGCTCATCCTGCTTATGTATGAACCCTGAATGACACAGGTATGACCCAAGTGCGAACTACTAACTTTGACCTGTGGGTTCACGACTTGGTGGTTTGACCTTCTGCTTCATAAGCTTAGGGCAGACTGCTGCTCAGGGAAGGGATGTAGTCATTTTGCTCTGTGGGACTGGAGGCAGCATTGTGACACCATGACAGGAGAGGAACCTGGATTCCTGTCTGATGGACTTACTATTACCAGCATGGAGATAGTGATTGTGAGATATTTGGTATCTATATTATGTTCAGAAACATCTGGTTGGTATTTGTGGTTATGGTAATAAAGATATGATTAACAGTTAACCTCTCACAAGTGCTCTGTGACTAGTACAGATGAGCGCGTATTAGTCAATTAGCTGCAGGCACTAGATTATGATTCTGGTGATATCACTGCCGACTACATCAGCCGTACTGGAGACACGGTAAGCAGATAACACCCTAACGTATGTACATTTATTCCTGAACTAAGACGATGCTCCACACTGGTCACATATGTTTGTTTGCAGTTATCAAAACTTTAATTTCCCTCTTCTACGTGAAACACTGGGTGACATTGTTAAGGAGACCATCATTTATCAAATATATCAAATAACCACAGCAGTGTCTCGATATGTGCTTGTTCTTTGTTATCCTTGGTACAAACATACATATTATACCTGTGAGCATGAGGAGGCAAAAAAAGTGCTATGCTTTCGGGAACCTCAATAGGGCGAATACAGGTTTCAGTTTTACAATTAGTGAGAATATTTGAAATGTTTTCATTGAGCGGACCTGGCCAGAAATCTGACACTAGAATAATAAAACATCCGGATGCCCCAAGTTAATATTGGATCTCTTACCTTAGGGTAGGCCCAGATGGTGAGCTGTTCTGACTGTCCTGGTTTGAGCAGCATTGTAGGTGGGTCAAGTAGATACGTTTCTGCCTTGGAATCGTTCAGGAAACAGAAGCTGACATCAGCATCCAGTGGAGAAGTGTTAAGTACTGTCAGCTTTTCCATGTTCTCTGGGAATTTTCCCTCCTTGTACCTGCAAGCAATGGGGATTAGCTTGTCACCAAAACGTCCTTAATGACTGATATGCTTCCATACTATGTTACTTTACAAACAAAAAGATGTATCCCTGTTCCATTATTACATGTAAGAGCTTACTTGTCTCTATGAGTTCCAACAAGTAGAGGTCCAAACTCAAACACCTCGGAGACCAGTATGTATTTTTTGTGAACAATCTCATCAGCTTTCTTGCTCTTCTTACGGTGTGGGAATACGATTCTGGAAAGAAAGTAAAGATCATTCAGAACAACTCTGGACGTGCAGAACATGCAGGGATATACTCAGGTATCATTGGTTTGTTTTTAATCTACAGATGTACCCCACCTTGGTTCACGACTGATAGTAGGGAAGGCACAGATTCCTCTGCAATATAACTGGTACCGCCGACGAGTACCCATGATTTCAAAATTGAGTGTCTGGTCAAATTGTCCAAGATCCTCTGAGGAGAAGCGCAGACGGATGACCACCTCTCCATTAGATGGGATAATCCATCGGAAGGTACCCAACCTGGAAAATGAATTAGGGACATAAATTATTGCGGCATGTGTGTATCACGGAAACATTACAAAGGGGCATATATTTGGACATATGTAAGAGAGACAAAGATTTAAGGACAGGGAAAAGGAGAAAAGAATGGGGCTATGGTGAATTGGGCGGGCATGCAGAGGTAAAAGCCAAGATTTAAAGTAAGCAATACTACATATTTCATAAGTTTTCGAGCAACTGAAAATACGAACAGGGTATGTTCCATATTTTGGCAGTCAAGTAAGATAACATACATTACGATATTGATGATAGCTTCTGAGTGAGAAAATGAATAAAAAGGAAAGTGTAATTATCAGACTAGTCATTTCAATCTACAATCTTGGTACTCAGCAATGAGATACGTCTAATGAAGATCAACTGGGTATGGCAAAGTACCTGTATGTGTTTAAGTAGAGTTATTTCTGAACATATTTAGTTGCTTTTGATGTAATGCAACATGTGTCTGACACACTGGTTATCAGCATTATAGTAACAACATAAGTTAAATATACATATCTCAAAGAAAGAAAACAACAAAAACTTAGATTCTAATAAACACCTTCACTGGAAAACTATCCTTGCCATGGAAACAGAACAAAAATTAACTGAAAAAGTTGAAAAAAAAGACAAAAAGAAAAAAACACCCACAAAACAGCTCACACATCAATACATATGTAGGGCAGCTGCTGTGTACTAGGGCAAGTACAGGGGTATACGTACAGGGGAGGAAAAAGAGTGCAAGAACTGTTTCCTTATTTCAGTATCACCTTCTTGTCTTGATGCTGTGTACAGGGACAAACCTTGAATAGTCCTCACACATTCCTTCTATTAATATACATACAATAGTTGCTTTATGTCTTTTGTATTAGATGCTATCAGGTATGGTTTGAAGATTTGATTTTTGACTTAAGAATGTACTTTCACCAATAAGAACCAAGATTCTTTGATTTTTAGAAGTATACATGAGTTAAAGCCATGAGCTATGATGATTATATCGACATTTCAACTTTGTCAGTGCAGATTTGGATCACTCCTAATGAGCATATGCAGGATCCAGTGTAAGGCAATGGCCTCTCATTTAATGCAATGCAACTATAATACGGCCGTCTATGCACTAAACTATGGGAGACCTAAATAATTTATCATTACAAACACCATGCAAAGCAAACAATCTGATGAGTATGAGATAACCAACAATGACACTTAATGTCAATCAGAATAAAACACAGGGGGCAGGGGGTAATAGATGTTAAAAGTTGTTTAGCTAAAGGTAAATATATCTAATACTTTGAGTTTGGAAGTTTGTCTATGTTATATCAAGGATATGTTTGTGGGGAAGTAGCACTTTAGCAATCAACTTTACTGTTTAAGTGATTTACTTACACAATATTTCATAATGTTCAAAGTGATACTGTCCCCCTTTGAGTGTTTGTGGAATATCCAGGCTTTGACCATCATGTTATCATATATGTTATCCATAAGGCCCCACCCCCCCCCCAAAAAAAAAAGAAAGGAGTGTTTCCAGTTACATTAACAAAAATGGTAGGGTCGATTTTTTTTTTGATTTTTTTTTTTTTTGTAGGGGTGACCAAGGAGTCCTCCTCCTGTCCAATATAGGCATGTTATATATCAGAAGAAACATAATTTCAAGGCGAATCTGAGAGGATATGTGGCTACAATAGTCCAACAATATATAAGGCAGTGGTCATTACAAGGATGCAAAGGTAATGGATACAAATGTAAAGGATGAAATTATCATGAAGGCTTAAGGAGGTTTAAGATACTTTTAAAAGAAAGTAACTGATAGGTACAACATTGTTGTAGTGGCAGATGACCTCTTGAAGATTAAATATTGAAACCTTTCAATTAAAGTACAAAAAGTGTACCTGGAGTATGCATGTAGACCCATAGAACCTAGAAAACCCATTCAACTGTGGCCCTTCCAACCCAGTAATCCTCATTACTGAATAAGGTCTGGCTGAAGAGATTTCCCTACGGCCGGTTATAGTCAACTAATTGTCTCTCCACCACTCTAAGCTGTCCAAATTGGATGTGGCCCGGTAGTAATTGGGTAGACATGCTTCCCTGCTAGCACAACTCATCCAAATGATGTCTTTCTTACGTAAATAAGATGAGTTTTCACGTAAGAATGACATAAATTGCATGAGTGGTGCTAGCTGGGTTATAGCTTCCGTCAGGAAAAACTAGGTCAGGCCACTACCAACAGCCAATCAAATGGTGAGTATGCACCCGGGTGACAGATCACGCCACTCCGTCAACCAATTAAAGACGGGGACGCACGGTCAATGCTTCCTGCGTCCGGCCAATCAAAGACGGGGACGTGGGGTTTCAGCCAATCACAGCGACTGGGGAGGGGGAGGGACGCCACTGTGTTGGACGCCTTAAGGAGGAGTTCCATATAGTTCATTTGATATAACGAAGTAGTTCATGGACACAAATATAAATACAAAATCTTTAAATTTTAGCAACTAAGAATCATGTTGACTATAACTGGCCGTAGGGAAATCTCTTCAGCCAGACCTTATTCATTATTGAGGATTACTGGGTTGGAAGGGCCACAGTTGAATGGGTTTTCTAGGTTCTATGGGTCTACAACCATACTCCAGGTACACTTTTGTACTGGGTACTGAGAGAGGGAAACATGACCTTTAAAAATGGAAGATTCCAGGGGTGGTAATGCCGTAATAATGGCAGAAACCTTATAAAGGTATCTGCCAATAATATTCAGGGGAGATGGTGGGATAAGGGCCGAGTCATTTATTACCAGGTGGGTGGGGGCTTGATGGATTTTGACGGATTGGCAGATTCCCCCACCCCCACCACTATGATGAAAATGATTGTAACCCCCCCCCCCCTAAAAAAAATGGAATGGCGCATGATGATGGGTATTTGAATTGCCCATACTTAGTTTTGACCCCCCCCCCCAGTGTGAAGGTTTATCAGGTTTTGACCCCCCACCAAAGCGACCCCCCCCCTATATCTAACAAGCCCCCCCCCCTGACAATCTTATTTTCTTTTTGCCCCTGGCCTAAGCTAAATGAATATAAAGTGTATTATCAGAGATGGCACTCACTGGCCGACAAAAACCAGGAAAACTCGACTTTGGGACACATTTTCCCAGGAATTTAACATAATTTAATACAGAAATCTTGGAATCAAAATCATGAATTCCTGGTAAACCAGGAAAAGTGGCATTTCTGTATTATGAACACTGGCATATTGGCTTAATCGGCAGATAGAGATCTTTCCAAAAAGTGGTCTGCTATTTTTGTACCTCTATTGCTATTGTTAATATGGTCTTGTCAAAAAAAAAATTTAAAAAATGACAGCCCTGCCTGTTTTGCTAGGGTCGGTCGGGTAACTGGAAACAAACCTTTTTTTTTTTTTTGCCTAAGCAACAAGATCTACCCATTCTACATTTTCAACAAATCAGTAGTCCTACACATTTTTTTACTGTTGAAAGTAAAAGGAAAAAAGATGGCTTCCTACATTAGCGAACCTGTTCTGCATCTATCATAGAGCACATACTGACATGTGGCCAGAACATGACAGTATCACTTTAAACAGCACACCCTTAGTCATGCAGGCCCTAAACAAGCATGGATGAGTTAAAAACTTTAGGGGGGACATTACATATGAGTCAACCAGGGTAAAAAGAAGTGAATGGAAACAAAGGAAAGGAACAAGTGAAATAACAATAATGCTTAAACAATGTGAGGTTGAATCTGACGCCATCTCTCACCTATCATCGCGGGGCCCTGCGCTTTGGTCTCTTTCCCTACATTACAACAGAACAGCATTAAGATAACCTAAGTATCTTATAGTTATTATGTTTGCAGGCCTCTTGATATTCTCTTCATTTATCAGCAAGGTGGAGATGAAGGGAAAAGCACACACACAAGCATTAGCAAAGCAATGACTTGTATGGTATTTTCTCTGATATTTTCTTCTACACAAGGAATAACATTGTGAGAATTCTTAAACTTTTAAAGAGTTCGTATCTAGACCTATAACAACTTCCTAATGATGTGTAAGAGCGTGTGTGTAGATAGTTTGCTGCAGTCAAGATGCCCTATCACTACTAGCGTTCAGAGGGGAAAGGAGGCAACAACAAAGATGGCAACATACATAAGTCATATTTATAAATGCAAAAGGCAATGAATCTTCAATTTAAAAAGTAGAGAAATTTCTACTTACTTTGGTGTCTTAGAGTCACCATCAGCTGCAGTACTGAAAGTTGTAAAAGACAACATTTTAAAGGACTGAGTATGTATCACAAATACCAAGCATATTCTTTTGCCTATTTCCTGCAACCATTTGGAAAATATAGAATGTGTTGAGAATAGGGTCATCAGATTTAAGTCACATCATTATAATGAGATCACGCTTGGTTGAGGACATTATTAAGAGTGAATTGTACATCACAGATGTAATGGCCGAGAGATCGTAGTAGAGATGTGTAATTATGAAGTGATTGAACAAACACTCAGAGACTCTAGGGGACAGAGCTGCGGCGCTGTTAGATGACCTGGGACAATAGCAATTGACTACAGGTACTTAGAGGCACCTAGAGTGGGTGTGGAAGTTATCAGCCCGTCCCAGAACGACCTGGAATAATAGCAATTCACTGGTACACTGGTACTAGTACACTGGTACACCACAGTCTTCGTCATGGTTGACTGATTTCAGTAGCTGATCTATAGTAGAGGACTTTTGGCTGTTTTTGACATGACCTGCTGTCCCCCTCCTACATGATGTATATATGGCCGAGGAGACAAGTCTCTCGGCCAATTAAGTGAGATTCGTATATTACTGTGATACCATGTATATAGAAATATCATACCTTCCTTCAGTCTCTGATGCTGGAGTAGATATACCAGGTGGAGGTGATGAGATAGTTATAGAACCACGTCTACCAAGTCGACTCTTGGCACTGCTCTTACGTCCTTTGTCCCCTTTACCTTTACTCTCTGATGTCTTATCTCCCTTGCTGGCCTTTCCACCCTTTGTTGACGCCTGCTCCTCCTTACGTCCTACTTCTGGTGTAACAAGCTGTTCTTCTGGAATTTCTGGCTCTGGAGGTTTTTCTTCTACAGCAATATTCCTGTGAACACATTTTGATATCTAGATTTATTAGGAAGCTTTGAACACAGTTTTTTCATCAATTTGACTGAAACATATCCAAACTTTATCTCTTCTAGGAAAGAGTATACACATCGAAAGAGAAAAAACCATTTGTACCTTGAAAGATATACACTTACGGGTCATCAGGGGATGATGCAACAAAGAGGTAGTGTCCACCTTCTGCACCAGGAGGTGCATGCCTCTTGACTGGATAACAGACAACGCTGAAAGTAGCAGCTGGTGGGATTGGAGGACCATGGGGACCCAGACCCAAACCATCCATGATCTGGAAAATGATATATCAGAGATGATTCAAAGATGTACATAAAGCTAAGAAGTACAAATTGTAAGGAATTTGATGTTAAGATTAATCCGCATTAATGTTAATGCAAGGTAAACTAAGCACTATTTTTTCTAAATAAAAGTGTTTTCAATTTTCAAATACCTCTTGTATGGTTGGTAGTTTGCCAGTGTCAAACATACGACTCGGTAGGGAAGTCAATTTGTCTGAGCAGTCTAAGACAATGTTTGGTATACCAATACCATCCTCCAATCGTTTTTCACGACGCTCCTCATCTGTCATGCCAACTTGTTCAGCTCCTGCAGCACCCTCAAAATCAGCACCGTCCATCATCTGCATTTTCAACAAAGGGAAGGTGAAATTTACATATATAAAGTGCAGTAGTGTAAATTATCAATCCAGTGAGTTCACATCTTATTCTGATACAAGATGATAATTCTGAATTTACCCTCAGGCAGATGTACATTGATACAAGCATTTTTTGGGGCATTCCTTTTCAATAGTCAACAAGAGTTTGTCTATATAGATTATACATTACCATCAGGCTCAATTGTGCATTATGTAACTCAAAGACTGAAAAGGGGGTTTAACTTGTCAGTGGTAGATGATATAAGGGGTCATGTAAGAGGGAAACGTTTAGGTGGTAGAGGTTACCAAGGTAATGAAAAAATAGTTCAGGAGATTGTTCAGGAGAAGCATACACAAATTTGATTGAAGTGTATATGTAGTGTAGGATATTAGGGGTAATGGAAGAAGTTAAAGTACATGTTTATGTAGTGTAGGATGTTAGGGGTAATGGAACAAGTTAAAGTACATGTATATGTAATGTATGGTGTTTAATAGGGGTAATGGAACAAGTTAAAAACATGTGTATGTAGTGTAAGATGTTAGGGGTAATGGAACAAGTTAAAGTACATGTATATGTAGTGACATGTAGTGTAGGATGTAATAGGGGTAATAGAACAAGTTAAAGAACATTTACTGTAATTGCTTGTTTAAACGCAGGGCTCTCAAATGAGCGCAGGTCCTGTATGAGCGCAGGGGTATGACCCCCTCTGAAATCTAAAATTCCTCTTTAAATGGACCTCAAATGAGGGCAGGTCCTGTATTACCGCAGGGGGTAACAGAGAGCTGAAATTTATGAGCGCAGGTGCGCTTAAACAAGCAATTACGGTATATGTAGTGTAGGATGTAAGGGTACTGGGAGGGGTTAAGGTGAAAGAACTCTAGGATGTTATGGGTAAAGGAGGTAAAATAGGGAGTAGTGTAGGACAATGAAAAAGCTTAAATTGTATGTTTTGTATTGTAAGGCATTAGGAGTAATGGAGGTTTAGAAGTTACATGTAGTGTATGACTTAATGTGTGGTAATATAACAGTATAACACATATTGGTTGCCTTGAGGGCAGTAACGCCACTTTAAGTGCATGGGAACACAGACAAGCCAGGGGAGACTTTATTGTGACTCCCCCTAAGAGACAGACATAAAAATATTGAGGGGGAGCCCCCCCTCCCCCGAAACAAGATATTAACCTCCATTGACTAATTGCTGACAAATAGTGAGTATACTGATATATAAATTGCCTAATTGCTGACAAATAATCAAATTCTCATAGCCCCGCCTGGCTCACAAGTCAAACTGTTAACTATAGTGGGATACACAATAACTTTTTGTCAAAAGAACAGTAATATAATTTTATTTGCATTTTCAATTGGATCATGGAAGACTACTGGTGTCTTTGGCATGCTGGAGCGAACTGATGATACATGGTCTGCCCGTGTATGCTTTACAGCAAATTTAACCAAGAAAATATCCTTGAGACACATTTCTTTGTAATAAGTCTAATCTTGCAATGGAAGCTGATGGCAAATCATAGAGAAATATGAGAATACTCCATTATGTAAAGATGATCAACCAATTTGGGTGATGTATTTGTCGGTTTTTTTCATTACAAGTTACTACCTCCCATTACTACTTAGTGAACATTATGAAGGTTAAGTCTAGACCACAGGCCTACTTGTTTCTAAGTTCAATGAAAAAAAATGTTTAAGTTCTATGCAGCCCCTAAAGGGTTAATGGTTTGTGTGCACCAACAATGAGGTGTCAGTAATCCACCTCCCACCTTCAAGCCCCAATGAACAGCTGACTTTGCTCTATCTCTTAGGTGCAAAAGCCAGCTGTCCAAGGCATTTTGTCATACCTGGTTCAGCATATTATTTACTAAATGCATATAAGGTCAAAGAGAGATTATTCATCCATGGCCTAGCTGCGGTGGCAATTGTTCAGAGATATACTATAGACCAGATTTTCCTCTATGTTCCTATGTCTGTCAGAAAGCCTCTTTAATCTAATGTGGTTCTGTGCGGCAGTTTCCATATCTATGAATGTGCACAAAAACTTTCCTTCTTCTCCCTTGAAGTACTCTATGATATTTGAAACATGAAACACAACATATGAGAACATCTTACTAATCCAGATATAGGATACTATTAATAATAACTCACTTCTTTGGATTCCTTAGAACCCTTTTCTGCTGCAGCCTTTTCCTCCTTGGCTGCTTCCTTTGATTTTGTATCCTTCTTATCTTGACCTGGAAGTTAACTGAGGTTTTGTAATGCTCCACAAAACACTTTGAATTCATCTAACATAAATCTATTCCAGTAATTTTTAGGGTTCATGTACCTGCTAAATTTATTATCATAAATAGAAAATGTAATGAAATGAAATCTAAAACTACAGCAACTGCAAGATAAGCATGCATGAGAATCACAATTACCGTAATCTCTCGCATAGAAGGCACGTCTTCTACGTTACACAAAATGCTGCTGGGTCTTATACGTGGGAGGGACATTGCCTTGAGTTGGGGGTGCGCCTTATACGCGCGTTTCTTTTATTATAGAAAAGTACTAATCTTACAAAATTCAACCTTTATGGGTGCGCCTTCTAAGTGAAAAGGCCTTCTCTGAGTTGGGGGTGCGCCTTCTACGCGAGCTGCGCCTTCTATGCGGGAGATTACGGTAAAGCAATTAATACCAACTGACGCTGAAGCAAGGAAAATCCACTTGGAAGTTGGTATAAACTATCTATGAAGCCACTTTCTATGAAATAGTCAATAAAATGTACTCCATTTATAAGTGCTGCAACTTCCGACACGTATCAGTGTTTGATGCATATATGAGGAGTGGTTTCAGATTTAGTTACTGGTTACCTTTCTTCGAGGGATCAACAGAGGGAGAGGCAAAAGCCACTGGAAGATAGCATATATCAAATGATTGCCAATCTGGTAAGTTTTGTTACAGGTAGAAAATTATAATATATATTATCTGTTATCATTTGTTAATAAACATATAAAAGGAAAGCCATCTAGTTTTCGCTTGAAAACACTTTGGAATATGACTACATATTAGTGGTATTTTGAAAGAATTTTCCAAAAGTAGTGAGCCATTCAATCAAATTACCAGAAAACCTTATTTATAAGCCGCACCAACCTATAACCTGTCCCTGAACTATGAAAAAGGCTGTAAGGCCATACCAAAAAAATAAGTTGGTCTACGGATTTCCCTCTCCATATTTTCGGAAATATAAATTTTTTTTTCTTTGAAAAAAATCTTGTCTACGGATTTCGCTCGCTTCACTTTCTACAAGTTTTCTCTTTGTGATGTTTGGCAAATTTTTTTTTTAAATAAAAATTTTTCGCTCGCTTCACTTTTCTAGCAAGGAATCCATTGGATGTCAAAAAAATCTTTAAAAAAAAAAGTTTCGCGTGCTCGCACCATTTTTTCAAAACCAAAGTCAGAAGACCAACTTATTTTTTTGGTGTGGCCTAAGCTACATCTTGGGCTAGAAAATTGCTGTTTTAGCACTATTTTACATAAAATGCTGCATTCAAGCCCTACCCTGAGTCCAAGAAGAGCCACAATACACCATCTCTGAAATGGTCTATAATTGTGAACTTTTAGTTTAACGATACATTTTCTATAAACATGATATTCTTTTTCTCGCTGCTAGAACTGCCCATAAGAATAATCCTTACCAGCCTTCTTCCCCTTCTTGCCTGAAGGAGGGTGGAGATTAGCCTGTTCTTCCATGGCGTCTGCTGCACCATCAGAGGGTGTCATTGGACGAATCATTCCTGATGCACGCTCCCAACGGTCAATCAGCTCAGCAATATCCTTCATTCCGTGTTCAAATGTTCGGAATCTGATTAAAAGAGGGAGGAAAAAATATGGTACAGATTAAATGCCTTTACTACCAAAGAGAAGAAAAATGTACTTAAACTGTGATGAAAAAAATGAAGAATCATACATTTACCATAAAACCCCCCGCCTATAAGTCGATTTTTTAAAAACATTTTTTTTCTCATATACTGGTAAGTCGATTTTTTATCCCAAGTTGGGGGGTCGACTTATAGGTGGGGTTTTTATATAATAGATTCAGGGTTGTGAAATGCCGAAACTCATTTCCTCTGAAGCGTAATATACCAACTCGCGGGGACTCAAACTTAATATGTTCACATTAGATTAAATTGGCCAAATCAGTACTTTGGACACATCAAACCACCTTCTCATGTTGTGAAAAGCTTGGAATTACCATTGGGCCAATATCTCTATTCCATTTGGCAAATGATTTGGGATGAAACTTTGAATCTCAGGAAATTCTATTTCAGACCCCCCCCCCCCCCCAATAAATGGTAATTTATTTTCTCAGTGGATTTGCAGAGATCTCAAGAATGGTCTTGGTGAGCATTAAAACCGCGGATTTCCGCGTTTCCGCGGAAATTTCACATCCCTGTAGATTATAGTGTTAATATTTCTCAAGCCTTTTTTCTATAGGTCGAATTTATTTCTCAAAGAAGGGGGTCGACTTATAGGTAGGGTCGACTTATATGTGGGGTTTTACGGTAATACTTTCAGATACTAAGTAAGTACTAGGAGTCCCTATGAGATACCTCTGCATGAGCAACATATCTGCTTCCTTGACCGGATCTTTGACTGGCTCTTCTGGGGGTGCTTCTCCCTTTTCCTTCTCTCCTTTCTCTTTGTCTCCCTTCTCTCCTTTGGCTTCATTGGAAATTGGCCTTTTACCTTCTTTACTTCCCTTTTCACCTTTCTTCTTCCTATGAACACATAAACATTCAAATTTAGTTCTGGCTTCTACAGCAAAACCAATTATTGTTGAATTTTTCACAATTTGCAGAGAACACAGACAGATATTGTAGTTGTATATTTCATAATAATACCCATGATCATATGCTACGAGATTAAGGCATCCTAGGAAAGATTTGAATAAAATAGGGCTCGTAATAAAATACTCACTTGACATCATCTGCAGCTGATTCACCTCTTTCTGTTGCATGTGATTCTGGTCGGTCACTGCCAGGTTTCTTGTCTGCTTGTTCTCCTTCATGTTTTTTACCTTCCTGAGACTTGAGCTGACCAACTCGGTCCTGGACCTTCACATCACTTGGTTTCCCAGTTGCCTGACTCTTTTTACCATCTTTTGGTTCAGGAGCACCACCACGCTTCTTCTTCTTCTTTGCACTGCATATGAGATAATTTCATACTCATACTAACCTACTTTTGTTTCAGGACGTTGATATATTTGTTATAGGAGGCAGATAATCAACTCTTCTGATCAGGAAAGTTCTGTAAATTTTCACTAATGAGCTGGAGCCAACACACAAATATAAGGCTCACTGCACCTTACCGGTCTGTCTCGAAGTCAGTGGTTTACACGTGACAACATTTACAAGAATTCAGAGTAAGTTCATGTGTATTATAGAATAACAAGGTACATGCCAAGATTGATTTGCTTACATTTGGTGTACAGTTAAATCCTACTTCTATGTATGTCCTACAAGTCATAGGTTAGAACCACTGGGTTAAGGTATGTTTTCATTTTGAAATATTCAACTAGCAGACACAGAAACTGAAGTAAGTTTAAGAGTTGGACATTTTGTAACCAGTGAAATCTACACATGGAGATATTCTCTCAAGACATTCCAAAGGATGTCTACTCCCACAGGGATCTACAATGGTTCTGGATGATTATTTTTCAACAATTCAGTTATTCTTCACGAATCGCAGATCATGTTCACTCGAAAGTCCATTTGCACTGCCTTTGGTACTGTATCTTCTGAATCTTCAAACTGTTGCAGTTAGTCAGTTTACCATTGATCATTGTCACTTTCCTTGGTTTGTTTTAGAGTAATCCCCTTTGTATAAACAAAGAGGTTGGTTTCAATATCATGGGAGAGCTTGTTATGGTAGTCCAATATCAAAATAAGGGTTTGTACCATATGCGTTTCTAAAAAGTATGGTTACCTTTCAACAATTAACATTATATTTTATAAATGGTGAAATATGGAACTAATATCCAGGGCCATTGTGAACATATTGCTTGTCTTGAAAATCACTTTAAAGTTTTTCAATACTCTCACAGAGGGGGAAATACTAACTTACACATGTATCACAAACAGTGCATCGAAACAAGTTGTTTTAATGTTACATGCAGGAACACAAGTTAAACAAATTCTTAGGTATCTTATCTAATCTATCTCTCCTGTCAGCTGCCACCTCAGGGGTGGAAATAGCATATATGTATTTTTTATTTACAACATTTCTGACTACCAATCTAGCTTTGTGCAACAAACTGATCAATAATCCTGAATAAGTGGTAACACACCGTCCTTGTGTCATAACCATGACAACATCTATTCTTTGGAACCATCCACAGTAGCCAGAAGGATGAGAGGAATGGGGAACAGAGAGGAACGAGTCAGGAATAGCGTCTGGGAGGAAGGTAAGGAAGTACTGGGAAAAGTAGTCCTGATAATGACTGGATTTCAAGTGTTTTGTTACCATTGTCAATCTCTTTGGTCACTGAGGATTGCTCACACAGGGTTGTATTGGAGTGCAAACTCTGTGCACCCACTCACCTTGTCATTACTGATTCAGCTAGCAATCGGCTAAACGATAGAGCATTACCGGCATACAAAAATATATATGGTAATTATGCATGTATGATTCAATGCTACTGCCAAATCAGTAACATTTTCACTTTGTACTGACACACCTGGGTTATTTTATTGAACAAATTACTGGTTCACCAGTGTACTATACAACTGCGCAGAGGATCAGAGGTCTCAATAGATTTGGCCAAATGGATCTATTCCACAGAGGGAAATTTTGTGATTGTTAATGTGCACTCAAAGAGATTCCGGAGAGGAATATTTGTTGCATTTAGAAGTACTGCAGTACCCCGCATATGTGACACCACATAGAAGATAAATAGTAAATAATTTTTTGAATTTGTGAATTTTTTTTTTTTTTTTTTTTTGCCAAAAAATATAATTGCATAGCTTTTCTTTTACTCTAGGAATTTTCAAAATTTAAAAGGCTATGTGTAGCTAGGGCCACCCTGGACCCCATTAAAACATTTATGCTTCTGTCAAGTTTAGGGGAAGCTCTTGGTGCCCCCCTTGTGAATCAGGGAGAAGTAAATCTGTAAAGCCGAGCCTTCTATGCGGGATACTACAGTATTTATCATCAAAAGGTCACTACAAACATCAATCTGGGTGTTCATTATGCAGAACGCCTTATGAACAAATCACCACGCACTTTGTATATTGACTTTGCTGGTAAAAATTGATCTACCGTAATCTCCCGCGTAGAAGACGCGTCCTCTACGCCAAACAAATGCCTGGTCTTATAGGATCTACTGAAGTTGGGGGTGCGTCTTATACGAGGGGTAATTTTACTATAGATCAATACTAAATTTACAAAATTGAGCCCTAAGAGGTGCGTCTTATACGCGAAAATGCTTCTGCTGAGTTTGGGGTGCGTCCTATACGCGCAGCGCGTCTTCTACGCGGGAGATTACGGTAGTAAGTAACAAAAATACAAATTTCAGAGGAAGCTGAAAGAGATTGTATTATGAGATAGCTTAATAAGACAGAAGAAGCATGTCACATCTAGATGAGTAAAAGCAAACCTAGAACTGCAATAGAGCACAAAGTAGCCAGTCTTAGATTGGGAAAAAAACAACAGATGATGTAACAGCTCCACATATCTCACTAATGTTATAAATAGTCTATTTCTAACCATACAATAGTGCCAATTAAAACTTGGACTATTTGTGTTATTCGCCTCAAAAGCAGTTAACTAAATAGTTAGATAAAATAGGGATTAATATGACTGATGGTGAATGCCTTTGTAGTCCAGCGATGTAAGTCAGGCATGGGCAAAAATTAGAAGTCGCATTTCATTAATTGGAAAAGTAAAGTCCTCCTGACCACTTGTATAAGCAACATTTCCTGTTGTTCCGTAATCTCCTCCTGACCACTTGTATACACAACATTTCCTGTTGTTCCGTAATCTCAGAAAACAGGAAATCCTGATAAAACCTTAAGGCCTACATCCCTGGTAGTGAAGATTATTATTATTTATTTTTTTATTTTTTTTACTGGAGGAGGGCAGTTGGTAACCATGCCATTTGAATCAAGGTAGTGCTGAGGTGAAGACGGGTCCATCCCCTTGTCTCATTAGTGAAGATTAATTTTGTTCAATTTTGTGTGAATCTTCCTAGTTTCACAGATATTTAAAATATGTTTTCCTCTGATTTTTCCCCATTAGTCAGGAATGTCAGCCATCAAATACTGTAAATTCCCATGTAACTTATGCACAAACCAGATGCATATTAAGACTTATAAAATGTGCCTAAAGTCAGGGTGTCTTACACATGGGTATTTACCCCTATAGAATAGTATTGATCCTTCAATCTTCAAGCCTTTATAGCCCCTCCCAATGTTGGGGGTGTGGCTTATATGTTAGGGAATTTACGGTGCAACTATTTTTACAGCAAATAGGTCTTGTAGCCGGGAAAAAGCTTCATCTACTTCTGTATTTCATCAGAAGAATTAATTCTTAGGTGCAAAGCCTATACATTTCACCAGCTATACAACCTTAATTCTCATGGTATGAACTTTTAGAGTAAACTTACTTTTCCTCATCAAGACGGCGCTGTTCAGCCTCCTGTGCTTCACGCTCCCGTCGCTCTCTTTCCATACGCTTCTCTTCATTCTCTCTGTGGGTGTTGAAAACGTAGTTTAACTTTTCAGTGAAGTATTTAGCAATGATAGTTAAATGGGTAAATCATGTGGTCATATTGGAATGTAGTGAAGTATTTAGCAATGATAGTTAAATGGGTAAATCATGTGGTCATATTGGAATGTAGTGAAGTATTTAGCAATGATAGTTAAATGGGTAAATCATGTGGTCATATTGGAATGACAGTGGATAACTATACCCACTGTAGAGCATAATCTTATTTTTCATCATGGAAACCTTTGTATTGTGATGACTGAAAATATGCTGTTGCCATTGTGGATTTTGTGGAATGTTGCTGCATTGTGGAATGTAGATCTTTAATGTTTGCACTGTATCCAGCTTAGTTTAAAACATGCCAGCAAAAATATGAATGGCTATACAGAATTGATGTTCATGGATAAATAGATAGATTTATGAATTCAAAGACGGCATTTCTTTTTTCTTCCTTTCAAATCATCATAAATTGTTCTAATAACAGGGACAGATAATTTCCTTTTGTGTTAATAAGGTTAATCTGGCATTATGTATGAAGAAGACCAATGGAATAGCCGATATCGAATAAGCTTTGTTGCAAACGATATTTTATCAAAACGAGATTTGACTTGACTATGCTTTTTGGAAAAGGCAATCAAGGTGGAAAATCCTTGTTCCAAAAGGTGGTAGTATACTAGGGAGCAACTACATCTTTCCCTCCCTCTACCTGTTTTTCTCTCTCCCTTGGAAATTGAAGGGAATTCATAGTCTTCCTTAAGTGTAATTAATAGTGAAATGTTGTTTCAAGTACTGCATCTTAGCATACACTCATATAACACATACATGTTTCTAACGGTTGACCTGTGGAAACTGCAAAGAAGTCCATATTCATAGTCTCACAAACCAAGCATGCAAGTTAATTGAATTAATAACATTAGTTGAATGGCTTCTGGCCCAGTCCTTTTGATCCAGGGACCTTTTAGAATATCTGTTAGATATCACAATTTAGGCAATAAGAGAAATAAAGAAAATAAATATATAAATTATAATTTGGCAAAAGAAATGTCTGAAATAGAAAACCTGCAAACAAGACAATTTTACCTGTTTAATGTTATTTGGAGCACAATAATGTTCACATTACATCCTGTACATTGGTTTTAAGCACCACCACACCACCACACAAGTCACCCCAATCAAACCAGCAAGTTCTCTAACCTGTGGCCCGGCAGCCTGAAAATGACACGATATCTAGTCAATCATAAACAGTTTCCATCACAATTAGTGAGATCTTAAATTTGTTTCCTTTGAAAATCTCAGATAAATTATTGATATTTTTTTTCCCCCCGTTAATGGTCGAAGATTGACATAAACTTATCTGTCATGTTCAGATGACCACAATGGGGAAAGGCACAAATTACCCTCATTGAAATCCACAAGGAAAAATAGGAGAGCAAAGATAAATGTGCTAATTGAGAAACTTGATGATGCCAGCAATTGAGTTATACAGGTAACGTAGATTGTAACATAGCTAACACTCCATTGTAATCGGTGGGTATTATTTAAGGCACTAGAAAACTCCTTCAGAATCTATAGACAGGGAAATATATGAATCTAGGTGGACAAATTCTCTGCTTTTAGTATGTATGGGGATAGTCTACATGGTGACGAGATAGTTGAGAACACCAATGTTAGAATGCTACATGTGAGATGCTGAGTTGTACACAAAGAATTCATTTACCGTTTGACTCTATCTAACTGCCATAATAATCTGCATGTAGGACTACTCCGTGAACAGAGCACACCCTGACTTTGAGAGAATCCTATAAGGTGCTCCCACCTGATGTTGAGCAAATTCTCACGTAACATACATGTACCCCCTGAGCCAGCGGGGGGGGGGACGTTTTTAACATTTTAAAATATTTGACCATGATAAGGAGTCATAGAGCAACGTTCTGAAACGTTTTGTAACGTGTTGTTCTTTTTGTTGTTGTTGACTTGGTATACAAGCGGTATTACAGTAAGGACAGGTAATAGAAAGAGGCCTTCACATATCATAACCTGACCGAACTACAATGAAATACATATTGCCAGTAATATTGTGTTTTGGTGGAATGTTGAGTGTAGGAAGATAGATCTTGGTAGACTGCTTGATTCAGGGACTGTACAACACCAATGGTCACTGACAGGGATGGCACACTTTTTGAGTTTACCATAATAAATATCTGAAGCTTTTCTTCTTTTTACTTACCTTCTCAGTCGTTCCTTCTTTATCTCAAGACGCTTCATGTCAACCTCTGCCTTTGCATCATCATCAAGGGCATCATATTCATCTTCTGACATCTCTTCAAGATGCCGCCTTTCTGTCTCCTCCTTCTCCTGAGCCTCTTGCACTGCAACACAACGCACAGGGCCGGTAATTGAATTAACAAAATAATCAATAAGGTACTCAAAACCTCTACGACCTTTTTACATTCTACTTGATCAATATTTACCCTATATATGAAAAGGGCTTATAGCACGATTCACAATAGGTTGAACGGATATGTTTCCACCAAGGACATTTGGGGTGGACAGCCCTTCCTTAATCTCTCCTCTCTCTCCTTGCTCCACGACCCTGGTGCGTTCTTGAACGCACCCACTCCCTCCCCACAGACTACTCCCATGGAGGCTTGGAGGGTTGCGCTCCACACATCTGGCTGTCCCGGACCAGAAAGCAGTATCTACTTCTTTTATCAGTGGCTACTGAGAATATGCTGTTCAACAACTGCATTTTGCAGTGAGTGAGTAGTGAGTAATAGATGTTTAACACCATTTCGACAGTTAAGGTCATATTCATGGCGAGAACTATATTACACAAATTCTCAGAGGAATATGTTGGTGCCCGTGCATATGTGCACCACACACATCCTGAGGGGATAGGAAAGAGGAGAAATAGACCCTTTTAAGTGGGCTAGGGAGGCCTGCATTTTGCAGTAGGTACTGCTGAAATACTTCCAAAACAGCTGACTCTACACTGCATTTTCAGTATAGACTCAGTAGTGTACTGACTATCAACTGAGTATGCACTGCATTTTCAGGCTAGAATCAGTAGTCTACTGACTCTCAACTGAATCTTAATAGATACCAAAAATGTCACACTCTGTGCAGCATAGATGCAGTAGTCTACTGACTATCTACTGGTATTGCTCTGTCCATTCATGGATTAGTTATTGAGCTACTGACCTGATGCTTCTGAGACAGTCCATAGTGTGAATGTCAGTATGGTTGTGAACAGTAATCAAAGGATTCAGTAATGAAATTCTGAAACTATCCAGTGTTTGTGAAGAAAAACATAATTATACCTTTGCATATGATTATTTTATTGAGTGCCAGTAATGGAATTAGTCACTCACTTTATGTAGGGCATAAATGTACTGAATCATCAAGTATTATTTTGGTCACCATCATGACACTTTTTTTTTTACATACCTAGTAGGGAGTAGTCATTATGTATCAACAGGGGGGGATGCTTTTCTTGTGGACATGTAAGGGAACACTGGGGTGGACCATAAGGGGTGGACGAGTGGGTGGACATGTATGGGAGCATTGGGGTGTAGATGAACATTGGGTTGGACCATGTGGGTGGACATGTATTGGAACACTGGGGTGGACCATGTGGGTGGACATGTATGAGAGCATTGTGGTGGAATATGTAGGTGGACATGTAGAGGAACATTGTGGTGGACCATGTGGGTGGACATGTAGAGGACCATAAGGGGTGGACGAGTGGGTGGACATGTATGGGAACACTGGGGTGGACCATGTGGGTGGACATGTATGAGAGCATTGGAGTGGACCATGTAGGTGGACATGTAGAGGAACATTGTGGTGGACCATGTGGGTGGACATGTAGAGGACATAAGGGGTGGACAAGTGGGTGGACATGTTTGGGAACACCAGGGTGGACCATGAGGGTGGACATGTATGGGAACATTGGGGTGGACCTGTAGTTCTTATTTGTACCTGGTAAATGTTTGGTAGAAAAAGAAAATTTTTCTGGGGGTTTGAGGGGGGCGGGCTCTGGGGACAATGGCCCCAATCCCAGAATAATGGAAAAATGTCGCTCCCCCCAGCCCCCCTCCTCCTCCTATTTAAAACCAGACTGAGAAGTTCTCATTCCCAGTTACTCTGCTTGGAGTTGGACCCCTGCTTGGAGGGTGAAGCCTCTCACTAATGAAAAAGGGAGTGCGTTCGTAAACTGCCCACGGGTAACCAACTCTCAATGTCTTAGGTAAACAATTGCAAGGTGGACACTTCAGGGTGTCTTTGGTGGACAGATGTCCACTATCCGTTCAACCCATTGTGAATCATCCCAATTGCATGAAAAGGCATTAGTTCGTTGCTGATCCCCACCCCATTGAAATAAGCTTGACTGCTTGCCAGGAACAGATAAACCAAAAGAGGCTAGAGAGAAGTGTGTATTTTTTTCAAAAGTAACTCGATTTTTCTTCAAATTTTCATTATAAATAATATTTTGAGGGGCCCATACATGATAAAAGTTTCTTTCTATCAAATAAATCATAGATTCAATCATAAATAAAAGTATTTCAAACAATAGCCTCTAGCCTCAAAATCGTCAGAGCTATTTTTCTGGATTTTCGGCCATCTTGGATATCAGTTCAAAGAAATCGGCACCTGGTCCGATTTTAGTTATGGGGTTAGCTGATCGTCGATTGAATATCTGGATTGTACTCCCAGAGATCTTTAATTTGATAGGTTATTTATTAAGATCTGATGAGTGCTTCAAGAGAAAAGTACAAAAAAAGCAGGCCTCTGAGAGGATCTGCTGGGAGAGTGCAAAATTGTTTGATGTTGCTAAGAGAAGCGCTGTTGCTACGATAAGCACCGCTTAGATAGTGCTTCTAGAGTAAGACACCAGGGAGCAGCATTGAAGTACCGTAATCTCCCGCGTATAAGACGTGCTGCGCGTATAAGACGCACCCTAAACTCAGCACATGCAATTTCGCGTATAAGACGCACCTCTTAGGGGTGAATTTTGTAAATTCAGTACATTTCTATAGTAAAATTACCCCTCGTATAAGACGCACCCCCAATTTCAGTACATCCTATAAGACTGCCCAGCATTTTGTTTGGCCTAGAGGACGCGTCTTCTACGCAGGAGTTTACGGTACCAGGCGTATGTTTTGGCTGCTGGGGGTGGTGGGTGGACGGGGGCTATCCCCATTATCAAAGCCTTTGCTCCCCACTATCTAGTGGCAGGGATGAAAGTCAACAATGACAAAAAACCTTGAAAAAGGAAACAACTTTATATGCACTGTATATGCCCTCCAGTCCCATCCATAAGTGTGTTACAGGGTTTGTGTGGTTGGGGGGGGGTGCAGTAGGGGTTGTGTAAGGATGTAGTTTGTCCTCAAATAATAGGAAAAGCTGTTTTTCAAGATGTTGTTCGGATACTCTACCTAAAATGTGCACATTATGGCCCTTTTGCACAGTATGACCTAGGATCCCTTCAGAATGCTAGTGTATAGCTGTTTTCTAAGGTCTTGTTCGGATAGCATACCCAAAATATGCACCACCTGGTAGTGGTGCTTTTGCACAACACGACCTATGGTCCAAGTACAATGTTAAATGTATGCAGATAGGTCAAATGGTGCAGGGAATATATATGACCAATATAGTTACATGGTGAAAGCATAACATGCAGAAAAGGGGTATACTATCCGACACTCTTCTAGCATAGGAACTATAGCTTGCTGCTAAGACTACACTGAAGAGTGGAACAAACACCAATATAGAGGGGAAAGTTTTCAAGGAAAAACTTGAGAATCCTTGAAAACCTTGAACTAAATACTGGCATGCTGCCACTGTATGCAGTGTTGTGGGACCTGACTGTGTGCATGTATGCAACCTCTGGAGGTAATTTGTGACTCCTTTATCCTGTTTTCAGAGGATTTTCAAGAAAACTTATTTTTCTTAAGTGAGTGAAAAAATAACCTTGAAATGAAGGAAAACCTTGAACTCTTTCATCCCTGTAGTGGCGAACCCACTAGTGTATTATAAAAAGTACCCCTACCTTTCTCCTCCTGTGCCTTCTTCTCCTGCTCCTTGAGCACATTGTAGTCTAGCTTGAGGGTAACCATGTAGATATACTTCCTGTTGTTGAAGGATTTCAGGATGGCATGTGCTGTTGTGTATTGGTTCTGACTGAAAAGTGTCTCTAACCCATCAACAACAACACCATGATGACAGTCATTCAGCTGAAAACAATAAAATGAGTTTCATTACCTTTAAAATCTATCACCAGGTAGCGTAAAGATCTTAATATGGATGATTTCCAGATCTCACCTGTGGCTTGTAACTTCTCTCTTGATTCTGCTTCTATTTTTCACTTTTAATTGTCTGTTTTGAAGAATCTGCATCAACCTGCTTCACTGACTCTTTTCCAACCCTATTGTTAACCCTGAGTAAATAGCAAACATATCCTAATTTGCTAATATATCCCTGATATTTGACATTTAAAGTGGCATATACCATATTTGACGTAATTTATGTAAATATATCGGAGTAAAAGGTGCCACTCCAACCCATCAACAACAGTAGTAATAGCGGCAAGGAAATTGTCGTCATTTTTCACCCATCTTCCAACATAAAAGTGGCATGATTTTCTTTTTTTTTCAGCATGGTCAACAATAATGAAGTCAGATCCGTTTTCGCACCAATAGCATAGAAAATCACCACGTTGAATAAAATAGATGATACAGTTGACCCTGACAGGTCATAAATGTGACCTTAGTTCTTTGTGGGGAGGGGTAGGGGAATGCAGGGATATTCACTGATTCAGGTCGTTTTCATACCTTGGAGGTGTGGGAACACAATATAGCAAGAATCATCTCACAACTCCAACCGCAGTGACGCATGCAAGTGTGAAGGTTAGATAGGTAGACCTAGGCCTAGTAAGTAATACACATGTATTACCTCATCATAAGTCATGTTTTACTTGCGAGGTATAATGGCAATGTTTTGTGCTTACCATGCCGAATATGCTAAGCCACAGCTTAAACATGGTTCAGAAAAAAAATATTGCATTTGGTACAAAATATCAATATGCCTATATAGGGTGCAGCTTATACAAGATTTTTTTATTAGTATACTACAGTACTTCACCATACTGACTCATGTATGATTAAAAAAAAAATGATAACTCACCATTAACCGCTCTGACAGCAGCTCAACCAACAGGTCTTCGGGTAAGATACAGCTCATCAGACCTTCCTCTCCTGCCACGCTGGCGCTTACACTCAGTCGTCTGGCAATGGGAGCGGCCAAAGGCTGAGGACTGCTAGGTACCTGCACCAGAAACAAGACCAGATCAGAATAAGTCTATTTTTTGAGTTACATAGTGACTAAGTTGTTTTTTATAATTGTTTTCATCCACCTAAGCTTGTGATATTTAGTTCTAAAATCAAAAATTATTTTTAAAGAGGAATCCCAAGCAAGCAATCACCACCGATTAACCCATTTACTATGTATAAAACTTAGTAACTGTTTTAGACATCTCCAGAAAAAAAAACTAACAAAAAAACTAACAACAGCATATTAGCTCATAATGACTACTGATGATCATTCCAATAGATACATTGTCCATAGATGCATCTTCACTTTCAATATACCTACAGATCTACTCAGAGGTGCTTATTTCAAAAGGGTAGTATCAACCCACTTGGCAAAAAAAACACGTTTTTAAACGTTTTTTCAACCAATTTCCAACCAAATAACCAATAGGGAAACCAATGAAAACGTTTTTATGCCAAGTGGGAAGGTATTGAGTCGTAGAAAGTCTCCAACGAGATACTCAGCTACATAAATGGAAACTATGACAGACTCCAAAATCTAAAGGAAAAGATTTTACTAAGTACCAAACGGAGTTAAAGGACTAAAATGTTCCATCCACTTATCTATTTCGCCAACTCTTTAATTCTGAACTGTTTTGGCCCAATGAGGCTAATTCCTTTCTCTCTCAAAGTCACTTCTTTCTATTAACACTTTTCACATAGGAATGAATGAATTGATAACCATGTCAAAGACTATGAAAAGTCTTTCACTATTTAGATCGTGTATACACCTCTCTTTCAGTAAATAGTGAGAAAATAATGAGCAGTATCAAATAAGTGATCTCGCTATAGTTCTACAGAACATTAAACTCTACTTTAGTGACAAGAGGTTTGGGGACTATGATACATATGTTCAATAATTGTTGGGAAGATGGTTAAAATGTAGTTCGTGTCCTCCATCATAAAGTGCAAATTTAACATGAATTCAACCTCATACAAAATGTGAACTGAAAACCAATAAATGATACAGAAATAAAACCAATCCAAATAAAAAGTCCAAGCCCACCATCGTCATCTGTCAAGGGATGAAAGCATGAGGGTATCAATGTTTAGCACACATTTGGAATAGGGTAGGAAAAAATAGCATTAGATGAAGGTGGCTTTGTCTAACACTGTAACAACTAACCTTCTGCATACCCTGTATACCTTCTGTATACCAATGGTCAAAAATGACACCAAGGATTAGACTTACCGTAAGGCCCAGTCACAGCTGGCCATGAATTCTTTTTTTTTTTTTTTTACAACAACCATGGACCTGAAAGTCCGTGCAACAACTCTTTTGTTGTGGCCCTGGTGAGACCTGTCTTAGATTTGAAAACAATTGCTGTACATTTCCACAATAGATCCTACAACAAATGTTCTGGAAACCACGACCAGCGTGATCGGGCCCATCAATCTACACAGTTCACAGATAGTGTTTACCTCTCTTTCGGATGACCATTTTCCCAAACCAGCAGTTTTAAAAAGGTTAGAAATCATGTAGGGTAGTAATGTGCAGTTAAGAGCAAACAGAAATATAGTTGTTACAATGAGTAGACCCAAAAGAACTACTAGCTTGCATACAGGGGTTTAGGGGAGATAAGACTGACAGCTGGACCACTACAACCAAAGGATAACTATGAGAGTGGCTTTTTTTGTATTATCTTTTTAGAACAATGACCTGGCTTGCACCGTGCTTTGACTTTGTGGCACGCTGTGGAACTGGCAATGAACTTTCTCCTGACACCATGCTATGACTGACTGGGTCCTGTGGTGAGTGAACAGAGCAAGGCAAACATTCAGTACATAAGTAGAGGACCACAGGTGCCATCAGCAACATCTGTCAGTAAAGCTGTGCATGCAGCTGCATGCCATGTGATAACACAAACACCTTGATATGTGCTTTATGTACATCAAGATATGAGATAGGTTTGTTCAAGCCAACTGTTGCATAACATCACACATGAGCAGTTCAGAAACATCTTAAACCAATATCTCTTTTTTGCACTTTCATATATTTACTTTTGAACATTCTTGTTTACTTGCCCATACCATGCAGTCTAGGATACATCACTCGATCGTAAATAAAGCAGCTAGAAATATGACTCTACAGGCTTTATCCATCATACATATATAAGAGCGTGAATTGTGTCCATAATAACTTTTGGACACGAATCAAGCAAAGGTATGCCATAGATGCTGTAACATCATATTTGAAACCAAATCGGTGATCCTTAGCGAGTTAGCATACATTATATAGATCATTTGACATTATGCAACAGTCTACCACTGAATTATCATGATGAGGGATCATAAAAGAATGATTCCCGAAACTGTGTAGTTCTAGATATTGGTCTAATGATCGAAACACTGTGCCATTCATTAAATGGTTTAGATTTATTTTTGAATAGAATCAACCTTTGATGAATAGATGTTAAATCGCACTGCAAATAATCCATACGTGCTCCATTAAATTTTTTGCTTGTCTAGTTGAAAACTAGAAGTGCAATATGGTTGCTACCTCTGCTTTGTCCTACAGGATAATACAAAGAAGACATAGTTTATAGATTTATGTATTCAGAAATTCTGAATTACTGTCTTTCCACCACAATTTGAGGTGAGTTATAGGTGTCAAAATTAGTCCGAAATGAAAAAAAGTCAATTATGTCGAACAGTGTATCAAGTCAATGTAAGAAAGTCAAAGTCAGTTTTAAGTTGTCATTTTGGGACCAATTAATTCATCAAGATTGAGCCATTGTGTATGAGTTTGAAATATTAACTTCCTTAAAATCTGCTGTAATCATTAATTTGCATAGTAAAACATGTCAACAGGGCTACATACCATGCTTCCAGCCTCTCCGCTAGGGGCAGTCGTGCCTGTTTTACCCCCCACATTACTGCCATGATGCTTTTCCGTTTTACTCTTCATGTCGGAGATGGTGCTCGTTTTACGGTTGGACACCATGCTCTGAGCTACAGACTGTGCCATAGCTAGTCCACCTAAAGAAACTAAGAACATTGTGACAGCAAAGGTCCAGGTTAGCGCAGTGTGCTCTTTATAACAAAGTGATGCTATCAATACAAATATGAAATACGAACACCTGTGGGGAATTATTTCCTGGGTATACGTTAAGGGTAATATGTTTTCCTCTCCAAATTGAGAAAGTCAAAAATAAAGATATGTTTAAAAGCAAGGCTCACATTCCTTTCTTTAACCTGAAGTTCTGATATGACATTCTTTAAGGTTGGCCGCTTTGTGTTGAAAACAAACCCACTGAGCGGGTCTCTGGGCATATATAGGTTTATGTGTTAGAATAACACCATTTTGGTGGGCATGTAGCTATATTAGTAAATTGTGGGGCATTTGGATGAAAATGATTTATTTCAGCTATTTCTGACTTTGTTATAGCTTAGACCATGTTATTCTGATAACTTGGATTACGGGATCTTGGACTCAAAAAACCCAACAAAAAACAAAGAACTGAAGTCATCATAGTCCTTCGAATGTACATTTTAGGAATTATGTTAAGGACTTTGGGAGAAAGGTTGAGTTTTTTTTTTTTTTTTTTTTTTTTTTTTGTAGAGGTGTGGAGGCACGACAGCCGTCCTCCTAGTATTGAGTTTGTTTTGTCAATAATACCTTTCTGATCTTCTGGAACTTTTTTTTTTCAAAAGGAAAAGAAATTGAATATGCCAAGGCTCAGCAGGGGATCTGTAATCCAAGTAATAAAAAAGGCCTTATGATTACAATTCATAAATCATCTAAACAAAACTGTAGAAGTGATTGTGTTGCTCAGAATGAGCAATGGTATACATAGCTAGAAATCATTATGGATGCTGCCATTTTACCCATCATGAAATGCTCCCAATATGAAATTTTATTTATTTTTGGAGTACTTTTTTGTTTCATGAGTCTAAAACCCTGAAATAATGTGCAGGACCATATGTCAAAATTATTTTCTCAAGAAAGGTATTTAAGTGAGGTACTTTCTCAGAAAGTATAACAAATTCTGTTTCCCTTCAACACTGTTTTAGGCAAAGGTGTTATAAGATTGTGCCAAATTGTTAACTCAGGTTTCTTAAGATAGGCTTTCTATGCAAGGTTAATATTTCTGTGATTGACGTTTGATATGAAGTTTTCATATTTTTTTCTCATTTTAGTGAAAAAAATTGAGATACTTTTTTTTTCAAAATTCTATATTTTAAAAAGTAGTTTCTGATACCCCATTTTTTCTTTTCAGATATTAATTCTATATGATTTAAGGAACTCTGAAACAAAACAAAAATAAAGAAATTCTGTTTTCTTTCATTAAGAGTAGCGACCAACCTTAAGGATGTACTTAGGTTAATGTGTTGTTAATTTTTCTATTTGGACAAATTATAAACAAGGTGTGAGTAGAAAATGAATGTAACAATTTCCAGCCTGTTTACATATTGACAGATATTAGCATTAAAGAAGAATTAACCCCTTCTTGTGTTTATGTTTTCTTTGGATGGTGCATTTTCCTCTTTTGTCTACATTTTGAATTCTACTGTATTTATTATAGAAAACTATTTTCTTGGTCAGTATGTTGTTAGTACCACCAGAACACCAGATTAATAAAGCCAGTTGTAAAATATCACTCTGTGGCTAAATGATACCGGTCAGATACAGTAGGATTAATCAAAGTAAAGATGTGATAAACCATAACTGCCTAGCTGGCAATTTCCCATTTAAAAATGCTGCGCTTACAGATTCCAACTAACTGGCGGTCACCATGCTGAAATATGACCTGCCATCTTTTGAGATTTTATATTATAGCCTTTTTCCCTTTTTGTTTTTCTATCCCTGCAATTAAATAAGCCTTTCTGAGACCCTTGTGTTTAAATGAGCAATTCTGGGGAGTTAGTAAATTAGGACTGTTATGCAATCATACAGGTGAGTCAGCAGTACAAAGAAATTTAATATGGTATTGTGAAGTAGAAAAAAACACCTATTCAACAATGATTCAATGATTTAAAGACACCGCAATGAAGAAAAACCCTTATAGACTCTGAGGAAAACTTGTCTCAGATATTCAAAAGCAGTGGCTTGAACTCTCCATATGGAAAACAAACAAAACTATTTTATTTAAATTGGTGTTCACATGTGCATTGCGAAATTGGAGTCTTTTGCGGGAATAAACAGTCTATTACAAAGGGTATAAAAATGGGTATCTGCGTGTCAGTCTTTTTTTTTTTTTGTATGTGTAGATATCTCATTTGATCAACCAAATTATGTTATCCACTGAAGAAATTTGTTACATTAAAGTAAAATGACCAAATCCCAACAGACTAAAAAGAACAAAATGTGAAAGTTTTAGAGAACAAAATAAGAAATACGAACAAAACCAATAAGGTTGTTTGTGAGTGATTTCCTTCACCAAATACCAGAACGGTAACATATGTTCTATTTGATTTAACAATACCTCAGTTTAATAGGGTGGGGGGATTCCAAGCAGGCTGTTCTGTTATTTCATCATTTGAATGAAGCCCCTCTTTTCGCAAGAGCTCACCGCAACACTTACATGAGATACAGGGTATCAGCATAATTATTGACAACGTTGTACTTATATTAGTTCTAGGTTAGTAGGAGACAATAAATTGACTATACCAACTATACCCTATATCATCAATCCTCTAGTTCAAGACTAACGGATTTGGTTTTCTGACTTTGATTATGTTTACTTCTATTAATGTCAGGTTGTATGTAGTATGCATCATTTTGATATAACAGTTGGATTAAAGACCTGGTGAGATCTAAAAAGCTGAACAAGATATCAGTGTGTTTGGTCTTGGTATCTTGTTGTGTCTTGAAATAGCGGACTGATGATGTTTATCATGACTTTGGTGCAACCTACCACTTCAGGTGCATTTTGTACTTCCATGATACTGGATAAATAATTCACACTTCTACACAGGGAAATCCTTATCACAATAACCATTGTCTATCTTCATAAAGAATAGATTTAAGGAACGTATAGATATGGACTGGGATGTGGAGCAGTGGACAGATGGATGGGAGATCATGTCATTTCAAACCAGCATTTTGTGAAGACAAATCAGACAGTAGAACTTCATAGATTTTTCATAAACTGGGTTTACCCCTCACAGTCGACCATCCTGATCCTGGAAGCACGAGACTATTTAAGCAAGAATTTAGACTTTTTTTCTCTCAAGTGGTTCAGAGCTGATCGGAAAAGGACACTAGACCTTGTGAAAGGGGGAAGACTGTGGCTCGAATCTATTGTATAGAAAGGAGTATTGAACATAGAGCTTTGTAATCGTGATTGTTAAAACCACTGAAGAAGTGACAATTCCACCAGCTAAGAAAAAAAAAGCAACATGGCCTTGTTGCAAATGTAATGAATCAGAAGCCTCAATCTGTGCCAAACTGGTAAATACTGGTTGGGAAATAAAAAAAAAAGTGCACACACTTATGTTGGATTACAGGATACAAGGGAGGTGTAACCATTCTCAGATATATCACTGTGGATATATACATGTAGTACAGTACAATTTCTCTAATTGTAATGTACTATGTTTAAGGCTTAGTCCCATAATATTTCATAGATGTCTTTATACCATGGCAATATAGATCCTGTACTCCTCCCCCTCAACATTTATCTATTTTCGTATGATAAGAATGAATTCCACAGGCTAGTTAAGAAGTGCATGGCTGAATTATGATTTTATAGTTTCAAACACAAGGGGATTTCATAATTAATTAAGTTTAACTTGGGAAAAATTTAATCTAGAACTGATGGAAGTCCTACCAAAACCAAAGACACGTGAATTGTATAGAACGCCGGGCTGTTGGATTTGGAACACAGGGGTAGTGTTTGGAGGATGTAATAACCTGGGGATGAAGAGCATGATTAGGTGCAGGCTGGCAGCTGTTGGCTGATGAGGGTGTTGTGTATCACATATTCCAAATACATTTCAGATTACCTCTATATACTAAGCAAACATGTTGATACTAAGGCCACACCAAATTGTTTCTTTTGTTTTGTTGTTTTTCTCCCTTTTAGATTTTGGACCATCAAGATGTGCTGGCAACAAGTTTCTTGTGCATTAGTTCCTAACTAAAACTCTGATTGGAAAATCCTCATTTTCAGAAAATGATGTCGACAATCCATAGAATATTTTTTACAAAAAGAAAAAAGAAACAACGAATGAATTAAATAAAATCTGCGTTTCTGAAAAAGAGGTGTGGGCCTTTCGTTGTTTTGTTTATTATTTGGTGTGGCATAACAACGAGTCTGCATCCTATGAGCATGTATGCTTAGTATAAGAGTCCATGTTCACGCTAACATCAACACATGACTATACTGTACACAAGTAACATAATGCAACAGATTACATTTGCTTTTCATGAATGTATTAATAAGAACTATTGTAAAACCCCATATATAAGCCTCGTCTTAAAGTCAAACTCAGATGCAGGCTAGGGGAGGGAGATAAGAGGGTGGCTCACTACTAGTTTGGGGCGTTTTATACAAGGTTTTATTCAACCCATTTAGGGGCAAGGGGCCCTGTGTGTCCTGAAGAACCCGGAGCTTGTTCATTTGAAAATTTCTTCACAGCACGAAGACTTGGACATCATTTTGAAATTGTGTCGATGAAAACAGGTATTATGCCAGCTTTTAGAGTTTGTTTTTGCAAGGTTAGGACTGTAGCTTCTACTTACTAGGTGTGGCTCACACGCAGGGTTTTACAACTCTATCTAAGCTGAAGAACTATTCACTTTCAAATATATGAAAAGCAGTCTTCTGACTAGTGTGAATTAAAACAACAATGATATCTTTTAGTCTACTTTAGTGATCTAATCAAAATGCATTTGATGGCCAAGCTGTTGCATTATGTTAGAGTTTCATGTAGGACGTTGTGAGAGATGCCAAACAACGCTGTTCTAGTATATGAAAGAACACCTAGATCGGATTAAGGATTATCAAGGATATCTAAAGCGCTCAGAAGTTACAATTTGTACATTCATTATACATTTCATGTGTTTTACATCAAAATATGCATTTCTAATAGTTACAATAGGAGCAGCATTTATTGGCATCTCTCAGTGGTGAAGCATGTACCCTTACTCACGGTTTTATTCACAATAGCAGCTTAAGTATGGACGTCTATGTACATGATGAACAAGGTACAATACTGACTGACCACTCTTTCCAATGGAATAGGAAAAACATTCATCATTTACTTGAATATATCTCTAGAAACTCTGAACCTGAAGGAGTCAGTTGTATCACATCTTGTCCATGACCATAATGACGTAAAATATTGCAGGGGTCATACCTTGTCCAGCAGTGTGTGCAGTGACAGCCTCCACACTAAGCCCACCACCTGCTGGTTTCCCAGTCTCCTCTCCACCTTCTGCCATGCGCTCCTCAGCCCGGCGACGGGCGGTCTCTGCACACATCTCTCTTGCACGCAGCCCTGCAGGAGTGTTGCCATTGGAGATTGCCTCCAAAATGATACCATCAACAGTCAGCAATGCAGCATTGTAGTGTTTGGCCAGGCTGACTGCTGTGCTGGTTTTGCCTATCAAAAATGTAATTGCATATATTAGATAGGAAGAAAACTCATCAGGGTTGTAAGTCAGGAATGGGTAAAAATCTGGAAACCATACATTTACTTGATATAAAGGCCTTCTATTTTTGTCCATACAGCCCTCCTTATCACTCGTATGGGGCTGTGTACAAATGACGTCATGCATTTTTGGGCCATTTTTGACCCCCCCTCCCCCCTTGTCATGTTTCGTCATACAACACTTGACCCCCCCTCAGCATGACGTCATGCAGAGAGATACCCCCCCCCCCCCCAAAGTGCATGAATAGTGAAGGCCTATAGGCTATAAACAAATTAAAATGGTTCAAAGGGACATATAGTGGGTGTAAATTGGCAATAAAGGATAACATGCATGCAAAGTGAAAAAAGAACTAGTACTGATCAACAAATGAACAGAGAAACATGCCAAACACTGTCAGCTTATATAATGTATGGGTCCCTATACGCAGGATGTGCTATTTCAGTGCCTTATAGTTATACACGAAGTACTATGGTAGTGATCATACACAAGTATTTCCTGTAACAAAAGGGCTTAGAAACTGTCTAGATCAATAGTCCAATACAGTTAATAGTCTGCCTTCTTTACAGTGAAAGTTGTACACTTGTCAGCGAAGAGAAAATCAAGTTATTATTAAGGATCATATAGTTCAAGAGCTTGAATGTATTGATATATTGAATGTATTGATTTATTCTGTAACTTGAAGCATATACAAGTGTACTAGAAATAGGTTTCAGGGAGAACACTCTGAATTTAGTGAGTGGCCTAATAGAAAAAAAACTCAGAAAGCATCACAAATTCTCATGAGACCATCGATTGCAATCATAGTTCCAATTTGTGATCTTATAAAGCAATTGAGTCACCTCAGCATTTTACTCTAGAATCTGCAAATAAGTTGAGTCCGATAGAGTTCCATTCAGACAAAGATGTGGAGAGTAAGTTTGGGGGGAGGTCCCATTTACATCTCCCCAAGCATCCCCTCAGTGAAAATAGCAACAGGGTGGTGGAGAGCTCCAGGGGAGTGTTCGTTACTTATCAACAGTGGGACTCCGGGAGGGGGTGGATTGGGGGAGGAGCAAAATAATTTTGACACCTCAAGGAGGGGGGGGGGGGGATATCACACCTTTTCAAAAAGAAGCCTGTGGATTATTATGGATGCTGCCCTGAGGCAACGAGCAGTTCAGGGGTATTTTAGATGCATCATTTTAGATCCTGAGGGCAGCAGTGGCCCTTTTCAAAAAGGGTTAAATTGGTATAGGTAGGATAGAGTAGTAGTGCTCCCTTATAGTGGTCTGGACATCACCTTGATTTTACACTGACATTGATGGCAGTGACACTCATTGAGTGAGATGTCTGAGGAATGCATGCATGTAAGGCCTATAGGTAATAAATTTATGTCAGATGAATGCATTAAACTTCCCTACCTTTAAAAATCTTTTTACAAACGTTTTTGTTCTTGCCAAAACCAAAGCATATTGTGATTTCTTGATGACATGATGTCATGCAGCCCATGACCCCCCCTCCCCCCCTTGTCATGCTTGGTCATGGCAAGTGGGACCCCCCCTCCCCCCCTCCTGCATGACGTCATTTGTACACAGCCCCTATAAGGAAAATAAATGTCATTCAAATTTTTCAGAAATCAGGAAATCCTGATAAAACCTGAAGACTTACATCCCTGACTCAATATTTAAGATTATTCTTGAAACGTCACATTTTCAAAGACAAACCCGTAGAAATTTTCATTAGCGTACCTGACATGGGAGCTCCATGAACGATGAGGGCAATGCCACGCCGATTACGAGCTGCCTTTCCTTCAGGAGACAAGTCAATGCCAAGATGACGGGCAATGGCTGCTGACACAGGGGTTATCTCCAGCTCTCCGACGCCAACAGAGCTACCTGTGTCTTTGAGTTTTTCTGAAAGAACAGTAACTCTATTAAATACAAGAACAATCAGAAATTCAATTTGGTGCACTTTCACTAAGACTAACGAAATACAAATAGATGCTAAATTAAATCCACCCAACACACCAAACATCAAAGAACTTCTGATACCAACCTTCCTCATAATCCTTTTCCTCCTTAGATTCACCATCAGTGACGGGTAGGGGTGGAGGCGCAGCACCGTCTACTGTGTTGGTGCGTGAGGGTGCCTGCACAGTGGGTACTGTACCCTCACCCCCGATGTCCTCTGAGCCTTCCTTAGGACCTGCCTCGGATCCTTCTGCAGCTTCGGCTTTAATAAAAGGTCAGTGGCAATGTGAAGACCCACCCGTTTTTATACAGAACTGAACATGATCTCAAAAGATTCCTTAAAAAACATCGTGCAAATACTGAGGGCCATCTCTTTGCATAGAGCAGACGAAGATCACGGGAAAAAATTGTAATCAATTGAATGTTAGCCCTTGTCAAAGCAGGGCGATTATGATGCTTTCTTTATGTTATAGCTCGATGCAGCAAGTTGGGAACCTAAAACTTAGTTTTTCCTGAATTTTCGCTAAGAAATGCTGTGGTTTAGCCAAAAATTATCCGATTTACACAATATTTGCAGCAAATGAAAGATGAAACTCATTGCTTTCAGGCCAGGGTAGATGGTATTACAATAATATAGTGCACAGTTTACCACTGAAGTACAAATTATAAATTTAAAAATCATTAGTTTGAAAAAATTGCTGTTTTTCAAAGTTTGGCCCTATATATTTTGTGAAAAAATATTCTAATCATCAGTTTTTGAAAGATAGTGCATAATACTGACCCATCAAGTTTATAAATGAGTATGCTTTTTTTCTCTACCTCTAGGGTGGCTTATTACACTATGGGAGACATGTGATTTTTGTTGGTTTGCAAAAACTGTGATTTTCAGCAAAATTTCTGCTTGGTTTTTGATGTGGGACCACATATATCACCATATATGGATGCATGATCACACACTGATACCAGAATTATCCATTTTTATGGTCTACTTGATCATCTTTAAAGGCATGGGAAATATCTAAGTGATACAATAAGTGTGAGAAGAATTAGCCCCATCTTATGATTCTAGTCTTTGGTGCCGACAACGCTTTTGTTGCTATTTGCAGCTCAATAGTGCATTATAATAGGCCTAACATGCCTAATATGGGGTTCTAATAGCATTTCAATATGGTTTTCAATGGGTCATCAGGTCAAAACAACAATTGATGATGGAATTTAATAGAAACAAAAGGGTTTTGCACCATGGACCTGTTCACATTGTTCAGGTCTTCAGATATTCTTATCTTGAAAATGATGAAGGCATTTATGAGCATGGTGCTTTTCCAGCCCATATGGGACCTATGGAGGGCATTTTGTCTAGTCTGACATGTATTATGAGGGAATAATGCATAGCAAATAATTCTATTTTCATATTTTGTTATGATTTTTGAGAGAGAATCATACACAAGACTTGTCTTCTGCTGCATATACAAAAATGTCCCTTGAATGAAGGCATTTTACATGCAGAGCTGCCTCCAAAACTGGAAAACACTCAGGTTCCCAACTTGCTGCATCGAGCTATAGCTGTCGATTGAATAAAAAGGATGAATATGCCAAACTATTCTATTTAACTATATGCCTTGTAGAATGGCTAGCAACAATGCCAAATACACTATGTATAGCAGCTTGCAATAAGTAAAATACCCTCTCTCTCCTCTGCCTCTCGCCTTGCTGTCTCAGCAGCCTCCTCTGCCTCTCTTCTTGCTCGTTCAGCTTCTTCAAACTTCTTCATTTGTTCTATAAGGATGAAAGCGGTCCTTGAAAAATATCCCACCTCAAATGCACTGTTTATATGCATTACCGGGTATAAGCTGTGTTCTAAATGAGGTACCTATGGTACATCTAGTCCCTACATGCTCCATGACATTAAAACAAACTATTTTTCATAAAATATTTCAATATGGAATATGTTCTCTTTTCATCTAACAGGTACTACTTAACGAATGAGGTTGTATAATTATTGCCTTATTTTTGGTGAAAATGCATGGTCGTTTTAGATTCTGTGGATCCCAAGGCCTGTATTTGGATGTGAAATACTGGATAAATTTTATTAGAAACTGTGCCTCTATATTACCTTCATAGAATTCAGTCAATTCTGTTGGGAGCTTCTCTGCAGGTGCTCTAGGTGGCAGTAGAATTGTGTTATATTCATCGTACCCCTTCATCAAACGGAGAATCTGTTAGAAGAGGATGAGTTTGAGTTTTTTACAGTTTCCACTGCGAAATTTCATCATGGTGAAATAATACATATACCAAGGAAATAAACTATGTACAGTATAAATGAGGCATTATGCATTCTTGGCTGAAAATATACTAAACATTATGGTACGAGGGTAGCAGAAATCAATTTGGCGTGTCATGTGATGGAATTTCGATTGGAGAGATATTTAGGGACTGAATCGATTAGTCACAGACCTTTCATCTTGATTCAGTCCCCAGAAAAAAATTATGGGTGGAATATCAACAGTTACAATCTACCATCACTTTTCACATGCACACATACAATATGACACTATATGTGAATATAATTTACCTTTTCCTCCTCTAAGTATACTTTGTCAAACTCCAGGTTGTAGAACTCTATCGGGAATGCACATGGGTTTTGGATCACAATATCTTGCTCATCTCCAGCACTGTGTGGTAAGATGGGCCCGAACTCTACGAGGTTACGATCAAAGTCCAGATGTGGTTCCTGACCCTGGCCACGACAGAGCAGCATAATACGCTGACTGCTTTGCGACAAGCGAATGGCAATGCGATGGTCATAGAACCGCTCCTCTGTTGGCATAAACTTGACCTGAACATTCTGACGCTGGCCAGGCATGAGCATCCCTGTTGGTGGCATCATCTCAAATGTACCTGGTTTCTGCTTTTCTTGCCGCATCTTACGTCGAAGGTGCATGGGTACATGCTTGTCAATCTGTTGAGGGGAGAGATATACATGTGACAAAAATAATTATATGAACAATGCCTGATTCAGTGGAACTTCCCATTTGGACTTGTAGATTAGCTATGGTTCATTGATTAACCATGATATAATTTCTTGTATTTACCATGATATAATTTCTTGTATTTGTATGTCAGTAATCTCCTCTGGCCTACAGACTTAAATCTGTCATTTATATACATTTTTTTTTTCTATTTCCTTTTTCTAATCGCCTTTGTTAATCTAACTTTAAAAAAAAAAAAATTCTTTTGTAGGTAACTGGCAGTCATTCCTACTATGTTTTGTAATACCGTAATCTCCCGGGTATAAGACGCGTCCTCTACGCCAAACAAAATGCTGCGAAGTCTTATAGGATGTACTGAAATTGCGGGTGCGTCTTATACGAGGGGTACTTTTACTATAGAAATGTACTGAATTTACAAACTTGAGCCTTAAAATGTGCGTCTTATACGCGAAATTGCATTTGCTAAGTTTGGGGTGCGTCTTATACGCACAGTGCGTCTTCTACGCGGGAGATTACGGTAGTTTGAACATTAACAAGCAGTCTCAGACCGACACCCTGTGTGAGGGTGGCAACAGTTATACACCTATTACAGATCCCCAACAAACTATCATTTTGACAATTTCAGACCTGTAGTCAAGAAAACCAGATGACATATTGACGTCTGGTGACAAACTTCAATTGTACTGTACCGATGTTAAAGACGGGGTACTGTACCGATGACATGGAGAAGCACTCGCTAAGATGTATACTAAATTCTTGCTGCCCCCTCCCTTCCATAATCTTTAAATATCATATACATGTGTTATCATGATATACATAAACATGGTTACTACATAAACTTCACTTTCCTATACCAAAAGACCAGGATACCTCATAATATAACTGACAGACGCAATAAAACAGAAGCTTCCATAGGAGCTACATGCATAATGGGGTTATATAATTCTAGCTAAGGCAAAGAAAAAAAAGGTGTGTTTCCAATAACATGAAGTGAAATGCTAGGGTCGGTAGGTTTTTTTTTTTTTTTTTTTTTTTTTTTGGGGGGGGGGGGGGCTTCTTCCTCCTGTCCAATGCAGACATGTTATATATCAAAAGGAAGACAATTTCAATGCAAATCTGAGAGGATTATGTGGCCACAATCGTCCGACAGTATATAAGGGAGTTGTCATTATTTATTAAGGGGGGGGGGCTTAGAAAATTATTGATCCCTCTTGAGGGGGGGGGGCGTAAAAAGTTTAGTCCCTCTTTATCAAAAAAAGCCTGCATGGCCTAAGCCAAATAAATAAAAAGTGTATTATGAACACCTGCATATTGGCTTTCCAAAAAGTGGTCTGCCATTTTTGTACCTCTATTGGTATGTTACTATGGTCCTGACTAAAAAAAAAATCAAAAAAAATCAGAAATCAGCCGTTTTGCTAGGGTCGGTCGGATTACTGGAAACACACCTTTTTTTTTATTATGTCTAACAAGTGGATGTATTATAGATTGTATACATGTACATGCAGTGTTAAGGTAGGACGAGTAAGACCAAAGGAAAGAGTCAATACAGAGCATTCTATACCGACTATGACTGAGATGAAGAGATAAGATCATGAGCTGAGCAGGGAGTAGCTCGTTTTATGAGCCATAGAGTGTTCTATGATCTGTGTTGGTATCGACATGCAGTCCATCACAAGGCCAATTTACATGAGGGTTAGTGAGATTATATCAAGTTTATAGTATCAGTAAATATCAATATAGTGACTAATTAGAACTAGTATGTGTAGTAATAATACAAAGTAGTTACTAATCATAATTACTTTCATACCAATGCATTTAGCACTTGGTATTCTGAGGGCATGATTAGCATAGTCACTACAGCTGAATGAGACAACATTAGAAATCTTTTGTATAGCAAAATTAAAACAAACCTTCTGTTGTTTAGCCTCCTGTTTTGCAGCGAAAAATATTAGTTTTAAATGGTGCAAAATACTTTCTAATCCATTTTAAGTAAAACATAATCAAAGAGGGGAAAAAACACACCCATTATACCATTGACACATGTTTTTTTTGTTGTTGTTTTTTGCAAATCACTTGTATTATTAAGGTCAAGTCTAGGCCTTAGGCCTACGTGTAATTGAATCCCATGTTCTATGTTCAATGCCCTTGTAGGGTTGATAATTTTATACCAACTATGTGTGCCTGTACTGCTGCTATGTGGCCCTGAAGGGGTTAATGACCACTGGTGCATGCAGGCTAAAAGAAATACCTTAATCCCTTATTGTTCATAGCCACTGACCTGTGACCACCCCAGTATGGAGACATACTGTTACATAAGCTATTCTCTGTCTCTGAGGTGTAAATAATAGCTGTTGTGTCCACTTATTACACGACCTCTGTGATTTTGGGTGCTTTTTCTGGATATTCCCATTCTGATACCTGACGATATTGCAGGTCTTAGGAGTGCTGATATCCTGAATGGTGGCACTCCTAGGAGTGCTGATATCCAGGATATCAGCACTCCTTACATGTCCTAACATGTCATATGTCACATGTCCTAACATGTCATATATTACATGTTAAAACCCACAAAATTTTCATTGCCAGGGTAGGGGTTGAACCTGCAGTCTCCTGATCCCAAATCCAACTCCCTATGCAGTGCGCCACAGGGACTGACGAGATACACTTGGTTAGAACCAGGTCTGTATAAGTCATTGATATGGCTGTGTCCCCCCACAACAACTCTCACATGCGCAAGGTTAGAATAGCATTATAATTATAGACGACTGCTGGATGCGTTCAAACCAAGCCAAGCTGGGCGCCGAGGTGTGTACCTGGTGGTCTAGTGGTTAGCGCATTGCGCTCAGCTGCTAGAGGTAGGCGGGACGAATCCCGGGCCGGGCGAATCTTTTTTTTTCGCCGTGTGTACACACACTATGGCAGGCTTCGAGTCCCGGGGAAGGATTTTTTTTTTTCAACTTGTTTTTATTGATATTCTATTGATAATTTATTGATTTTTTATTGATTAATCGTGTAATAAAAACAGTATTGAATGGGCTATCGGGCACCTCATTCAGTGTATCGTAGGATATCGTAACTTGTGGCCTATGGCCACTCGTTACGATATCCTATGATACAATGAATTTGGTGCCCGTTAGCCCATTCATTACTCTCTTAATAACCACTGTTGTCAATGGACTGACTACAACTATACCATGTACTAAATACATATAGACAAACACAGATGTGTAGGTAATTCAGCAGAGACACAGTATAGACCAAATTTCCCTCTTCGTTCCTATGTCTGTCAGAATCCCTCTTTGTTTCAATGTGGTTTTGTGCTGTGGTTTATGTATATATAAGTATGTGATTGACGTCTAGTCAATCACATAAACAGGGTTGCCAACTCTCACGCATTGGCACACACTCCAGTAGAGGGTGGCCCTGTAAATAGTACAGCCAATTGCGTGAGAGTTGGCAATCCTGCATAAAAAGCGAGAGATTCGTTTAATCCAGTTATTCATGTCCTCTGCAGATATTGCCACCAAATATATCAAACATCATTCTGAAAGCATGTGTCAGTAATTCTGAAAGCGTGTGTCAGTAATAGTGACTGTCTTACCCGTTTGCGGTCCTTGTCTGTAGGGAGAGAGTTCCACTCACAGCGGACATGCTTGTGGTTGTGAAGTTGGACAGTTATTACTTTACATTCACCACAGCGAACTTCATTAAAGTCCAACACATCTGTAGAAATCTGCATATCTGGCATTGTCACGTTGGACTTCACATAGATGCAGACCTGGGGTCCACCGACAATCTACACCAAGCAAAGCAATGTAGCTATATATTCCATGGATAATTCATATTGTTTCAACAAGAGTCAAAATGACTGGTACTAAATAAAGTATCTCTTTTACTGATACTGATAATCGCTGATACATCTTGAAGCACACGGTTACAGTTTGTACCTCATGACTACACACAGGTACAAAACATCTATTGCTTGATTTTTGAAGTTTTGTATAGTTCTATAGTAAATGTACCCTGCTTATAAGGGGCTCCATGACTTTGGGATGTTACTAGATGATACGTTAAGCCTACGATTTGCGTAAAACCTGTGGCTTATGAGCAGGGTACTACGGTGATTATACAATGAGAAAACGAAGTGAACACAGCAATCCATCTGTAATGTCTAACTTACATTGATAGGCACAATGCTTTCCACTTCACCCAGTCCAAGGTTGGCTCCGCGGGGGTCGAAACTCACAACAAAGTCCACAGTCTCATGGTCTGGTGCACCAGGTAACTGTCTTACTCTGTCGAGCTCCACATTAAAGCCTTGGTTGTAAATGTGGTCCCGGTCTACTGAGAAGGATGTGGGGAACCAACCTGTGTTTGTGGCACGGACAATGTGTGTGCGAACAGTGCCGAGAACTACATGACCAAAGTCCAGCACATAATCAGGTAGACGAGGTCTGACAAAAAAAAAAAGATTTAGTTTGTAATTTTTACATCATGCAAGTGCAACATACAGGGATGAGAAAGAGCTGCTGGTGTAAATGACCACTAAGACAGTCAGTATAACCCAGCACAAACCGCAATAGTGAAATTATCATTTTGGCGTTTTCTATCTCAATTCCACACAGTGAAATACTTACTTTGGTTTCTGCTTCTTTTTTGCTTTGCGGGTTGATTCACGAGTAGAGTTGGGTTGGGATGTGGTGTGAACTTCAAGAATATCGGGACGCTCTGACATGATGCACTGCTCAGTGGCAAAGTCCTTCACCACCAGACGTTCCACTTCCATCTGTACCTCGAGGTCTGATGGCTCACCTGACTGCAAACATGAAAACTTTTTCTTTTCATTCATTCAAACAGTCATACTCTAATGGAGGAGCAAATCAATAAAGGACCTTGAATCTGAACCCACTTCGCAAATGGGTAAAACGCATATGCTTGTTGCATTCAAAATCAATTATCAATTAAGATTTGAACAAGGTTTCTTGGATGCCTTAAGGGTGGTATCGTCACTTTAAGTGTATGGAAACACAGATAAGCCAGGAGGGACTTCATCGCCTTGCTGACAAATAGTGAGTAATTACTGACATATATTGACTAATTGCTGACAAATAGTGAGTAATTATTAACATATATCGACTAATTGCTGACAAATAGTGCACAGGTACTGACATATTTTGACAAATATCAGTCAAGGCATGATGCACCAATGAATCAATGGTTCTTTATCTGCTGTTTATCAAGGGGTTTCAACATGCAGGGATGTGAAATCCAAAAACCCATTTCCTCTGAAGCGCATTATACCTGCATGATAGTTCAGTTCAGTAAGATAAAAGTGATCTAAATGTTCTTTGTGCATAATTTAACATCCTTTGTTTGGAATTAACATTGGAATACTACAATTTCTCCATCTGCAATGATAATTTCTCCATCTGCAATGATATTGGCAGAAATCCTAAGTCAGACCCCCCCCCCCCATAAGTGGTAAATCCTTTTCTCAGTGGATTTGCATAGATCTCAAGAATGATCTTTCTGACCATCAAAAACCCGGAATTCCGCTTTTTCGCGGAGATTTCACACCCCTGAACATGTAATATATCAATTTCAAGCTTTTCCACTATGCCAATTCTATTTTTAAACTTTTAGACCCATATTCCCAATGGTTGCTGAAATAGAGTGCATCATACCAGTCAAGGCATGATGCACAAATGAATCAATGACTATTTCTCAGCTGTGTATTGACAGATTTCAAAGTCTTTTATCGAAGGAGAAATGATAGATTCTATGAATTTAACTTGAAATTAATGAGTTTTAACATGTAATCCATGCATTTGGGGCAATATTAATCGATTTGAATAGATAACATCCCCTTCTGATGGTTTAGTATTGAAAAAAAATTGAAAAAGATACAAGAATTACGACTGGATTGAGGCTAGCTCTCTCTGTGTATGCGCAATGCCATAGCAACGCGCATCACTTCCGGTTTTAGATGTTTTCAAATCGATCATTCCTTATTTGTGTAATGGTTCGTTTGGTGTATCGATATGGGTGGCTCTTAGGCTCGCTTAGTGACTATAATCAATACACAACACGAGAGGTTCGGGTTGGGCAAAGCCCTTAACATTCCATCTGCTCGGATGGCCTTTATTGTTTCCTGAGAAGGTCTAGTAACGTGTGTGGACTGGACGAGGTCCAGTCCCCTTCTGCCGATCGTCCGGCTCCTTAGTAGGAGCTGGATGCGAGGCGTGGTGCTGCCCCCTCTTGTACCAAATGGGTATCGCGAAGCGACACCTGGTTGGCATAGAAGGAACAAGCAACACACGGGAACATCTCTCGGATGATCTGCACTAGTATATATACAACGATGCCAGCCCCTACATCCCCCCCTAGACTTTACCTAGGGTAAGTGTTACAATGGACTATTTTAAACCTTCGTATAATATATATTAACTATTTACACAGGTAAGTCTAAGATATAGTAGTTACAGAACTAATATAACAATAGAGGGGCATTATAAATATTATGTACATAAATAGGCATCGTCACATATAACCCGAAGTATATAAGTATAACCGGATAGGAAGTGGCACCTTATGTACCATCGACCTATATTATTAAGTAATATTATTACAAAGTTATACAATTATTAACATATAGCATTAACCTTATAAATATTTATAGACATATCCGAGAGTGATTGAAATTAGTTGTAGTATAGTATTAACCCGAAAATTTTTTTGTTTTGTTTCATATTTTATAAAAATATATACAAACAATTATTAAAAAGTAAATAGGTGTCCTACCAGGATAGTAGAATCACCCGTACAATAAAAATTTGACTTCCGGCGAACCTGGAATGACTGGTTTCTGCAGCTCCATCCGGCGACATAAGTGTGGTGGCAAGCGACGTTGCTGTTGTGCTGTGCCCTGATGAAGATGTGTAGATGGAGCCCCCTTACGAGTGGTGGTCCACGAGTAGTTCGGGTAGTGTCCATCTAGCTGCAGGTCGTCATTCCAGTCCGTAGGTTCCGGGTGGTCATCCGAGAATGATCTCTGGCATATAACAGATGCCTTTACCCTCGGGTACAAAGTAGCCGGCAGATGGACACCTACAAGTCAGTAGACTCGTCGTCCATGTCCATCTTCTCAGCCGACTCCTGGTTTGGAGCCTAGCTGCTACACTCCTCTTCATCGAGAAGCTTAAGGTTCCCGGTGTTTGGGTCCACGTCTAATAGACGCAAACTCAAATCACCAACGCCCTCAGACGAACTACCTCCCGCTGCTCCCGTGTCAGCATCCAAAGGGACGACCAGAGACGACATTTTGCCGTCCCAGTCATCGAGATGCTTACCGAAGCAGAGGAAGAATTTGAGGTCCGCCTCCTTGTACCTGGTTTTGTACTTCAAGTTCTCAGTGGCGTGAAACTCTTTAAGCTTCTCTGCTTCCCTTCGCTTTTCAACACAGGCTTTGTAAGCCTCTTCGACTCGCTTCATCTCCTGCTCCTTGATCTTATCCTCCTCACGCTTCTGCATCTCGTAAACGAGATTGAAGGTGGCTTCAGTCACATCCCACCAGTATTCGGTAGACTTCTGATGGTGAAGTACCTGCCATTTTGGATCATTTTGGATCCTACATGTGCGTTTGTCCTGGTGGTCCACGAACGTTTCTGGATCCTCAAGTCCAGCAAGAGTGTTAGCCACCAGTCCCATTACGGGGAACCGGGGGTCCACAAATGGAGTGGCGGTTGGTACCTGAGCAGGAGGGGGTACAGCAACAGGTGGCGCGCCTGCACTAGGGACAACAGACCCCTCAACCGTAGCGCCGGACTCGCATCCACCACGGCCCCTCCCCCCAGCTTTAGCTGTACCCGAGGAGGTCAGGACTTGGGATTCGGGTCCTGCGGGTCCCATAGCAGGGAACTTCACCATATACTCCCGGTATGCTTGGTGCTGTTCATCCGTGGTGTCCTCACTGGCCCACCACGCACCGTGTCCAGTGCTGTGGCCCATGAAGCTCTGCCAACCATCCGGGTCATTGGTGTCAACACCCGGAGGGCTTGAGCTCCAGCAGAGAAACCAGGTGGAGGTGGTACGGCCTGGCTAACCACACGTGATGTTTGGTAACCAGGCATGTCCAGCGCCAAGACTTGCTGTCCGGACTGGCGACAATCAGCTGGGTTGGCTGGTCTGGACTGATCCTTAGAGCCAGCGGGGCTTTTGGATCGGTCCGAACGGGTTCGTTTCTGGGGTGTGGCTGGGGTTTGTGCCCCGGCAGCTCCCTTCAAACGAGCCTGCTTCTCCTTCTCCCTCCTGTCGTCACCTCTCCACTTTTTCAGCTTCGCGTGCCCTTCGGTCGGAAGCTGAAACTTTGAACCCGAGGGGTTCACGGCGAAATAAGTGGTGATGTTACCACTCTTCCAGGCGCAGAACTCGGGCTCAAACGCGAGTTTCCTCACCTGATTCACCGGGAGTTCAGCCCAGTTCGCAAGCAGCTCGTTGAACCACTTGACCGCACGCTTCCGGGTCTTCTCCAGGCCAGTTCCATGGGCTTTTTGCAAATGCAAAGCCATGTCCCTGCGCCTGTTGGTAACGAAGGTGCCATCACACAACCTGCTCGGTCTATCACCAGGGATACACCTCAGTAAGGGCTTGTGGTGCATATGGTGCTCAACGATATGCCTGGCGAACCGAGGCTTGGTGCTGAAGATCTTCTCTCCGGTGAGCGAGAGCTGGCAAGACTCAAATGGGCACTTGCGACGGTTGCCATTGGGTCCCCACTGAGTCATAGCCCACTGAACTTTTGTTCTCGCCTCATAATTATACACTATACCCAATTTGGATTTGAGCTGGACAATCCAAATCAGGTAGAACTTTCCTACCGGTGTACCATTAGGTCCAGATTTCATTCATCATCGCTGTCAGCGTCCATATTGACGGCGCCCGGGCACATATAGTGGATCGTGTCATAAGCACAGACGGCGAAGCAGCGAGGGACCCGCTCTTTAAATCTCTCGGCTGTGTTCTTCCACATCAACTTCTGATTGTCATCCTTCGGGACGTCCGTGGTCATGTCTTTTCATGTCGTCACCGCATCTAACTCAGTCTTGGCTGACTCGGGCAGCTCCGGGTCGCTTTCGCTCCCCGAGTCGCTGCTTGAGTATATCTGGGCCCCCTTGGTTTGGACTTGACTGGTGTTGACAGTATTAGTCGTAGTCACAACCGAGGTGACAGCAGACGACCCGCTGGTGGTGACAGTGTGTACTGAGGCACCAGAGGTAGGCGTGGTGACTGTTGTGGTGGTTGGGGTCGGAGCCTTCTGCTGGCCTTTGTCCCCCTTCTTTACAGAAGTAGGAGTAGGCGCAGCCGGACTCTCCTTCACCACTTTCTTCTCCTTTTTCTTCTCCTTCTTCTTTCCCTTGACGGGCTGAACTGGGGGCTCAGGGCTGAAAACCGTTTTACAAGACCACTTTCCTTTACCCCTGGTACTCCTTCGGCTACCGGTGGTGGTATCGGTATCTGAGGAAGTACCTGACTTGAGCTAGGCCTGTTGCTTGCGCTGGGCTCAGCGAACAGCGATCAGCTCCTTCTGCTGTGCGGAAAGCTCACAACGCTTTTCCTCCACAGCAGCTTGTTGGCGGGCGATGTCCTCGTCCGGAACCAAACCGGCTGCCTCTGGGATATTGGCACCCGGCTCACTCTCGGACTTGGACCTCTCGACCGCTATCCGAATTTCCTCATCCTCGAGGTCCGACTCGGTTAGGAGTCCCTTCGCTGCAGGCTTGCGAACTAATTTCTTAGTTCGCCCTGTTGCAACCGAACTCGGCGTGATGGTGGAGTCAGTATCCATGTCGGATTCCTCCGGCAAATCCCATCGGATACCAACACAGCCCGTGCTAGTTGGATCTGAAGAACCCTACGCAGATGCTACTGGACCCGGAGGTGGTGGAGGAGGCATACGGTGCCTATTTGCCTCGGCTGTCAACAATGCAGCGAGACAGTTAGCAGCCTCTTCCACTTCTGGCTTGCGTCCGAGGCCAGCATTAGAGGTCTCCATTGTTTCCTCCATCCGAGACGCGGCTGCTGGAGCCTCGTCTTCATCCAACTCAATGTTGGCGGCTTGACGCACAGAGTCAATTGTTCCCTGTGCCATTACGGCAGAACAACTTCCAATTTAAAATTGGCGACAGTTAAGTTGGACTCCTCCTGAAGGATTTGTCCAACTAAAAAGAGTGTTCGCTGCGACTACTAGCTTCGGGAGGATGCAGAACAACCGAAGTGAAAATCAATGGCGTCTAAGCACCACGATTCCACCCTAGTTATAACTGGGTCGAACCAATATGGCGTCAAAGCTCTCGTCTCGCAAGATCCCACTGCGAGCTATCCAGTGACCTAGTTGTCCAATCTCCCGCTGCCACCAGTGGTGCCCTCACGTAGACTAGATCCGGACTGGGGCTCGGCTCGGTATACCAAACGCATGCTATTACAGGGGTGGTATCTTCTGGAGCTTGGTGGTATATACATCGCTAGATAGCGAATGTACCAGATTATCCGACCACCACTCATTGGATACTCCACCGAGGGAATATACTTTTGGCGCACAGGTACTCGTTGTGTACTGGGTTAGGTTACAGCAGCCCTTAGCCTGGGACTACATCTGACGCCCTCGGTCAGCATTTTATTTTTCCTGGTATTACCCACAGCCTTTTCTGGGTCCTGCACAGCCATGGCAGGACCTTTCCTATGTGTAATACCTTCACCCAGCGACACGTTTTTCCATTTCTTACGATTTGGCCGTTTCCGAACCGTCTCCCACTGGGCACATCAATGTTGATTCAGCGTTGAAACAACGTTTGCATATCAACATTGATTTATGGTTGAAACAACGTTGACAGTTGTTTTGTTGACATATCAATGTTGAATCAACATTGTATCAACATTGAAATCAATATTGTTGATTCAACATTGACAAATCAATGTTGAATCAACGTTGAGTTGACAACAATATTTCAACATTGATATGTCAACTGTTGACTGGATGTTGAAATGATGGTTGACAACGTTGAAATACAAATATTGAAAAATTGTTGAAAAGAGGTTGATCAACACCATCAACATAACATCAACTGGTTGTCAATGTTGATGCAACATTGTGTGCCCACTGGGCTTCTTCTTTTCAGAAGCTACATTGGTCCTCGGATGCTTGTTTTTTTTTGTTTGTTAAGTTTTACATCTGGGGGCCATTGAGGAACTTCTTGGGCCGACCTCTGGGGCATTTCTCGGTTACTATCACCTCAGGCCACCTCTGGGTTGGCTGGGGGGTCGGTATTTGTATTCCCTCTCTGCTGCTTCGCATCCCTTCCAGGGTCTGAGCTTCCCTACATTGGTTTTCAATTCTTTACCAGTGTAGCAATCCTTCATAATCACCGTGGCAATGGTTATAATCTTAAATGGACCCTCCCAAGGTGTCACGACCTTTAATCTTTCAAGTGGCTTGTAATACCTTAGCACTTTGTCCCCTAGGTTAAAACGTATTCTTTTAGCATTAGTGTCGTAGCCCACCTTCTGCCATTTAGCATTCTTAAGTAGTTCATTTCGAACTACTTTGTATGCCTGTTTAAATCTGTCACGAAGTGATTCAACAAAGAGTACACTGAAAGGAGCTTCCGGATTAATTCCAACTACTCCATACACTAAGTCGGCGGGCATTATTATGTCCTCGCCGAACACCAAAAGGTTAGGGGTACAACTGGTGGCTGCATGGATGGTGTTATTATAGGTGTGTACTACAAACTCACACTGTTCATCCCAATCATCCTGATGGCTATTCACCAAAGGCTTCAGAACTTGTATCAGAGTTCCGTTAAACCGTTCCACCTGGCCATCAGATTGTGGCCGGTATGGGTTGGTTCGGGCAAATGTAGCATCCAGCCTTTTACAAATGCTTCAGCACATGTAGCGGCCTTATGATTTGGTAGGGGAAACACCCGAGTATACTTTGTGTAATAGTCTGTCACAACCATCATACATGCATTCTCCTTAGGTGTCTTATTGAATCCACTTATGATGTTGATAGCTATCCGAGCAAATCTGACACCAAACAGCTCCTGAGACAAGGGTAATTTGCTCAGGCCAGGTCCTGGTTTGTTTTTACAACAGTCTGGACAAGTTGCAATCCACCGAAGGAGGTTGCTCCTCATCCCTGGCCAGTAGTAACATCTTTGCAGACGTTCTATAGATTTTTTCTTCCCGAAATGACCACTCGTTTGGTGGCCATGGCAATAATACATGATGTCCCTCCTCATCGAGGTAGGAATCACTATTTGCAATAGTTTATTGCCAGTGGAAGTGCTTTTCCATCTGCACAATATGCCATCTCGGATCTCTAGCTCGGTCCATTGAGCAATAAATCGCATCGTTTCTCTGTCCTCCAGAGATAACATTGGCCTTACCGGCTTAATACCTTTCAGTAAGTATTCCAAGATGCGTACAGTGGTGGGATCCGACTGTTGAAACTTCTTGATGGTCTCTGGAGACCAATCGAGATAGCTACATACAGCCTCCTCCCAAGGGATCCGGGGTGTGGTATAGTTGTATACCAACCCGGCAACCACAGCATTGTGGGCCCCACAGTCCTCACAAGTAGCATTTTGGCACTTTCGGATTGGCCGTCTCCATAAGGCATCCGCATTGATATGCTTTTCACCCGGGCGGTGTTCAATCTGCTTATGCTCCAATCCGAATTCGGATAGGTGAGCTAACCATTGTCCAATCATCCCCTCGGCGTTCTTAAAGTTAAGAAGCCACCTTAGAGACGAATGGTCTCTAATTGCTAGCATCGGTGTCTAGTATGAAATGTCCTTTGGTACGGGGTGTGACTGGTTTCGCAGTTACCGCTGGAATGGCACCAAATTTGAAAAAGTGCACTTATATAGTGCTTGACATGTGACCTAGATTGACCAATAACGAACAACTCAGAGCTGCTCAAGATCTATCGGGGACAATGATTGGTTGCCATGTGTGGGGGTAACCAGAGCATTGTATACTCTAGCAACAGTGTACTAATATGAGTAACTGGCGGTTTCACCTAAGAGGATCTTCACACTGCATTGAAATAAAATTATTTTAAAATATTTAGAGTAGATCTAAAATTCTAAAAATAATTTGGCGGTACATCTGTCACTGGGACTGGTGAATGGATTGTAAATGACCTAAAAAAACAGTGTTTTTGGTGTCCATAAGCTCTAAATGCTTCCGAAGGCTTTTGAGTTCGCTTTCTAAAACGAACTATCGGATCCTCCTTGACCATGTTACACAACAGCCCACTAGCAGCTTCTACTTACTGCTCAAAGCTTCCTACTAGGCCGTACCATGTCCGCCATTGCTCCACGGCCATGCGACCTGGGCCAGCCTTCAGGCATCTAACTAAATGTGGCTTCGCCTCATATGGCGTCCACCTATTACAATTCATCACATTGATGAAGTCTTCAAACCACTCCTTCCATGGTCGGGTACCATCATATTCCTTCGGAATGACGGCTACCCTCCTGGCTGAGTTGTGAGCATACGTCAGTCTTCCACACTGTTGTTTGCTCCATTCAATCACCTTGGTTTCGTTCAAGGTTCGATTGCCTCCCAATCCACCAAAACTACTGTTATTCGGCGGTGGTAGGGGCGCTTGACCATAACCCCAGTGGGATTGTCCAGCCCCCGTGTTTCAACCCCCGCTGCTGTTTCCATTAGGGGTAGTACTCAAGGTACCACTCGCTCCTTGACTGCTCTTATAGGCAGTGCCATTTTGTCCGTTAGCATTAGGCATGCCACCTGCTTGACTTTGATGGCCTCCACCTTGCACATTTTGTGAAGCACCCGGGTTGCCAGCGTCCAATCCGACATTTTCGGCTTGCTGCACATTTATGTGAAACCCGCTAGTCTCGGCACTTGCATCCGAGTTGTCTCTTTGGACGAAGTCCGGGTCCAAGTTATGGATAATCGGAACTTCGCTGATACGGACCCTACTAGTCCTACCATTTGGATCCTGGGTTCTGACATAGACCCCTTCCTGATCCACATTACGAGTAGCATTGTCATTCACAAATGGATTGTAGGCACTCGTAGGCCGTATCGGCGTTGAACAGGTTCCGAAGTCACCCTGTTTAACAAAGGTCCGATCTGGACTCGGGTCAGAGCCCACTGGAGGAGGATTTACTTTCTCCTTCTCCTGCAAGTAGCTTTCCATAGCAGACTTGTTTAGAGTTAGAGTCGCAACATCGGTTGTCAGATTCCTCTGTTCCTCTCGTAACTGAGTGTTTTCAGACAAGATTTCGGATCGAATCTTTTCATTGTCCTCAACGGCTCGGTTTTGTTCTAGTTGAGCAGCTTGTGCCTCACCTTTCAAAGTATCTTTTAACATCTGATACTTCTTTTCTTTCTGAGATCTCTGATACTCAGTCGTTTCCCTACTGATCTTGTCTTGTTCAGTGACAAGCTTAGGTTCCGTCTCGCATTTAACTCGCATTTAACTCAGACTGTAGTCCATTTACATCCCGAGCTTTCGCAACCTCCTCGGATCTAGCTTTATCAATTGCTCTCCACCTATAAGCTTCCTCTTTTTCGAGTTCTGTCAACTTACTTTCCCTTCCCCTCTCTTCCTTCGATTGCAATTGCTCTCTATGAGGTAGAGAGGGAAGTCTGTACTTTAGATCGGACTCTTTCAGAATCGCCTCCTGTTCTACAGAACGAAGTTTACTGATCCGTTCCTGGGTCTCATTCACAATTTTCTTCTGAGCAGCCATGAATGCTTCATGTTGCTTCTTAGCTTGTAGCTCTACCTGCTCTTTGGTTTTGAGATAAGCCGTAGTCGTCTTATATCCGGGGCCCATCCGACGACCATGTCTGGATTTACGGCTCCCTGCCTGGTTGAATACTGAGTCTGATAAAGCCTCGTCTAAGGATAATCCCAGCGTATACCCTTCCGCAGTTTTCGGTAGTGTAGTACGATTGATATCTAAGATATCCCGTCGGGTTAGGTCAGACCCGTTATTAACGTCATCTACCTCAACACTATTGTGTTTACCATCCCCTCCATCGTCTTGATCGCTTTCGTGATCCGACGTTGATTGATTGATTGATTGATTTGTTTAACGTCCTAAGGCCGTAGGCCTCATGGGACTGCCTCATTGGTTATCAGACATTTAGTCCATTCTTTCCTCAAACTTAATTTGCGCGTGTGTGCGCATGTGAATGTGTGTGTGCGCGTGCGTGTGTTTGGGAGTCTGCTTGTAGAAGTGGGACATGGCTCGTAGCAGTGAGACACTGCTTGTGGCTCAAGGCCCATCTTTATCGTGCTGCCTCACCCAGATGCTGTGCCGCAGACTGTTGACACATCATCTGACCGGTCCATTATCCTGACACCGGCCGGACAGTCGTGGTTCTATACCAATCGGGCCAGCTTACCAGGGACTGCCGAGTATAGAGAGCCACTTTCCAACCTAGCTGCAAGATTACTCTTCCAGCCGGGCTGGAGGATCATTCCACCAGCCCACCTGACCGATACTTGAGGGGAGGTCTTTCCCCCCCCCCGCTTCAGAGCTTCTCGAACATCTTCACTTCCCTGAGGAAGGTTTGTTTGTTTGTGTCAAGTTCTTTCTTACCAGTGCTGGTAAACACACTGTTCATGGACAAACTATGAAGGTGCTTGTCCCTACTCCTCAACGATGTCATTAAGGGTTGATCTCGGCCCACTCGCCCTTCCTTTTGGTACCCTATCCTCAGTTGGCTTTAATGCCACTTTCGGCGTTCCCGTCCTTTGGATAGGACTTTGGGCCTTCGGAGTCTCTAAAACACTAGAGGCGCCTATAGAAATACCCCATTCTAATCCGCGCCTACTGGTTATTACCTGAGACAAATGACTCAAGTCCAACCGAGCAGGTTTGATCAACCCGCCCAACAAACCGGTATCCGAGGCCATGTGGCTAGGGGTACCCGGGTACACTTTCACGACCCCATCCCCAATTGTGTTGGGTTTGGTCATCATACTGGGTGTTCAGAATGTTCTCTGTACACCAGCCGAGTGGAACAGGAACTGTCGACCCGGTTACCAGTCAAGCAACAATTGCTGAGAGGCTATGCCATCCTCTTCGAATTCTTCCAGCCCTAACCTTGAAGAACTCGCATCTCGTCTTCCGTGGCTTTCGGCCATCTGGCTAAGCTCCACCCCTGAACCAACTGGTCAGGGCACCAGTGTAATGGTTCGTTCGGTGTATTGATATGGGTGGCTCTTAGGCTCACTTAGTGACTATAAGCAATACACAACACGAGAGGTTCGGGTTGGGCAAAGCCCTTAACATTCCATCTGCTCGGATGGCCTTTATTGTTTCCTGAGAAGGTCTAGTAACATATGTGGACTGGACGAGGTCCAGTCCCCTTCTGCTGATCGTCCAGCTCCTTAGTAGGAGTTGGATGCGAGGCGTGGTGCTGCCCCCTCTTGTACCAAACGGGTATCGCGAAGCCACACCTGGTTGGCATAGAAGGAACAAGCAACACACGAGCACATCTCTCGGATGATCCACACTAGTATATATACAATGATGCCGGCCCCTACATTTGTATAATTTTATTAATTAAAATTACTTATGTAATCAATTACATTATTTATTTAATCTTTAACTATTTCTATGTATATGATGCATCAACAATTAAATTTCAGCATTGTTTGGTATTATCCCACACTATCACTCCCAAAGCAATATGGCGATCTACTTTTCGCGATGACGTTTTTAAACATGACTTGAGCAACAAATTAAAACTTGAAATAAATCTTTTCAATTTCAAATTTAACTCACAACTAATGCTGCCACATCTTAATTATCAATCTATAATAGTTTCATTAATTTTGAATCTTATTTACTAGTCATATCTGGACTTTGAAAAATGTTAATGTTAAAAAAAAATCATGTATTGTTTCCTGAGAAGGTCTAGTAACACCATTTTTTCACATCGAAATCATTTTTCCTCATAAAATATTTATGGTTGGTTCAATTCTAATAAAATTATACACAAATACAAATTTAACAAAGGGCTTTCACATGGTTTATACCATTATTAAAAAAGAAACTCATAAATCGACTTTTGTGGACTTTGAAATTTCGCCACCCCCTAACCTCAGAAGCCAAGTCAGGACTATGTATCCTCAATACGTGCTAAGCGTCAGTCCCTCCTGATTAACATAGAAAACCACAAATACCAATGGGTAATGGGGGTCTGCTGATTTTGTATGATCAATGAGATTATCACTGCATTCCATTGTTGAAATAATCTTACATGACCACTATAAATGTATTGCATTCGTGAAAGGTTAATCGAAGATTAGTTTGTGCAAGGGATTATCATGAACTCCTACTGATGAGCTTTTCTCTTTGTCTAATGATTGATATTTTCAATCATTACATGGAATCATAATGTTTTAATCAATGATTATATTGCCAGTTCTGCATTTACATGCAATGTTATGAATGATAAGGAGAATGTACCAGGGTGTTGCAGTGCAGCAGTGCCGTAAGTATTAGACATGAACTTATCAATGCTTCTCGATGAAAATGGAATACATGTTTTCAGAAATATTTCTGAAAGAGTGTTAGCACCAACATATTATTTTAACGTTGATATATGTCTCTGGCTCTTTTCAGACATTTTAATCTTCAGGGAATGTGTTAAGTGATGCCCCTAAAATATTAATTGGACCTTATATCCATGGAAATGTAGTATCGAATGGTTTTGTTGTTTTATTTTGGCTTGACAATGCAATCTATGCAACTGGATGATATACTGCTCATAACTGTGATCACCGGTACTGTTTGTTGATGTTATCATTGTGCTGGCCATATTATGAGAACTGTTTTCTGTGTTATTACTTGTTATAACATTCATAGAAGGATAGATAATAAGAAGTGCCGTTTATGATACTAAAATACTTAACAGCTGATTTTGTAGTTGCCGCCTTCTAAAATATCGTATCACATTCCCATGCTTGGGACGGATACAGATAATCCGAAACCTAGTATGGTGTGGTTACTTGAATGTTTGATTTTAAAGTACTTAAGGGAATTGTATGCACAGAACATGGTCGTTTAGTTCTCTCTATGTATTTCTTCTTCTCTCAAAATTAAAATTAGCTTGAAGGCAAGGTTGGCTTACAGCTGAGGTTTTGTAGTACTCATCTCAATTATACTTACTCTTAGAGTGACATCTCCTGCATGTGGTGATGCATGCTCTCGGAACTCCTTCTGTAGGTTGTCTTTGGCCACCTGCACCAATTGTTCATATTGACCCTCAGGATCATGAAGGCGGGGAAGATCTAGAGAGATGCGGGGGAACACGCCCTCACCATACAGGTTTACGGTATCTGGCTCAAAGTGAGCCACCTGGATCTGGAAGTTACGATGAAACTTCTCCGGAACTCCAGGAAGGAATTTCACAGTGAGTACCAGGTGACTGCTTGCTTCAATGAAACCCTGCAAGGTAAGATTTGTATACTGCAGGACAGGGAAAATTTCACATGTGGTACAACACAAGATCCTGTATGGGGTAACTTCACAAATGGCACATAGACATATGGATTATAGCGCCTCTCATAGTACATGTAACTTTCTTAGAAGGTGCAGTTTATGATATGTAAACAATTACCTATCCAGTATTTGGAAAAGGATCAAGTACTGAAAAAAAGGAGGGGGCGTGCGCCCCCGCACCCCACATCTTAATCTGCCACTGGATGGGGAGTGTAAAATATCCACTGTAAAAAGGTAATTGGTTTCTCTAGAGATGTCCATACATCTCAATATCTGTAAAGAAAAGATTTGGATATATCGAACATCTTATTTCATTTTATAACAAAAGCATATGCCTTACTGTGTGCGGGATCATGACGGGAACACCTGGTTTAGGCCTTGCAGCCATTCCTGGATCCATGCCGACAGCAGTGAAGTCAAATCCAACACGGCCAGTGTTTACAAGAACAATCTCAGCTGTGGCAACTTGGTCATACATCTGTGGATGAAGGGACAACTATTAATAAAAAACCTTACTGGGTAATGAAGAGCACTGGAGTAACAGCAGAATTGACAAACCTTGCATAAAGTTGTTTTAAAAGTAGGATTTTACCTAGTGTACACTTTGTCATGCTAGGATGATTACACATATCTGCATAGATATCACAGTGAGATGGTCTCTTTATCGAAATCGGTCTCAAAAGACGGAATTAATCATGACTGTAAAGTCACTTGCCTGATTGCCATAATCAATATCCAGACAGTCAAATCGGTATTGGACAAGTGACGCATCTCCTTTAAGGTCTATCTCATAACGTGGTCCTCCTTCTACCTCACACACAGCACGGGCACGGGTGGCCATATCCGCATGTCCAAAGAAGGTTAAGGTAATCTGCTCCGTGTCCCCAGGTTTGAGTGTGCCATACAATGGGAGGATATCAAAGATCTCTTCCACCCCAATGGGTGTCGACTCTCGGTCTGACTGTAGCAAGGCCACTAGGTTAGGGTTGATGGCATGCCGTGGGGTTGGGGTTGGCCGGGCTGTGATTGGGTGACTGTCAAGGCTGAGATGGTCATCAAGATTTTTGTCCTCAGTTATGTCTAAGTTCAGCTCAGACACATCATCCTGGCAAAATCAAAAGTGGAAAGTAGGTAAGCAACCTTCAAATAACTTCCGCTACCTCATATGAGATATCAAAGACAAGTAAAATGCAGTTTAGTTCAAATACATTGAACAACGTCTTTTTTTTTAACGTTTTCTTTTCTTCTACTAGAAGTTTGACACTTGTTGTTCAAAGTTGTACATAAAAGATAAAAAGAATATATTGGTTGTATTTCAGATATTACAAGACTGCAGACATGAGTAACATACATCTAATTGTGACCGCTGTGTCATATCCCCTTCTTCCAGTTCTAGCTTCTCAAGATCCTTCTTTTCCTCGTTTTGCTCTTCTCCAAGTATCAAAGCTTCTTTGTTCATTAGTCCCTAAAATGTCATCACATAGAAACATACCAATAGGTTATTTAAAAATGGTTGGTATGGTCCACCAGAAAAGCCAACATTGCCAAAATAAAAAAAAAAAGGGTACGAAATGCTTCAGCAGCATTTTACTGTTTAATCATGTATCGTAACTTTTATGCCTGCAGTTAACTATATGAAAGAACAGAAATAGATACCTCCTCTGGTTCTCCCTCTGAGACGCGGGGGCTGTGAGCACCTTCCACTTTAACCTCTACAGTCTCCACTTCCTGTAGCTGACCGCCAGTTTCCTCATCTGACAATTCTTCCACCTGCATCTCCTCCACTATGGGCGTTGGTACCGGAGAGTGGCGCATCACCACTGGCTGGTCATCGATAAGGAAGGACCACTTGTACTTAACATCCATCGGGCTGCTGTTGGTGATGTTAATGTAGCGTGTCACTTCTGTGTCGTTTAGAATGCATCCAAAGTCGACCGTCTTCTTCTCAAATTCAAGGTTCGGGAAGTAAACCTCACCACGCAGATTTATAGTATCCTTGCAAAAGAGTAACCACATAAATTTGATTATTCAAGTATATGACAAATTCCAAAGCTGAATGAGAAATATTTCTTTGATCCCGTTGTTCTAAATTATTCTCCTCTCTTGACTAAGTAGTACAACTCACCACGTGTGGGTGCTCACTATAAGTGACAGTCAGTAGTTCATCTATGGTGCGAATGTGGCAGTCATCTCTGTATGCTGGGTCAAACTGAACACGCAGTACCTGACTCTGGCCAATACCCAGCGTGATGTTCTGTCACAAAGAGAGGTATGTATGTGATAAATACCTACCAGTATTTATAATGCAGGTATATTTGATCAAAGGAGGATGCAAGAAAATTAAAATACAAAAAGAGCCAACCAGAGCGTCTAAGACATACTTACTGCAGCATTGAGTTCTGCACCATCCATAAGAAGCATGAAGGGGTAGTTCAGTGTGAAGCGTGCAGTGACTGGGAGACTGGACACATTGGTCACCTGTAAATCCTGGGTCTGAACCGACAACTCCTCCGCAGGTTGCTGCAGATGAATAATGGATAAATCTCTTTGATATAGTGTGCACTCACCAAATCATTAAAATCCCTGTCTCAACATTTTATACCAACATTTTAATCTATTACATGTCATACTGGAACACCATTCTCACCTTGTCTACCCTAAAGGACACCTGATCGCTGGAGAACTCAAGAAGTGGTGTGATAAACTCACAGCTTATGTTGACTTTCATAACGAGCTCCTTACCGCCGGCCCGCCCAATGATGGCATGACATAACATGCGCTCCTTTACCACCTTTGGGATGTCAAGTGACCCCTCCAGGGTCACCTCAATACTCTCTCCTGGGTTCAACTCCATACGGTGAGGGGTCAACCGGAATACAGGTTTTGGCGTTTCTGGTGGTGGTGGCATGTCCTGTAGAATACAATACAGAAAGTAACATATAATGTCCACTTGATCTTAATGATAAACATTGTGGTAAGAGTAGAGTCTACTAGGGACTGAGTTATTTGTCCGATACTATCTCTAGTCACTGACGGCTTATATGTATCATATATTATGGAACTGATATTGACTCAACACCAAGGCTTGTCAGAGGCAGCAAGACTTTTGCAATACCAAGTTAAAAACAATGCTGGATAAGATCTGCACATGCCATTCGCACATAAGATTATGGATTAAATGTGGCTGAACGTGTCATCCCCAAAATATGAGCTCTTCAAATAACAACACAGTTGTAGGTACCTTATATTTCATGTCCTTGGGGTTGATAGGACGTAGTTCTCCATGCCTGGGTTTTGGTTTGTTTAGGAAGGTGAAGCCTTCAGTACTCCACACAAGGGCCTGGTGGCGCCTTCCCCTGTTGGTGAGAGTGAAGGTTCGCTTACATGGTCCCTTACTGAAGTGCGGGCCTAAGTTGAGGGATGGAGACATTGGCGGATTGGTGACAATTGTGGTACCGTGACCATATGCAGCCACTGGGATGAAGCGTGATGGTCCATCTAAGATATTCACCTGGACCTTGTCCTGGAATCTAAAAGTATTCATGGATACTGAAAAAAAATACATACAAGTTCACAATAAGATTGTCATATTATTACATTTACTTAACCACTGTCAGCGATATTGGGCACAGTTGATGCGCTCAATTATATTGTATGCATCAATTATTCAAACAGATGTGTTATTTGCTCTTATATGTATTCTTTAAATTGAAGAAAATTACCTGACACAGTCATCTAGGCAGGCTGTGACGTAGATGTCCAGCTGCTCCTCTGGAGGAATCTCTCCGCTGCTTGGTTCAATTCTCCATACTGAGTTAGGCCGGACCTGTTGACACATCGACCAACATATGTCAATTTTACAGTTCAGATCGCCCAGTCAGCGCCCTGTGGTCTAAAACACATTACCGTATTCTCCCGCGTAGAAGATGCGCTGCGCGCATAGGACACACCCCAAACTCAGCAGAGGCATTTTCGCGTATAAGACGCACCTCTTAGGGCTCAATTTTGAAAATTCAGTACTGTTCTATAGTAAAATTACCCCTTGTATAAGACGCACCTCCAACTTGAGCGTAAGCTATAAGACGCCCCAGCATTTTGTTTGGCGTAGAGGACGCGTCATATACGCGGGAGTTTACAGTAGTTTATTGATCATTAAAAGTCAAATGAATGATATATGCATAATACACTCTGTATCTTCAAATAATGCAAATTTACACTTTAATTGACCTCAACTTCCTTTACATAATACATATCCTCTATTTTCAAATCATCTTACCATGTGTGTGGTAAACTTGGCTGGAATGAGTGACTCGTTGGATAGGCGCACCACCTTAGTGGTGTCAGACAGGACAGAAATCTGTCCCCAGTCAATATGCATCGGCAGCATGTGTACAGCGGGACCTTCTCCAATACATGTAACATGCACAGACTGCAAGAACAAAGTACGATATTAGGGGCGTGAAATGCTCTCTGGGACAGCATGGTGACGGTTTTTTTTCTGTTGAGTCTTTTTCTTATATTCTTATATATTTGAAATTCCTGTAAAATTGATTTGGAAAGCCTACATTGAAGGGGGGTTGGGGTGGTTAATTTTTTTTTATTTCTTTTATTGTCAACAAAGTTGCCTTTCTCTAATTTCACAAAACACCTTAATTAATATAAAATTAATCGAGTACTTACATGTAAGTATGAAGATTAATTGTTGTTCCAGGAGCAACGATAGATCGTTGCGGGGTACATAGGAGATGCGCATGCGCAGATCCGTAGATGTCAGACGTCCGCTGGCAGTGAATCAATCGCTGAAAGAAATTTCGTTTCTGGTACATAGGAAATCAATATCTATACTATTCAATTGTCGTAGTTATATAGATGAATTTGTATCGTCGAATAAGATCTATATATAGATATTATATTCAAGAATGCTTGAATATTGTAGATTAATGATTATGCCTGACTGTCACTAATCTATTCATCCTAGGGAGGATGGGTGGGGTATATAGGTGTAACACAGGACTTTTTAGGAAAAGAAGTGAATAACTTTATTCATCCTGACTAAAGAAACAGTCAGGTTTCAAGAAAAAGTCTGTTTGGTTAAACCAATAGAAAGCTTACTTTCATTTACCCTTCTTTTAGATTCAAAGAGGGCAAACAACAAATCCCAATCAATTTTAGTTGTAAATAGCACATTAGTCATGTGCTAGAGAGAGGAATTTTCCATTTGGGAAATTCATTAATTAAATTACCTCAGATTTTGAGTTTCTCAAAGGTTAACGGCTGCTTAACAGTATAGTACCTCCTGATGTTGTACAATCTATGTAGTTCTAATACTACATAATTTGAGATAAATAAGCATGTTAAAGTTCTTTAGCAGACATAACATGCAGAAAAAGTACAATCTTGCTGGTAAGTATATAACAGTCAATTTTTGTGCAAAGTAAGCAGGTAAGCCTGCTGCACAATTTTGTACAGACAAGTAGTTATGACTGTTTTTACTAAAAATAGTAGGCACACAAACAGCTATCAGTTATACACCCTAGTGGCATGCATATGTTCCATATGAGCAGCTAAGGCTTGCTTGGTCAGTTATGGTATGATACATATCATTCTTGCGTAAGAAGATACTGCTTAAATGGAAAAAAGGGGGGTTTGTACAACTTGTTGTACCATTTAAACAGCTTAATCTGTTAACACCCACATTCACAATGTAGAAAGAGATTTCTACATTATAATGTAGATTTAAAACAGCTCACCATAAAGGTATGTTGTAAATCATGAGCAGCTGGCGTGATAGCTTCAAATGAAGCTATTACCTATACTTGTACAAATCAGCAACTATGACTTATTGTACAAGCCAGAACCACTAGGCATGGTAGAGTGACAGTACTTGGATAGCTACTGCTGCAACAGTATAGAGTAAACAGTGAAAGTTGCTAATACTGTAAAGTGTACAGATGTTTTACTGCATAGATAGGTTCAGCTGATATGGTAAACATATAAGCTGCCCAAATAAATAGCTAAGAAGCTAGTTTATTGGAACTATACATTTGTACAATTTTGTCCTAGAAACTGGACATATTGTACCTTATCAACAGCTTGACATATTTACTTATTGTAAATAGACTACCTATGTTATCTAGCATAATCAGCTACCATAACTAGTACCACACAATTATGTGTATGTTGTACAAGAATAAACCGTTATGTTGTTTATACAAGCACAAGCAGTAACAATGATACTGCATACAGTATTATACACCAAGTACACCAGACATGTCCTAAATGCTGATTGGAAGATCAGCTTTCCAGTGTTGTGCCAGGGAGCCACATCTCTGGTGGTGCTGAGTTTGTTTTACCCACAAACTCTAGTAACAAGTCCTACCACAGGTCTGGACAGTTACAAAAATGAGATTGAGACTTATACCTAACTTCTTTATTTGGTATGAATGATTAGCCTGACCCATCTTCAATTGACTCAGAGATATTGCAGTGGGTCTGCTTTATTGGTGGCTCACGTAAGAAATTAATTAGTTAAAATACCAAAAGTTATGTCCACCACCTTTGAAATAGCAAGGTGGATCAACTAGTCTCCATTATGAAACTACATCAGTGACAAACTCAGTATTTAGATTTAATTTCATTAACAAGGTCAACCAAGACTATAAACAGGAGTCTTAGTTCTTACATTGAAATAAATTTCACCAGTTGTGAAATTTTTTGGCAATAAGGTAAGGATATTTTGATTTTGCAAAACACTAACTATAACCTTGAATCTAGACACCGTTTCTTGAGACTTCTGCCCTCTTTAGAGGAGCAAATCAAGAAATCATTTTTAGGCAAATGGTAGAGGAGATAGATTCAACTGCGGGTCTATTAGACCAGCAATACTAGTGCTGTGCCAAAGGCCACAGTTCTGGTGGTGTCAAGTTCATCTTAGTCTCCAGCTCCAGTAACAAGTCACATCGAAGTACAGACAGTTTTACAGGAGTCCCTGTTTAGAATTTACCAATAATTCTAAAACAGTCACCTCACTGTACAGCCCTGGTGGTGTCATAGTCATCTTTGCACAAGCTCCAGTAACAAGTCCTCCAACAGGTTCGGACAGTTACATAGGAGTAGCTGTTAAGAATTTTACTCATAATTCCAAAACAGAGTTTATCAGGGTTAATGACATAACAACAACTATTTACTGCGGTCCTTTCGAGGCGCAGTTGGTAGCCATCTGATATCTGATATCAGTGAAATTGCTGGGTTTCAGCAATGGCTACCTCAGTTCTCTTGTTTAATAGGTAAGATTTTGTCCTTCTGTCCTCTTCTGAGTAAACAGAAAAGATTTTGTTGGTGTAACCTGATACGTAACTCATTTTTATCACCAATCTTTAGGTGAATTAAGATGAGCACACTACCTCAGTCAACCACCTTACCACTTTGGCCACCGGTAGACTTTAGTTTGTCAAAGTAAACTGAACACCAAGAAAGACATCCTAACCTAAGATAAATAAATTCAGAGAATTTATGACATGAGGTATAGGTTATCAGTAACTTGAGCACTCAAATAACCCAACACAAGCTAGGATACTTGTGGCTGCACATTGACCTCTATGATATTTCTGAAGAAATATTCTAATGTAAAACATTAAGTCTCAGTGATTTATATATCACTACCAAGCAGCTTTGTGGTTATTGGTAAGTCAACTGCAATTCTCATAGAATTCTATGACATTAAGTATGGCTCTTAAGCTGTTAAATACAGGCTTAAAGATTTTTTACCATACTTGTGAGTTTATTGGGCATAAATTATAGGTATATTTGAATTCTCAATTCACAACCTATACAAAAGTTTTTACGCCAGAATTTAGACACCATTCTGCCCTTCCAAGGGAGGCAGATCAAATTCTCTATCTTTCTCACCATAAATAGTAGAACAGAGAATTCTCTATCTTTCTCACCATAAATGGTAGAACAGAGAATTTCGGAATGCTGAATAAATCAGCTAGTTAATGTTGTGCCAGTGGGCCACAACTGTGGTGGTGTCATGGTCATTTTACACCCAATTCTATTAACAAGTCCCACCGCAGGTCTGGACAGTTACTCAGGAGTTACTGTTAAGAATTTTACCAAATTCTAGACAGTGGCCTAAAGGTAGGGCAAATACAGAAATCTCTGTACTCTTTAAGGGTGTAAGTAACCTGCCTGTTACAGTTTTCAAATAAAACAAATATTGTGTAACTGGCTACCTGATACTCAACTCATTTGGTCACCAGTCTAGGTGATTACTAAATAAGTACACTAGGGTGCCGCTATGGCTCTAGGTAATACTTCAGTGTATCAGTATATAGTTTCAACACCAGGTTGGACAACCTAATCCTGTGCTAGCATAATTTCAGGGAAATTATGGCAAGAGGTATAGGTATAGGAAACTTTAGTGCCCGAAAAACCTGACACAAGCTAACAGGCCTGTGGCTACCCATTGACCTTTTAAGAAAGTTCTGAGGAATTTTCACAGGTAAAGGTCTCAGTGATATTTGAAATCACTACAAGGCAGCTTATCGGTTATTGGCAACTGGCCAGGAAAACGGTAAAGCTGCCTTCCCAGGTGAAGCAGGTCATAAATTTCTCCACAGAAATTTTTTGGCATAAGGTATAGGTAATTTTGATTGTTTAAATCACAACCTAAACCACTTGATTTTGACACCTTATTAAGAATCTGCCCTCACCAGAGAGACAGGTCAAATTTTTTCTCTATCATTCTCACCTCAAAGGTAGCATAGAGAAATTTGACATTCTGATTAAAGATCAGCTTGCCAGTGTTGTGCCAGAAGGTCACAAATCTGGTGGTGTCAATCATCTTACACCTTACTCTGGTAACAAGTCCCATCGCAGGTCTGGACAGTTACACTGGAGTCACTGTTTAGAATTTTACCCAAATTCTAAACACAGTGGTCTAACTGTAGAGCAGGCACAGAAAGAGCTGTATTTTAGGTGTAGCTAACCTGCTCAACTTTACTTAACTTGGTGACATGATAAGGCCATAGACCCTATCTAAAAACCAATCTTAAAATGTCTGGAAATTTTTTCCACCACAGTGAAAATTTCTGTAACGAATCTTTACCAGATTCTATAGCAGTAGTTAGTCTAAGCTAACAGCTACCAAAAGACATTTATTGGTGTAAACTGAAAGCACAACTCATTTTTTATCACCAATCTTAGGTGAAGAACATGAGTAGGAGTGTTCAGCAGATTAAATAACTTTATCTGCACTTATAGTGTATCAGTTTGAAGTCAACCAAGGAGGGGTGATCAACCTAGCCTGTGCCTCTGTACAGTCAGAGAAATAAGGCAGAGGTAAAGGAAATTGTGATATCACAATCTCACTCAACCCCAAGTAAGCTTGTAAGGCTTGTGACTGTAAGCGGACCCTCTGGAAAAAATTTTTTAAATTTTTCGGCATAAGGTAAGGGTCTCAAGTGATTCTCTGACTCACTTTAATTAAGAATTAACAGGCTTGTTAATCATTTGGGCATAAGGTGTAGACAAGTGATTTTCTAAATCACCACCTTTTACGCCCTTGCAAAGGCAGTCACAAACTATAGCTCTGAAAAGCCTAGCTTTAGCCCTCCCCGGGGAGGCAGGTCATAAATTTCTCCAACTGGGAAATTTTTTCAGCATAAGGTATAGGTAAACTGAAGTAGCAATTCAAAACCTAGACAGCCAAAAGACACAGTCATAGACAATCAGCCCTCCGCGAGGAGGCTAGTCTTTCAAATTTCTCTAAATGAGAAATTTTTTGGCATAAGGTATAGGTAAAATCAGATTTACAAGTATCAACCTATACAGCCGTGTTTAGACACCATTCTTAAGACTTCTGCCCTCCCTGGGGAGGCAGGTCAAAATTTCAAACGAAATCGAAAAAGTTGAATTTGTTATCAACTTACCATTATTGTGCCTGGGGGCCACAATATATGGCGGTGTCAAGGTCACAGTACACCCAACTCCTCTGACAAGTCCTACCGGGACTGTTCTATCTGGAGGTACTGTTAAGAATTGTACCCAAAATTCAATAACAGTGGCTATCTGTACAGCGAGCACAGATTCAAGCGTCTTATTTGGTGTAGGCAACCTCCCTGATACACAGCCATTTCATTCACAAGTCAGTCTGTGAGAACAGGATGGCTAATTGCCACTTCATTTCATCAGAAATTAATTTGGAGACCTGCAGCGGTCCGACTTTGAGTGTATCAGGCACAAAATAATTTTAATATACCAATAGGTTAAGTCCACCAGCTCAGATCATAGCCAGGTGGGTCAACAGACTGGACTCCAACAAGAGGCAATCTGTGACAATCTAACCAGTGCAAAGGTCTACTAAAAATATTTCGTTTGATGATGTCAACTGAGGTTCCAGATCATGAACCTATGGGTAGATTGACAAACATCAAGTGTCAATCAGGCTTAAGAACACAAGCCTAAATTGACAACTTTTGTTAGTTTTGGGGACAAAAAGGTAGCCAGACAGGTACAAAGGAAGCAGAAGTCCTCCTAAGTAACCCTAAACAGGAGTGTGGAGATAGATAACCTCAAACACCACCCCAGCAGGCAGACTGACACTAGAGTGACAGTACAGGCCTGGGTCTATGGGAACTACCTTTATTATCACTCAAAACAAACAAGCTGAAACTTAACATAACAAACAATCCAAGTAAATTGGACATGAAAATATAGTAAAAATGGTTACAAAATGAAGTAATCTTACAGTTTTTGGAAGAAAATCCGTCTTATTTAGGACCAATTCAACAAAATAACTGAAAACGGCGAGCCGAAAAGAAAAGTTCGGCGCCGAAACCGGAAGTGGCCGGAAAATACCGAGGATTTTGCCGCCAAACAGTTCTAAGTCTTTGTTGATGTCGTAAAAGGAGACGAAATCGTATTTTCGTCAAAATAAGACGAGAATTTCTACAAAAACAGTAGATATTAACAAAATATTAAAGAAATAATCTTTAATAAAGGAAAAAGGGGTGAGAAAACTCGCCTAAAGTAGAATGATCAGGATAGAAACCCAAACTGCTTCTCCTTACACGGCAGGAAAACAGAGATCGTTACAAATTGAAAAATTTAGCCTAAAGAGGCCTAATCTTAACTTTTAAGGCGAATTAACCCCCTTAAATGGAATAAAAACAGATATGAAAAATGGAAGTATAGCGAAATTGCTAAAAACTCACTCGAATTGTAAGCCAAATTGCGAGACGTCTTCCTCTTATGGAAATACACAGCAATCTGACATCTACGGATCTGCGCATGCGCATCTCCTATGATAGACCGCAACGACATCTATCGTTGCGCTCTGGAATCATAGATATATATTAATGCAGCTCCCTCTTATTAGTAAAATATCCAATCATAAAAACTAGTAAAAAAAATACACTGACCAATGGTGGATCAGGGCTGCCAAATATCATGAACTGGGCGGTGACATCTAGTTCTTCCAGTCCCTGTGGTGTGATGACTAGGGGCACGTCTAGCACTGTGTTAGGTGGAATTATACCCCTAGGTTTGGGGCTGGTGTACAGGATGGGTACCATCTCATCCATGTGCTGAGGCAGAAGCTCATAGCGGGCAGGTAGGTCAGTGTCATTCTGAAACTTTACGTTGTGCTCATATGGGTGGCGTAGGAAACACCGCCCATAGTCAAGGATGGGTGTCATGACGGTAATCTGAGGTACACTGCATCTGTATGGGCAGAATGATTGGTATGCTGATGTACTGTTTTAGACACACTTGAGTTACACAGGGTCTCTAACACAGAATGAAATTGTGGATATTATTTGTGATCATTATGTTGTAACTGTAAGGTATACTGATTTTCTTTTTATTATTGAAAACGTCAGTAGCTTTCTGTTCACTCATGTTTTTCCGCCTTTTTGTCCTTTTACAAGTAAGCAATTAACCATAAGTATGTGAAATTCTGGAATTTACTTCGCTGTGACAGGAAGCGACAGAACCTCATCTCCGACACCCTCTACATCCACAACCAGCATCAGGTCGTACTTCTTTATGGTGTTAGAACACAGGTCCACTTGGATCTTTGTCTCACTCTGTGGTGGGATCGTGCCACCATTTGGCGTTATCTCAAACTCCTTTAAACATAAAAGGAATGGTTATGTGAGAAACAGAAACAGTCTATTGCATCTGAACCGATAACTATGATGAATACTATTAAACAAAATGTAAATACGCATGTAGAGCATCTAATAGGGACTACAGGGATGTAAGTCACAGTATATGAAAAATTCTGAAGATACACATGGAGGCTTCTGTATATATTGTAAAATTTTGCAAGAAAATTATCTGAGAATAGAAATCTGTGTAAATCTATAGGCATCTCTAACTCTAAAAATTCTGAAATCAGACAAAATTCTGAAAACTTACATCCCTGTCTTTAAGTCTTGTTTTTACCTCAACTATCTTGCATAAAATGGTTAAGTCTAGGCCTTAGGCCTACGTGTGATTGAATCCTATGATAGGGGCTGTAGGGTTTATAATTTTACTGCTGATATGTGGCACTGAGGGGGTCAATGACCACTGGTGTGTGCAGGCTTGAAGAAATACCTTAATCCCCTATTGTTCTTAGCTGCTGACCTGTGACCACCCCAGAACAGAGACTATTCTCTGTCTCTAATGTGTAAATGCTAGCTGTACCATCTACATGACATATGGGCTACCTTTAACTATAATATATGGCTATTATATACCAAAACATATACACCAATACCTATGTGTACAGAGACAGAGTATGGGCCAAATTTCCCTCTTCGTTCCTATGTCTGTCAGAACCCCTCTTTGTTTCAATGTGATTTTGTGCTGTGGTCTATGTATATATAAGTATGTGATTGACGTCTAGACTCTAGTCAATCACATAATAAATGACCTATATGATTTTCATTTTCATAGTCCTACCATAAATCCTTGCATATAGGTCGGTCCTTGTGTATAGGATGCACCCTGACTTGGGCGAATCAATGTGATGAATAACCTATTTCTGAGAGAGATAATGTCATACCTTAGGGGGCATGCTGGAGCCGGCTTCACTCATGGTGCTCCCATACTCACTCATGGAGCAGACACTCTCTCCAACCCCATCCCCAGGGACACGCAGGTTGTATGTCATTGGTACAAGTGCGGTATTCTGCAGCCGGCATGTGGCAGTGTTCACAAAACCTGAACAGAAAGAAATTACTCAGTTGCTTACTTTCTATGTTTAAAAGAATACGTGATAATAGAACAGGTATTTAGCTCATGAACTTCTTGCCTCTCCTAAAACAAATTGATTGCTGGAGATATTTCATTGATGTGTGATGTATGAGACAAACAACCAACGTGTCTCACAACGCACAAAGTTAACCAGGCATATTTACCATATGAAACATTTCCGAACTTGAGCTTTGGTACATTGAACTGGAAGGTTGGGCCAATGACAGATCCACTGAAAATAAAATCATCTTTCCGTAAACAATAAATAGTTATCCAAAGTCATGCTACTAATGAAACATTAGGGAATTGATTGTTCATGATCACTCTTTACTATAATATAGCAAACATTTATCATCCTATGTTAGCCCTGTATTTATTGTCAAGTACACAACCAACAAAATACAAAAAACATACGTGAAGGTCAGCTTAATCTTGTCAGGTGACCCATCAATCTGGAAGAAGAAGTCTTCAGCGAAGTCCCCGAGGATCGGACTTTTGAATGTCACCTGAATTGCTTGGTGTCCATCAGGCATTACAATCCCCTCTGAAGGGTTAAACTGGAACTTGGGTCCAAAAACAGAATTGTTGGGCATGAGAGTGAATATTGCATCTATGTCGCCTTTGTTGGCAATAACCACTTCATATGTGTGAGTGCTGTAGATGAAAATGTTCCCCATATCCATTTCATCATAGGAGAACTGCACCTTGGGACCAATGCCGTCTCCCCGGACACGGAGTGGTAAGCGTGACTCACGCCCAGTAACATCACAGAAGGCTGTGCGTGTATACGTCTGAGCCTCATCTGGTTTGAAAATTATATTCACCTCCATGGAGGAGTTGGGCCAGATATCACCTTCTGATGGCTCAATGCGGAATACTTCATCTGTGAACAGCATTTTGTCGTCCAGCACCGACTGAATATAACAAAAGAAAAATTATATTATCAAAATAAATCATTGATAAATACTTAACCATGACATAAAGTTGCCATTTGTGATGCAATTTGATATCTAGATAATTTACTTGCAATAACTTGAGTCAACAAACCCTTTTCTTGTTCTGGAATGTTCTGTTCAGGACAGACATTTTGTCCCGGATCGATGGATCGGATATACACTCTTCAAGGAAGCGGTCACGTTCAGTTTTCAGATCAGTATTCAAGTTATCAGCAAACCTAGTGAATGAGGATATTGAAGAGATACTTCATCAAGCATACAGGACAGCAGAGTATTGAACAGGGCTACTTAGAGCTATATGAGAGAATTTCATGTGGATGGTTTGAACAAAACCTGACTCTACAGAATGTCCACCACATATACCGTAGGAATATTAATCTAGCCATGTAACAAAATCCCTTCATTGTGGTTTTACCGCCCCTGGAGGTGTGAGAGAAGTACCATTCAAGTACCTCTGATTTAATGGGATCGACCAGCTTTACATTGTATGATAAACATTTCCCACCACTACTGTTTAACAACCTATTCATGTAAATATAACCCACTTACATGTGTCTATGCTGGTCTTCTTCCTCCTGGGTTGCATATCGGGACCACCTAAACTGTGCAATGACATCACTGCGGTTGGCAATTGTGATGGTTCTCTGGTTGGCCATGGAAATGTATGTGTTTTCAATGCGGAGTGATGATTTGTCGAGCCTGACCAGGGCATCTTGTGCTACACCATGCAGGGTGACATAGATATTCTCTCCTGAAAGTCATGAACAGATATTTCACATACATATGAGTGATATCTTAATATAAAATTAATCGATACTTACATGTAAGTTGAAGATTAATTGTTGTTCCAGGAGCAACGATAGATCGTTGCAGGGTACATAGGAGATGCGCATGCGCAGATCCGTAGATGTCAGACGTCCGCTGGCAGTGAATCAATCGCTGAAAGAAATTTCGTTTTTGGTACATAGGAAATGAATATTTAAATATCTATTATCTTAATAGACATAAAGTATATAGATGAATTTGTATCTTCGAATGAAATCTATATATAGATATTATATTCAAGGAAGCTTGAATATTGTACATTAATGATTATGCCTGACTGTCACTAATCTATTCATCCTAGGGAGGATGGGTGGGCCTATGTACCCCGCAACGATCTATCGTTGCTCCTGGAACAACAATTAATCTTCAACTTACATGTAAGTATCGATTAATTTTATATTCCAGATCGCAACGATACATGTCGTTGCGGTCTCATAGGAGACTTTAAAGTTCAGCTGATTCACTGCCCATTTCCATAGTCCTATCTTATCTAATGTTACTAGTTCTCACAAACTGGTAGGAACTGTAACACAGGACTTTTTAGGAAAAGAAGTGAATAACTTTATTCATCCTGACTAAAGAAGCAGTCAGGATTCAAGAAAAAGTCTGTTTGGTTAAACCAAAAGAAAGCTTACTTTCATTTACCCTTCTTTTAGATTCAAAGAGGGCAAACAACAAATCCCAATCAATTTTAGTTGTAAATAGCACATTAGTCATGTGCTAGAGAGAGGAATTTTCCATTTGGGAAATTCATTAATTGAATTACCTCAGATTTTGAGTTTCTCAAAGGTTAACGGCTGCTTAACAGTATAGTACCTCCTGATGTTGTACAATCTATGTAGTTCTAATACTACATAATTTGAGATATATAAGCATGTTAAAGTTCTTTAGCAGACATAACATGCAGAAAGTGTACAATCTTGCTGGTATGTATATAACAGTCAATTTTGTGCAAAGTAAGCAGGTAAGACTGCTGCACAATTTTTGTACAGACAAGTAGTTATGACTGTTTTTACTAAAAATAGTAGGCACACAAACAGCTATCAGTTGTACACCCTAGTGGCATGCATATGTAGTGTACCATATGAGCAGCTAAGGCTTGCTTGGTCAGTTATGGTATGATACATATCATTCTTGCGTAAGAAGATACTGCTTAAATGGAAAAAAGGGGGTATGTACAACTTGTTGTACCTTTTAAACAGCTTAATCTGTTAACACCCACATTCACAATGTAGAAAGAGATTTCTACATTATAATGTAGATTTAAACAGCTAACCATAAAGGTATGTTGTAAATCATGAGCAGCTGGTACATACATATAGGTGCAAAATATGATACCTACACATGTTGTACAACATAAGCAGCTATGACTGCTGGACAAGTATATTAATCCATATGTTGTACAACTTAGCACACTGTAATGTATATAAACCATCTACATATATAATGTGAGCTTCAGCTGGTGCAGGAAAAAGCAACCACATTTACTATGTAGAGTGGTTTCTACATTCATAGTGTAAAGTAAAACAACTTACAGTCTTTACATGATGTACACACTAATCACTAATACTAAATACCAGTATGGTATAGTATATTGACCTTTTGTAGCACACAAAAAACACTCTTGTTTGTCTACTGTCGTGATAGCTTCAAATGAAGCTATTACCTATACTTGTACAAATCAGCAACTATGACTTATTGTACAAGCCAGAACCACTAGGCATGGTAGAGTGACAGTACTTGGATAGTTACTGCTGCAACAGTATAGTGTAAACAGTGAAAGTTGCTAATACTGTAAAGTGTACAGATGTTTTACTGCATAGATAGGTTCAGCTGATATGGTAAACATATAAGCTGCCCAAATAAATAGCTAAGAAGCTAGTTTATTGGAACTATACATTTGTACAATTTTGTCCTAGAAACTGGACATATTGTACCTTATCAACAGCTTGACATATTTACTTATTGTAAATAGACTACCTATGTTATCTAGCATAATCAGCTACCATAACTAGTACCACACAATTATGTGTATGTTGTACAAGAATAAACCGTTATGTTGTTTATACAAGCACAAGCAGTAACAATGATACTGCATACAGTATTATACACCAAGTACACCAGACATGTCCTAAATGCTGATTGGAAGATCAGCTTTCCAGTGTTGTGCCAGGGAGCCACATCTCTGGTGGTGCTGAGTTTGTTTTACCCACAAACTCTAGTAACAAGTCCTACCACAGGTCTGGACAGTTACAAAAATGAGATTGAGACTTATACCTAACTTCTTTATTTGGTATGAATGATTAGCCTGACCCATCTTCAATTGACTCAGAGATATTGCAGTGGGTCTGCTTTATTGGTGGCTAACGTAAGAAATTAATTAGTTAAAATACCAAAAGTTATGTCCACCACCTTTGAAATAGCAAGGTGGATCAACTAGTCTCCATTATGAAACTACATCAGTGACAAACTCAGTATTTAGATTTAATTTCATTAACAAGGTCAACCAAGACTATAAACAGGAGTCTTAGTTCTTACATTGAAATAAATTTCACCAGTTGTGAAATTTTTTGGCAATAAGGTAAGGATATTTTGATTTTGCAAAACACTAACTATAACCTTGAATCTAGACACCGTTTCTTGAGACTTCTGCCCTCTTTAGAGGAGCAAATCAAGAAATCATTTTTAGGCAAATGGTAGAGGAGATAGATTCAACTGCGGGTCTATTAGACCAGCAATACTAGTGCTGTGCCAAAGGCCACAGTTCTGGTGGTGTCAAGTTCATCTTAGTCTCCAGCTCCAGTAACAAGTCACATCGAAGTACAGACAGTTTTACAGGAGTCCCTGTTTAGAATTTACCAATAATTCTAAAACAGTCACCTCACTGTACAGCCCTGGTGGTGTCATAGTCATCTTTGCACAAGCTCCAGTAACAAGTCCTCCAACAGGTTCGGACAGTTACATAGGAGTAGCTGTTAAGAATTTTACTCATAATTCCAAAACAGAGTTTATCAGGGTTAATGACATAACAACAACTATTTACTGCGGTCCTTTCGAGGCGCAGTTGGTAGCCATCTGATATCTAATATCAGTGAAATTGCTGGGTTTCAGCAATGGCTACCTCAGTACTCTTGTTTAATAGGTAAGATTTTGTCCTTCTGTCCTCTTCTGAGTAAACAGAAAAGATTTTGTTGGTGTAACCTGATACGTAACTCATTTTTATCACCAATCTTTAGGTGAATTAAGATGAGCACACTACCTCAGTCAACCACCTTACCACTTTGGCCACCAGTAGACTTTAGTTTGTCAAAGTAAACTGAACACCAAGAAAGACATCCTAACCTAAGATAAATAAATTCAGAGAATTTATGACATGAGGTATAGGTTATCAGTAACTTGAGCACTCAAATAACCCAACACAAGCTAGGATACTTGTGGCTGCACATTGACCTCTATGATATTTCTGAAGAAATATTCTAATGTAAAACATTAAGTCTCAGTGATTTATATATCACTACCAAGCAGCTTTGTGGTTATTGGTAAGTCAACTGCAATTCTCATAGAATTCTATGACATTAAGTATGGCTCTTAAGCTGTTAAATACAGGCTTAAAGATTTTTACCATACTTGTGAGTTTATTGGGCATAAATTATAGGTATATTTGAATTCTCAATTCACAACCTATACAAAAGTTTTTACGCCAGAATTTAGACACCATTCTGCCCTTCCAAGGGAGGCAGATCAAATTCTCTATCTTTCTCACCATAAATGGTAGAACAGAGAATTTCGGAATGCTGAATAAATCAGCTAGTTAATGTTGTGGCAGTGGGCCACAACTGTGGTGGTGTCATGGTCATTTTACACCCAATTCTATTAACAAGTCCCACCGCAGGTCTGGACAGTTACTCAGGAGTTACTGTTAAGAATTTTACCAAATTCTAGACAGTGGCCTAAAGGTAGGGCAAATACAGAAATCTCTGTACTCTTTAAGGGTGTAAGTAACCTGCCTGTTACAGTTTTCAAATAAAACAAATATTGTGTAACTGGCTACCTGATACTCAACTCATTTGGTCACCAGTCTAGGTGATTACTAAATAAGTACACTAGGGTGCCGCTATGGCTCTAGGTAATACTTCAGTGTATCAGTATATAGTTTCAACACCAGGTTGGACAACCTAATCCTGTGCTAGCATAATTTCAGGGAAATTATGGCAAGAGGTATAGGTATTGGAAACTTTAGTGCCTGAAAAACCTGACACAAGCTAACAGGCCTGTGGCTACGCATTGACCTTTTAAGAAAGTTCTGAGGAGTTTTCACAGGTAAAGGTCTCAGTGATATTTGAAATCACTACAAGGCAGCTTATCGGTTATTGGCAACAGTGAAAACGGTAAAGCTGCCCTCCCAGGTGAGGCTGGTCATAAATTTCTCCACAGACATTTTTTTTTTTTTTTTTTTTTGGCATAAGGTATAGGTAAAATTGATTGTTTAAATCACAACCTAAACCACTTGATTTAGACACCTTATTAAGAAATCTGCCCTCACCAGAGGGATAGGTCAAATTTGTTCTCTATCATTCTCACCACAAAGGTAGCATAGAGAAATTTGACATTCTGATTAAAGATCAGCTTGCCAGTGTTGTGCCAGAAGGTCACAACTCTGGTGGTGTCAATCATCTTACACCTTACTCCAGTAACAAGTCCCACCGCAGGTCTGGACAGTTACACTGGAGTCACTGTTTAGAATTTTACCCAATTTCTAAACACAGTGGTCTATCTGTAGAGCAGGCACAGACTGAGCTGTATTTTAGGTGTAGCTAGTCTGCTCAACTTTACTTAACTTGGTGACATGATAAGGCCATAGACCCTATCTTAAAACCAACCTTAAAATGTCTGGAAATTTTTTCACCACAGTGAAAAATTTTATTTACTGTAATGAATCTTTACCAGATTCTATAGCAGTAGTTAGTCTAAGCTAACAGCTGCCAAAAGACATTTATTGGTATAAACTGAAAACACAACTCATTTTTTATCACCAATCTTAGGTGAAAAACATGAGTAGGAGTGTTCAGCAGATTAAAATAACTTTATCTGCACTTATAGTGTATCAGTTTGAAGTCAATCAAAGAGGGGTGATCAACCTAGCCTGTGCCTCTGTACAGTCAGAGAAATAAGGCAGAGGTAAAGGAAATTGTGATATCACAATCTCACTCAACCCCAAGTAAGCTTGTAAGGCTTGTGACTGTAAGCAGACCCTCTGGAAATTTTTTTTGAAATTTTTTGGCATAAGGTAAGGGTCTCAAGTGATTCTCTGACTCACTTTAATTAAGAATTAACAGGCTTGTTAATCTTTTGGGCATAAGGTGTAGACAAGTGATTTTCTAAATCACCACCTTTTACGCCCTTGCAAAGGCAGTCACAAACTATAGCTCTGAAAAGCCTAGCTTTAGCCCTCCCCGGGGAGGCAGGTCATAAATTTCTCCAACTGAGAAATTTTTTCGGCATAAGGTATAGGTAAAACTGAATTAGCAATTCAAAACCTAGACTGCCAAAAGACACAGTCATAAACAAGACAATCAGCCCTCCGCAAGGAGGCTAGTCTTTCAAATTTCTCTAAATGAGAAATTTTTTGGCATAAGGTATAGGTAAAATCAGATTTACAAGTATCAACCTATACAGCCATGTTTAGACACCGTTCTTAAGACTTCTGCCCTCCCCAGGGAGACAGGTCAAAATTTTCTATCATAATCAGCGAAAATGGTAGAAAATCGAACCACTGATTGAATCAGCTAGCCAGTATTGTGCCAGGGGGCCACAACTCTGGTGGTGTCAAGGTCCTCTTACACCCAACTCCAGTAACAAGTCCCACCGCAGGTCCGGACAGTTACGAAAGGAGTCACTTGTTTAAGAATTGTACCCAAATTCTAAAAACAGTGGCCTATCTGTACAGCGAGCACAGAGTCCAGCGTCTTATTGGTGTAGATAACCTACCTGATACACAGCCATTTTATTCACAAGTCAGTCTGTAAGTACAGGATGGCTAGTGCCACTTCATTTCATCAGAAATTAATGTGGAGACCTGCAGCGGTCCGACTTTGCATGTATCAGGCACAAAATTTTTTTAATATACCATAGGTTAAGTCCACCAGCTCAGAACATAGCCAGGTGGGTCAAACAGATTGAACTCCATCAAGAGGCATATCTGTGACAATCTAACCAGTGCAAAGGTCTACTAAAATTATTTCGTTTGATGATGTCAACTCAGGTTTCAGATCATGAACCTATGGGTAAATTGACAAACATCAAGTGTTAATCAAGGCTTCAGAACACAAGCCTAAAATTGACAACTTTAGTTAGTTTTGAGGATAAAAGGTAGGCAGACAGGTAAAAGGAAGCAGAAATCCTCCTAAGCTACCCTAAGCTGGAGTGTGGGGGTAGATAACCTCAAACACCACCCCAGCAGGCAGACTGACACTAGAGTGACAGTACAGGCCTGGGTCTATGGGAACTACCTTTATTATCACTCAAAACAAACAAGCTAAAACTTAACATAACAAACAATCCAAGTAAATTGGACAAGAAATAAAGTAAAACATGATTACAAAAGATATAATCTCACAGTTTTTGGAAGAAAATCCGTCTTAATTAGGACCAAATCAACAATATAACCGAAAAAACGGCGGGCCGAGACGAAAGTTCGGCGCCGAACCGGAAGTGACCGGAAACTACCGAGGATTTTGCCGCCAAACGGTTCTAAGATTGTTGATGTCATAAAGTGAGACGAAATACATTTTCGTCAAAATAAGACGAGAAAATCCCAAAAAACAGTAGATATTAACAAAATATTAAAGAATTAATCTTTAATAAAGGAAAAAGGTGAGAAAACTCGCCCAAAAGTAGAACGATCGGGATAGGAACCCAACTGCTTCTCCGTGATCGGCTGGAAAACAGAGATCGTTACAAATTTTGAGAAAATTAGCCTAAAGAGGCCTAATTTAGACTTTTAATGCAAATTAACCCCCTAAAAACAGAATAAAAACAGATATGAAAAATGGAAGTATAGTGAAATTGCTAAAACTCACTCGAATTGTAAGCCAAATTGCGAGACGTCCTCCTCCTATGGAAATACACAGCAGTCTGACATCTACGGATCTGCGCATGCGCATCTCCTATGAGACCGCAACGACATCTATCGTTGCGATCTGGAATTTATGAAGATGGTTTAATTGAAGGACCTAAAAGCAAAACTCGAAAACCTATATAAATGTTAACGAATGTAATTTACAAATGCACATTATTGGTTGAATATGAATAGAATTGAATTGGAGTGTAATCTAAGCTTCACATAGGGGATCTAAAGCTTATACACTCCCAAAATGCATATTTAAACACGTTCAGTTTTTTATCTCCCAAATTCCAAGAATTTCATGATGTGCTTCTGAAAGGGTGACATTTTAAAGAGAAATGGGGGGGGGGGGAAAGAATAAAATAGATAAAACACACATATCAGCTTGTGAACACGCCATGATTAAACAGACCGATTGTCCATTATGTCTGATATGAGAACATGCTACCCAATCTCAAACAAGCATAACAAAAGTAAGTATGAGAAAGTAACACTAGTCTACTATAAACCGCAATATCAACAGCCTTGAACTCAAATACTAACACTATGGATATCTCCAATGGCTACAACCAGCTAGTATAGCTACAGACCATTGTTACGTACATATTAATTGTTAAAACGAGTGGTGGTGAAACAGTTATACATTGTGTGAGTGATGGACAGCGAGGCTTGAAAACGCCCTTTTTTTGTGGATTGCAGATGACTAATGGGTTAAAACCAGATAAATCATATTACTAAAGTCCTATTCTTGGAAGCCTTACCATATTCAACTTTGGCGCCAGCAACATGCACTGTTTCTAAATGTTGAAAAGGCGTGAAGTAGAGAGGCAGGCATGCAGGTGACAATTAAAAGCATGTTAATAATCCTCCAACCATGACTTCACTGTTTATGTTAACAGCTCAGGTTAACAAATCTCTAATAAGTACAATTTATTCAGAATCATGATGGATTATGGCTAAGGGATTGACCATAGCCCTGCTAGGTCTAAACGTAAACGCCAAGTTAAGTCCAGAGGTACCACTCCATATGTATATATAAAACAAGTGATAAAATACGATAAAAAGACAGTCATTGAATATCACAAACAAGGATATAATCCTTTAACTTAAAGTTGCATTAACTTATCTATTTTTCTTCGTTTAGTTCTTCTCACACAATTTTTCCTCTTCAAGACACAGTGTACTGCTTTAAAGCAGAGTGAAGCAGTGGGACCTCTGGTTCATATAATAAGCATTAACAACAGATAAAGTACAGCAAGGTATGGTGTAGTAAACAGGCATAGGAAAAGGAGGAAGGAAGCCCACGTTCCATGGTCAAAAATTAGATTTAGTGAGTAATATATGTTTAACGCCATTTCGACAGCGAAGGTCATATTCTTGGCGAAAACTACATTACAATTTCACAGGGGAATGTGTCAGTGCCCAAGCATATGTGCACTACACACATCCTGAGGGGATAGGAAAGAGGAGAAATAGACCCTTTTAAGTGGGCTAGGTAAGCCCGAAAATTAGATTTAGAATTCACTCCTTTTCTCCAATACCTAAAGAACAAGCTGCATGGGCTAGGCATTCCAGGAAAATAATTTCCTACGCCCCGATATATTGCACATTCACAAACCTTAAGCAATAATACTTTAATTACACAATGTACAGCCCTCAAGAGACAAAGCGTTCATTTACCTGTATCATAGTGTACAATTAGGTCCTGAGTGTGGTCTCCGACACTCTGTGGTTTGAAGGTAACCGTGACCTGCATACTGTCATTGACTCCCAGCACGCCATTTTGGGGTGTTACCGTGTAGGGTCTGTTGAGCAAATGAATACAATATATCAGGAAAAAGCTGACAACAGATATAAGCCACACTTGGGTTCTGAAAATTGAAGGTTTAGTACTGATTTATAGGGGTAAATCCCCGCCTATAAGCCACACCTAGACTTTGGGAATATTCTATAAGCTGCAGGAGGTATCTGATTAATATTTTTGGTATGTAAGATTAAGGAAGGGGGAGAAATAAAGTTCAATAGAAAAAGTAACGAGGCCTAAAGTTGTGCATGGCAAGCCAGTTTGGTTCCTATATATATGAAAAAGGCTATATTTGCATAGCGAGTTGACAGAAGTTTCGGAGGTAGACAACATGGGTCACTTAATGAAAATGATCTGTCTGTACTTGGGGAGTGGAAGATGTCAGACGACGTGGTGTGCACAGTGCTTTGGAATAGCAGTGATAAAAAGCGAGAGTCATGTACATGTATATCTAACATTAATGTACACCGGTGAGAAGCACAAAATGCTCTAATAAATTGTATTATTAATATGAAGGAGAGAAATTAATAAATTGAAATTGAACTTCATACATGCTAAACTTTCATTTAAATCTAAATTCATAATTATCAACTTCTATGAAGCACATTTTAGAGGCCTTATTATACTTACGTGTCAGTACTAAGGGAGAACTTGGCTTCTCTATTGCCAATGTTTCTGACCAGTAGAGTTTTGGAGCTGGGATATTTCACTGGACAGCACTGGAAGATGACTTCATCTGGGAAGTCAAGAATGGCTCTTGCTCCGATAGCTTTAACAGGTACAATGAACTTTTCACGCTCTGTGACACAGACTAACTCATGGTCATAATCCTGAAAGATGGTAGATGGAAATTAATCCGTAACTTGCATATTCATTGTTCCCAGGCAGAATATCCACCCTAAACTGGGTAATAGAAAGTACCTATGAGGTCTATTGAGCTCTTAATTTTGCACTCTAGACTGTGCAAGGTTAGGTGTTGAAGTAGGATGTGGAGTAATATGAAAATGGAAATTCGAAAACCCGAAAAGTCCTATAAACATATAACTAGAAAAAAAAACAAAAAAAAAACACGATGCAATCTCCAAGACTATTCACCTTCTTTTCTTCCGGCGTGAATTGCAGTTTGAATGTGGTTGGTAGGCCTGGTCCGACTTTGTGTCCGACATTGTGTGGGCTTATTATCTTAAAGTATGGAGATTCTTCCATCGACACTTTGACAAGTCGAGGAACCTGGATTAAATTTTTTAAAAAGCAACATTAAGTGAATTTAAAGAATGGGCATAAATTCATCCCGAGAAGTCCAGGGAAGTCCTGGTAGTCTGAAAAATTCTCAAAAGTCTCGAGAAGTCCCCAAAAATCTAAAGAAGTCCCATAATCTCAAAATCCTGAAGAAGTCCCCAGAAGTCCAAAAATCCCAAGGTAGTACCAAAATCCTGAAAAAGTCCCACACAAGTCTGGAGAAGTCCCCAAAAGTCTTAAGTCGCAAAATCCTGAAGACCCCAGAAGCCATAAAATCCTGAAGAAGTCCCTAAAAGTCTGGAGAATTCCCCAAAAGTCTAAAGAAGTTCCAGAATCCTTAAGAAATCGCCACCTCAGTCGGAACATTTAGCAGCCTGATATCTAGTTACTAAAATTAGGTAACCATACCTTAAGTGGAATAAAAAAAAATCTGAAGAAAAAAGAAATGAAAGTCTGTCATTTTTTTGTATAAACAGAAGGGGATATCATTTCCCATAAAAACTGGGAAAAGTGACGGGTATATCCCAGGGAGGGGACCCTGGGTCAATGTATGAATAATTTTATTCAAAAGTAACTTACCTTGTCATTATTCCGGAGAATAAGTGGTACTTCATAAGTCTCAAAAGGCTCAAAATTCTGGTAGAATATGTCTGATGGAAATGGTTGGAACATTGGTTCATCTATACTTATAGTTGATACCTGTAAACAAAAATAAAGACTTTGAAATACTGGTTGCTTTTTTATCAGTTATTTTCAAGGTAAATTGTTATTCCTTTCAAAGTGTCTTGACTGTTATTTCAAGGAAGTATGATGTGTCTCTTGGTCAACATGCTGATAAAAATGGTGAAATCTTAATTCTTTGCTTCGTCAGAAACTATGCTAGAAAACCATTAAAGCTACCAACCACCAACTATGGCCTATTATAAAACGGTAGGCAGTGCTCTGCTGCACGATAGAAGTGACCTTGAGTGCATTACAGGAGTGTTGTGCACACCTGAGCAAGGTATTCATATATATGTAACAATTCAATGGCCGCTAATTGTTACCTTGATACATGATTGATTGTTTGGATGGTAATGTAACAATTTTACGAGGACTCCCATGACTCTAGGACCATTTTTATGACTATGATCATTATCAGGTTTCTAGATTTTATCAAAGTGAGGCCTCCAATATCTGTTGGAAATACAGCATTGCTGTAATAGCTGCTCGGTCATATTTTCTGAATTCATTTACTTGTGGTTATGTATTCTATTATCAGTTAAAAATACAGCATTGTTGTAATAGCTGCTCGGTCGTATTCTCTAGATTAATATAATTCTATTATCAGTTATTGTATTATTACTGAAATATTCTGGTTAATTGCTGATAAATAGTGAGTAACTCCTGACATATATTGACTAACTGCTGACATATTGTGAGTAGATACTGACATGTGTTGACTAATTTCTGATATATAGTGATTAAATACTGACATATACTGACTGATTGCTGACAAATAGCAAAGGAATTACTGACATATATTGACTATTTTCTTTGTTATTGCCTATTTAGTCTGAGGCGAGGTCTTAAATATTATACCTATGCAGGCACAGAAAAAAAAAAGAATAACTGAAAGGACCTCATCAAGGCCTAAGCGGTCTTGGTCACGATCTGATGATTTCAGTAGCTGAGCTATTGTCGCTGTTTTTGGTTGACAAATGGACAACGATTCCTCCCTGTCCTACGACGCTGTACTATAATGTTTTAATGTTTTCAAGCATACTGATTCTATTTTTTCAACTTATAGACCCATATCTTTGATGGTTGCTGAGATAGAGTGCATCATGCAAGTCAAGGCATGATGCACAAATGAATCAATGCCCATTCCTCAGCTGTTTATTGACAGATTTGAACAGATATCAATTTCAAGGTTTTCAACCATGCCGATTCCATTTTTTAAACTTTAAGATCCATATTCCTGATGGATTCAGAGATAGAGTGCATCATGCCAATCTGGGCATGATGCACAAATGAATAAAATGCCATTAATCTTTTTAATGTCAATACTTAGTCACTAGGTGTCAGTAGTTTATACTTGCAAGCATATGGATTCTATAAGGGAGCAATGACACACATCTATATATATATGGAAAAGTAGCAAGATACTGCATAATTATGCTAATTATGCAAATAATATGCGTGGATATGGAATGTTTGGTATCAATCTGTGGTGTTTTGTCCCCCTAAAAACATGCCCCCCTAAAAAATTTGTTTTGGAAAAGAATAAGCGAAATAACTATTTTAACTAGCGGCCTTTTCAGCCTGAGCCGGTCCACCTGCGCCCTACCTCCAGCCAAAACCTATCTGTTTTAAGTGTCAGCGACGAAAAAGGGCAGGTTTGAGGAAGGAATGGATCGAAATATAGGCTTTTTTGGGACGCGGGGCAGACACCAGTCCAGGCACTGGCAGAGAGGTCCAAGAACTGGCAGTTTTACAAAATAAATCGTATCTCCCTTAATAATAGGAGTTTCCCATAGTGTGACCTATAGATAAAGGGTAGCTCGAGCTGGCGAACGTCATGGCGGTCTTTATTTTCAAATCTGTACAATGGGAACAAAGTTATCGATACTTTTAGTCTATTACACCAACTTAGCGATCTTTTAAGGACAAATAAATGCATTGGAGCATCACGCTGACCTTATGGAATAAAATGACAGGTGATCCAAGGGTCTCTCGGCTAATAAAAATGTGTAGAGTCTATTATACTGTAATAAACATCGGTCGGTGGCTCGGTGGTGGCCACCGAATCCAGGCGGTGGGTTCGCACGGTGGCCGCTAGGGGGCGCGTCGGGGGTTACGTCACAGCTTTGTGACGTCACCATCGGCGGCCAGGACTATAAAACGCCGTGTTCGGTGGCTTTCTAGTCAGACGCGATCAGACACTCAGGTGGCCTACGTGTAAGCCTTCCTATGGGAGTTCGGTGGCTGGTTTCTAGCCCATGAACAGAGTGGCGTCTCTAAGCAAGTATAAGTACCGGTATCAGTAGAAGCAAGTAACTGATGACAAGTGCCTGTTAGTCCCTAAGGTCCATAAGAAATAAAACAACAACAACGGCTGTAACTTTATATTCAATTCTTTATACAAGTTGTCGACTCTGGTTATTACATTGGTGGCAGCGGTGGTTGTTTACATTAACGAATCCGTGCGTACCAGAGTAAACGAGAAGGCATGGCAGCTAGCGAATTGAAAATGGAGGAGGAAAGGAAAGCCCTAGAGGAGCAGTTAGGGGCAGGCAGGCGGGGCGAGCTTATCCAGGTTGTGGATGAGGAAATCTCAGTTGCTGGGTGCCTCCTGGTGCGGCGGCAAATGTAGAAGGAGAGATGGGCCCGACTGTGTTCGGTGGTGAGCTCGGTGGACCAGTCGGTGGGTTGGTAGGCGACCCAGCCCCAGCCAGTATCGGAGACGGCCTCCTGAGACATACGGGCCAGCTGGCCCAGGAAATGGCCGAGGAAGCGCTATCAGCGGCAGCTTCTGGGGGAGGCCTTGCAGCGTCGGCAGTGGCGAACCCCAGAGGGTGAGGTGGTTTCGATAAACCACCCCTCGCCAGCCAAGGTGGACCCCACGGAGGTGGGAGGCCAGCCGGCCGCTGTGGGTTCCCCCCGCCAGGGGCTGCCGCCGGAGCAGGTGAGGCACATCCTGCAGACCACGCGGCCCCCTGTTGAGCCCCACACCTCTGACAACAACACCCCGGCCCCAGAGGGGCAACTGGAGACCCTCATTGCCTCGCGAGTGGTGGAGGACGGCCAGGAGTTGGAGGAGGAGGCGCTGGATTGGGAGGAGGAGGGGCCCATATTGGAGGCGGTGGCCTACCGCAGCACACTCCTGACTACGGACGAGGACGAGGAGGCGGCATCCCCGGGGAGGCGGCCGACAGGAGGGTGATCACCCTTACAGGGCTGGACCGCGAGGACAGCCCGGCGCCCGAGACCGAGACACGCACAATCACAATGGGGGGCGCTCCGCTACCCAAGGCCCCTATTCAGGTCCAGGAGAGAGGAGAAGGGGGGGCCCCTACGCCAATGAAAGAGAGGGAGCGGAGAGACAAGGAGGCACAGGAGAAGGAGTCGCAGGGAGAGGGGAAGGAGAGAAGGGAGAGAGATAGGAAAGAGAGGGATGAAGCGAAGGCAGCCAAAGAGAAGAAAGAGAGAGATGGGGAGAGGGCTACCAAGGACAGGAAGGAGAGGGAAAAGAAGGAGAGGGAGGAAGAGAAGGTGACAAAAGAAAAGAAAGAGAGGGAGAGGAGGGAGAGAGACGAAGAGAAAGTGGCTAAGGACAAGCAAGAGAGGGAGAGGAAGGAGAGAGACGAGGAGAAAGCGACTAAAGACAAGAAAGAGGAGAGGAAAGAGAGAGACGAGGCGAACGAGAAAAGAGAAAAGGAGAGAGGAAGAAAGAGCGGCACGGGAAAGGAGGGATAAAGATAAGAAAGAGAGGGAAGAGAAGGAGAAGGGAGAGAGAAGAGAAGGCTGCGAGGGAAAAGAAGGAGACGGTCGAGAAGAGGGAGAGGGACGAGAAGACAGCTAGGGAGAAGAAGGAAAGGGAGGAAAGATGGGCTAAAGAAAAGAAGGAGAAGGACGAAAGAGAGAAGAGAGGGAAGATCGAAAAGAGACAGAGGAGAGAGCGGCTCACGAAAAGAAGGAGAGGGAGGACCGGGATAGGAGAGAAAGGGAGGAGAGACAGGCTGAGGAGAGAGAGAGGAGGAGGCGGGAGGAGAGAAGAGTGGATGAGGAGATGAGGCGAGAGGGCCAGGGTAGTCAGCGGTATGAGACTGGTCCACACAGGAGTGAAAGCTATGGGGAATATAGGAGGTGCCGCGAGTTTGAGGAGAGGTACGAGGAGAAGAGGAGCCGCCGGGGCTCAGGGCTCAGGAGGGAGGAGTGGGGAGAGAGGATCCCCGGGGCGGAGGTTCCAGAGCCACCACGGGCAGAAGAGATGGACCCGCTGGCTGTGAGGCCGCTGTGGATCGGGGACACCTACCAGCGGATCCCCTGGCGGCGGGTGGACAACCCCGACAAGCTGCAGAAGTGAGCGGTGGGGCTGGCTCCATCCCCGGATTAGGGTGAGGAGTACACCCCCGTAGGCGGGCGGGCGCACGGGTGGGTGGAGCTGGTGGGCCCATCCCTGTGGCGTACGCACTACTACGCTACCACAGTCCAGAGGTATGACCCAGGGATGGGTCAGGGAGGAGCGCCCCCACCACCACCTCCACCTCCCCCGCCGGGAGTGGGGCAACCCCCACCGTCGGCTGCAGTGGGTAGACCCCCCATCCAGACGTCGGGAGCAACGGGGATAGCTGGGTCCCACGGCTCGGGCTTGGGACTTCCGCCGCCCACACCCCAGGGCCAGGGGAGATACGGCCACCAGACCCTCACACCTTTCGTCCCGCCACCCCCAGGGCCCTCCAGAGTCACCCCGCAGCCGCAGCCACTGCGACCAGCCGAGGCACCCCTGAGCCGAGGCACCCCTGAGCCGAGGCACCCCTGAGCCGCGACCTGGAGGAGAGGATTCGCCAGATGGTGAGGGAGGAGCAACAGAGGGGGAACCAGTAGGCAGGAGAGCGAAGGGAGAGAACGGTCACCGGAAGGGAGAGCGGGTGGTGGGAGGAGGAAGAGGGGATGGGCAGTGGCCGGTGAGAAGGGATGGCAGGGACGCTGGAGGGAGCAGCTGGGAAGCTGATACAAGGAAGGACAGCCGGGAAGGGGGTGCGAAGGGGGTTAGTAGGGGTAAGGGGGAGTACTGGTGGGGGATTGAGTACCTGCCAGGAAACCCAGGCCCTGAACACCCCTGGAAGCCCCCGGGGCACAAGACAAGCAGCATAAGGCCTGGCAGCCCAGAGAGTCGGGAGGATCCCCGTGGCCAGGACAAGGGAGGGACGTCCCCCCCCCTTCCTGCATGCCGTATTACCGCGCCCTTCTAGACTGTGGATTTCCAGTGATCAAGTGTATATACCTCATTCAGCAAATAGTAATTTAAGAACAGCCCACTGTTGGTGCTGGTAGTCCGGATTAAGTCATTTTTATAAGTCATTCATGCTCTAGTCTGGATTAAGTAATAGTAATTTAAGAACGGCCCACTGTAGGCGCTGATAGTCTGAATTAAGTCATGAAATATTACACAGTTAGAGAGGTAAAATGGGTGGTCCACTGTTGGAGCCCATAGGTATTGTAACTAATCATGATAATAAGGGGGGATACTCACCTGGTACATACTATGGTAATTATAGAATTAAATAAAATCTAGGTTCAAATAAAGTAAGTACTAGTCACTAGGCCTTACGGCACGGGTGCCATTGTTGGACACTCGAGTAATGTTTATTATAAAAGTTATACCCATGGAATAAAGTAAGGTGGGAGGGATGTAATAACCATCGGTCGGCAGCTCGGTGGTGGCCACCGAATCCAGGCGGTGGGTTCGCACAGTGGCCGCTAAAGGGCACCTACATACATACATATATATATATGTAGGTGCCCTTTAGCGGGTTAATGGAAGGCTTTCTTGGGTTCATGAAATAAACAAGAAAAGCTATCAGGCGGCCCCAAGACAACAGGTAGCCCAGAACGACCTGTGACAAACATAGACTTGCATAGGTCTTATATAAATCTGTTTTGTTATTGCCTATTTAGTCTGAGGCGAGGTCTTAAATATTATACCTATGCAGGCACAGAAAAAAAATGAATAACTGATAGGACCTCATCAAGGCCTAAGCGGTCCTGGTCACGATCTGATGATTTCAGTAGATTAGGGCCGGATGAAGGACGACACTGTACTATAGCTGGGAGGTGTAGACCTCCCAGCTAATAAAGACAATAGACAACTCTTTCTTCACATCTTGACTGTCTGTTGTTCTATAATGCACTCAGATGCATTCGTGCATTATTCCAACCTATTATTCCGGATACATTATTGACCAATCGGTAAATTCCTTTCTTCAGTACAGACTTTATAGGGTGCATTATGTAACTACTGGTCCCCATCATGCTGGCTGTTATCAGTCCTTATCTCTCAAGGTACCAGATTTAGCAGGGGTCACAACACTAAGGATCCCACCAACCAGGAATAGAACAACAGACAGTCTCGATGTGAAGAAAATCATTGTCTATTCTCTAAGCAAAGAATGTGTCCTTTTCTGATTATTTATGACAGATAATGTGAAATAGAGCTAACATTTGAATGAACTGAATCGTGAATTGATATACTATTCGCATGAAAACAATTGCTCATCAAGTATAGAAGGTTGCAATTAAAAAGTGAATAAAAACCTGAACATAAACCTAGGTGAATGAGAAGGAGAACATCCCATGCGTTATGGGTGTAAACTTACAATCAGAACTTAGACTTATACTTACAACTGTTTCCTCAGATATTAGGAGCTATTAGTTAGATAAGTATTGGGTTAGTACTCTAGACATTGCATGTAAGGACTAAGGTCTGAAGAGAATTCACATGGTAGAGAGTGTATTAATTGGGGTATTTATTACAGTATGGAAAAGGTCACTCCCTCAAACAATTAAGATAACCATGCATGTATTAAGACATCAGGTGTGAAGGTTAGTAAAGATATGGCATGTAGAGTAATGAGATACCTTTTGATGGGTTGTGTCTGCCATGTCTAAAAGCTCGACTTTACGTGGGACATTCATGGTGTGCATGTTGGCGAGTTTCTTTTCTGTGTCCATTGACATTTGAAACAAGAACTGGGATGGTTTCATCTGAAATGTAATTTCAAACACATACATTCTATATTATACAGAGGGTTATAGGCAAATAATAATAATAATTGCAACTGAATTCTGATGAAAACTGCCATATTTCTGCCTTCCAGCCTCTTATAGTGTTGCCACTGTCATCTTGTGAGTGAGAACATCAAATAGGAAATGGGCCGTACCTTGAATTCTGGCTGCTCCCCTTTCACTAGTTTTGGGTTCCTTGGAGCAATCACTTTGCTCTTGTAATTCTGTGCACCTTCACTGAGCCCCTCCAGGGTACCAGTGGTACCCAGGATCTCACCGAAAGGCCCAATAGGCATGTTGGCGTATGTGTATTCTGTAAAGTAGAACAATGTGCATGTATATGGGTCATTCCAAGATTTACTGCACATGTGGTTCCTTGGGCATATAATAGCAAGGGAAACACTTCTACACCACCAATAATATTTTTATTCCTTAGTGGGGGGTCATACCTAAGATTTCCATATGGTTTGGGTGAGACTTGGGGCATAATTTATATTTTATATGCATTTAATTATGAATTTTCAAGAGTGGAACATTACTGATAGACTCCATCTAACCTGGTTAGGGAATATCACCAGTCTTCTTATTATATGCAATCAAGAGGTACCCTGGGGGGGGGGGAGAGATATCAATCACTGGCCAACAAAAACCAGGAAAACTGGAATTTTGAAGTCTTGGAATCAAAACCAGGAATCCCTGGTAAACCAGGAAAAGTGGCATCTCTGTGTACTCCAGGAATTACCCATGCCAGGTACATATAAGTGATTTTCAATGCACACCACGATCAGTAACATTCCAGGGACGTTACTGATGGTTACAGATATTACTGGATGGTCAAAATTATATTTTCATAGTATCAACCTACCACCTTGTATAGTGTTTGTAGCATTTCTTCTCAATTGCAGATGTGTCTGGCTTATGTGAAAAGAGTACTTGGTATATGTAAAGATACACTTTAGAACCACATATGAATAGGGAACGTTACTGATGGCTACAAGCATTTTTGAGATGATTAGACTTTTACTTTCATAGTGCCAACCTATTATCTTGTATGGTGTTTCTATCATTTGTATTCAATTGTAGACATGTTTGGCTTATGAGAAAAGACTATTTGGTGTATGGAAAGATATATTTTAGCACCATATGGGATGTGCGAGTAGTGACAAATGTACAAAAAGTTGTGATTTTTAATTTTCAAAGTGATATTAGACACCAAAGATGGGCCTTATGCATGTTTAAATGACTCTAGATATGCAATACAAACTCTTTTATCATTGTTTATCTGATGCCAATGGAATATGATGATGTATAGATGAGCTGTGGCCATTCTTTGAGAGGTTAATGAATAGGGAACGTTACTGATGGTACATCTGATACGGCCTCTATGCAGGTACTGACTATGCAGTACAAGTATTATATATCAGGCTAATTGTAATTATTCTGTACAGTAGTTCTACTAGAAACAATGGACAGTTAATATAGTCATTGTATGAAGGATTTTGAATGAGCTAGGCTAAAGTTGAGAAATGGAAGAATAAATTCCCAAATTTTCAGAGTTTCCAATTTTTCCGCCAATGTGTAACTTCTAGAGTTTTCGAGCCTCACTTTAACTTTTTGGTATACATAAATTCATACATTGTACCAGACTGGCTACAATATTTGGTCTTTCTAGGAGTCTTATTAGTGGTGTTATTCATGTTTGATTGATTACGATCAGTAACATTCCCCTTTTTTAGAAGGTTTTACTGCATCTGTGATAAAAACTGACATCTTATGAGTTGGATCCTTGAATGAACCTTTTTAATATGCCAAGATATAAGGCTATCAATAAAATGTAATGATATTGAGAAAAGCTGGGTTTGTCAATTCATGATCCAGACCCCCCATGTGCAGTTTTTCTTGGAATGAGCCATATACATATCTATCTGAGTTATACAGAGATGTCAGTTCGATATTTGGCGAAACTCTGTAAAATATTTTGGGGCACTTCAATCAAAATGGGGTGGGGGGTTATACCCTAATCAGAGTGACAAATACCTTCAAAATTAATCATCACTTAGGGTTGGGTATATCCAGGGATGAAAGTCACAGAGCACAAAAATCCCTGAAATGGTCCAATATTCGCCCCAAAAACCTGGGGTTCTATATGAATGTATAGAGCCCTGGAACCACAAAATCCCTGAAATCAGGGAATTCCCTGAAGACTTTCATCCCTGTATATCTTTAAGAAATATCAGAATTATAAAATATTCATTTCAATTTTTTTTCTTATTACTTCTTTAGTAAAATATCACCTTTGAACCTCAGAAATCAGAGAAAATCTGAAACTCTGCCATCTCTGTATGAAAACATGAACAGAATAAAAAAAGGATAACAATACAAACAACATGGCAATTCTCTAAATTATTCTGAGTTAAATACCAAGCGAGGTTACAGAATGATAGTCACAATGTCAATGACAGTGCGGGTAGATCTATCATACAAAGCCTTTGGCTTTGTAAGCAACTGACTTTAGCCTTAGGGAGTGATCATTTTGTAACAACGGGGGGGGGGCTGGTGGGTTTGAGGGGGGGTCAGAATTTCTTCAACCCCTCTGATGGGGGGTAAAAAAAATTCCACCTGTTTTCAGTGAAAAACTGTGTTATTATAGCCTATAGGCTAAAAGGTCATGTTCGCATGCAATTTTCTTCCCTTATTGGGGGGGGGGGGGAAATTTCTTGAGGATCAGAATTTTTTCCGCGCCCCCACGGGCAAACCCACCAGCCCCCCCTGTTGTTAAAAAATGATCACTCCCTTATTCGTCTGGACGAAAGGTAGAGAACTATTTTATTGAATTATCTGAAACTTTGAGTGAGTCATCTAAACATATAAACCAACATTTTGTGAGAATATGAAGGAGATTCTCCTGGTAGATTTCGATAGAATGAGTTTTGAATTCATTACCCAATTGCTGCAATGGGGTAATGAATTCAAAACGATGATTGCACTTTTCACCTGTCAATCCCGCACAACCTATACCTCTAAATTTTCCAATTAATTAATGGTAGTTCTACTCATAATTACCCTCATTATACTTTCAGCGAGTAATCTTCTATTAGTGAACTCATCATCTCTGAAGTTTTAAAGCATTCTGACCAGGGGAAATATAGAAAATAACAGTTTAAGTCAATGGTTAGTGTCAGCTCTATGGGAGCCCTGCGCATGGATTCACCTCCATTAAATGGAGGTGCTACCGGTTGCAACAGGGTGCACACAACTTTTACTGTACTTTAATAGGTTCATTTTCGTCCGTACGAATAATCATCCATCACTGGCATTTGGTTTTGCCTGCTTCAATCAATGATCAAAGATAGAGTCAGAACCTCACAAACATTAGCCCAGCTTCAGACTAGAGTAGTCGCCGTGTTTTGGTTGATGGGCAACAACAGTCGACTACCGACGCGTAGACAGACTCACAGAGCTACACAAACTTAGACTGAGTTTCGTCTGTGTCACGGTAGCGGGTAGGGCTACGAGAGTGGCTACACAAACCCCATGATCTGTCAATGATTCAAGTTTGTCGATTTTTTTCATGGTTAGTTAATAAGCATCAACATACAAAAGGGATATAAAATGTAAATCACTTGTTCCTTACCTTCTCTATGTGAGTCGATTCCTCCTAAGCCCAAACAGGAGTATTTATCCTGCTACTTTTAGTGTGGCAGCAACATTTAGGCATAGTTTACATACACGAACGCCATATTGTTTCCGTTGCCATGGCGCGAACATCCCGTACCTGTTTGTAAGTTCGCGTCCGATTGGCTTATTGTGCTCCGAAAGGCCAATCATATTTAGTTTAACAGATCATTTGTAGACCTATGTAAAGTTGACCTTAAGTTGACCCCACAGGAAGATAGGTACGTCAGTCTTAACTATTCTATCGAATGACTGTAATTTCATTATTTGCAATTGTGCACCTATATTTACAGATATTCAGAACCAAGGTATTGCACTGTCCGTCACTGTATATCTTAAAATTCTCCGGACTATTTTCTTATGAAAGGTTAACTAGAGATCAAGGTCAAGGTGAACCTTACCTTCCTGTCACTACTCGTCTCCTAGGCCATGCGGATTGCGTAAAACTCGAAGGTACGGGAACAACGAAAGATCCACACAAATTATTCGGTACCTTGGGTCAGTGGGTGCACAGAAGAAAAACAATGAAGATTTGGACATCGGAATACACTTTCAAGTAAGTTATAACTCAGGTTTGACTAGCAATCTGCCTTTTCAAGTTCATGAGTACTCAGGTCTCTACAGACTACGCCTACGGTCTACCGCTGTACTTCTTAGTCTTTATAGGGAGTGGTCATTTTTTTAACAAGGGGGGGGGGGGGGTTGGGGGGGGGCAGAAAGAGCAAGTGGCTCTCCGGGAACTCCATATTCAAGAAAATGATCGATTGATTACTGATATTCAGGATATCAATCGAGAACTGTATCAGGAGAGGGACGATCTGATATACAAAATCACAAAATTAAGGATGTTACAGGAAGGGTCTGAAGATTCCGATGAGGGGGATCAGGACCTGGGTGGAGAGGAAAAGGAAGGAGAAACATTGGGTGAGCCAGACCTTAGCCGTATCCCCTGGGATGACGAAGAAAAGGGTACGCAGGTCACTTCTACTCCAAAACCAATTCTGAAGAAAGGATATGATCCCTTTGTAAATGACCAAGCTACCCGGAATGTTGTGGGGGATAGGAACGTTCCTGGTAGCGATAAGAACGTTCGGTTGAGTGTAGGTCAGAAGGATACCGTTACCATGGATGGTGAGTATCAGTACATCGATATTAGGGGTCAGGTCCTGTCCTCTACCCGTTTGGACCATGCCTCTCCAGGGGGCGCTGAGGAGCTAGGGGGTATATCTGATCAGGCGAAAAGCAACAGTCAGTCCATTCCAGGTAATCAGACCTATAGGGTGGAAAATCAGAAGTACAACCCACCTAGTACCGATCAAAATAATAATACTACCCCTAGTAGCAGTGGGACTTACCCTAGTCGAGAACCAAGCAGTACTCATATTACTGGTTTAGAGCTCCAGATTCTATTACGAAAGGCCAGGCCTAACTTAGTAATGGATGACCACTATGTGAGTGACGAACTAATCTCACATTTCCCAAGGGGATTACGAGAAAAAGACCATCAGGATTGTGCTTATAGAGCATGGAGTCCAGGTGCAAATATGAAAACACTATGTGATTCTATAGCTAACTTGAATAAGAAGAAAACTTTCCTTTCCGGATTCGTCCCACAGGAAACAGCTAGTATGGTCAGGGCTTTTGACAGGGCTGCGCAGTGCGTAATACACGCATTTAATGCTTAAATATCGCATTTAAATGGCTAGAATGGCCATTCATTTACAGAATGGCGCATTGTATTTGCTAAAAAGTGTGCAATTGGCGCATTGCAAAAAATCCTGTCAAAAGCCCTGTATGGTACTACCCACTCTGAAGCCAACTGTCCCTCTCGGAGGGTGAAACTGAATATGAGATAGTGGAATATGAAGAAGATGGATCAATCTCTGCGCTGAGATTCCCGAAGAATTCTAAGAAATTTATTCCCAGAAGGAGTTTGACCACTCAGCCAAGATGGGGGAGTTTCGAAAGCAGGGATAAAATCGGTTCTGAATCTAAGGAGACTGTAGCTAAGAAAGACGAGAGTAAGCCATCTGGGAACATGGATATGAAAAGCATGATGGAGAGAATGTTGAGGTCTTTCCGGGAGGACATTGAAAGTCATCGGTACAATAGGCCCAGATTTGATGTCCAGGATCCGGTGTTACCGTTGCCAGAAGATGGGACATGTGGCTTATGAGTGTAGAGCTGCTGAACCTGTTCCCAGGAATATGTCTGCTGTTGAGGAGGTTGAGCCTGAGTCGGAAAAATTAAGGAGGGTTGAGGACATGGCAAATCGCTCAACCCTGAATAAACCGTCTGATGAATCCGGAATGAATACACCCGGGGAGGAGGGATCCGAGATTGATCTCCTCGCCCCTCCTATGGCCGGGGACTCCAACATAAGGGGAAATGCTAAGTCGATAGAAAAAGATTATCTGTAATTTGATAGGTTGATCTTACAATGAGCATCCAAATATCACTGAGCTCAAATAAAAGAAAATGGAAATTCAAAGCCATTTCACAATTTAAAGTACCTGGTAGCAGTGTCTGATCAGGTCCGCTATTGGCAGAAAAATATTATTTTCAGCTTTATATCTTGTAGATCCCATCGGCCATCAGCAAGAAAATAAAAAACAAGAATTGTTGAAAATACCAAAAATCTCACTGCTAGGGCCATAAGTACTGTTAATTACCCTGTGTAAGCCACACCCTCATATAAGCCATGCCCAAAGTTTGTGAAAAATTCTAAAAAGAGGGCTACTGACCTGCTCGGCTAATTGAAACTACCCAGATAGTACCTCAGTTCAGCATGATCGTCGTCACAAGAACAACTACTTTTTCTCTACTATAGATCAGCTACTAAAATCACTGATACTGGTCCGTTTGGCAAGTCTTTTATTAATAGTAATACTACTACCGGTCAGTAGATCTATGTCCTCACATTAAACTAGTGCTAAACCTGTCAAGTCTATGTTTTTCACACCTATGTAGGATGCCTGTCTGGTAGTACAGCCCTCATGCCCGCATAGTGTATTATGTAATACCTCTCCGACCTGTACTTATTAGGAGTTCAAACTGACGTGCCATTGTCTTATTAGAAGGCCAGGTACCTAAAACAAGCGTGCCATTGCAATATTATGTCTTGTCATGAATGCAAGTAAATAAGGCAGTGGAGGTATATAAGTGATGTAATGATAGAGGTATGTTTAATATAATACTTGTGTATATCATAGACATATAGTAATGTATTCAGTAAGGGTATGAGGCATGGTTTGAGCATGAGGTAAGCAGCAGACGACTGGGGTAGGATAGGCCCTACACCAAGGTAGGGACTTATATGGTGACGGAGGGGTGTGCATGCGGTGGACACGTGAGTGATTCAGCCAATAACCAAGGAGAGAGACCCAGGTAGAGACGACCAGTACGAGCCGAGCCGAAGAAGTGCGGGAGCCGGCATGATGAGCAGACGGCACCAGGCTCGGGCCTGGTGTCAAACCATGGAGTACGAATAGAGCAGGTCAGCTAGGACTTATTCCTAGGGTCTGGAGCCACTATCTCTCCACACCGCCACATCTACATGCACACACCTTGCCAGTCACACTGTTCTGCTGCTTACATTGCCAGGGACTATTGAGGATTGTAACCTACCATAACTGTGTCCTAATGTACAATAAAACCCAGTAAACACATCCAGCAGGACTCATCTGTGGATTAAGAGTGGGCTGGTCTACAGAGGGACACTTGAGTCTAGCTAACCCCAACACAAGTAACACCCCCTAATATACACAGTCAGGGTGTCCGGCGATCCTACTTTTCCTACTTTTTCCTATTTTTTTTATGATTTTGCTATTTTTCCTACTTTTTCTCCAAAATACCTACTTTTTCCTACTATTTCCTACTTTTTTATTTTCCTTTGGCACGTGCAATATAAAAATACCTATAGTTGCTTAGAAGCACATCTTGCTTGTGTCAGTACATCTTTATAACCGGCTTCCCTAGCCCACTTAAAAGGGTCTATGTCTCCTCTTTCCTATCCCCTCGGATGTGTGTGGTGCACATATGCGCGGGCACTGACACATTCCCCTGTGAAATTGTGTAATGTAGTTCTCGCCATGAATATGACCTTAGCTGTCGAAATGGCGTTAAACATCTATTACTCACTCACTCACTCACATCTTTATAATACTTATGTCAAGTGAAATCAACCCTCAAGTCTTAAAGTGTGCCATGCATAGGCTATTGTGGTTCCCAATGAGGTATACCTGAGGGAACTTATCACAGGCATGGTAAATTATTAAGGAGTACCTTATTTTATTACCAAAACTATGGCATGTGAACGATTTTACTCTTATATGTTTTATCCATTTAGTCTTGTACTGGCTAGTAACATTACTTTGGGTAGATAGTGTAGGGGTATGGTATTTACACTTTACGTTCATGTACCCGTGGGACTCAGACCTAGGTCTTCGGGTGTAGTGGGGGAGTCCGGATGGCAGGTGGCAGCACCTGCCTCTGGGTTCGTATCCATTACACCAGGGGGCCTACCACTCGTCCGCCACACGTCACGTGGCCGGTCTGAGTTTCGCGGGCTTTTCCCCTATATAAGGCTGGTTCTACCCCCATGTTCTTCAGTAGTGGTTTTACCCACTGCTCAACCAGGTCGTTACCCGAAAGGGTAACCGAATGCCCTAGTAGCATGTAGTCCTCTGAGGCTGTGATCGTATGTAACATAAGCTATGAAATAAAAGCTCGGTTGCCTACCCGGAAACTTTTCTCTCTCTTTGTTATGATTTAATCTAACTTAACGAGACGAACCATTACACTGGTGCCGTGACCAGTTGGTCTTTGGGTAAGCGCAGTCAGAAATGACTGAGCTGAGCCCAGTTAGGGAAAATGGCCCAAATCATGAGCTAAATTCCCCGATGGAGGATGGTGAAATCAAGTCACCACCCCAAGGAACAGAGTGGAGAAATCCACTGGAACACTACCCTGATGGGTTAGAGGATGTAAGAAAAAACTTACATGATGAACTGGATGAATTTGGGGACTCCTTATTCATGCCAGGAGGTACTTCGAAACCTGCACCTATGCATAAAAGTACTGCTCAATTTGATAAACTACCATTTGAAGTAACAAAACCTAGTGCAGGTATGTTTGAAACTCCATATAGTTCTCGAATTAAACATAAAAAATGTGGATTCGAAAAGAACAAAATGGACGAGCTTGAAGACATGAGAGCTGAATACGAGAAGATCCAAAAGGATCTTATTACATTGACCGGAACTCGAGACAAAATTCTGACTGAAAACAAACAGTTGATATCAGAACGTCTTGATTACGATCAAAGTTGTAGACGCCAACAACGATTGTTATTGGATCAAATGGAGAAGGAAAAACAAGATATCCAACTCCAGCACGAACAGTATCGTGATGCACTACACACGGCGGATCTGGAATACAGAGCCTCATGTGATGAGTTGAATAGAACTAAACAGGAGTTAAATTCAACTCAATCAGCCTATGGCAAGTATCAAGAAGAGCTGATGAAAATTGAATCAGCCTTCAAGGATGCTCGGAAAACGTATCAAAAACAAACCGACGAGCATGAAAAACTCAAAGGTCAATGGATACGAGAATCCACAGATTTGGCTGCCAAACAGACAAAAATGATGGATGATTATTCCGAACTGGAAGCTAAAGCTATCCAGATGTCAAAGTATCTAGAAGATACCGGTCGTGCAGTAGGCACTCTTGAATCAGACTTCACTGTTTCAGGAATTGCCCTAAACACGACGAGTAACCAGATGAACTCTTTGAGGGGCGATGACGGGGTAACAGAGACAACTGTACCTCGTTACGAAGGAGTAAAGAGCCATCAGGTTAGATTTACGGATAATACCTCAAAACCTCTTGGTTTAAGTACGGGAAATAGTGGGGGTGACTCTGCGAGTGGAGCTAAACAAAACCACTCGGCAAGAACCTCCACCTTTGACGGCGGATGGCCACAACAGTCACCTTTAGGGGGACCAAATGGCCCGTATGCCCAGTTTGGATGGAAACAGTCCCAATCAGGAACAAATCCGTCCAAAAGTACCACCCGGAACATGTCCGGAGGAACAACCGGACGAACATCCGGGGATTCCAGTACAGCTGGGGGGCAATCCGGATGTGATCAAGAATCCGGACCCTCAGGAGATGGTTCCAGAAGCAGACCCTCTGCCAATGGGACTGGTTTCAATGATGGAAATCAGTCACATGGAACAGGAGGAAACACTAATTTCAATAGTGGTTCCTTTAGCTTTGGTGGAAACACACAATCCACCAATAATCCAGGGCCAACTCCTCAAACCGGCGGATACACCTTCTCGCAGGTGCTTCCATACGGAACAAGGGGATCAGGGGGTGGAGGAGGACCACCACCGGGAGGCTTTGGAGGTACTTATGTTACGAATCCTCCAAGGAAAAAGAGACTCAGTCGCCGAGTATCTCTTTCTCCAGGGTTACAAGCGCTGCATGACTCTAATGCAGCGATTGCTAACTTAGGTGTTGATTGTTACAATCAAGTCTGGACGATACGGAGATCATGGAATGGAGTAGGGGTTTAACCCTTACTGGATCCACGAATCCGGCTCGTAGAGTAGCTAAGATACCTACCCCCTTTAATGCCAAGAACCCTTGGAAGGAGGAGTATCAAGGCTGTGCGGATGTCTTTAACTGCAATGGATGGGGCAAAGTGGAAGCTCTCCCTTATCTAGTATGCTGGTTAAAGGAAGGCGACGGGAAAGGAGCCGTGGAACAGTGGAGAGATTCTCAAATTGTAGGACTCTCGGCCCATATGAAATATGATGAACTCATAGAGATTGCTTCATATTTATATGGGAATATAGTTGGAGAAGATCCTTGGCTGACGTTCACTAAAAGAACACAGAAACCTAAGGAATCTGCCAAAGTGTTCGGCTTAGAATGTCAACGACTGTTGCTAGGCTTGCGCTAGCCATTCGCCAGATCGCCAGTGGCAAATCAAACTACAATTTGGCTAACCATTTTCCCATTGGATTCGCCAGACTGGCAAATCCTTCTCTCAATTCACAACTGGGAATATGATATATGGAGTGTAGCATACCGTTGGAATGCTTATAATATGACAAAACCAGTCATCAGAGATGCCACTTTTCCTGGTTTACCAGGAATTCCTGGTTTTGATTCTAAGGTTTCTATATTAAATTATGTTAAATTCCTGGACAAATCTTTTCCTGGTTTTTGTCGGTCAGTGAGTGGCATCTCTGAGTCATACGCATCCCCTCTTCATACAAATGAAACGTGGATGAACCCTTTAATGCCTAGCCTTATATTAAATCCATATCTATGTGGAGCTCTATCACTGAACTGAGCTGCATGTAAACCCGATTCAAAAGTGGAGTGGAATATTTAAAAGGTCTGATCATATTAAAATATCACTACCTTTGTAAATACTCTGTGGTACATGTACCTAGAAATGATGTGTTCTAATATTATATGAAGGATGATCAGTCCAATCTGGCTAATTGATTACATATCTGGCTAATCAAAAATGAGGCTAATTCGCCAGACTGGCTAACAGAAAATGTGTACTAGCACTAGCCTAGTGTTGCATAAAGCCAGACCTCAATGGAGATTAGATGATGAATGCTTCCTAGATGAAATGTTTAAACAATTCATCGAAGGATTGCGGAATCAGGAACACAGGACAGTAGCCTGTGAAGCTTGGAAGAATGATGCCTCTCTGACAGATTTATTCCAGTCCCTAGACCATTATGATCGAAAGGCCCGTATCTTTGCCGGAAAGGTACCTCAACGGATGTCAGCAATGATAATCCCGGAAGGAATACCCGAAACCGATTCATCCGAATCAGGGGAACCTGACGAAGATGAAAACGTTGGGGCCGTTGGCCAAGGGAACCCCCGGTACAACCGGAACTGGGGAAAGAAGCTGGGTTACGTCAAGGAGAAAGCGATTACCTCCAAACCTCCTGTGACTCAACCCGATACCAAACCTACTACCGGTCCGTCTTTATCAGAGGACCTGGTTAACAATTTGGTAAAGAAGATTACTGAAAATCTTAGAAGGCCTAAGCCTGATAGGAGCGTAGTGACATGCTTTCGATGTCAGGAAACTGGGCATTATGCTGCCGAGTGTGAGGCAGATAAGCCAGTTTACAGAAACACTCGTTACCGGAACAATCCGAGTAAGAAGGACTCAGTGAAGAAGGAAAACTGAGAGGGGGTGTCCATGAAGGCAACCGGATTACCCCCCGAATGAGTGATTGCCATGACTGCCAGCCTATCGCCGCTTGCGGTACTGGTGAGAATCCTCTAGCGATTTCGCCCAGCAGTGAAGCTAAGGAGCCTGATCAGTTCCTTACTCATGAGGCTGGGGAGATAGTACACCAGGTGTCAAGAACCGGCAGAAGAACACAGAGGGGAAACCCGATATCAGTCCAGAGGGAGCGGCCAATGAGTTGGCCAGGGTGGGGTGTGCCCAGTTCCCCCCGGGTCATCCTTGTCTCGAATTCTTGAAGGGATGTGGATTTGACCTCGGCGCTAAGACGGAACTTGCTAAGTACGCAAGTAGTCCTACCTACTTGAAAGGTAGGAGGTGGTATGCAGTTGTATCTGTGAGTGGTAGATCCGCTGAGTTTCTTGTCGATACGGATGCTAGCCACTCCTGTATTGCTAAGAGATTCTACGATCTTTTGCCTACGAATCATGAAACTTTCACAACGGAAGGAAATGCTCGTACGGCCGACGGTAGCATGATACAAACGTCCGGTAGAACATGTATGAGGTTCAGTCTACAGGAAGATAAGGACTTCATCCTTACTCCTACTGTGGCGAACATCGCGGATGATGGTATACTTGGTCTGGATTTTGCTGCATTATATGGAGCAAGGTTAGATTCCCAGAGGGGAATATTGGAAGTGAGAGACCCGTATCATCTCGAAGTACAATGCGTACTTAGGCAAGTGAGCAGTGTAGCCAGTGTAGCCCAGACTGTTAAGATACCACCAGGCACAGCCTGTGATGTCTTATGTCGAGCGGACAGACAGTTTTCAGGAAAAACTGGAGTTGTAGAGCCAGACATGGCAATGTTGTCAAGTATCGGATTGGAATCCGCCGACGTTCTAGTAGCTAACGCTGCTTGGACGGTGGTTCCTATATCCAATACCGGTAATAAGACTGTCTACGTACAGAAGGATACGATCCTCGGGTCGGTTGTCCTGTCTGAATTGGTAGAAGACTGTAAACATGTTTCGGCACCCGGAGTCCCTTCCTCACCCGAAAGGAGTCTGGAACTAGATACTCTAGTAGCCGAAAGCCATGTAGAAAATGATGAACAACGTGAAGCTCTAACTGACTTGTTATACAAGTATCGTAAAGCTTTTGCAGCACCAATTGGGGCGTACCGATAAGGTACTGCATACGATTGACACTGGTGAGAATGAACCTCCTTATAGAAGACTCCCACTAGCCAAAAAAAGGGTAGCTGAGGAGGAGATAGCTAAAATGCTTGAACAGGATGTAATAATTCAATCAACCAGTCCTTGGTCTAGCCCCGTGTGCATGGTGACTAAGAAAGATGGTACCATCCGTTTTTGCATAGATTACCGGAAATTGAATGGTATGACCAAGAAGAATTCATATCCCTTACCCTGGATTGACGAGACTATAGACTCCCTTGGAGGTAAGCAATGGTATTGCTCTCTAGACTTACAGTCCGGGTACTGGCAAGTGGGTATGCATCCGAAAGACATGGAGAAGACGGCCTTTTCCAGTCATGTTGGGTTATTCTAATATAATGTGATGCCGTTTGGATTGTGCAATGCACCGGCGACATTTGAAGCCATGATGGAAACTTTATTAAGTGACCTATTATGGAAGAAATGTCTCGTCTATCTAGATGATGTGATTGTCTTTGGGAAGACATATGAGGAATGCTTGGAAAATTTAGGTATGGTTCTGGAAAGGATCATAACTAATGGTTTGAAGCTGAAGCCCAAGAAATGCGATCTTTTTAAAAGATCTATTAATTACTTGGGGCGAATAATCTCGAATGAAGGGATTAAAGCCGATCCGGAGAAACTGGATGCCGTGTCAAATTGGCAAGCACCCACGAAAGCGAAAGAAGTTAGATCCTTCCTCGGATTCTGTTCCTACCACCGGGACTTTATCCCAGGATATTCAAGGGTTGCCTTTCCTATCCAGAGTTTGTCCCACTGGACACCCGGAGTGAGAAAGGAACGATTCCCTTGGGGATCCGAGCAAGACGAGGCCTTTATGAAAATAAAGGATTTGTTTGCAAGTACACCTGTGTTGAAGTACCCTACGGAGAATGATCATTTCATTCTAGATACTGATGCTAGTAATGAAAGCATAGGAGCCGCCCTTTCTCAGGTCCAGGATGGGGTTGAAGTTCCTATAGCCTTCGCTAGTAACACGTTGAGTAAATCTCAAAGAAACTATTGTACCACTAAACGTGAGTTGTTGGCTGTGGTGGTCTATACAGAGAAGTTCAAGCACTTTTTGTGGGGGAGTGATTTCACTCTACGGACTGATCACTCTTCCCTCAGATGGTTATTGAACTTCAAAGAGGCAGAGGGGATGATAGGTCGCTGGTTAGCGCACCTATCCGAATTCGATCTAAATCACAGCCAGATTGAACACCGAGCCGGGGCAAAGCATTTGAATGCAGATGCTTTGTCTAGAATCCCAGTAAGGAAATGTGCAAATGCTGAGTGCACTGATTGTGGAGCACACAATGCTGTGTTGGCAGGGGTTCGAGTTCCTTTCGAAACCCATCCGGAACATGTCTTGAATTGGTCCTTGGAGACCATCCGACAGTTCCAGGAGTCTGATGCAGTCACATCACGTTTGATTAAGTTCCTTAATCAGGGTATCTGTCCTCCAAGACCCGAAGTGTCATTGGAGAACAGAGAGATGAGACGATTCTTAGCTCAATGGGCCGAGCTGGAAATCCGGGATGGTTTTCTGTTTCGATGGAAGAACCATTCTAATAGGAAGAAAACCTTGCAAGTTGTCATACCTACCGTAAATCCCCGGTCATAAGCCGGATTTTTTTTCCTATTTTGGGCCCAAACCGGCTTCTAAATTTTTCCCAAAGTCCCCCCCCCCGGCTTATGACCGGGGTTTTTAAAAAGTTTAAGTTATTTTTAACCAAATTTCAATAGAAATCAATAAAAAATAAAATTACTTTAATATGTACGATTTTTACCATACAAGTTCATTTCAATATGTTTTCTATAAGAAATCAATAAAAAATTGATAGAAATATGGCTGATTTTCCTCAAGAATTGGTGAGATTTTTTAGTTTTAGGGGGGGTAAGGGGGGGTCAAGGGGCTAAACTCACCCCCCGGCTTATGACTGGGGTTTTTGCAAAAGTCTAAAATGCACCAAAACCGGCTTATAGATTTTGCCTGAACTCACCCCCGGCTTATGACCGGGGCCGGCTTATGACCGGGGATTTACGGTAGTGCTATGCGACGAGATATTATGTATTTCTGTCATGGGCATAGAACTAGTGGACACTTTGGAAAGAAACGGTCTCTAGAACGTCTAACCAGACGATACTATTGGCCCGGCATGAGTACAGATCTCACCCGATGGGTAGAGACCTGTCCCGAGTGCTGTAAGAACAAACCAGGACCCGGGCTAGGCAAACTGCCATTATCCCAGGAACTGTTTGGTGTAAGGTTTGCTAGAATAGCTGTTGACATTATTAGTGGGATTCCCACCACTCCTAGTGGCAACACGTGTATGATGGTCGTGTCTGATTATTATACCAAGTACACCCGAGTGTTTCCTTTACCAGATCATAAGGCTGTTACTTGTGCTATGGCCTTTGTAAAAGGGTGGGTGTTGCACCTAGGTGTCCCACTCATGTTACATAGTGACCAGGGCAGAGAATTTGAGTCTAGTCTGTGGCAAGAGATGTGTAATTGTCTGGCAATCTGCAAGACAAGAACTAATCCCTATAGGCCACAGAGTGATGGACAGGTAGAGAGATTCAATAGGACTTTGATCCAAGTATTGAAGTCTCTATAGCTCGATGCAGCAAGTTGGGAACCTGAGTGTTTTCCAGTTTTGGAGGCAGCTGTGCATGTAAAATGCCTTCATTCAAGGGAAATGTTTGCAATTGCTGCAGAAGACAAGTCTTGTGTATGATTCTATCTAAAAAATCATAACAAAATATGACAATAGAATCATTTGCTATGCATTATTCCCTCATAATACATGTCAGACTAGACAAAAATGCCCTCTGTAGGTCCTGTACGGGCTGGAAAAGCACCATGCTTGTAAATATCTTCATCATTTTCAAGATAAGAATATCTGAAGACCTGAACAATGTGAACAGGTCCATGGTGCAAACCCTTTTGTTTCTATTAAATTCTATCATCAATTGTTGTTTTGACCTAATGATTCATTGAAAACCATATTGAAATGCTATTAGAACCCCATATTAGGCATATTATGATGCACTATTGAGCTATTTAGCTGTAAATAGCAACAAAGGCGTTGTCGGCACCAAAGACTAGAATAATAAAATGTGCCTAATTCTTCTCACAATTATTTTATCACTTAGATATTTCACATGCCTTTAAAGATGACCAAGTAGAACATAAAAATGGATAATTCTGGTATCAGTGGGTGATCATGTGTCCATATATGGTGATCTATGTGGTCCCACATCAAAAACCAAGCAGAAATTTTGCTGAAAATCACAGCATTTGCAAACTAACAAAAATCACATGTCTCCAATAGTGTAATGAGCCACCATAGAGGTAGAGAAAAAAAAGCATACTCATTTATAAACTTGATGGGTCATTATTATGCACTATCTATGAAAAACTGATGACTAGAATATTTTTTCACAAAATATATAGGGCCAAACCTTGAAAAACAGCAATTTTTTTAAACTAATGATTTTTAAATTTATAGTTTGTACTTCAGTAGTAAACTGTGCACTATATTAATGTAATACCATCCACCCTGGCCTAAAAGCAATGAGTCTCATCTTTCATTTGCTGCAAATATTGTGTAAATCGGATAATTTTTGGCTAAACTACAGCATTTCTTAGCGAAAATTCAGGAAAAACTAAGTTTTAGGTTCCCAACTTGCTGCATTGAGCTTTAGTAAATGAGCAGATGGATGATTGGGATGAACAATGTGAATTCGTGGTACATGCTTATAATGGCACTGTACATTCGAGCACAAACTGTTCTCCTAATCTCCTCGTTTTTGGAGAGGATTTGATTATGCCAGCAGATTTAGTGTTTGGTGTAATAAGAATGAATCCGGAAACCCCTTGCCAGGTGATGTTTGTAGAATCCCTACGGGATAATTTCAAACAAGCCTATGAGAGGGTTAGAGACGAGTTGCAGAAAACTGCGCGTTGGCAGAAAGTTGGCTATGACACAGGTCTAAAAGCTAGATTTTTTAATCTAGGGGATAGAGTACTGCGTCTACACCAACCCCTGGCCAACCTGAAATTAGCCAGCAATTGGGATGGACCTTTCACTATAACTCAGGTTATTAGTGATTGCACAATGATTATTAAATCACAGCTTGGTAAATGTTACAAGTCAAATGTAGCGAGACTACGCCCATGGAGAGGGAGGGATACCTCCACCGAAATGTACGGCGATGGTCTATTGGAAGTAATGGAACAGAGTCGTGTTAAGCAACTCGAAGTGGTACCGACCCGAAAGCGAGGACCCGGGCAGCCACGGAAGGTTGCAGACCCGAAGAGGGTGGTGCCCCCTGTCATAACATCCGGAAAACAGGGGAAGATACAAAAAGTCTCGGCAGGCGCAGGTAAAAATAAGAGGAAAGGTCCTTCTAAGGCTAAGAAGACCTTGGAAAAGGCTCTTATGGATACCAGGTCAATAAAAGAGGCCTCAAAACCTCTTAGACGCAGTCCAAGGTTGCTAAAGACCGCCGTAACCCAGCCTGTTAACACAACGAGTGTGTTGTCCTGTACTGTGTACTGTTATATGTTGTAACCTAGTTCAATGTATATTTGAGCCGGTCATGAGTTTCTGGAAAAGGTCCTATGACAATGTACCCATGGTTTTGGACGGATAATCCGGTGGATATGCCTATGCTATCCATAAACTCCATAATACCTAGCGAGTTGTCATGGTTGAACCCTGAGTACGGACAGACGACCGATCGGGTATTGTATTGTTTTTATGTAAGGGCGCGTGACCTAATTAAGGGCATGCGGGAAAGTTGTTGACCCATTTTCGAATGGTCACGTGAGGCGCCGGTTTGATCATGCGCAGCGATTCAAGTTCGAGTATCCCACCATATTGTCTTATTCCTGCGAAGGAAGAAGACGTGGCCGAGGGTGGTCTTACTCTTGTTGGAGTTTGATAGCCCGTGACAGCCGTGTTTCAAGGTGTGCCCTCGTTAAAAGGCACCCGCCTTTCACTGGGTAAGCAGTCCTTACTGCTTATCCGGTGGATTGGGATATTTAATCCCCGAACAGCCACTTCTGTCGATGGCAGAAGAGGCCGTCCTCCTTGGCGGTGGTGCCGGTGCTAGCACCCCGCCGGAGTATGGAAGTGGTTCTCCCAAGAGTCCCACTTATACATACGACGATCAGCAATACGATGCTGATTGCAAACAGATGGATCAACAAATGAATGTTGATCAGTACTTCTCTGGAGTAGACGATAGCGACGTAGAATCGTTCTATGACGCGTCCGACAACTCCAGACAAGTTAGTCCTGAACGCCAAGGTGTTCAACAACGAATTGATGTAGGTGAGCCTTATGTAGCCCCTCCATCCGAAGGTTTGAGTGGAGAGCTGGCAGGAGTCCAGTCTTATGACAGAGTTCTGATGCCACCTCCCCCTCAATTGCCGCCTCGTCTGGGTGGGAATACCTCGTCCGGTACTTTGGGACCTGCTTCTCCGGTTGACAGGCCAATGTACCTAGAGCTGCCCCTACCAGACAGTCCCGAATGGCATGATGTAGCCGGTCCCTATGACGGACGGATGTTAGCTATTTCTGAGGAAATGCTGATACCCACCTGTTATGGGACGCCTAGAGAGGTTGACAAGTGTGTTGTCAACGCAATCTGGGAATGTGCTCATCCGCAATGGGCTAATACCTTTCCGGAAGCCTGGCTGATGGATTACCATCAGATGGCCAAAGGACTGGTAGTCCACTTATGGTTTCGTAAAGCCGTCTGGGACGCAGAAATGGCTTTCCGAAGGAATACCTCCTATAGGCCTTCCTATGTGTCTGACAAAACGGGTTACACCGGTGTCAAGGCAGATGAGGTCTCTAGATACATAGATAGAGACCAGATCCTAATGTTAGGTACAGCGGATGAGTATGAAGCAGCAGGTAATGCTGTTGTGGATTACTGTCCAGGGGTCCCCATTACGTCTCAAACCATTGAGGCGGAGGAGGCCCGTATTGGTGTGTCTCCACTAGACAGACTCGGGGTGATTCAGGACCTCGTAGTACGTCTATTGGAGAGGCAGTATGCACTGGCGCATCCGGAGCTAGTACCCGGACCCGCACCCGTGAAGGTAACAGCCAAGATGGCCGATCGGATGGACCGTCTCATGTCTCCTGCTGTAACTCCTACCTTGGGAGACGCAGCAGTAGTACCTGAGAAGGTTCTGGTGCAGATGATTCCCCTACAACTGCTCAGTCTACTGCTACGAAGACTGAGGTGGTAGGGAAAGCAGCTGGTGGAAAAGGTAAAGGAACCCCCACCAAAGGTAAGGGTAAAGGAAAACGGCCAGGAACCGAACCCTCTACCAGCACGAGTGTGGCCCACGGCACCCGAACCCGTCGGGTGTCCCCACGCTCGGCCAATAAGAAGGGAGCTAAGGCTTCGGATGTCTCCGGCAACGAGACGGATGCATCTGAGCCCGGCACTTTTACTAATGGCAGATCCCGCAGGCGGAATAAGAAGAAGGTTAACCAACGCAAACCTGAACCTATCGAGGTAGACGTTCAAGCTGAAACTCCAGAAGCTGAACCGGCTGTAAAAGTTGAGCTCGGTGTGCCAATCGTCAAGCTACACGACGTAATGGCCGATTTGAGTGGAGACGCTCAAGATGCCGCAGCCCAGGTTCTCGCGGGTCAACAACCCGTTGTGCAACCTGTGGATGTACCATCCGACCCGGAGGGAGAGGAGCCGGTTGACCCAGTTGTGGATGCCACTCCGACTGACGAGCAAGAGGCTGCTATCTGGGCAAACGCCAATAGCAACTTTGCTGACTTCATTCCTCTACACAGGGGACACCTGAAGGGGAGTAAATCCATATGGAGACTGCCCCCTCGGATCACCTGTGAGAGGCGTGAGGACATGGAGGAGTGGCTTCGCAAGAAGCTCTCCGATAGAAAACCGGCCAATATGTACTGGATCTATTGGGAATTCGTTAAGAATTCACCCAATGGCCTGTACAATTACGACCAGAAGGGCAAGCTAAAGTTTGCTCTAGATGAGTACTACGGGGAGGATCGAAAGGATTGTCCCTTTCAACGTTGTACTCAAAGTGAAGGTGAGGTTGAATTCTTCATCGAGAAAGACGAGTTCCTTCGTCATCTCGTGGAGGTTCTCATGCACCAGAGGCCGGAATATGTCTGCGACAGGGAAGTTGGCAAGAAATGTGCTAAATGCACAGGATGTGTCACTCCCCGACGCGGAGACATGGTCCGGCACTATGTGACTTCGCATGGAGAAGACCTGGAGGCAGCCATAGATAGAGTGATGAAAATTCACTCTGAACTCTATGGTAACCTCAAGGGCCTCAATGCCGAGAAACTGGCTTCCCTCACGCCGAGTACGAAGCAGTTTGCGCCTACGGTTCCTGGTACTAACCAGAAACTAAAGGCTCGGTTTGCCCAGACTCCCAGGTCCGGCAAACTAGAGTACGCTCAGGAGGAGTACGATCTGTTGAACGAATGGAGGAGCAACAAGGCCCGCCGCCGTGGTGGGGCTTATGTAACTCCATCCGGAGAACAGATCCGAAGCCGCAGGGATTACCGCCAGGGACCCTCCGCGGCAGATAGGAAGAGACAGACGTCCGATCTCCAAGCCGAGCCAGGTCACCACTGGAGGCGCTGGAGAGACAGACGAATGGGGGAAGGAAGAAGCCACATCTTCCGTCTCCTACTGGAACTCCTTCCCATTATGGACGAGCACCAACCCCACAAGGTGCACAGAACCCGACATTCTTTGGTGTCAGTGGACCGGGTGGTCAGTCCTCCCGGAAACACGCGCCTTTGAATGTCAAAGACCCGAAGCAGTACCCTGCTATGGGCCCACCCGGACCAGAGATGCAAATCTTTGATCAGTACGGGAGGGTCAAGCAGGAACTGCCGACAGTAGGAGGTCAAGCTCCCCGACCAACAATGAGTGCTGTGGTGAGACAACGTCCACCCGCGCCATTGTTGACTGTCACAGACCTTAGAAGGGAATTGTCACGGTTGCCCCTGGCTCAGGGATTACCAAATCAAGGCCCTCCTACGACCTCTGCTAGTGTGGCTACTACTGCGGTGGCTTCTTCGCATACGCGTGTAGCTGTCACTGCGAGTGGGTCTGGAGCACAGCCGAAGCCTCAGGGTCAGGTACCCCCACCTGGTGCTGTGGTTCATCGGCCTAAGGTGATCCAGACAGTGGAGACCTTCTTCAAGAAGGAGGACAAATTGTCTTGCAATATTCAGAGCAAGCAATTTGAGATGTTACAGCACCATCTGGAAAACCTCCATCTGGATATGTACCGTCGGACCATGTCGAGCACTCTCCAGTGCATTGACGCGATCCAGAAGTCAGAGATCAACCGGATCTCTACTCAGATAAAGGCGGATGTTGCCAAGGATAAGCAGGAGGCTGCTAATCTGCGGCAGGAAGCCTTATCCGAGAAGGAAACAGCTTCTCAGATGCTTGACCTAGAACGAGCAACGAACATGAAGAACCAGCAAAAGTTCTTCAAGGTTTTTGGAGTTATCATGGATAACTGGGACGGCACACCTGGGCATGCTTTGAGCCTGTTCGAAGCACGCCAAAAGGTGAAACTAACACCTGCTGTCCCCGCATTGGCACCTACGGATGGAGCTGGTGTGGACCCTCCCGTTCAGCCACAGGCTCAACAACCGGGTCCAAACCAGCCACCCGAGAACATGGAACAGTGAAAACTGTTGCATGAAGATTGGACATAATTGTGTGTCCCGCGGTGCTATTACCTATGTGTTGTTGGATAGGAAACCATTTTTTTTTATCCAACCCGTATTGATTCGGGTACCAAACTGTACCCTAATCCGGAAACTGAAAACAGAAGGAGAAAAACAAGTCACTCTGGAGGAGGAGTACGAATGCTGCAAACATCATAATTTTACCGTGCTATAACATAATGACTGTGCCTATTATGAAATCATGGACATTTTTACGCTAATATGGACTCTTGAACTACAAACCGGATTTACTACTACACCACTACTATTTGTGAGCTAGCACTACAGGCATCAGGGTTTAGCTACGCCCATAAAGTCCATCAACAGTCTACAACTGGATCTACTATTACCTCCAGTTAGCTAGCACTACAGGCATCAGGGTTTAGCTACGCCCATAAAGTCCATCAATAATGTACAAATGGATCTATTATTATTTGCAGTTAGCTAGCACTACAGGCATCAGGGTTTAGCTACACCCACCAACAAATTCTTCTATAGCACTTCAGGCATCAGGGTTCAGCTCGCCCATACCAAGACATCAGCAGCATCCGACTCCTGTTCCCCCTGTGGAGTGGGGACCTTCATGTGAGGGCATGAAGGAGCAGAATAACTTCATTGGGAGTCCACAAGGAGAAATCTCCTTCCATACTAACAGTGGGCATACCAGATTCGTAAAAGGCGACAAACTTGGGGTTTCTTGTGTCTTGGGGTGAGCATGTGGGCAGCTGGTGTCCATATGCGCGGGCCTGGGCTTACATGCTTGTCTTTTGCCATGGGATTCCCCCTCAGTGAACCACGTCTGAGTGATCAAAGGCCGTGGTTTGTCTGGCCCTGCCTATGGGACCAGGCAAATAAAAGAACACTTGCTATCCTTCGAAAAGAGTAGGGGAATGAAGCCCCGGTAGCGGTTTTCCCCCTCGACCCTCCTCATAGATTCGGTCATTCATCTCATAGATTCGGTCATTCATAGATTCGGTCACTGCTGTGTCGGGCAAGCAGCATATAAATACCTGTCCAAAAAGAAAAGAAAGGACTTAATGTCCGAGAAACCTTGAATGTCTGAGTTCCTTGATGGCCCCCGGACGTAAAACTAAACAAACAAACAAAAAATCCGACTCCTGTTATATCCTCCAACCATAAACAAGTAACTTTGTTGATAATATTATATTGTATGTAAAATTGTATTTATAACTATAAAATATCTTTTGTAAAGATATATTATTATAGAGATACTTACCTATAAATATACTGGATCTGCGAATCCTAAAAGTTATTTAAGGTAATCCTAGACCTATAACTGTCTATATAGGTCATTCCTGGTCTCAATATATTAAGAGACTATACTTCTTCTGTAATTTGTAAATATAAAACACTTGGGTATAAATTGAGCTGCGTCTCAAAAGTATAATCCTTTATTTTTATAAAATAGAGAAAGTCCAAGGGATCTCTCTAAAATGAATATTATATTAATCAGGTTCAATACTTTATTGTGTTTATATAGTATCAGATTAATTGTTCATATCTGATCGTTAATATTCAATTCACTTTATAAGTGGACAGAGTTGTTAATTTAAAAAGTCGAAAATCTTTTTTTTCCTGGTTTAATAACTGTAATACGATCATTATTTACAACCACTGGTCCTTTTCAGGACCCTACTGTTGTCAAAACGTTAATATAAATCTGTGATATTTATATATTTATCATTTGTGGTTGTTATAGCTACTGGTGGAAATGAAATGAACGATACTCGATGCTACTATTGTATAATTTTTCAGAAATAGGATAGTCTCATACTATAGCCTATTTCACATCGAGCAAGTGTAATTAATACCCCTTTTTAGTATTGTAAACAATCACTTACTAGGTTATTAATACACTGCGGTTTAATTACCCCCAAGTTATTGTCTAAGGGGGGCAGTGTAGGGGTATGGTATTTACACTTTACGTTCATGTACCCGTGGGACTCAGACCTAGGTCTTCGGGTGTAGTAGGGGAGTCCGGATGGCAGGTGGCAGCACCTGCCTCTGGGTTCGTATCCATTACACCAGGGGGCCTACCACTCGTCCGCCACACGTCACGTGGCCGGTCTGAGTTTCGCAGGCTTTTCCCCTATATAAGGCTGGTTCTACCCCCATGTTCTTCAGTAGTGGTTTTACCCACTGCTCAACCAGGTCGTTACCCGAAAGGGTAACCGAATGCCCTAGTAGCATGTAGTCCTCTGAGGCTGTGATCGTATGTAACATAAGCTATGAAATAAAAGCTCGGTTGCCTACCCGGAAACTTTTCTCTCTCTTCGTTATGATTTAATCTAACTTAACGAGACGAACCATTACAATAGCAAATTCTGTAATATCATTTGCATTATTATCTGCTACTCAAATTTTGCCATGTCTGTCGCGCTCCTTTAGTACTTGTATGAAACTGAGTATTAGAGTTGTAGTGCTACTACATTTAGCCTCCACATGGTTTATGAATAGCGCAGTTTTACTGTTATCTAAGATATCTATTACTCAGCATGTGAGTTGTATCATTGCAATTTACAGTATTTATTAATCACATCTTCATTAAAGATTCAGAGATATTGGCTTGTGGAATGAAAGAGCCAATTCTGACACCATTGGTGCATCAATTGATGTTTGATTATGCTAAAGTTAGTTGTGTGGTAATGGTTAGTGATTGACTTGGTGGACATATTTGCTTTGAGCATTAGAACTAGTATTATACTAATGTTTCACTCATAAACCCTTTAACAGAATACATGCAAACACCTGACTGATAGTGATCAGGGAGGTAATATCAAAATGTGGCTACATGAAACGTCAATATGAGACTAATGGTGTCAGTGTTGGCTGCAATCAAATAGATAGGGAATTTCAGTCAGATGGAGATGAGGGGTCACCACAGGGGAGTGATAGACAGGGGTCCGAATAGAGAGTGATATTGTGGCATACCCTCTGTGTAGTACATGAATAGATTGTACAAAAACTGTGTCTATTAAGTAATTTCTATAGAGGGGTTAGTAGCTCACCGAGCTTGTGTGGCAGCCATGTTGAGGCAAAACTTTTGCCATAAACTTACCATTACCAGTTTCACCTGTAAGTGTGCTGAAACAACTAGCCAATTTCTCAATCGCAATCTAGGATCAGTAATCAGTAATACATTGGCAAGAATTCATGACAAGGAAACAATTTACTGTTTTATTTCACGCATTGTGCTCAAAGATGGCCACTGTACATCACTTTGATGTAGCAGACTGGCAGTAAATGCCTTCATGAAACCACTGTATATCATGTTTCACATACCAGTGATACAGGTACAAACTGAGCACCATTTAAAGCTGGGACAAGATCTGAAATATATTCCGAGTTAGCAGGTTGTCCCATGGGCGCCGCCATTACTGAAGCTTGTTATCAGCGAGTTCTACTGATAACACCTATCAGATGGGTACCAGTTGGCCCCCGAGAGGACCACAGTGAATAGTTGGTGCCATTTCATTGGCTGATAATCAAACCAGCTAAGGCCGTATAGACTTTCCAATTTCTGCATATCTATCATCACCCCACTTGTGAAAATGTCCTGCCAAAATCTCAATCTATTCAGTGCATTCTAACCATGTCAAATTCAAGCATATATGTGTGTAGAAATAAAATGCTTCAAGCATTTTATTCATGTCAACAAGCAGTCTTGATCATACCAGCACAGTGGCTCCATCTGAAGCCATAAAGCAGAGTATTCTACAATGGTAGTGAATTCAATTTGGATGCCTGGCAGCAGAGCAGACACCACTCAGTGCTGCTGCCATGAGGCTGTAACCAGAACTAATTAACCATGTGGTTTCCCTTCCCACCAAAGAGGATAGACCAGCTGAAACTAAAGTCCAGTGATGTGCACATAATGAGCCATATCATGCCATAATAAGTGACACCCTATGACTTGGGAAGGGGTATATAATCCTTTGAAATACATATCAGACCACACTATATTAGCTTTTATACCAGCTTTAAATATGTTCTGAAATATTATCCTAATAGATTCTACATATAAACTTATCAATTTTAAGGATAAACAGGTTTGTTACACATGCATTGTTTATTCCACATATGTCCTACTTTTCTTATATATTCCTACTTTTGTCCTACTTTAGTCCTACTTTTTGAAAATTTTCAGTCCTACTTTTGTCCTACTTTTTCAAAGGGGTCTGCCGGACACCCTGTACACACCCAACACAACAATACAGCCCAATTAGGAGTCCACTCACGTGGGTTTGCTACATTTGGAGGCCCACAATTAAAGCTGGGACAAGATCTGAAATATATAGACTTTCCAGTTTCTGCATACCGTAATCTCCCGGGTATAAGGCGCGTCTTATAAGCAAATCAAATGGTGAGTGGGTCTTATATGTGGGAGGGTTATTGCCTTGAGTTGGGGGTGCGCCTTATACGTGGGGCACCTCCTAATTCCAAATCAGCTTGATGTACACAGAGTCATGTATTTTCTTTAACCAAAGAAAAGGTGTAGTCTAACCCATGGTGCTCTAAATTTCCTTAAACTGCTGAGTGATGCATGCTATTCTGTTTACCATAAAAGTGTTTGGAAATATATGTACACCCCACTCACTGAGAGCTTTGTTAATTTTATTATTGACCTTTTAACCAAGAGAATCCATGCAGCATTATAATCAATAATCCTGCCATAGTGTGTGCTGCCACCTGGTGTTATGAGCTGTATGTCATTCTCTATTCTCTACATTACAAACTACTGGTATCCCAGCATGCCATGTCTCTAGAAGACAGGCCTATTTCCCTGTTATAACAGTGTGGGTCTAGATAATCAATGGGAGGGTATAATATGAACAAATTAACAAATTCGGTTTGAACCTATCTTATCTTGTAAACTTGTAAACAAATAATGCAAATCAGAGCATTATTTCTTTCAAAAATGAACAGTATTGTACCTTTCAAGTAGCATCAGTTGTGGGCTATATAAAGACTATTGGCATTAATAGTAGTAAATGAGTTAAATGATTCCTGGAATAACACCAGGTGGCAGCACACACTATGGCAGGATTATTGATTATAATGCTGCATGGATTCTCTTGGTTAAAAGGTCAAAAATATAATTAGCGCGGCGACTAGTGAGTACTACTCCTGAGATGAGTAGACTAGTGTATGGTTCACAGTCGCCACGGTGTAAAGGATAGGGAGGCCTTGCAATTTATTTTTGTTTGTGACTCCTCTGCTATAGACTATTCCTGCTCACTATTCTAATGTGATAACAACAGTGTGTACTTCACTTATCAGTGAAGGAATTTTCAGAATACATCTCATACTTTTGATTTTATTTGCAGATTAGACATTTCATCATTTGGAGCCCTATGGTAGATTAGCATTAGAGCATTTTAAGAATCAGAAATGCATCTCTGTAGCCTTTGTTTTAGAATTGTTGGTTCTGAAACTACTATATATATGCAGTATATGTTTCATCTCAGTGGGTTATGGTACACTTGGATCATAATTTCTGCATTTGAACAAGGTATTCACTGTTAAAGATCTCTTTGGAGAAATCAGTGCTAAAGTGTGTGTTGCCATATGTGCATTTTTGTAAATCAGAGGAGGTGGAAGTGTAAGGACACCTTGTGGAACTGCTATATTCTTTTCTGTGTAAACTTTTTTAGTTTACATTGAAATAATGCTTTCTCAGAATATGTATCTGCTATTGGTGATGAAACATTAATTTAATTACTCCTTTCATTATATTTCATTAAATAAACGATTTTGTGGAAGACTGAAAACATGTATGTACAGAAGTACTTACACTGTGCTCCCCCTCTACAGAGAGGTGGAGTGATCTGGCCGGTTTGCTGACCATTGGCCCGTGATGAGGTACAGACTATTATGAGGTTATTGTCAGTTGGGTGTGTATGTGTGTGTGGGAGGGGGAGGGGGTAAGGCAGAGCAGGCTCCTGGCAATCTGAGACAGTGTACACTCATAATGACACACCTGTTGACTATGACATTGAACGTTGAATAAGACAGGTCCCTGTGACAGCTGAGTGAGGTGCATGCAGTCTACAGGCTATTAGTACTTAGCTGCAGTGGGTAGTTCTGGTTGAATGTGTGCTATGTATTACCAAAATCCCAGATGATAGTATGCCCTATCTATCAGTCTCACCAACTGAAACTAAACACAAGATTACAAGTCGCCGCGCCATGTCTCACAGGACTATTCTCTACTATTGTATTAAAATCTACAACGCTATGGTTTTATTAACAAAGCTCTCAGTGAGTGGGGTGTACATATATTTCCAAACACTTTTATGGTGAGCAGAATAGCATGCTTCATTCAGCAGTTTAAGGGTATTTGCAGCACCATGGGTTAGACTACACCTTTTCTTTGGTTAAAGAAAATACATGACCAGTACTGTTGGGGTGTTGGTATCTATAGACAATATTTAAAATGCCCCTTTAGGTTGGGTCCCTTGTGTGGACCATGCTCCTTCAGTTAGGGGTGCGCCTTATACGCGGGTTTTTCAAATATTAGACTCAGGCACAGCAGATGCGCCTTCTACGTGGACCTGCCTTCCCTGAGTTGTGGGTGCGCCTTCTACGCAGGAGATTACGGTATCTATCATCACCCCACTTGTGAAAGTGTCCTGCCAAAATCTCAATCTATTCAGTGCATTCTAACCATGTAAAATTCAAGCATATATGTGTGTAGAAATAAAATGATTCCAGCATTTTATTCATGTCAACAAGCAGTCTTGATTGTACCAGCACAGTGGCTCCATCTGAAGCCATAAAGCAGAGTATTCTACAAAGGTACCGTAATCTCTCGCGTATAAGGCGCACCTCGCCGATAAGGCGCACCCCCATCTCAGGAAGGTCTGTTTCACGTATAAGGCGCACCTCTAAGGGCAGATTTTTGTTACTTTAGTACTATTCTATAGTAAAAATACCCCCCTCCCCTATAAGGCACACCCTAAACTCAAGGCAATGTCCCTCCCACGTATAAGACTCAGCATGATTTTGTTTGGCGTATAAGGCGTGCCTTATACACGGGAGATTACGGTAGTGAATTCAATTTGGATGCCTGGCAGCAGAGCAGACACCACTCAGTGCTGCTGCCATGAGGCTGTGACCAGAACTAATTAACTAAGTGGTTTCCCCTCCCCCCAAAGAGGATAGACCAGCTGAAACTAAAGTCCAATGATGTGCACATAATGAGCCATATCATGCCATAATAAGTGACACCCTATGACTTGGGAAGGGGTATATAATCCTTTGAAATACATATCAGACCACACAATATTAGCTTTTATACCAGCTTTAACCGATTGGCTATTACACCTTTGGTGTACTTTTAACTCACAATACACATCATCATATGCTTAATCAATCTCTTAAATACATTTCTCGCCATGCGAGATCTCATACATGAGAGAATTTATGGTAATTCTGTGTAAATGGCCATATAGGAATGCTCCAAACAAAGGCTGTGGCACTAGAATGGGCATCTAACACATTAGAACAGCACTCAAAACTTTAGATTTGTATGCCCAAGCTGTTGCTTATAGTTCTTTGCCTCATGCGATAATGCCTTACTTAAAAAAGGAAATTAAAAAAAAAAGAAAACAGAATTACCCCCCTCACAACCTAGGTTTTTTGAAGCCCCTACCAGAAACACAGCATTATCTTTTTTGGCATTAAATCAAAAACGTTTTCGATGCCATTGAGGGACTTGCTAGCTACCCTCAGGTTTTTGAATTTCAAAAACCCATTTGGTTAGAATTTTTTTGAAAATCCTTACAGTCTGGGTGCGCCCAATACTCGGGCTGCACCTTATACACGGGGTATCAATCACAATCACAGCAGCTAAGCCACTTGTGATCCACACCACAACATGCACTGGTTCCGATGTAAGTCTTGTTTGATTTCTTACTTTTCTCTATTGTCTTTGTAGGCATCCATGGAGCACTGTGGTGCAAGCAGCTTGGCGGAAGTACCCAAATCCAATGAACCCTAATGTTGTCGGCCTGGACGTGTTGGACCGTAAAATAGAAGATAATGGAGTGCTTAAATCTCACCGCCTAATGAGCACACAGTGGGGCTTGCCTGACTGGGCTGTCCGGGTAAGTCACTATAACATCATCTGAACAAAACCATGTTAAGGTGAAGCCATGCCTAAGAGAGAGACGCATCATTATTATAATTCACATTCAATTGGAATCACTTCAGTCCTGGTAGCCGCTGGATTTACTGTATTGTTAGTGGTTGCAGCTCTTCAGTCTGAAACTTAATACCGTAATCTCCCGCGTAGAAGGCGCACCCCCAACTCAGGGAAGGCTGGTTCACGTAGAAGGCACACCTGTCTCCCTTGAATTCGTATTTGGAAAAACCCGCGTATAAGGCGCACCCCCAACTCAGAAGGTCTGGTCCATGTACAAGGCGAACCTTGTGCATGGCCTGCCTACAAGGGTCTCCTTGTAGTTGGGGATAGCCTTAGTTAGGGTTAAGATCAGGTTGAGTATGATGCTGATCTTTTTTTTTTTTTTTTTTAATGCCACAAATGAGGTGTGACCAGAAGTAGAACTTATCTCTAACATTGTATCATCAGTTCTTTTGATTTCCTTTCCTACATTCATGCATTATATCAATGTTGTAGCATGTTAGAGAATGAATTTAAATCAAAACATTATCTAAACATAGTCTGAATATCTATTCTTAAGTCAAACATATAGCAAGTGTATATAAATGGTATACTGGCTCCATCTGGTGGCACTTCTAGGAATCATTCCTATTGAATACAGGAATGATCATGATCAAGGTACAGTTTGAGGTAAATTTCAATTGTATGCTATCTTCTGGCACAGATTTGACAAATCAACCACATCATGATGACCTATTGACATGATATCATGAAATGTATCATGTAAAAGCAACTACAGTACTGGGAATACAATCTAGCACATAATAATAATGCAAACTGTATCTTAATCATGATCATTTATATTCTTGTATTCAATAGGAATGATTCCTAGAAGTGCCACCAGATGGAGCCAGTATACAATTTATATACACTTGCTATGTGTTTGACTTAAGAATAGATGTTCAAACTATGTTTAGACAATGTTTTGATTTAAATTCATTCTCTAACATGCTACAACATTGATAGAATGCATGAATGTAGGAAAGGAAATCAAAAGAACTGATGATACAATGTTAGAGACAAGTTCTACTTCTGGTCACATCTCATTTGTGGCATTGAAAAAAATATATATGATCAGCATCATACTCAACCTGATCCCAATTGAGATATTGGAAAAACCTGCGTATAAGGCGCACCCCCAACTCAAGGCAGCTTGCCTCCCGCATAAAAGACCCATCCAAGGTCTGATTCACGTATAAGACACGCCTTATACGCGGGAGATTATGATATTTCAGGAAACTGGAGGTGGTAGGTCTAACATTTGTAATCTTTAAAAAATGAAATAGATTTTAATGGCTCACGGAAAACTGGGGAATGCAGTTGCCTGCAATGAGGTGTTTGAAGAAATTCGTTGAAACTATTTTATTTGTAAGCTGGTAAGATTTTGGAAGGGCTGTCTTCCTGTTAGAAAAGCTACGCTCTCTCTAACGGAAAACTTCTGAAATGAACAGCAGAGACAGTGTTTTAGCCCTGTCCCAATGTATAAGAAACCTTCCTCAGGAAGACTGCCTAAAGTTAAAAGTCAGTTAAAACCACTTTTTCTCTAAGGGTTGGTTGATAGTCAGTTTAAAAGATATTTTGGTTAAAAGCCAGTTTAAAATGGTATTTTGACCAAATTAGTTGGGTGATTGTCAAGGATTCACGAAAAAAAATCATAATTTCTTGAACACCCCATAGTCAGTTAAAAGGCAAAAAAATGTCAGTTAAAAGTCAGTTAAAACCATGACCCATAAATAGTGGGAACCCTGCTTCCTTTCAAAGTCAAAGTCACAATAGATATGCTTGTCTAGACAAATCGAGACAATCTTACCCTAAAAAAAAAAAAAAATAATAATAAAACCGAACCTTGGTTAGAATATCCTTAGTTTAACTTTAATATATGGGTGTCAGCTTATCTAAATCGGAAGACTTGGAGTGTTATAGGCCGGGGGCTGATAGGGCCCACCATGCACCCCCCCCCCCCCACATCCCAACGCAACGGGTATTTTTTTGATCCTTAGGGTCCCCTGAACAAGATTCAAGATGTTAACATTGATTATCTTGGGATGCACTACTGGTTTTGGCTCATTATCCATGTGCGGGTTCAGACCACTTTTGGGTCAATTTTGGTACCATGTTATTCAAGGGGTATGCTCAATCCCCAAGCTCTAAGATTATCTTACCTTGTCTGGATCCTGAAGCTATTGGTCTTGTTGGAATGAAGACATAATAAGCTTTTCATTAAGCCCTAATACATGTTTTTAAGTACAGATTTGAGTGTACCAGACAGTCTGGAAGATGGTAGATTGAAATTACAAAGTTCCTTTTTTTTACTGAAAATCTTAAATGCGTTCCAGATACATGTATAAAACTTGCCTTTATCCCCATCTAAGCACAATAACTAATATGATTTATGTAGGCCAAACCTTTCTGAGTAATATGAGACATTTTGCAGAATTCCTTGATAATGACACACATTATTGCCTTGGATGCAAAGACACTACCTTGAGCAAACACAATGCTGTTCCATTTCAATAATCTCCCTCTTTATGTAATTGGATGTTTTTGCATGTTAAATCTTAATCAATTCTCCTGATTCTTATGCCAAAAAGAGTGCTGATTGAGAATATGCATGTTTCTACATCATAAAATCTAATGGCGAGGCTGCATGTGGCTGAAATTCAAAGTAGATTCAGATGTCACTTTGAATTACATAAATGTGCAGTCTAGAAAGTATCTGGTGGGTCCTACCCCCTTTAAATCAGCTTAGTAGACTACAGTGCTGCATTTTTTGTGTTGCTAAGAGGGCTTCCATTAATTATGTACGCACAAATTTGCCAAAAATTGACCCCCCACCCCCCATGTTGCACCCTGTACGCATTTGGCCTACCCCCTCCCCCTATGCGTACATACTCAAGCCACATGGAGCCCCCCCTTTCCTACGTGGAGGAAAATTTCCTTTACCCTCTGGTAAATGTAAAATGGTATGCATACTTTGTAAGTATTCCCCTTATTTTTGTAGCCTTATTGAATACTTAAATGAGGGGTTGTTCTCCTATAGTGACCATAATTATTTTGTACCAAGGGACCTACCATCAACCTCCCTCTACCCCCCAAAAATGCCTCAATTTCTCATTAGGCCCTATGCGTACATACTCATAGCCTCTGACCCCCCTCCCCCACCCTGTACGCATCTGTATGCATTTGGCCTGACCCCCCCACCCCCCACCCTAGATGCGTACATAATTAATGGATGCTCCCTGAGTGGTGTGGTTGATTGATTGATTGATTTGTGTTTTACAGCACTTTAGCGGCACTAAGTGGCTATCCCGTGCTTCACAGGTTGATAATTTAACAGAGGAATGTGTCAGTGCCCGCGCATATGTGCACCACACACATCCTGAGGGGATAGGAAAGAGGAGATATAGACCCTTTTAAGTGGGCTAGGGAAGCCCGAGTGGTGTGGTTGCCTAGCAGCAGCAGCTTTGCATAGCAATTAAGCCTAAAAATATGCTTGAATGCTCGTATCTGCATGGTTTCCTTTCAGCAACATACTCCCCTGATGTAAACTTGTATATAACTCTTCTGTGACTTCCATCATAGACTAGGAATATAGGTGATAAAAGGTTGCTAGGTTGTGTGGTGGCCTAGCAATAGCACTTTTGCATAGCAACAATGTCTAGATTCATACCTGTAGGCATATACTATGGCTTGTGCATAGTCTCCCCTCAAGGACATAGTTCACTGATTTCAAATTGCATATACCGTAATCTCCCGCGTAGAAGACGCGGTGCGCGTAGAAGACGCTCCCCAAACTCACGGTAGGCTGGTTCACGTAGAGGACGCATCCAACCTCCCTGGATCGATATTTAGTAAAACCCCCGTACAAGACGCCCCCCCCCCAACTCACCAAAAGGGGGTTCGCGTATAAGACGCACACCCCCCACCCCCAGGCTCTATGAGTTCAAGCTGTCATCGGCACACGGTCGGCGTCAAACCCGCCGAGTGCCCGTCGACACCTCCCGGTCTGCCGCGCTGCTGGCTATATGAGTTCAAGCTGTCATCGGCACACGGTCGGCGTCTTCCCAGCCGAGCAAATCTACACCGACCGGGCTGCCGAATTGCTGGCTATATGAGTTCAAGCTGTCATCGGCGCATGGTGGGCCTTATCCCCGGCGAGCGCGTCGACACCTCCCGGTCTGCCGCGGTGCTGGCGCTATGAGTTCAAGCTGTCATCGGCGCATTTTCCCAAATGAGATGTTGGAAAACCACGCGTATCAGACGCACCCCCAACTTGAAGAAATCCTATAAGACGCACAAGGCATTTGTTTGGCGTAGAGGACGCGTCTTATACGCGGGAGATTATGGTAGCTCTCTTGTGCACATCACATAGTATGAACATGGGTAGAAATGATTGCTATGTCATGTGGTTGCCTAGCAACTGCAGCTTTACATAGAACCCCATGTCCAAATCTATGCAGATAGTCACAGATAAGTGTATGGTCTCGCCCCCCCCCCCCCGTATAAGACGCGTCTTATACCTGGGAGATTACGGTAGTAAATGTGTGTTTGGATGATATGAGGGTTGTTGTTGTTAGTCATTTATTTATCCCGTGCATTCATACTCCCAAGATGGAATGTTTTACTTCATGACAGCTCAAGTTAGAGATAGGATGGGGGGTTATTTTCCCCCAGATCCTGAATAGTTCACTTGAACTCCACTAGATAGCGCCAAACACACACATGGTGGTCTCTCCTGTTGCCTGGCCCTAGTGGTATTATTAGCGCCATTTCCTCAGTCTCGGTAGTATAGTGTGTATTGGCAAAGCATTACTGTAGTAATGAGTTTTTGGCTCATTCGAGTAGTATAGTATGTATCGGTAAAGTTCTAATAGCCTAAAAGACTAAATAGACTATAAGTATCGATAACTTTGTTCCCATTGTGCAGATTTGAAAATAAAGACCACCATGATGTTTGCCAGCTCGAGCTACCCTTTATCTACAGGTCACACTGGGAAATTCCTATTAGTAAGGGAGATACGATTTATTTTGTAAAACTGCCAGTTCTTGGACCTCTCTGCCAGTGCCTGGACTGGCATCTGCCCCCGCGTCCCTAAAAAAGCCCATATTTCGATCAATTCCTTCCTCAAACCAACCCTTTTTCGCCGGTGACACTTAAAACAGATAGGTTTTGGCTGGAGGTAGGGCGCAGGTGGACCAGCTCAGGCCGAAAAGGCAGCTAGTTCAAAAAATTATTTCGCTTATTCTTTTTCAAAACCGAATTTTTAGGGGGGGCATGTCCTTTAGGGGGACGAAACACCCTAGATTGATACCAAACATTCCATTTCCGTGCATATTATTTCCATAATTAGCATGATTATCCAGTATCTTGGTACTTTTCCATATATATAGATGTGTGTCATTGCTGAATGGATGTCTTTCCATTTCTCCATTCTCTGGTGTTTGATTGAAAATGTTGATGCCATTCTGTGTTTTAATTTGTGTTTTAATCTGTGTTTTTACGGTACATGTATTGAGTTTAAGGCTATAACACATAAGCATTAGTGCTATGGTATGATAGTAATTACTCACTATTTGTCAGCGGTTAATCAATATATGTTAGTAATTAATCACCATTTGTTAGCAATTAGTTGAAATTTGTTAGTATTTACTCACAATTTGTCAGCAATTAGTCAATATACGTCAGTACTTAGTCACTCTATGTCAGCAATTATCAATGCATGTCAGTATTTACTCACATTCTGTCAGCAAATAGTCAATATATAACAGAGAAATAGCCATTGATTCAATGTTGCCTGGCCCTAGTGCTATTATTAACTCAGTTACCTCCCGGGCATTCGGGCTTCCCTAGCCCACCTAAAAGGGTCTACTTCTCATCTTTCCTATCCCTTGGGATGTGTGTGGTGCACATATGCGTGGGTACTGACACATTCCTCTGTGAAATTGTGTAATGTAGTTCTCACCATGAATATGACCTTAGTTGTCGAAATGGCGTTAAACATCTATTACTCACTCACTCACCTCCCGGGCATTACCTGTAGCCATGCAAAATCCGCTGGCTACTCTGGTTACTCACCACGGCTCCTCAGTCTCAGTAGTATAGTGTGTATCGGCAAAGCATTATTGTAGCAATGAGTTTTTGGCTCATTCGAGTAGTATAGCATGTATCGGCAAAGTTCTAATAGCCTAAAAGACTAAATAGACTAAAAGTATCGATAACTTTGTTCCCATTGTGCAGATTTGAAATAAAGACCGCCATGACGTTCGCCAGCTCGAGCTACCCTTTATCTATAGGTCACACTATGGGAAACTCCTATTATTAAGGGAGATACGATTTATTTTGTAAAACTGCCAGTTCTTGGACCTCTCTGCCAGTGCCTGGACTGGCGTCTGCCCCCGCGTCCCAAAAAGAGCCTTTCTTTCGATCCATTCCTTACTCAAACCTACCCTTTTTCGCCTGTGACACTTAAAACAGATAGATATATGTTAGTAATTGCTCACTATTTATCAGCAATTAGTCTATATGTTAGTAATTGCTCACTATTTGTCAGCAATCATTCAATATATATTAGTAATTACTCACAATTTGTCAGCAATTAGTCAATATATATAAGTATTTACTCACAATTTGTCAGCAATTAGTCAATATATGTCAGTACTTAGTCACTCTATAACAGCAATTCTCAATGCATGTCAGTATTTACTCACAAACTGTCAGCAAATAGTCAATATATAACAGAGAAATAGCCATTGATTCAATTGTGAATCCTGCCTTGACTGGTATTTGTCAAGATATGTCAGTATCTATGGACTATTTGTCAGCAATTAGTTAATATATGTTAGTAATTATTCACTCTTTATCAGCAATTAGTCAATACATGATAGTAGTTACACACATTTTATCAGCATTTAGTCAATATATGTTATGTTATTGCTCACTATTGACTAATATCTGACAAATTGTGAGTTATTGCCGTTCTTTCTTAGGAATGAACGGCTATAGGAGGGGACCCATTCTTAAATACAAGCTCTCATAGTGGTGCTTCCTCGCTCTCCATGTATAATCCTGTCATAGGTACAGTATTGAGTATGCCTATACCTGGATTAAAATCTGCAAATCAGTCAAGCATAGAAGTGGTGGCAGTGGTGGTGTTGGTGGACCTGTTATTGTAGACCCTGGGGACAGAGTGGTGGTAGCCCTGGACACCTCAGGCAGAGCCATGGTATATAGTATATATACCCCCCCCCAACCCACCTCTGAATAGTGGTGGTGGCTGTGCTCCTGTGGTGGCCCCATACCTGCCTGCCACCACCTCCCCCAGCACCATGTGGTTCTCTTCTGCTGGTGGTGCATTTCTCAGCACCACTGACTATTAACCCACTAAAGGCCACCTACATGTATATTTATACATACATGTACACATAAGTATGATGCACTTTTTTAGGAGTTTTAAGTGGCGTGGCATTGGATTATTTGGAGTCTTAGGACCGTTTTCCATGTGTGTCGGCCATCTTGGTTTTTGGAAACACAGGGATCCAGGCCATATATGGTCAATTTTGATCTTAAAAAGTTATCAGATGGATGTTAGTGACCATTGGGACACCTCAACTACCCAATTTTATTGTTTGCCATGTGTGTCAGCCATCTTGGTTTTAGGAAACACAGGGTCCAGGTCATTTGTGGTCAATTTTGATCTTCAAATGTTATCAGATGGATATTAGTGACCATTGAAAGACCTCAACTACCTAATTCTATTGTTTTCCATATGTGTCGGCCATCTTTGTTTTAGGATACACAGGGATCCAGGCCATACATGGTCAATTTTGATCTTCAAAAATTATCAGATGGGTGTTAGTGACTATTGGGAGACCTCAACTAGCCTATTTTATTGTTTTCCATGTGTGTCGGCCATCTTTGTTTTATAAAACAAAGGGATCCAGGCCATATATGGTCAATTTCGATCTTCAAAAGTTATCAGATGGATGTTAGTGACCACTGGGACACCTCAAGTACCTAATTTTATTGTTTTCCATGTGTGTCGGCCATCATGGTGTTTGGAAACACAGGGATCCAGGCCATATATGGTCAATTTCGATCTTCAAAAGTTATCAGATGGATGTTAGTGACAATTGGGGGACCTCAACTACCCAATTTTGTTGTTTTCCATGTGTGTCGGCCATCTTGGTTTCAGGAATCACAGGGATCCAGGTCATATATGGTCAATTTTGATCTTCAAAAGTTATGAGATGGATGTTAGTGACCATTGAAAGACGTCAACTACCTAATTTTTTTATTTTTTTCAATATGTGTCGGCCATCTTGGTTTCAGGAATCACAGGGATCCAGGTCATATATCGTCAATTTTGATCTTTAAAAGTTATGAGATGGATGTTAGTGACCATTGAAAGACCTCAACTACCTAATTCTTTTTTTTTTTCAATATGTGTCGGCCATCTTTGTTTTAGAAAACACAGGTATCCAGGCCATATATGGTCAACTTTGATCTTCAAAAATTATCAGATGGATGTTAGTGACCATTGGGAGACCTCAACTAGCCTATTTTATTGTTTTCCATGTGTGTCGGCCATCTTTGTTTTAGGAAACACAGGGATTCAGCTCATATATTGTCAATTTTAATCTTCAAAAGTTATCAGATGGATGTTAGTGACCATTGGGACACCTCAAGTACCTAATTTTATTGTTTTCCATGTGTGTCGGCCATCTTGGTTTTCGGAAACACAGGGATCCAGCTCATATATGGTCAATTTTGATCTTCAAAAGTTATGAGATGGATATTAGTGACCATTGAAAGACCTCAACTACCTAATTCTGTTGTTTTCCATATGTGTAGGCCATCTTTGTTTTAGAAAACACAGGGATCCAGGCCATATATGGTCAACTTTGATCTTCAAAAATTATCAGATGGATGTTAGTGACCATTGGGAGACCTAAACTAGCCTATTTTATTGTTTTCCATGTGTGTCGGCCATCTTTGTTTTAGGAAACACAGGGATCCAGCTCATATATTGTCAATTTTAATCTTCAAAAGTTATCAGATGAATGTTAGTGACCATTGGGACACCTCAACTAGCTAATTTTATTGTTCTCCATATATGTCGGCCATCTTTGTTTTAGGAAACACAGGGATCCAGGCCATATATGGTCAATTTCGATCTTCAAAAGTTATCAGATGGATGTTAGTGACCATTGGGGGACCTCAACTACCCAATTTTGTTGTTTTCCATGTGTGTCGGCCATCTTGGTTTCAGGAATCACAGGGATCCAGGTCATATATGGTCAATTTTGATCTTCAAAAGTTATGAGATGGATGTTAGTGACCATTGAAAGACCTCAACTACCTAATTCTTTTTTTTTTTTCAATATGTGTCGGCCATCTTGGTTTCAGGAATCACAGGGATCCAGCTCATATATGGTCAATTTTGATCTTCAAAAGTTATGAGATGGATGTTAGTGACCATTGAAAGACCTCAACTACCTAATTCTTTTTTTTTTTTCAATATGTGTCGGCCATCTTTGTTTTAGAAAACACAGGGATCCAGGCCATATATGGTCAACTTTGATCTTCAAAAATTATCAGATGGATGTTAGTGACCATTGGGAGTCCTAAACTAGCCTATTTTATTGTTTTCCATGTGTGTCGGCCATCTTTGTTTTAGGAAACACAGGGATCCAGCTCATATATTGTCAATTTTAATCTTCAAAAGTTATCAGATGGATGTTAGTGACCATTGGGACACCTCAACTAGCTAATTTTATTGTTCTCCATATATGTCGGCCATTTTTGTTTTAGGAAACACAGTGATCCAGGCCATATATGGTCAACTTCGATCTTCAAAAGTTATCAGATGGCTGTTAGTGACCATTGGGACACCTCAAGTACCTAATTTTATTGTTTTCCATGTGTGTCGGCCATCTTGGTTTTCGGAAACACAGGGATCCATGTCATATGTGGTCAATTTTGATCTTCAAAAGTTATCAGATGGCTGTTAGTGACCATTGGGACACCTCAACTAGCTAATTTTATTGTTCTCCATATATGTCGGCCATCTTTGTTTTAGGAAACACAGGGATCCAGGCCATATAGCTCACATAGCCATTATCAGCTGGGGGCCGCCATTAGACCCCGACGGCACTATGACTAACACCTTCAGCCCCCGACTCCGCAGTATATGCCAGGGATGTCTCCCATTGGTCAATAATACAATAGCCATGTGCCGTATATGGTCAATTTCGATCTTCAAAAGTTATCAGATGGATGTTAGTGACCATTGGGACACCTCCACTACCTAATTCTTTTGTTTTCCTTGTGTGTCGGCCATCTTGGTTTAAGGAATCACAGGGATCCAGGCCATATATGGTCAATTTTGATCTTCAAAAGTTATCAGATGGATGTTAGTGACCATTGTGACACCACCACCACCAATACCACCACCACACTACTCCCAACCCTCACACACATTCCTTATTTGCATATTTTAATCCAGGCATAGGTTTACTCCATACTATAGCAATGGGGCAGGATTTTACATGGAGAGCGAGGAAGCACCACAATCAGAGCATATATTTAAGTATAGGTCCATTCCAAAGGCCATAGAGTTCATATATAATGATCTTTTTTCCTTGGATCATCATAGGAATATGCACGGCATTACAGCATTGCTGTGTTTACTTTCCTGAAAGTATGTTATAGATTAATAAATTGCAAAACACACAAAGTATGAAGGGCTTTTAGATTCCGTATTAAAATAATATTTGTTCTGAAAATTTTGATCTACTATCATATTAAAAATGTTGTAAATCAATTCTATACTTCTTAGAACATGATATGAATATGCACGGCATTACAGCTTTGCTGTGTTTACTTTGCCGAAAATATGGGATAAATTTCTAATCCGGGAAACGCACTGCAATTTAACTGCTTTTAGAATTGATATTAAACTCAGAATTGATCGTCAAATTTAAATATGAAACCCTAATATCTTGATCATAGATGACAGATCCTAAATTGAATCCTCTAAATTGCATCCTTAACACGGGCCTCTTGATCATAGATCTTAGATTCTAAATTTTCAATTGAATCCTTAACATAATCTCCTAACCATGGACCCCTTGTTACTGACATATATGGACTAAGAGTTGTTTTATAATGACTAAGTACTGGCATATATTGACTGATTGCTGACAAATAGTGAGTAATTACTGACATATATTGACTAATTGCTGACAAAGAGTGAGTAATTATTGACATATATTGACTAATTTCTGATAAATAGTGAGTAATTACTGGCATATATTGACTAATTGCTGACAAAGTGAGTAATTACTGACATATATTGACTAATTGTTGTTATATAGTCACTAAGTACTAACATATATTGACTAATTGATGACATATATTGACCAATTGCTAGTGAGTTATTACTATCATTTATTCATTAAATACTGACATATATTGACTAATTGCTGATGAATTCTGAGTAAATACTGACATGTATTGCTTAATTGCTGATATATAGTGAGTAATTACTGACATATAAGGACTAATATTTATATCTATAATAAATACAGTATATTAATATTAAAAAATGTTACCTATCGAATATTGAATTCTAATCTTCAAACATTAATAAAGAATTCACTACAGCATTGCTGTACCTATCTAAAAATTTCTTAAAGATTAGTGTCTCAACGAATCATAAAACAATTCTTAACATTCAGACATATCAACATTCTCAAATCCTCAAGTAAGCGCATCCTCGTTTAAAGGCAAATTATCTGAACAATATTGTGAAGAAGTTTAAGAAAAATCTAATGGTTGAAAATATGAATTTTATTTGTTTTTGTTATAAAATAGTAGAAAATTTACCCCTCTCTTTTCCGAAGAAATTGAGAAATTTACCCAGAATGCCCTGTAATGGAGTTAAAAAGAAAAATTCTTGATAAATAAGGATATCAGACCGTTTACCATATGAGGTTTCTTATCTCTGTATCAAATGGTTATGACAGAAAATAATCTCAGATCTGAGACACATTTTCTCTAATTTCTAGGTGAAGATTAAAATATGTTTATTCTTCAAAATTCAATGTAAAAAAAAAGTAGCATGGGACCTCCTGCTTTTCCTTTCAAAATCCTCTTCTATATGATTTAAAGTACATGGAGAATTTCTAGGGAATTTGATTCAATGGTAGCGACCCACCTTAATAAGAGATGGGTATTTAGCACTATAGTACAGTACTAAACAGGTGTAGGGGCCGGCATCGTTGTATATATATTAGTGCGGTTCATCCGAGAGACGTGTTCGTGTGGTGCTCGTTCCTTCTATGCCAACTAGGTGTCGCTTTGCGATACCCGGCTGGTACAAGAGGGGGCAGCACCATGCCTCGCGTCCAGCTTCTACTAAGAAGCCGGACGAACCGCAGAAGGGGACTGGACATAGTCCAGTCAAGACGTCTAACTGTTAACTGCTGAATAGTGAATAAAGTCCTACCCGAGAGGTAGGGGTGTCCGGGGCTTTGCCCAACCCGAACTACTCGTGTTGTGTTGGTATCTTTAGTGATAAGCGAGCCAACGAGCCACCCAACATATAAGTCGATACGAACCATTACACTGGTGCCGTGACCAGTTGGTTCGGGGGTGGAGCGCGGCCACATTGGCCAAAAGCCTCAGGAAGCCCGATGCGGATCCCTCCAGCCCTGGGCTAGAGGGATTCGAAGAGGATGGTTTCACATCCCAGCATCTGTTGTTAGACTGGAAACCGGGTCAACAACAAATGTTCAACCCGGAGGGTGTCCAGACTGTCTTCTCGACACCCGGTCTAACAGACGGTGCCACCAGAAATGGAGATGGCATCGTTAAGTTGTATCCGGGTACACCTCAGATGGTAGCACCTAATACAGGACTGTTTAGGGGGGTATTAAGACCCCCAACTTTGGACTTGAGCGATTGGTCCCGAGTTATAACTAGCAGACGCCAGCTTGGTCCTATTATACCAGCAGGCTCGGCTAGCAACTTGGGTACCCCAATAGCACAGAGCCCTATGCAGCGTACCGCGACCCCCCCGGGAGCGATACCAGAGGGGGCAAACGGGGTAGCCCCACTAATGACATCGTCGGATCATGATAGCGACGATAGTAAAGCTGTAAAGGACCCAATGGTTCCTAAAGCAACCCCGAAGACTAAGCCTCGGGATGCCAAACCGAGGAGCTCGGAAAGGCATTACCTAGGCCTATCTTTGGATGAAGGCTTGTCTGACTCCATGTTCAACCCTGGAGGCAGTCGCAAGTCAATATACGGACGTCGGATGGGCCCCGGGTATAAAACTACTTCGGCCTATTTGAAAGCCAAGGAGCAGGTAGAGCTACAGGCTAAGAGGCAGCACGAAGAATTCATGGCAGTCCAAATGAAGATAGAAGAGGAGACGAAATCTCGGATCGGTAAACTCCGATCCGTTGAACAGGAGGCGATTCTAAAAGAATCAGACCTCAAATATCGCCTATCTTCTGAAGCCCATCGATTGGAGCGAAAGGAGAAAGACGAGATGGAAAAAGAGAGAAGATTGGCTGAGCTGGAGCTCGAAGAAACCAATAAACTCAGAGCAATCGAAAAGGCTAGAGCCGAGGAGGTTGCTAAGGCCCGGGATGTAAACAGACTACAATCCGAGTTGCATGCCATGGAGGAGAAGTTAAAGAAACTTCAGCTCCGCAAGGTGGAGACGGAAGCCAAGTTGATCTCGGAACAGGCCGAGATCCGGAAAGAGACCAATGAATACCAGCGGTCTCAGAAGGAAAAAGGTGAAAAGTAACGTCTATTAAAGGATACTTTTAAGCGGGAGGCAGTAGCCGCCCAGGAGGAGCGTAACCGAGCCGTTGCAGATAACGAGAAGATTCGATCTGAGATCTTATTGGAAAATGCACAGCTAAGGGAGGAGCAGCGAAATCTCACTACGGATGTAGCTACCCTCACATTAAATAAGTCTGCTATGGAGAGTTATTTACAGGAGCAAGAGCAGACGAATGCTCCTCCGGCGAGTAAGGATCTAAACCCGAACTCGACGTTTGTTAAACAGGGAGACCCAGTTTCCTGTTCGACACCTAAGCATCCGCAGTACAATCCTTTTGTCAATGACAATGCAACGCGGAATGTAGATCAAGGGGGAGTTTATATCAGAACCCAAGATAAGCACGGCCGAACTAGTAGAGTCCGGATAAGTGAGTTCCCTATAGTCCACAACTTAGACCCGGACTATGTACCTCGGGATGCCTCCGACAATAGTGCGGAAACTAGTGGATTCCACATACATGTGGATCAGACAGACAATGTCGGATTGGGAGCTGGTTATGACAGCAACCAACAAACTCCACCTAACGATGGCAGTCAACCGAACCAGCTGTCTGATGGCGGTTACCAAGGTACCCTCCCCCTGTGGAGTGGGGACCTTCATGTGAGGGCATGAAGGAGCAGAATAACTTCATTGGGAGTCCACAAGGAGAAATCTCCTTCCATACTAACAGTGGGCATACCAGATTCGTAAAAGGCGACAAACTTGGGGTTTCTTGTGTCTTGGGGTGAGCATGTGGGCAGCTGGTGTCCATATGCGCGGGCCTGGGCTTACATGCTTGTCTTTTGCCATGGGATTCCCCCTCAGTGAACCACGTCTGAGTGATCAAAGGCCGTGGTTTGTCTGGCCCTGCCTATGGGACCAGGCAAATAAAAGAACACTTGCTATCCTTCGAAAAGAGTAGGAGAATGAAGCCCCGGTAGCGGTTTTCCCCCTCGACCCTCCTCATAGATTCGGTCATTCATCTCATAGATTCGGTCATTCATAGATTCGGTCACTGCTGTGTCGGGCAAGCAGCATATAAATACCTGTCCAAAAAGAAAAGAAAGGACTTAATGTCCGAGAAACCTTGAATGTCTGAGTTCCTCGATGGCCCCCGGACGTAAAACTAAACAAACAAACAAACAAACCAAGGTACCCAAGGGGGAGACGGTGCTACGGGTAATGCAGGTAGCAATGGTACCTCGGGTACCGGCCCTAACCAAGGTGGTGGAGGCTATACGAACTACAGTGGTACACAGTGGACGTATAGCCAACCGCCACCACCGCCTCCACCAGGCAATACAAGCTTTGGTGGAATGGGAGGCAATCAAACCTTGAACGAAACCAAGGCGATTGAATGGAGCAAACAACAATGCATTAGATTGATGTATGCCCATAATTCCGCCCGAAGGGTAGCCGTGATTCCTAAGGAATACGACGGTACTCGGCCATGGAAAGAATGGTTTGAAGATTTCATCGATGTGATGAATTGTAATGGCTGGACCCCATACGAGGCCAAGCCGCATCTAGTAAGATGCTTGAAAGGCGGTCCGGGTCGCATGGCAGTAGAGCAATGGCGGACTTGGTATGGTCTCGTAGGAAGTTTTGAGCAGTTAGTAGAATCTGCTAGTGGACTATTGTGTAACATGGTCAAGGAGGATCCGATGGTCCGCTTTAAGAAACGCACACAGAAGCCTAACGAAGCTTTCAGAGCATACGGTATGGAACTCCATGCCCTGCTAAGCAAGCCAGGCCCGGTACTGAAAACCAGGACTGGTATATGGACGATTTAATCACACAATTCGTTAAGGGTCTGAGAGACCGAGACGAGCAAATTGCTGCTAGAGATGCCTGGAAGGAAGGCATAACATTGCACGGCATATTTAATGGTATAGATATGGCCGTGAAGAAGCGAACCATGTTAGCCGGGGACATACCGAATGCCACTGGCTCGGCTCCCCTAGCATCGGTAGTTCAGCGGTCTGAGGTAGATAATACCTCGGATGATTTTGAACTAATTGAAATCGAGCAGGAGGACGGCACCTTTTGTTCAATGCAGCTCAGGAAAAATACTTCAGGTAGGAAGTATATTCCGAGGAAGGCGTTTAGTAAATCGAGGGATTCTAAACCGTCATCCGAGGTCAGGAGTGACCCGAAAGTTGGTGGGAAGGCAATTAAGTCTTCTGACAACGCTGATGAAGCGAAGGGTCAGTCTCCGGACATGACCAAACTTATGGAGGATATGTGTAAGAAAATTACAGACGCCCTCCAAGCCAGCCGGCAAAGACCCAGAGTGGATCGCCGGACGGTTAAGTGTTTCAGGTGCCAACGCATGGGACACTACTCATCTGAATGTACCGCTGCTAAGCCGGTAATGGCTGCCTTCTATGAAGCCGAAGATAACGGTGAAGGCGAAGAGAACGCTACGAGTTTCACTGATGTGGAAAACTAGTGGGGCTTGTATCCACGGCATTGGGTATAACCCCGGGAGGGAACGAATGCCAAAATGCTACCGGGGGTAACCCGGTGGAAGATTTCGAATCAAATTCACCTGGAGGCCGGGTGGCTGTGGGTGCGCACCCCTGCACCTCGGCCGGGGCCAGGGACCCTAGTGCTCATGTGTATGGTGGTGAACATATAGAGGCGAGTGGCCGCACTGGGGGAGAGGAAGGATGGATCAAGGAGTTGATTCGAGTGTGTGGGACACGCCTTCCCCCAAGTCATCCGTGTCTGGAGTTTTTAAGAGGACTCGGATTGAATCTTGGTGATTCGGGAGACTTTCACCAGTTTACCAGCAACCCCTCTCCTTTAGGGGGGAGACGGTGGTATGTACCCATATCTGTGGAAGGCCGGGTAGGAGAATTCTTGGTGGATACTGGAGCCAGCCACTCCTGTGTGTCCAAAAGATTCTTCGACTCGGTGGCTGGCAGCCATGAGAACCTCAAAACGGGGGTAAATGCTTGCACAGCCGACGGAAGCAGTATGCGTACTTTTGGTAGGACGTTTATGCCTATCCGTATAGGAGGCAAAGAATTCGTTCTTTCGCCAACTATAGCAGAGGTTAGTGATGACGGAATCCTCGGATTGGATTTTGCAAGCTTGTATGGGGCCGTCTTGGATCCCAGGGATGGTATGATGAGTATACGGAACCCGTATGGCTTGCATGTCCAGTGCGTATTAAGACAGGTGTCTTCGGTTGCATCAGTGATACACACGGTGAAGATCCCACCGGGTACCACTTGTGATGTCCTTTGTGGCGGATCGATGGCCCAGAGGAATGAAACTGGAGTCTATGAACCCGACACGGTATATATCAAGTATCGGGTTGGACTCGGTGGATACATTAGTGGCTAATGCAGCTTGGTCTGTATTACCCATAACTAACCGAAGTGGTTCGGTGGTTTACTTGAAGCGAGGCGACAGCGTGGGTGTGATGAGTTCGGTTGAACACGTCGCTAAGGCCAGGTTCAATAAACCACTAAACCCTGTTAGTAAACATCCATTGGATGAAGAATTTAAGAAACTGGTTGAACAATCAGATTTGCAGGACACGGAGGATAAGGAACGCCTAGCGAAACTCCTACGGAGGTACGAGAGTGCTTTCGGTAGGGAAGGAGGACCGGTAGGCAGATCCGATAAGGTGTTGCACACTATAGATGTGGGCGACGAGAAACCTTTTAAAATCCCGTATCGCAGGCTTCCTCTTAAGAAGAAGTTAATTTGTGAACAGGAAATACAGAAGCAGTTGGACCTAGGGGTCATCGTGTCGAGCTCGAGCCCCTGGTCCAGCCCTGTTTGTATGACCACCAAGAAAGACGGTACAATCCGCTTTTGCGTGGATTACCGAAAATTAAACGGTATAACAAAGAAAAACTCGTATCCTCTACCTAGGATAGACGAGACCTTGGATAGCTTGGGTGGGAACCAATGGTTCTGTACATTGGATTTACAATCCGGGTATTGGCAGATACCGATGCACCCTGATGACAAGGAGAAAACTGCGTTCTCTAGTCATATGGGGCTATTCGAGTATAATGTCTTGCCCTTTGGATTGTGTAACGCCCCAGCTACATTCGAGGCCAGGATGGAATCCTTGTTGAGCGACCTTTTGTGGAAAAAATGCTTGGTCTACCTGGACGATGTTGTCGTGTTCGGCAAGTCGTTTCAGGAATGCCATGCAAACCTGCAATTGGTACTCGACCGGATACTATCCAATGGTCTAAAACTTAAACCCAAGAAATGTAACCTGTTTAAGAAAACAATTACATACCTGGGAAGGATCATCACCCCCAGCGGAGTGAGTGCGGATCCGGAGAAATTAGAAGCTGTAGAAAATTGGGAAAGACCCACGAGTGCTAAGGAGGTGAGATCATTTTTAGGATTTTGTTCCTACTACCATGATTTCATACCAAATTACTCTCGTGTCAGTTTTCCAATGCAGTGCTTAGCTCACTGGACCCCGGGTAGGGCACGGAACCCATTCCCATGGACCAGCGAGCAAGAAGAATCTTTTAATAAAATAAAAGATTTGTTTAGAAACACTCCCGAGGGACATTTCATATTAGACACCGACGCGAGCAATGATGCAATCGGGGCGGCTCTCTCTCAGGTCCAGGACGGAGTCGAAGTCCCAATAGCATTCGCTAGCAACACGCTAAGCAAGACCCAGCGTAATTATTGTACCACTAAACGGGAACTCCTCGCGGTAGTGGTGTATACGAAGAAGTTTAAGCATTTCCTTTGGGGAAGTGACTTTACTTTACGAACCGACCATTCGTCTCTTAGGTGGCTCCTTAACTTTAAGGATGCTGAGGGGATGATTGGACGATGGTTAGCTCATCTATCCGAGTTCGGATTAGAGCACAAACAAATAGAGCACCGGCCCTGTGCTAAACATATCAATGCGGATGCCTTGTCGAGGCGACCCCTCCGAAAGTGCCAGAATGCCACTTGTGAAGACTGCGGGGCCCACAATGCTGTGGTATCTGGGTTGGTATTTAATTATACCACCCCCCGTATCCCCTGGGAGGAGGCTGTATGTAGCTATCTCGATTGGTCCTCGGAGACCATCAAGAAGTTCCAACAGTCGGACCCCACCACTGCCGCTAGTATCCCTAGAAGATAGGGAAGCGAGGCGATTGCTAGCTCAATGGACCGAGTTGGAGATCCGAGACCGCATACTGTGCAGGTGGAAGACTACTCCCACCAACCGTAGGCTGTTACAAATAGTGATTCCTACCCCGATGAGGAGGGATATCATGTATTATTGCCATGGCCACCAAACTAGTGGCCATTTCGGTAAGAAGAGGTCGATAGAGCGTCTACAAAGACGTTACTACTGGCCTGGAATGAGAGGCGACCTACTTCGGTGGATCGCCACTTGCCCGGATTGTTGTAAAAACAAGCCGGGACCCGGCCTGGGAAAGCAACCCTTATCCCAGGAATTGTTTGGTGTCAGGTTCGCTCGAGTAGCGATAGACATCATCAGCGGGATCAAAACGACGCCCCGAGACAATACTTGCATGATGGTCGTAACCGACTATTACACCAAGTACACTCGGGTGTTCCCTCTTCCTAATCACAACGGGCTTCCCTAGCCCACTTAAAAGGGTCTATATCTCCTCTTTCCTATCCCCTCAGGATGTGTGTGGTGCACATATGTGCAGGCACTGACACATTCCTCTGTTAAATTATCAACCTGTGAAGAACGGGATAGCCACTTAGTGCCGCTAAAGTGCTGTAAAACACAAATCAATCAATCAATCAATCAATTCCTAATCACAAAGCCGCCACATGCGCTGAGGCGTTTGTAAAAGGCTGGGTGCTTCATTTGGGTGTCCCCCTCATGATGCACAGTGACCAAGGGAGAGAGTTCGAGTCAGAGCTGTGGCAGGAAATGTGTCATTACCTAGCCATTTGCAAGACCCGAACCAACCCATACCGACCACAGTCTGATGGACAGGTAGAACGGTTCAACAGAACCCTGATACAAGTGCTAAAGCCCCTGGTTAATACCCACCAGGACGACTGGGATGAACAGTGCGAGTTTGTAGTACATGCCTACAACAACACTGTCCATTCATCTACTAATTGTACTCCAAACATGCTAGTGTTCGGCGAGGACATCATAATGCCCGCCGACTTAGTGTATGGAATGGTTGGGATAGACCCGGAGGCGCCCTGCACCGTGTTGTTTGTAGAGTCGTTAAGGGATAGATTCAAACAGGCATACGAGGCCGTTCGGAAAGAACTGCTGAAGAGTGCGAGATGGCAAAAGGTGGGTTACGACACCAATGCCAAAAGAATTTGTTTTAATGTTGGGGACAAAGTACTAAGGTACTACGAGCCGCTGGAACGGTTAAAGCTCGTAACGCCTTTGGAAGATCCATTTAAAATTATTCGCATCATCTCCGAGTCCACGGTGATGATGGAGGACTGCCTAACTGGTAGGAAATGGAAGACAAATGTTGGAAAACTTCGGCCCTGGAAGGGACGCGAAGAGGTGGAGAGGGAGTTCGGTTACCATCCACCTGAGTCTGCGCCTAGCAAACCTAACGTGGTGGTACCCGTGAAACGCCCTAGGGGCCGGCCGAGGAAAATGCCCGAAGATGAGAGAATAGTCAAAAGGAAGACGAAGGCCAGGAAACGACCTAATCATAAGAAAAGGAAGAATGTCTCGCTGAGTGAAGGCATTACGTATGGGAAAGGTCTCGCCGTGGCTAAGCGGGACCCAGAGAAGGCCGTACGTAAAGCCGGGAAGAATAAAATGCTAACCGAAGGCGTTAGACGCAGTCCCCGGTTGAGGTCTGCTGTAACCTAACTCAGTACACAACGAGCTGCTGCGTGTTGTCCGCCGTAGGCGAATAACATACGTTCCACGGCTAGGGATGCCGAAAGCGCCCTCCCCGGGTAGCTGTATCCCGTGAGCGGTGGACGGATTAACCGGTACATTCGCTTTGAAGCGTTGTATACACCGCTTCAAAGGTCACCGGATAGCCCTTGCGGGATCTCGCGAGACGAGAGGTCTGACGTCATATTGTTCATAACTAGAGCGGACTCGTGGCGGTAAGACGCCACCCGTTTCGCTCTGGTTATTGTTGGCGCTTGGCAGCCGGTAGCTGTTTGGTTAGCTTGTCTAACTTCTCCATTTTTGTTGGACGAATCCTTCGGGAGGAGTCCAACACATTTGCCAATTTTTTAAATTGGAAGTCGCCCTCAGTGCCATGGCACAGGGGACGATTGACGCCGCGCGTCAAACCGCCAACGTCCAGTTGGAGGAAGGCGAGGACCCGACGGTCTCGTCTCGGGTTGAGGAGTCTATGGACTCCTCAACGGTCATCCCCGCGAGGGGATCCGAAGCCAAGGAGGCAGCGCGCACACTCTCTGCAATGGCCGAGGCCACCGACAGGGAGAGGATGCCACCTCCACCACCACCACGCCCGGAGCCCACGTCTACAGCGACGGCCTCGGGTGGCAGTCTCGATGTCCTGGACATTCCGCTGTATCCTCCGGGATTCAGAACGCGCATTGAGCGCATGGCCCACATGGATACGGCCAATGGTGTCGTGTACACCACCTGGGGGACCTACATCCCCATGCATCCCTCCATGTTCGGATGCGGTCCGCTTGCGGAGACACCCGGTGTGCCCGATGCCATACCAGATGACTTCAAGACTCTGGTTAGGGACTCGTGCACCGACGAGTTGGCTGACAGTATGCCAGTTTCTTGGCTCCGCAACTACCGGTTGGCGGAGAAGATGGCGGTCAACGAGAGCGAACGGGTCAAGCGATTGACCCGTAAGCCAGCACCAAAGGGTCCTCTCACCGAGAGTGACCTGGAGTTGGAAGATGTCCGGATCGCCATCGAGAGGTCTACGACCAAGCAGGAGCCGGGCGCCAACATACCGGAGGCGGCTGGTGAGATCTCGGAAGAGGATATCTCACGGCAACAGGCTGCTGTTGAAGCCAAGCGAGCTGAGCTGGCTAAACAGCAGAAGGAGCTTACTGCTGCTCGTCGGGCCCACCGGAAACAGCAGGCCCAAAGTAAGGCGAAGGCCGCCTCCGACTCTGACTCCCCGGTCAGTGGTAGGAGGAGCCCTCGTTCAAAGGACAAGGATCCACGTCAGTCGGATTCTAGTCCCGAGGTGCCGGCGCAGAACGGAGCGAAAGCGTCTCCGGCGGAGCCCACGCCCCCCACCAAGCCGAGGGGTAAGGGCGACCCGAAGACGCCCGCCTCCAAGACCCCAGCAACCACAGTAGCCACCTCGGTTACTGCAGCGTCCTCTGCTAGCACCAGCGGGACGAGCGCCAAATCCTCTACCAAGGCCTCGACTGGTACTACTACCACCAGCCGAGCTAGCCGGAAAGGGGAGGGCATCTACACGAACAGTGAGGGAAGCGCAAGCGACCCAGAGCTGCCCGAGTCAGCCAAATCTGATTTGGAGTCTGTGACGACGTGGGAAGAAATGACCACGGACGTCCCCAAAGACGACAATCAGAAGTGGATGTGGAAGAATGCAGCCGAGGGGTTCAAGGAACGGACTCTCCGCTGCTTCGCGGACTGTGCTTACGACACAGTCCACTACATGTGCCCGGGCGCCGTCAATAAGGATGGTGATAGCGATGACGAGGAGTGGATGAAGTCCAGCCCCTCGGATACGCCAGTGGGTAAATTCTACCTCATTTGGATTGACCAGCTCAAACCCAAACTGGGGTCGATTTACAATTACGAGGCCCGGACGAAAGTCCAGTGGGCTATGACTCAATGGGGACCAACCGGCAACCGCCGGAAGTGCCCATTCGAGTCCTGCCAGCTGGCTCTCACTGGAGAGAAGGTGTTTGAGACGAAGCCTCGCTTCGCTTGACATATAGTGGAGCATCACATGCACCACAAGCCACTTCTCCAGTGTGTGCTCGGAGACCGTCCGAGCAAATTATGTGACGGCTCGTTTTCCACCAACCGGCGTCGGGACATGGCTCTGCATCTGCAGAAGGCCCATGGCACCGGCCTGGAGAAAACAAGAAAACGGGCCGTAAAATGCTTCAACGAGCTCCTGGCTAACTGGGCCTCGTTGAGCGTCAAAGATGTTAAGGAACAGGCATTCGAGACCGGATTCTGTTCATGGAGGAGTGGCAACCTCTTGGCCTTCTTCCAGATAAACTTCTCATCAACCAAGTTCGGGATGCCCAGCGAGGTACACCTGAAGGTGAAGAAGTGGAGGGGGGATGACAAGCGGGAAAAGGTCAAGTTCCCTTCAATGGGACCAGCGGGACCCGAATCTCAGGTCCTAACCCCCTTGGGCCGGTCTAAACCCCGGGGTAGGGGCCGTGGTGGCATGGAGTCCACCTGAGCTCCCCCGGGCGGCGGCCGAGGCCGAGGAGGTGCGACAGTTGAGGGTCCCTCGGTCCCTCCAGCAGGCGCTTCGTCTGTCACTGTGGAGGCCGCCGTGCCCCCACCGGTTATAGTTCCACCGATGGCCCCTCGGGTACCCGTCATGGAACTCATAGCAGGTACGCTGTCAGGTCTTCAGGATCCAAACACGTTTGTCGATCACCGCGACGTTCAAACGGCGGCGATCCAGAACGACCTGATGGCGGAATGGCAGGCATTGCATCGCCAGAAGTCAGTCGACTACTGGCGCACAATGACTGAAGCCACCTTCAACCTGGTCTATGAGGTCCAGAAGAGGGAGGAAGAGAAGATCCGGAATCAGGAGAGGAAGAATGTCGAGGAGGCAATCCAATCCTGCCGGCGCTAGCAATTGGAAGCTGAAAAGCTTAAGGAGTTCCATCGTGCTGAGAACGCCGGGTACATCCATAAGTACAAGGAGGATGACCTCAAGTTCTTCCTCGCGTTCGGGAAGCACCTGGACGATCAGGACGGCTCTGCGTCGTCCCTGTCCCTCGCTCCGGCTGCTCCACCCGTACCCGAGGCAGTTGACAGTCCGTCCGCGGGGATGGGCGCGCTGAGCTTGGGAAGCGAGTCGCTCAGCGAAACTCCAACGCTGCTCTCTGTGAGCAGTTGCAGCAGCTCGGCTCCAGCTGCCCCAGCGGAGTCGGCTGAGAAGATGGACACTGATCCGGAGGATCTTTAAGTGTCCTTCTGAAGGAGTCTGTGGTACCCGAGGGTAAAGGCATTTACCATGCCAGAGGTACTTATCCTTATACTGGACTCGCCGATCTGGAACTAAACCTGCAGCGAAGGTGGACGCTACCCGAAACACAAAACGGATTACCACGCCAAACCGGGGGCTCCATCTTCCCATCTTCATCAGGGCACATCATAACAGCAACGTGGCTTGCCACCACACGTATGTCGCCGGGTGGAGCTGCAGACACCAGTTATTCCAGATTCGCCGGAAGTTCGGTATTTTGTAAGGGCGATCCTACTACCCTGGTAGGACGTCTATTATTATCAGTATTAAAATGTAAAGCTATTTTTATATTATATTATATTTTTGTAAACAAACTCTAACTAAAATTCCTTTTTCGGGTTATTCACCCCACCTCGGGTCGGTTATTTACTACTGTAAAACATTATTAATACCATATCACCACATGTCTACCACTTGTATCACGTCTTTAAACTATAATAACACTGTAACATTGTTACCATTTACCACCTTAGGTCGATGGTGCATAAGGCGCCACTTCCTAATTGTTATTATTAGTTACTTCGGGTTATATGCGACGATGCCTTATTATGTACATATTATTTATAATGCCCCTTTAATGTTATATAATCTATACGAACGCTTGTGTATAGACTTACCTATGTAAATATAACTTATTATTGTATAAAGTTAACAATAGGTATTTGTTAAATACACCCAACCCTAGGTATAGTCTAGTGGGGGTGGTGTAGGGGCCGGCATCGTTGTATATATATTAGTGCGGTTCATCTGAGAGACGTGTTCGTGTGGTGCTCGTTCCTTCTATGCCAACTAGGTGTCGCTTTGCGATACCCGGCTGGTACAAGAGGGGGCAGCACCATGCCTCGCGTCCAGCTTCTACTAAGAAGCCGGACGAGCCGCAGAAGGGGACTGGACATAGTCCAGTCAAGACGTCTAACTGTTAACTGCTGAATAGTGAATAAAGTCCTACCCGAGAGGTAGGGGTGTCCGGGGCTTTGCCCAACTCGAACTACTCGTGTTGTGTTGGTATCTTTAGTGATAAGCGAGCCAACGAGCCACCCAACATATAAGTCGATACGAACCATTACACAGGCGATGTTCAAAGGTCAGATGTGTCGTGTTGCTCTTTCCAAGGTGCAGCTTATACGTGACTCTGGTTAATATGCAGGAGTTTAAAGCATATATATCAACTGAGAACAGATACATGGACCCACAGTGTGCAGAAATATTCATGATAATGTATGTGTTATGTGGGTGGGCGGGGGTAGTGGTACAATCATCAAGCATTAATATGATTCTTTTTTAACCATACTAGCTGTAATAAGAATCAGCCATGGGTAGTCCAAGGGGTGATCCCCCCTCACCATGGCAAGGTACTTGTCAGTTTGGCAAGGTACTTGTCAGCTGTTTTCTGTTTTGTGCTTTCTCCGACAGTCTGGGGGCATAGGGGTGTGTGGGTGGTTTTGTTATACAATGTTCATCAGGGTTCTCCACAGGATCAAAAAGCACACAGGTCATTAACTCGAAAGACGAGTTATAAGAGTCGGGTAAAAAATCGATCCATTCAGTGCCCCTTACCAGAAAGAAAAAATAAGACGCTTTTCCGGTCTATGTTAAATCCCATAAGAGGTGCGAATAGATTCAACGTTCCCGTGTTTTTGGTCCGGAGTGGTGCAAATAATTGATGAATGTTGATGAATTTGCCATCATTCGATCCATCCGCGCGTCTCTATTGTCGTAAAAGTGGTCGTTAATATTTTTTTTTTCAAATATTCAGTGTTATAATATAGAAATATGATAAAGAATGGACAAAGGATATGATTTGAATCGATATGTTTTATTAAAAAGTTAAAAAAAATTACGTGTTCGCCCTGTCATTAATTCGCATCACAAAGCTGTGGTTGGGCAAATTGACCCAAATCCCCATGGAAATTGGGTTGGGCATGCGCAGATAGAACCAAAATCCAAAATGGCGGACAGCGAGACGATCGACGTGTGGGGCTATAACAGTAAAAAGATAGGATATATTCGATTCAATTCAATTGATATTGCCCAAGATACATGGATTATATTCAAAAAGCCATTAATTTCAAGTTAAACCGATAGAATATATCATTTCTCCATAGAAAATGCTACTTCCGGCAAGGAGGTCGCGCATGCCACAGAACATCAAAATCCAAAATGGCGGACAGCGAGACGATCGAGTTGTGGGGCTATAACTGCTGGATTATAACAAAATGGAGGAGACTTACAGTGTCTCATGCCTTTTTATGGTTAATATGGATCCTTATTCAACACCTGCTGATATTGTGCAATGCTTCACTCGCCAGGAGAGGAGTTGTTCGCCAATGAAACATGCGAGCGATAATGGGTGTACTCTCCATAGGTTTAACCATTGACAGTGATAATGCTCGAAGAAAACATGAGGTTAGTATCAGAAGGGGCCAAAAAGAAGAGATTAAGTGCCCTTTCGAGTTACTTGCATTGCAAAATGCTGTCCTATATTGACAGCAACAAACCTAAGGATTTTAGGCATGCCTCCAAGAAAATTTTAGAAATTTAGGTGTTAATTAATGCATTTTTAGGCATTCTTGTTTGGGAATTTGGGGTAAAATGAATGTAGTATCAGGTACAGCTCTCATCCCCCATGAGGATAGAATTTCATAAAGAATCTGAGATAAATATATTCTACTTTGCCTAGAATTTATGCTAACTTCTGTTCTAATAGGCCGATTTACAAAATTCAAAAAAAACCACAGGAAGCTTATGGTGAGCTGAAAGTACATGGCCAGCCCATTTTTACTTGAATCACACGGGCGGTAGTGAAAAGTACACGGGCCTGTGTGCTTCCTATGTGTGGAGAACCCTGTTCATGTAAGGGAGTGGTCATTATTTATCAACGGGGGGGTGGTGGGTTTTCGCGCAAACGCGCGAAAATTTTTTACACCCCCCCTCGACGGCGGTAAAAATTTTTTGCGCCCCCCCCTCGACGGAGGTGCGCGGAGAATTTTCGTGTCCTCTTTGATCTATAGTAGCGCGCGGGCTTTTTTGCTAAAAAGAGGGTAAATTTTTTTAGCCCCCCCCTCGGGAGGGGTCAGAATTTTTTACGCCCCCCCTCAAACCCACCACCCCCCCTGTTGATAAATAATGACCACTCCCTAAGGGTTCTCTATTTTCACGGGCTTCCTAGCCCACTTAAATGGGGTCTATTTCTCCTCTTTCCTATCCCCTCAGGATGTGTGTGGTGCACATATGCGCGGGCACTGACACATTCCTCTGTGAAATTGTGTAATGTAGTTCTCACCATGAATATGACCTTAGCTGTCGAAATGGCGTTAAACATCTATTACTCACTCACTCTATTTTCACAATTATTATTGTATTATTTTATAGAACAATTCTCCACCACCCCATACCATCTGTGGTAAAGTTGATGTTCTTAATAATCAAACAGACATTTTCCCCTTACAGTTGGTAGGAATGGAAAAACAATGCTACGTCAGTGAGCACTCAGAGGTGGATGCTACGCAACAAGTTATGAAGCTGAAGTCGAGAAACGTAGGTTGCCTTCACTTGAACTTCTTCCCTCCTCCCCTTTTTTCATGATGAGGACATGGGTGAGTAGAGCCATCCATACCAAGAATTTCCATAACAGAAAAGTAATAGGCAACAAACTCAGGCTTTCCTGTAGTTTGCAACAAGCTTATGAGATACCCGTGTTCATATTTGTGTAGCGGGCTGATATGTTTTATGTCTGTCACATGATTCATCATCAGTGAACCACGTCTTAGTTATCAAAGGCAATTTGCATCTTTCTTGATAATTTTAGTGGCCTTTGGGTTGCTGCATTGCGTCCCTCCTTGTCCCCCTTCTTTGTTACCTGAAACACACTTTTTAGGGGGGGGGGCATGCCCTACTGTAGAGCTACGTCGTCATAGAGAACGCCCCCACATTCTTTACATTGGGGTTTGGGTGAAAAATTAAGAAAAAGTTTGAGCCGAATAGCAAAGGCAGTAATTAACTCGTAAAGCGAGTTATAATAGCCGGGTAAAAAAAAACAAGGTTTTCAGTGCCTCAGTAAAGGTGGGGAAAAAAGGGAGGGGCAGGATTTCAAATTTGCAAATACACTGTTAAATGATGCAATAAACTTCACAATTTTACATGGAATTGGAGCTCAGAATGTCTATTTTATGATATGTGCCAGTGGGCACATTTTACATTTTGACTGTGTTAAATAGATGCTAAGCTATGATTTTTTTATGTAATGTCCTCATATTTCAGTTCATTTCCAAACGATTAATTAAACAAGAAAAATGTGGCATGGGCCATGGATAGGAGTTGCCACTCTGCGGCCGACGTGTGACGTCAAGGCGACGAATGACGTCACAAATTGCGTCACAAGGTGACCGTGACGTCACTGACAAACCGAAAACATAATGGAGTTGCTATGGTCGCTGCGCTCCCGGCCGCTACGTGGCAAGCAACTCCAAAAAATGTCCTTAAATTATATACAAGCACAAATAGTTGGTAGAGAAAATGGACATAGGAAATACTACCTGCAAGCATGGTGCATTCAGGCAAACCATACATTGCAAGCAATTCCTGACTCCCCAAAGTTGTGAAAAAAATAAGATTTTTTTAAGGTTTTAAACGCTTGATTAAAGGTATATTTAGTCAATTGATTTATAATAGGATAGGCACACAACCACCGTAATCTCTTGCGTAGAAGGCGCAGCCCGCGTAGAAGGCACACCACCAACTCAGGGAAGGCTGGTTCACGTAGAAGGCGCACCTATCTCCCCTGAACGGGTATTTTGAAAAACCCGCGTTTAAGGCACACCCCCAACTCAGGATGTAGTTGGGGATAGCCTTAGTTAAGGTTGACATCAGGTTGCTTTGAATTTAAACCTCACCTATGTGCCTCAAGGACACGTCGAGGGTGAGAGGTCCCGTGGCGTGAAACCCGGACCCGTACACTAGAGGGAGCTAAGGTAGAAATCACGCCCCTACACATTTACCGAGGCAATGGTTCTTTAACATCCGTCACTACATAGGCATAGTGAGAGATGGACAATTGATTTATATGCTGATCATATATTCATCATACCCAACCTGATGTCACGCCGTAAGGTGTCGTTTGAGTTCCTCCCTGCTCTGGCTAGGCTGTGCTGGAAAGTCTCTCGGGGGTCATGGCAGACAAATGACTTGAAACAGGCCTGTCCATCTCTCACTATGCCTATGTAGTGACGGATGTTAAAGAACCATTGCCTCGGTAAATGTGTAGGGGCGTGATTTCTACCTTAGCTCCCTCTAGTGTATATATTATTTTTGAATGCCACAAATGAGGTGTGACCAGAAGTAGAACTTGTCTCTAACATTGTATTATCAGTTCTTTTGATTTCTTTTTCTACATTCATGCATTCTATCAATGCTGTAGCATGTTAGAGAATGAATTTAGATCAAAACATTATCTAAACATAGTTTGAACATCTATTCTTAAGTCAAACACATAGCAAGTGATATAAAAGGTATACTGGCTCCATCTGGTGGCACTTCTAGGAACCATTCCTATTGAATACATGATTATAAATGATCATGATTAAGGTACAGTTTGAGGTTAGTTTCAATTGAATACTGTCTTCTGACAGTTTTGAGAAATCAACCACATCATGATGACCTATTTACATGATAGCATGAAATCTATCATGTAAAATAGTGATCTAAGTATGGATAACCTAAAATCAATTTACAACTACAGAACTGGGAATACAATCTAACACATAATAATAATGCAAACGATCAGAAAGGAGAAGGCAAGACAGTAATTTCGAGTGTATGCCAACGGTTTATTATAGCTCGACGGCTACCCAGAAGGTATAGAAAGAGGGCAGCTGATTACCCTATATATAAAAATGGGTTATTAGATCGCTGGTTACATATTCATAATTAATGACTGATTTAGCCTAAGGTACAAGTGGGGTACCAGATGAAGCAAAATTTTTAGGCTATGAACCAGTTAACAAAGTGCCAGCTAACTCGACCTGTTCTAGATACACATTCTAACTAGTATTTTCGTAATTAGGAAATGTTTTACCAACTTTATTAGCCTGAATATGTCACTATTCAAGTTTTCTTTAGATTAGACTTTCTTAAATTGTTTTATAGCCTCAAAATTCGTCTGACAAGCTGTAATGTCCGCCATCTTGAATCTCGATCCAAAGAGATCGGTGCCTCTCCCAACGTTATTAATGGGGGAGGCTGCTTCCCAATCTGAGATCTGGATTGCACTCTCCAAGACCTTTGATTTGATAGGTTATGTGCCTAGATCTGAGGAGTAGTTCCACTGAACATTACTAAAAAACAAAACTCCGAGAATCTGCTTGAAGAATGCTAGATTTGTTTAATGCTGCTATGTTACGCACGGTTGCTATGATACACGTCACTAACTTACGCAACACTGCTATAACACACCAGGGTGCAGCACTGAAGCAGACTTTTTATTGTCTTGGGTGATGGGGGGGGGGGCTGCTATTGCAGGGGGAGTTGGGCACAGTTTAGGATGCCACTCACTGCTGATCAACAAAAATTTGGAAATCATCCTAGTGTGGTTTGCCCCACTATCTAGTGGCGAAGCCACTAGTATTCTACTTAAAATAGATGTATTAAGTTTGGAGGCCTGGAGGGCCTCTGACGTAGCGACTGAGCCCAGAGCTTTATATATGAACCCTAGTGTTTGTTGCCAGATGTCCTATGGGTCCAGACCAGTGCTGCCACCTATCCGAAACCCTAGGATCATCCAGCAACGACTCACCCGCCAGACGACACCTTAGTACAGTACATGTTACCAGTATACCTCTACACTACTCCCCCAGACAATAGGTAGGAGTTATAACTATTATACATTATATAGGGATAACATATACATTATGTCTATCCGAATAATAGAGGTGTAGTGGTCAGCAGAAAATGTCATGGAGAAACCGGGACTCGAACCCGGGACCCTCCAACTTCGAAGCGGAAGCTCTACCCCTGAGCTACTGGCCTGGCATTCTCTACCTTCCAACTACACCTGGATCGGTATGATACACTAGGGGGCAGTGATTACCTGGTACCGAGCTCTCTAGAGATCCCCCTTGCAAGGCGGGACCACTCTGCATCTCCACCAGGTACGGGGAATTACTGCCCCTACACTCCTCCCCAGAATTATCCTCTATCCGTCTCTGTATAGACTGTTCCCTTCTAACAGAGTCTGGTATATTTTCCTCACTATCTAATTGGTAATGAGGACCGGATTGTCGCCACATGTTACCTGCGTGAGGCAGCACGATAAAGAGGGGCCTTGAGCCAAGAGTGGTATTTCACCGCTACGAGCCGTGTCCCACTGCTACAAGCAGACTCATAAATATATGCACGCGCGCACACACACCCACCCACTCATATGCGCAAACCCAAGGTAGGCCCGCAGCCTACCATTACTATTGAATAGTTTAAAATTCTTGAATGTCTGAGTTCCTCGATGGCCCCCGGACGTAAAACTAAACAAACAAACAAACAAAAAGGCTGAATATCCATCATCCCGGGGATTTGAATGAGCCATGGAAGGACCGGTATCAGGCCTTCGTGGATGAAGTCAACTGTAGTGGTTGGACTAAAGAAGAAGCCTTGCCTTACCTCATTTGTTGGTTAAGTAAAGGCAGAAAGGTAGCTCTGAATCAATGGAGAACTGCCTATGGGATATATGGTACATACAACCAATTGGTTGAGTGTACCGCCTACCTATTCGGCTCTATCGTAAGAGAAGATCCATGGGTCATTTTTAAGAAAAGGACTCAGAAACCGAAGGAATCCCATAAGGTCTTCGGTTTAGAACTACAAGATCTATTGTCTAAAGCCCGACCAAATTGGGCACATGATGATTGTTATCTGCAGGAGTTGTTTACACAATTCTTTGACGGATTACAGGATGATGACCATAAGCAAGTAGTATGGGATTCTTGGAAGGATGAAACTTCCTTCAGCGATCTTTTTATGGCTATCGATGGCTATGACAGAAAGAAGAGATTAGTGGGTTTACCCCATAGTCCCTTGTGTACGTCCCCAATACAGTATTCGGAAGCACCCCTTGTGGCTCCTGGACTGGGTCAGATAGCTCCTGTAGAGTTGCAGGATGTCAATTCTGACAACGAATATGTGTCTGATGAAAATGGAGAACACATTGGTGCAGTTCAGATCGCAGGCAAATATTACCGCCAAAAACGGTATCGTAAAATAGGTCCGAGGGACAAGAGCAAGTCAGGAATTTATAAACCTGCTGCTTGCTGCCCCCAAGTAACTAAAACTGTAGATACCCCCACCATGGCTGCTTCAGCCGCACCTACGGATTTAGTGGAGACCTCGTAAGTCCAGCTTAACTGGTTCCCCTTCTGAGTCCACCAATCGTGTCTGTAGTTCAGGATGAACATACAGGTACCTTCCATCGTAGTAGGCTGGGAAAGGGTTGTCCTAGATTGGTTCCCTATCCTTTTCCTGACGGTCTCTAGATCCGTCCACCTGGGTAGTGTCGGATCCAGAAGCACCCTGTGTTTCTTCGACTCACTTCAAAGCGTCACCAGGCCCCTCATTAGGAAGTGGGGAGCCCGGTTTCTCTGGTTCATTCAAAGAGAATAAGGCCAGCTTGTCCTCAAATGATCGATTGGCGGTTTCATCCACCTCCATCAGGTCATTCTCCGCCTGCGTTACAGGTGATAATGCTTCCTGGAAAGCATCAGCTGTCGGAGTCAACCTATCCGGGTCACCGGATAGCTTGGCTGCAGTTACGGAGTCCTCAGCCATGACTGTAGAAATTTAACTCGGGAGTTGAAAACAACTCCTTTCCCGACTTAACGGCGTCAGGTGCCGACACGGAACGGAGCTGCCTTCCTTAGAACCGACTCTGGTGGTTTGCAACGCCTTTTAGCAGTAAATTAGACGACGGACGAAAACTCGTCCGCCCCGATCAACTAATAAAAACAATATGGCGACACGCCAGGTTCCGTGACGTCATTTCCACGCTCATGAGCAGGGTCAGGAGAGGTCAACCGAGACTGGACGCGATGACGTCACAAGACAAAGCACGTGCTACTGACAGAACATAAACAAACTGATTGTTTTTAAGTAATTATCGCTCATGCTGTCGACTCGTCTAGGGATTTGAGTGGAGATTATGGAAAGCTTAAGCTAATCCGCCGGATTATCCGTCCACTTCCCACTGGTACATCATACAGTGACGACAACTAAACCTTTCAGGTCAGTTGTTACCCGTTCCATTTTACACATAAGACATCACACTCGTTGTGTTTACAGGTTAGGTCACTGCGGTCCTCTTGGCGAGACGAGGGCTGCAGCGGATGACTACCCCTTCCTTGGATAGTTCCTTTTCGGACCTGACAACTCAGAAAGCCTTCTCTAAGGATTTCGTAGCCTTCGAAACCCCCTTCCTCTTCTTATTGCTTACACCTGCCAAGACGTTTTTTACACCACCACGCTTAGTCTGTGTTAACACTGGTGATACTTGTTTAGACACCTTTCTAGGCCTACCCCTGCCCCTTTTTGGTATCGGGATCTTTTCCTGGTTACTGATTCGATTCTGATCCAGAATTTTATCAAAACCTTCACCATACATTTCTGTGGAGGTCTCCCTCCCAGACCATTTACTTAGTCGAGTGACATTGGACTTATAGAATCTTAGTCGAGCGACATTGGACTTATAGAATCGACCAAGGTCTGATTTGATGTTCACTGTACAATCACTAATGACTTGGGTCACCCTGAATGGACCATCACAATTAGATGCCAATTTAATATGTCTAAGTGGTTCGTGTAGTCTCAACACACTATCTCTAGTTTTGAATTTTCGCATTTTCAAATCTACATCATACCCTACTTTCTGCCAGCTGGCACTCTTTTCTAAATCAATTCAGACAGATTCATACGCCTTTTTGAATCTGTCTCATAAACATTCAACAAAGACCACATGGCAAGGTAGTTCCGGATCCATACCCACGACCCCGAATAACAGGTCAGCAGGCATTATCAAATCTTCTCCGAACACTAACAGGTTTGGTGAACAATTAGTACTTGAATGTACCATACTGTTATAAGCATGTGTCACAAAATGACACTGCTCGTCCCAGTCATCCATATTTTCATTTACGAGTGACTTCAGGACCTGGATGAGGGTTCTATTGAACCTTTCAACCAATCAATCACTCTGAGGCTGATATGGGTTGGTTCTAGTTTTGCAAATGGCTAGATATTCACACATCCCTCGCCAGAGATTTGATTCGACTTCTCTGCCTTGATCACTGTGCAGCATTTATAAGTGGTACACCAAAGGTCAGTACCCAACCTTTTACAAAGGCTTCCGCACAGGTTATAGCTTTATGATCCGGTAGTGGGAAAACTTTAGTATACTTCGTATAGTAATCACACTACCATCATACAGGTGTAGTGGTTCGTCTCGTTAAGTTAGATTAAATCATAACGAAGAGAGAGAAAAGTTTCCGGGTAGGCAACCGAGCTTTTATTTCAGAGCTTGCGTTACATACGATCACAGCCTCAGAGGACTACATGCTGCTAGTGCATTCGGTTACCCTTTCGGGTAACAACCTGGTTGAGCAGTGGGTAAACCACTACTGAGGAACCTAGGGCTAGGACCAGCCTTATATAGGGGAAAAGCCCGCGAAACTCAGACCGGCCACGTGACGTGTGGCGGACGAGTGGTAGGCCCCCTGGTGTAGTGGATACGAACCCAGAGGCAGGTGCTGCCACCTGCCATCCGGATTCCCCCACCACACCCGAAGGACCTAGGTCTGAGTCTCACGGGTGCATGAACGTTAAAGTGTAAAATACCATACCCCTACACTGCCCCCCTTAGACAATAACTTGGGGGTAATTAAACCGCAGTGTATTAATAACCTAGTAAGTGATTGTTTACAATACTAAAAAGGGGTATTAATTACACTTGCTCGATGTGAAATAGGCTATAGTATAAGACTATCCTATTTCTGAAAAATTATACAATAATAGCATCGAGTGTCGTTCATGTTATTTCCATCACTAGCTTATAACAACCATAAATGATAAATATACAATTATCACAGATTTATAGTAACGTTTTGACAACAGTAGGGTCCTGAAAAGGACCGGTGGTTGTTAACAATGATCGTATTATGGTTATTGAACCCGGAAAAAAAATTTTCGACTTTTTAAATTAACAGCTCTGTCTACTTTACAGAGTGAATTAAATATTAATGATCAGATATGGACAATTAATCTGATACTATATGAACACAATTAGGTATTAACCTGAGTAATACAATACTAAGTTTAGAGAAATCCGTTGGACCTTCTCTTATTTTATAGAAAAATATTTATACTTTTGAGACGCAGCTCAGTTTATACCTTAGTGTTTTATATTTACAAGTTACAGAAGAATTATAGTCTCTTAATATATTGAGACCAGGAATGACCTATATAGACAGTTATAGGTCTAGGATTACCTTAAATAACTTTTAGGATTCGCAGATCCAGTATATTTATAGGTACCCTTATATAATAATATATCTTTATAAAAGATATTATATAGTTATAAATACAATTTTACATACAATATAATAATATCAACAAAGTTACTTGTTTTCATGATTGGAGGATGTAACAGGAGTCGGATGCTGCTGATGGCTTGGTATGGGCGAGCTGAACCCTGATGCCTGAAGTGCTATAGTAAAACTTGTTGGTGGGTGTAGCTAAACCCTGATGCCTGTAGTGCTAGCTAACTGGAGGTTATAGTAGATCCAGTTGTAGACTGTTGATGGACTCTATGGGCGTAGCTAAACCCTGATGCCTGTAGTGCTAGCTCACAAATAGTAGTGGTGTAGTAGTAAATCCGGTTTGTAGTTCAAAAGTCCATATTAGTGTAAATTGTCCATGATTTTATAATAGGCACAGTCATTACATTGTGACACAGTACAATTATGGTGTTTACAGCATTCGTACTCCTCCTCCAGAGTGACTTGTTTGTTTTCTCCTTCTGTTTTCAGTTTCCGGATTAGGGTACAGTTTGGTACCCGAATCAATACGGGTTGGATAAAAAAATGGTTTCTTATCCAACAATGCATGGGTAATAGAACCCCGGGACACACAATTATGTCCGATCTTCATGCAACAGTTTTTTACTGTTCCATGTTCTCCTCGGGTGGCTGGTTTGGACCCGGTTGTTGAGCCAGTGGCTGAACAGGGGGGTTCATACCAGTTCCATCCGTAGGTGCCAATGCGGGGACAGCAGGTGTAAGTTTCACCTTTTGGCGTGCTTCGAACAGCTTCAAAGCATGCTCAGGTGTACCGTCCCAGTTATCCATGATAACTCCGAAGACCTTGAAGAACTTTTGCTGGTTCTTCATGTTCGTTGCTCGTTCTAGGTCGAGCATCTGAGAAGCTGTTTCCTTCTCGGATAGGGCCTCCTGCCGCAGATTAGCAGCTTCCTGCTTATCTTTGGCAACATCCGCTTTGATCTGAGTCGAGATTCGGTTGATCTCTGACTTCTGGATCGCGTCAATACACTGGAGAGTGCTCGACACGGTCCGACGATACATGTCCAGGTGGAGGTTTTCCAGATGGTGCTGTAGCGTCTCAAATTGTTTGCTCTGGATATTGCAAGACAATTTGTCCTCCTTCTTGAAGAAGGTCTCCACTGTCTGGATCAGCTTAGGCCGATGAACCACAGCACCAGGTGGGGGTACCTGACCCTGAGGCTTCGGCTGTGCTCCAGACCCGCTCGCAGTGACAGCTACCTGCGTGTGCGAAGAAGCAACCGCAGTAGTAACCGCACTAGCAGTGGTCGAAGAAGGGCCTTGAGTTGGTAATCCCTGAACCAGGGGCAACCGTGACAATTCCCTTCTAAGGTCTTTGGCCGTCAACAATGGTGCGGGTGGACGTTGTCTCACCACAGCACTCATTGTAGGTCGGGGAGCTTGACCTCCTACTGTCGGCAGTTCCTGCTTGACCCTCCCGTACTGATCAAAGATTTGCATCTCTGGTCCGGGTGGGCCCATAGCAGGGTACTGCTTCGGGTCTTTGACATTCAAAGGCGCGTGTTTCCGGGCGGACTGGCCACTCGGTCCACTGACACCAAAGAATGTCGGGTTCTGTGCACCTCGTGGAGTTGGTGCTCGCCCATAATGGGAAGGAGTTCCAGTAGGAGATGGAAGATGTGGCTTCTTCCTTCCCCCATTTGTCTGTCTCTCCAGCGCCTCCAGTGGTGACCTGGCTCGGCTTGGAGATTCAGACGCCTGTCTCTTCCTATCTGCTACAGAGGGTCCCTGGCGGTAATCCCTGCGGCTTCGGACCTGTTCTCCTGATGGAGTTACATAAGCCCCACCACGACGGCGGGCCTTGTTGCTTCTCCATTCGTTTAACAGATCGTACTCCTCCTGAGCGTACTCTAGTTTGCCGGACCCGGGAGTCTGGGCAAACCGAGCCTTTAGTTTCTGGTTAGTACCAGGAACCGTAGGCGCAAACTGCTTCGTACTCGGTGTGAGGGAAGCCAACTTCTCTGCATTGAGGCCCCTAAGGTTGCCATAGAGTTCGGAGTGAATTTTCATCACCCGATCTATGGCTGCCTCCAGGCCCTCTCCATGCGAAGTCACATAGTGCCGGACCATGTCTCCGCGTCGGGGGGTGACACATCCTGTGCATTTAGCACATTTCTTGCCAACCTCTCGGTCGCAGACATATTCCGGCCTCTGGTGCATATGAACCTCCACGAGATGACGAAGGAACGCGTCTTTCTCGATGAAGAATTCAACCTCACCCTCACTTTGAGTACAACGTTGGAAGGGACAATCCTTACGACCCTCCCCGTAGTACTCATCTAGAGCAAACTTGAGCTTGCCCTTCTGGTCATAATTGTACAGACCATTGGGCGAATTCTTAACGAATTCCCAATAGATCCAGTACATATTGGCCGGCTTTCTATCAGAGAGCTTCTTGCGAAGCCACTCCTCCATATCTTCCTGCCTCTCACAGGTGATCCGAGGGGGCAGTCTCCATACGGATTTACTCCCCTTCAGGTGTCCCCTGTGTAGAGGAATGAAGTCGGCAAAGTTGCTATTGGCGTTAGCCCAGATAGCAGCCTCTTGCTCGTCAGTCGGAGTGACATCCACAACTGGGTCAACCGGCTCCTCTCCCTCCGGGTCGGATGGTACATCCACAGGTTGCACAACGGGTTGTTGACCCGCGAGGACCTGGGCTGCAGCATCTTGAGCGTCTCCACTCAAATCGGCCATTACGTCGTGTAGCTTGACGATTGGCACACCGAGCTCAACTTTTACGGTTGGGACAGCCGGTTCAGCTTCTGTATTATCAGCTTGAACGTCTACCTCGATAGGTTCAGGTTTGCGTTGGTCAACCTTCTTCTTATTCCTCCTGCGGGATCTGCCGTTAGTAGAAGTGCCAGGCTCGGATGCGTCCGTCTCATTGCCGGAGACATCCGAAGCCTTAGCGCCCTTCTTATTGGCCGAGCGTGGAGACACCCGACGGGTTCGGGTACTGTCGTCCACACTCGTGCTGGTAGAGGGTTCGGTTCCTGACCGCTTCCCTTTACCCTTACCTTTGGTGGGGGTTGTTTTACCCTTTCCACCAGCTGCTTTCTCCTTTACTTGCTCAGTCTTCGTAGGGGTAGACTGAGCAGTTTTAAGGGAAACATCTGCATCAGGTAGGGCCTTCTCAGGTACTACCGCTGCGCCTCCCAAGGTGGGAGCTTCAGCAGGAGACATGAGACGGTCCATCCGATCGGCCATCTTGGCTGTTACTTGCACGGGTGCGGGTCCGGGTACTAACTCCGGATGCGCCAGTGCATACTGTCTCTCCAATAGACGTACTACGAGGTCTTGTATTACCCCGAGTCTGTCTAGTGGAGACACACCAATACGGGCCTCTTCTGCCTCAATGGTTTGAGACGTAATAGGGACCCCTGGACAGTAATCCACAACAGCGTTACCTGCTGCTTCATACTCATCCGCTGTGCTTAACAGTAGGATCTGGTCTCTGTCTATGTATCTAGAGACCTCATCTGCCTTGACACCGGTGTAACCCGTTTTGTCAGACACATAGGAAGGCCTATAAGAGGTATTCCTTCGGAAAGCCATTTCTGCGTCCCAGACGGCTTTACGAAACCATAAGTGGACTACCAATCCTTTGGCCATCTGATGGTAATCCATCAACCAGGACTCCGGAAAGGTATTAGCCCACTGCGGATGAGCACATTCCCAGATTGCGTTGACAACACGCTCGTCAACCTCTCTGGGCGTCCCATAACAGGTGGGTATCAGCATTTCCTCGGAAATTGCTAACATCCGTCCGTCATATGGACCGGCTACATCATGCCATTCGGGACTGTCTGGGAAGGGCAGCTCTAGGTGCATTGGCCTGTCAACCGGAGAAGCAGGTCCCAAAGCACCGAATGAGGTACTCCCACCAAGACGGGGCGGCAGTTGAGGGGGAGGTGGCATCAGAGCCCTGTCAAGAGACTGGGCTCCTGCCGGTTCTCCACTCAAACCTTCGGATGGAGGGGCTACATAAGGCTCACCTACATCAATTTGTTGTTGAACGCCTCGGCGTTCAGGACTAACTTGTCTGGAGTTGTCGGATGCGTCGTAGAACGATTCTACGTCGCTATCGTCTACTCCAGAGAAGTACTGATCAACATTCATTTGTTGATCCATTTGATCACAATCAGCATCGTATTGCTGATCGTCGTATGTATAAGTGGGACTCTTGGGAGAACCACTTCCATACTCTGGCGGGGTGCTGGCACCGGCACCGCCGCCAAGACGGACGGCCTCTTCTGCCATCGACAGAAGTGGCTGTTCGGGGATAAAATATCCCAATCCACCGGATAAGCAGTGAGTACTGCTTACCCAGTGAAAGGCGGGTGCCTTTTAACGAGGGCACACCTCGGAATATGGCTGTCACGGGCTATCAGACTCCAACAAGAGCAAGACCACCCTCGGCCACGTCTTCTTCCTTCGCAGGAATAAGACAATATGGCGGGATACTCGAACTTGAATCGCTGCGCATGATCAAACCGGCGCCTCACGTGACCATTCGAAAATGGGTCAACAACTTTCCCGCGTGCCCTTAATTAGGTCACGCGCCCTTACATAAAAACAATACAATACCCGATCGGTCGTCCGTCCGTACTCAGGGTTCGACTATGACAATTCGCTAGGTATTCTGGAGTTTATGGATAGCATAAGCATATCCACCGGATTATCCGTCCAAAACCATGGGTTCATTGTCATAGGACCTTTTCCAGAGACTCTTGACCGGCTCAAATATACATTGAACTAGGTTACAACATATAACAGTACACAGTACAGGACAACACACTCGTTGTGTTAACAGGCTAGGTTACGGCAGTCTGTAGCAACCTTGGACTGCGTCTAAGAGGTTTTGAGGCCTCTTTTATTGACCTGGTATCCATAAGAGCCTTTTCCAAGGTCTTCTTAGCCTTAGAGGGACCTTTCCTCTTATTTTTACCTGCGCCTGCCGAGACTTTTTGTATCTTCCCCTGCTTTCCGGATGTTACGACAGGGGGCACCACCCTCTTCGGGTCTGCAACCTTCCGTGGCCGCCCGGGTCCTCGCTTTCGGGTCGGTACCACTTCGAGTTGCTTAACACGACTCTGTTCCATTACTTCCAATAGACCATCGCCGTACATTTCGGTGGAGGTATCCCTCCCCCTCCATGGGCGTAGTCTCGCTACATTTGACTTGTAACATTTACCAAGCTGTGATTTAATAATCACTGTGCAATCACTAATAACCTGAGTTATAGTGAAAGGTCCATCCCAATTACTGGCTAATTTCAGGTTAGCTAGAGGTTGGTGTAGACGCAGTACTCTATCCCCTAGATTAAAAAATCTAGCTTTTAGACCTGTGTCATAGCCAACTTTCTGCCAACGCGCAGTTTTCTGCAACTCGTCTCTAACCCTCTCATAGGCTTGTTTGAAATTATCCCGTAGGGATTCTACAAACATCACCTGGCAAGGGGCTTCCGGATTCATTCTTATTACGCCGAACACCAAATCGGCTGGCATAATCAAATCCTCTCCAAAAACGAGGAGATTAGGAGAACAGTTTGTGCTCGAATGCACAGTGCCATTATAGGCATGTACCACGAATTCACATTGTTCATCCCAATCATCCATCTGCTCATTTACCAGAGACTTCAATACTTGGATCAAAGTCCTATTGAATCTCTCTACTTGTCCATCGCTCTGTGGTCTATAGGGATTAGTTCTTGTCTTGCAGATCGCCAGACAATTACACATCTCCTGCCACAGACTAGACTCAAATTCTCTGCCTTGGTCACTATGTAACATGAGTGGGACACCTAGGTGCAGCACCCACCCTTTTACAAAGGCCATAGCACAAGTAACAGCCTTATGATCCGGTAAAGGGAACACTCGGGTGTACTTGGTATAATAATCAGACACGACCATCATACACGTGTTGCCACTAGGAGTGGGGGGAATCCCACTAATAATGTCAACAGCTATTCTAGCAAACCTTACACCAAACAGTTCCTGGGATAATGGCAGCTTGCCTAACCCGGGTCCTGGTTTGTTCTTACAGCACTCGGGACAGGTCTCCACCCATCGGGTGAGATCTGTACTCATGCCGGGCCAATAGTATCGTCTGGTCAGACGTTCTAGAGACCTTTTCTTTCCAAAGTGCCCACTAGTTCTATGTCCATGACAGAAATACATAATATCTCGTCGCATAGCACTAGGTATGACAACTTGCAAGGTTTTGTTCCTATTAGAATGGTTCTTCCATCGAAACAGAATACCATCCCGGACTTTTAGCTCGGCCCATTGAGCTAAGAATCGTCTCATCTCTCTGTTCTCCAATGACACTACGGGTCTTGGGGGACAGATACCCTGATTAAGGAATTTAATCAAACGTGATGTGACTGCATCAGACTTCTGGAACTGCCTGATGGTCTCCAAGGACCAATTCAAGACATGTTCCGGATGGGTTTCGAATGGAACTCGAACCCCTGCCAACACAGCATTGTGTGCTCCACAATCAGTGCACTCAGCATTTGCACATTTCCTCACTGGGATTCTAGACAAAGCATCTGCATTCAAATGCTTTGCCCCGGCTCGGTGTTCAATCTGGCTGTGATTTAGACCGAATTCGGATAGGTGCGCTAACCAGCGACCTATCATCCCCTCTGCATCTTTGAAGTTCAATAACCATCTGAGGGAAGAGTGATCAGTCCGTAGAGTGAAATCACTCCCCCACAAAAAGTGCTTGAACTTCTTCGTATAGACCACCACAGCCAACAACTCACGTTTAGTGGTACAATAGTTTCTTTGAGATTTACTCAACGTGTTACTAGCGAAGGCTATAGGAACTTCGACCCCATCCTGGACCTGAGAAAGGGCGGCTCCTATGCTTTCATTACTAGCATCAGTATCTAGAATGAAATGATCATTCTCCGTGGGGTATCTCAACACAGGTGTGATAGCAAACAAATCCTTTATTTTCATAAAGGCCTCGTCTTGCTCGGGTCCCCAAGGGAATCGTTCCTTTCTGATCCCGGGTGTCCAGTGGGACAAACTCTGGATAGGAAAGGCAACCCTTGAATATCCTGGGATAAAGTCCCGGTAGTAGGAACAGAATCCGAGGAAGGACCTAACTTCTTTCGCATTCGTGGGTGCTTGCCAATTTGACACGGCATCCAGTTTCTCCGGATCGGCTTTAATCCCTTCATTCGAGATTATTCGCCCCAAGTAATTAATAGATCTTTTGAAAAGATCGCACTTCTTGGGTTTCAGCTTCAAACCATTAGTTATGATCCTTTCCAGGACCATACCTAAATTTTCCAAGCATTCTTCGTAAGTCTTTCCAAAGACAATCACATCGTCTAGATAGACGAGACATTTCTTCCATAAAAGGTCACTTAATAAAGTTTCCATCATGGCTTCAAATGTCGCCGGTGCATTGCACAATCCAAACGGCATCACATTATACTGGAATAATCCAATATGACTGGAAAAGGCCGTCTTCTCCATATCTTTCGGATGCATACCCACTTGCCAGTACCCGGATTGTAAGTCTAGAGAGCAATACCATTGCTTACCTCCAAGGGAGTCTATAGTCTCATCGATCCGTGGTAAGGGATATGAATTCTTCTTGGTCATACCATTCAATTTCCGGTAATCTATGCAGAAACGGATGCTACCATCTTTCTTGGTCACCATGCACACAGGGCTAGACCAAGGACTGGTTGATGGAATTATTACATCCTGTTCAAGCATTTTAGCTATCTCCTCCTCAGCTACCTTTTTTTTGGCTAGTGGGAGTCTTCTATAAGGAATCTTAAAAGGTTCATTCTCACCAGTGTCAATCGTATGCAGTACTTTATCGGTACGCCCCAATTGTTCACTCGGTGCTGCAAAAGCTTTACGGTACTTGTACAACAAGTCAGTTAGAGCTTCACGTTGTTCATCACTTTCTACATGGCTTTCGGCTACTAGAGTGTCTAGTTCCGGGCTCCTTTCGGGTGAGGAAGGGGCTCCGGGTGCCGAAACATGTTTACAGTCTTCTATCAATTCGGATAAGACAACCGATCCAAGGATCGTATCCTTCTGTACATAGACAGTCTTGTTACCGGTATTGGATATAGGAACCACCGTCCAAGCAGCGTTAGCTACTAGAACATCAGCGGATTCCAATCCGATACTTGACAACATGGCCATGTCTGGCTCTACAACTCCAGTTTTTCCTGAAAACTGTCTGTCCGCTCGACATAAGACATCACAGGCTGTGCCTGGTGGTATCTTAACAGTCTGGGCTACACTGGCTACACTGCTTACTTGCCTAAGTACACATTGTACTTCGAGATGGTACGGGTCTCTCACTTCCAATATTCCCCTCTGGGAATCTAACCTTGCTCCATATAATGCAGCAAAATCCAGACCGAGTATACCATCATCCGCGATGTTCGCCACAGTAGGGGTAAGGATGAAGTCCTTATCTTCCTGTAGACTGAACCTCATACATGTTCTACCGAACGTTTGTATCATGCTACCGTCGGCCGTACGAGCATTTCCTTCCGTTGTGAAAGTTTCATGATTCGTAGGCAAAAGATCGTAGAATCTCTTAGCAATACAGGAGTGGCTAGCACCCGTATCGACAAGAAACTCAGCGGATCTACCACTCACAGATACAACTGCGTACCACCTCCTACCTTTCAAGTAGGTAGGACTACTTGCATACTTAGCAAGTTCCGTCTTAGCGCCGAGGTCAAATCCACATCCCTTTAAGAATTCGAGACAAGGATGACCCGGGGGGAACTGGGCACACCCCACCCTGGCCAACTCATTGGCCGCTCCCTCTGGACTGATATCGGGTTTCCCCTCTGTGTTCTTCTGCCGGTTCTTGACACCTGGTGTACTATCAGTCTCCCCAGCCTCATGAGTAAGGAACTGATCAGGCTCCTTAGCTTCACTGCTGGGCGAAATCGCTAGAGGATTCTTGCCAGTACCGCAAGCTGCGATAGGCTGGCAGTCATGGCAATCACTCACTCTGGGGGTAATCCGGTTGCCATTGTGGACACCCCCTCTCAGTTTTCCTTCTTCACTGAGTCCTCCTTACCCGGATTGCTCCGGTAACGAGTGTTTCTATAAACTGGCTTATCTGCCTCACACTCGGCAGCATAATGCCCAGTTTCCTGACATCGGAAGCATGTCACAACAGTCCTATCAGGCTTAGGCCTCCTAAGATTTTCAGTAATCTTCTTTACCAAATTGTTAACCAGGTCCTCTGATAAAGAAGGACCCGTCGTGGGTTTGGTATCGGGTTGAGTCACAGGAGGTTTAGAAGTGATCACTTTCTCCTTGACGTAACCCGGTTTCTTTCCCCAGTTCCGGTTGTACCGGGGGTTCCCTTGGCCAATGGCCCCAACGTTTTCATCTTCGTCAGGTTCCCCTGATTCGGATGAATCGGTTTCGGGTATTCCCTCCGGGATTATCATTGCTGACATCCGTTGGGGTACCTTCCCGGCAAAGATACGGGCCTTTCGATCATAATGATCTAGGGACTGGAACAAATCTGTCAAAGAGGCATCATTCTTCCAAGCTTCACAGGCTACTGTCCTGTGTTCTTGATTCCGCAATCCTTCAATGAATTGTTTAAACATCTCATCTAGGAAGCATTCATCATCTAGTCTCCATTGAGGTCTGGCTTTATGCAACAGTCGTTGACATTCTAAGCCGAACACTTTGGCAGACTCCTTGGGCTTCTGTGTTCTTTTAGTGAACGTCAGCCAAGGGTCTTCTCCAACTATATTCCCATATAAATATGAAGCAATCTCTATGAGTTCATCATACTTCATATGGGCTGAGAGTCCTGTTATTTGAGAATCTCTCCATTGTTCCACGGCTCCTTTTCCGTCGCCTTCCTTTAACCAGCATACTAAATAAGGCAGAGCTTCCGCTTTACCCCATCCATTGCAGTTAAAGACATCCGCGCAGCCTTGATACTCCTCCTTCCAAGGGTTCTTGGCATTAAAGGGGGTAGGTATCTTAGCTACTCTACGAGCCAGATTCGTGGATCCAGTAAGGGTTAAACCCTTACTCCATTCCATGATCTCCGTATCGTCCAGACCTTGATTGTAACAATCAACACCTAAGTTAGCAATCGCTGCATTAGAATCATGCAGCGCTTGTAACCCTGGAGAAAGAGATACTCGGCGACTGAGTCTCTTTTTCCTTGGAGGATTCGTACCATATGTACTTCCAAAGCCTCCGGATGGTGGTCCTCCTCCACCTCCTGATCCCCCTGCTCCGTATGGAGGCACCTGTGAAAAGGTGTATCCACTGGTTTGGGGAGCCGGCCCTGGACCATTGGTGGGTTGTGTATTTCCACCAAAGCTAAAGAAACCACTATTGGGATTAGTGTTTCCTCCTGTTCCATACGACTGATTTCCATTATTGAAACCAGTCCCACTGGCAGAGGGTCTGCTCCTGGAACGATCGCTTGAGGGTCCGGATCCTTGATCACATCCGGATTGCCCCCCAGCTGTACTGGAACCTCCGGGTGCTCGTCCGGTTGTTCCTCCGGACGTGTTCCGGGTGTTACCATTGGACGGATTCGTTCCTGTTTGGGACTGATTCCATCCATACTGGGCATACGGGCCATTTGGTCCCCCTAAAGGTGACTGTTGTGGCCATCCGCCGTCAAAGGTGGAGCTTCCTGCCGAGCGGCTTTGTTTAGCTCCACTCGCAGAATTATCCCCTTTATTTCCCGTACCTAGACCAAGAGGTATAGAGGTATTATCTGTAAATCTAACCTGATGACTCTTTACTCCTTCATAACGAGGTACAGTTGTCTCTGTTACCCCGTCATTGCCCCTCAAAGAGAACATCTGGTTACTTGTCGTGTTTAGGGCAATTCCTGAAACAGTGAAGTCTGATTCAAGAGTGCCTACTGCACGACCAGTATCTTCTAGATACTTTGACATCTGGATAGCTTTAGCCTCCAGTTCGGAATAATCATCCATCATTTTAGTCTGTTTAACAGCCAAATCTGTGGATTCGCGTATCAATTGATCTTTGAGTTTTTCATGCTCATCGGTCTGTTTTTGGTACGTTTCCCGAGCATCTTTGAAGGCTGATTCTATTTTCTTCAGCTCTTCTTGATACTTGCCGTAGGCCGATTGAGTTGAATTTAACTCTTGTTTAGTTCTATTCAACTCATCATACGAGGCTCTGTATTCCAGATCCGCCGTATATAGTGCATCACGATACTGTTCGTGCTGGAGTTGAAAATCTTGCTTTTCTTTCTCCATCTGATCCAACAACAATTGTTGTTGGCGTCTACAACTCTGATCGTAATCGAGACGTTCCGATATCAACTGTTTGTTTTCAGTCAGAATCTTGTCTCGGGTTCCGGTCAGTGTAATAAGATCCTTCTGGATCTTCTCGTATTCAGCTCTCATGTCTTCAAGCTCGTCCATTTTGTTCTTTTCGAATCCACATTTTTGGTGTTTAATTCGAGAACTGTATGGAGTTTCAAACATACCTGCACTAGGCTTTGGTACCTCAAATGGTAATTTACCAAATTGAGCAGTACTTTTATGCATTGGTGCAGGTTTCGAAGTACCTCCTGGCATGAATAAGGAGTCTCCAAATTCATCCAGTTCATGATGTAAGTTTCTTCTTACATCTTCTAACCCATCAGGGTAGTGTTCTAGTGGATCCCTCCACTCCGTACCTTGGGGTGGTGACTTGATTTCACCATCCTCCATCGGGGAGTCTAGCTCACGATTTGAGCCATTTCCCCTAACTGGGCTCAGCTCAGTCATTTCTGACTGCGCTTACCCGAAGACCAACTGGTCACGGCACCAGTGTAGTGGTTCGTCTCGTTAAGTTAGATTAAATCATAACGAAGAGAGAGAAAAGTTTCCGGGTAGGCAACCGAGCTTTTATTTCAGAGCTTGCGTTACATACGATCACAGCCTCAGAGGACTACATGCTGCTAGTGCATTCGGTTACCCTTTCGGGTAACAACCTGGTTGAGCAGTGGGTAAACCACTACTGAGGAACCTAGGGCTAGGACCAGCCTTATATAGGGGAAAAGCCCGCGAAACTCAGACCGGCCACGTGACGTGTGGCGGACGAGTGGTAGGCCCCCTGGTGTAGTGGATACGAACCCAGAGGCAGGTGCTGCCACCTGCCATCCGGATTCCCCCACCACACCCGAAGGACCTAGGTCTGAGTCTCACGGGTGCATGAACGTTAAAGTGTAAAATACCATACCCCTACACAGGTATTATCATTAGCGGTTGTATTAAACCCATCGATGAAATCTACTCCGACTCGAGCAAATCCTACTCCAAACAACTCCTGGGATAGGGGAAGTTTACCCATTCTGGGTCCTGGTTTGTTTTTACCATAATCCGGGCAGGTAGTAATCCATCTTTGCAGGTCACGTGACATGCCGGGCCAATAGTATTTTTTGGAAAGACGTGCTAATGAGCGTTTCCTTCCGAAATGACCACTGGTCCGATGGCCATGGCAATAATACATAATGTCATGCCTCATAGCATGTGGTATAACCACTTGTAGGAGTCTCTCACCATTATTACATGGCTTCCAACAGTATAACACGCCTTTCCGGACTTCAAGCTCGGTCCATTGAGCAAGAAACCTCATTTTTTGGTTTTCCAGGGAGACCATCAGTCGGACTGGACATATTCCCTTTGGTACCAATTGCAGTAGCTGTGCAGTTATCAAGTCAGCTTCTTGGAACTGTCGTATGTGATCCATAGACCATTCCAATATGCTGGCAATCCGGGTTCGGAAGGTCTTCGAATCCCAGCCAAAACTGCTCTATGAGCCCCACAGTTAGTACAATCCGGATTGTCACATTTCCGAATTGGTATCCGAGACAAGGCATCTGCATTAATATGCTTCACTCTGGGTCTATGCTGAATCTGGCGATTCCAGCCCATATTCGGACAAATGGGCTAGCCATCGGCCTAGCACCTTTTAGCATCTCGGAAGTTCAATAACCATCTTAAAGAGGAATGATCCGTACGTAAAGTAAAGTCAGTTCCCCACAAGAAATGTTTGAACTTCTTAGTGTATACTACTACCGTAATCTCCCGTGTATAAGGCGCATCTTATACGCCAAACAAAATGCTGCTGAGTCTTATACGTGGGAGGGACATTGCCTTGAGTTTGGGGTGCGCCTTATAGGGGGGTATTTTTACTATAGAACAGTACTAAATTAGCAAAAATCTGCCCTTAGAGGTGCGCCTTATACATGGACTTGCATTCTCTGAGTTGTGGGTGCGCCTTATACACGAGCTGCGCCTTATACGCGGGAGATTATGGTACTGCTAACAGCTCTCGCTTAGTTGTGCAGTAGATACGTTGAGTTCTACTCAGTGTATTGCTAGCAAAAGCTATAGGTACTTCTTTTCCCTTCTGGACCTGTGATAGAGCAGCAGCAATGCTATCATTACTAGCAAGTGTATCCAGTATGAAATGATCTGTTTCATTGGGATATTGCAATACGGGAGTACTTGTGAACAGATCCTTTAGCTTTCGAAAAGCAGAATCTTGTTCATGGGTCCAAGGAAATCTATCCTTGCTACTTTCTGGAGTCCAGTTAGCTAAAATTTGCAAAGGATAACTGACTCTAGAATAATTAGGGGTGAATTCCCGATAATAGGAACAGAATCCTAGAAATGACCTTACTTCTTTAGGTGATTTAGGTCTACTCCAATTCGTAACTGATTCTATTTTCTCAGGATCAGCTTTTATCCCATCCGAAATGATACGGCCCAGATAATTTATGGACTTTTTGAACATATGGCATTTCTTAGGTTTCAGTTTGAGACCATTAGTACAGTGGCCCACAAGGGTCAAATTGAAGTTGGAGCAAAGAGTTGACTTTCACAAAAAAAGTTAAAGTCCAAAAGCAAAATCAATGTTCAAAGTCAATTTCATTTCATTGCTGTCAAGCTGTCAAGGTGTCAACTCATGAATGCAAACCCACTTGTGACAGGTATCTTTTGGCTTTGCATGGTACACTCTATGTCTTTGTATATGTCTATACCAGCAACTACTGGGTAGCTATTGGTTCCCTCACACAATAACTGATGGTTCCATACCAAGTAGCTGCTGGTTCCAGCATCCCATAACTGGTGGTTCCCACCCACTGTAACTGGTGTTTCCACACCAATCAGCTACTGATACTGGATCCCATACCAAGTAGCTGCTGGTTCCCACACCCAGCACTTGGTAGTCCCATACACATTAGTTGCTGTTTCCTGTACCCAGTACATGCTGGTTCCCACATACAGTAGCTACTGCTTCCCACATCAGGTAGCTGCTGGTTCCCATATATACTGGTTCCTAACCTAAGTAGTTGCTAGATCCCACACCCTTGCTGGTTCTTGTACCCAATACCTGCTGGCTTTCACATAGAGTAACTGGTAGTGGTTCCCACATCCATTAGATGCTGGTTCCTGCACTCACTACCTGCTGGTTCCCAAATAGAGTGCCTGCTGGTTCTCACATCAGGTAGCTGCTAGTTCTGAAAACAGTAGCTGTTGGTTCCCATACAGTAGCTACTTGTTCCCATATCCAGTAGCTGCTGGTTCCGATATAGAGTAGCTACCGGTTCCCATTCCTAGTAGCAAAAGAGTGATCTGGATAAATTCTGGATGAAAAAGGTCATATAAGTCAAAAATGGGCAAATTGGGAAAGTTGCGTGAAACTAGGTCATAAGCAGTCAAGATAGTTAAAATTTGTCGAAATAGGTCAAATTGGTTCCAAGTAGGTAAAATTGAATGAAATTAGGTCAGACTAGGATAAATTATGTCAAATTGGTTGAAAATGGGTCAATCAGGTCAAATTCTATCAAATTAGGTCAACGGTGGTAAGAATAGATCACATTGGTCAAAATTAGGTCCAGTAGGTCAAAGTAGGCTAAGGTAGGTCAAATATGGCGAAAATAAGTCAATTTGGTTAAATGTGGGTCAAGGAGGTTAAATCAGGTCAAATATGGTAAAAGTAGGTCAAATTGGTCAAAGGTAGGTCAGTAGGTCAAATCAGGCTAAGATAGGTCAAATTAGGTCAAATAATGGTGAAAATAGGTAAAATTGTTCAAAAGAAGGTCAATTAGGTAAGGATAGTTCAAATTAGGTCAAATATCTTAAAATAGGTCAAATCAGTCAAAAGTATCATGATTAGGTCAAAGTAGGTTAGAATGGGTCATATTAGGTCAAATTTCGACATAATTTGACCTAAATGACCTACTTTTACCTATTTCCAGCATATTTGACCTTACTTCACCTATCATACCCTACATTTTGACAAAATTGACCTACTTTTGACCAATTTGATCTATTTCAACCATATTTGATCTATCCTGACCTTATTGGACCCAATTGACCTACTTTTGATGAATATGACCTGTTTTCACTATATATGACCTTAATTGACCCATCCTGACCTAATTGACCTACTTTTGACCGATTCGACCTATTTTCACCATGTTTGACCTAATTTGATTTACTTTGACCTATTTCGACCTATTTCTGACCAATTTGACTGGTTTTCACCAAATTTGACCTAATTTGACCTATCCTACCCTTATTGACCTACTTTTTACCAATTAGACCTATTTTCACCCTATTTGACTTAATTTGAACTATCCTGACATTATTTATCTTTTTTTGACCAATTTGACCTAATTTTACCATATTTACTCTAATTTGTCCTATCCTACCCTATTTGACCTGCTTTTCACCAATTTGACATATTTTTCCAGCATATTTGACCTAATTTGACCTATCCTACCCTTATCGTTTCCTTTTCACAATTAGACCTAATTTCACCCTATTTGACTTAATTTCAACTATCCTGATATTATTTATCTACTTTTGACCAATTTGACCTAATTTCGCCATATTTACTGTAATTTGTCCTATCCTACCCTATTTGACCTGTTTTTTACCAATTTGACATATTTTTCCAGCATATTTGACCTAATTTGACCTATCCTACCCTTATCGACCTACTTTTTATCAATTTGACCTAATTTCACCCTATTTGACTTAATTTCACCTATCCTGACCTTATTGACCTCCTTTTGACCAATTTGACCTATTTTCACCATATTTACTCTAATTTGTCCTATCCTACCCTAATTGACCTGCTTTTGACCAATTTGGCCTATTTTCACCATATTTGACATAATTTGACCTATGCTACCCGAATAGACATACTTTTGACCAATTTGACCTATTTTCACCATATTTACTCTAATTTGTCCTATCCTACCCTAATTTACGTGTTTTTGACCAATTTGGCCTATTTTCACCATATTTGACATAATTTGACCTATGCTACCCGAATAGACATACTTTTGACCTATTTTCACCATATTTACTCTAATTTGTCCTATCCTACCCTAATTGACCTGCTTTTGACCAATTTGGTCTATTTTCACCATATTTGACATAATTTGACCTATGCTATTTGACCCATACTTTTGAAAAAAATGTGACCTATTTTCAACATATTTGACCTAATTTGACCTATCCTGACCCAATTGACTTATTTTGACAGCTACTCTTTTAAGAACTCGCAATTACCTGATGTAGGAGCCAGCAGGCACTCTATTTGGGAACCAGCACCTAATGGATGTGGGAACCACTAGCAGCTACTCTATGTGGAAGCCAGCAGGTACTGGGTGCAAGAACCAGCAAGGGTGTGGGATCCAGCAGCTACTTGGGTTAGGAACCATTTTATATGGGAACCAGCAGCTACTGGATGTGGGAACCAGCATGTACTGGGTACAGGAAACAGCAACTAATGTGCATGGGAACCACCAAGTGCTGGGTGTGGGAACCAGCAGCTACTTGGTATGGGATCCAGTGCCAGTAGCGGATAGGTGTGGAACCGCAGTTACAGTGGGTGGGAACCACCAGTTACAGGATGCTGGAACCAACAACTACTTGGTGTGGAACCATCAGTTATTGTGTGAGGGAACCGATAGCTACCCAGTAGTTGCTGGTATATACTTTGTTCATATAGAAAGACATAGAGTGCACCATGCAATGCTAAAAGATACCTGTCACAAGTTGGTTTTCATGAGTTGACACCTTGACAGTTTGACAGCAATGAAATGAAATTGACTTTGAACATTAATATTGGTTTTGGACTCTAACTTTTTTTTGTGAAAGTCAACTCTTTACTTCAACTTCAATTTGACCCTTGTGGGCCACTGTACATTAGAAATAATCCGTTCTAACACCATCTTAAGATTATTAGAGCATTCTTCGAATTTTTTTCCGAATACTATTACATCATCAAGGTATACAAGACATCTTTTCCACAACAGGTCACTCAAAAGTGTTTCCATCATTGCTTCAAATGTTGCGGGTGTGTTACACAAACCAAACGGCATTACGTTATTTTGAAATAATCCAATATGACTTGAGAACGCAGTTTTCTCCATATCGGCAGGGTTCATCCCTACCTGCCAGTAACCCGACTGTAAGTCGAGGGTACAAAACCAACTATTACCTCCTAGTGAGTCTATCATCTCATCTTCGAGGCAGTGGATACGAATTCTTTTTCGTCACCCCATTTCACTTTCTGTAATCTATACAGAATCTGATGGTACCGTCTTTCTTGGTTACCATACATACAGGACTACTCCATGGACTATTAGACAGTACTATCACGTCCTGATCCAACATCTTAGTGATTTCTTCTTCAGCCACTCGCTTCTTGGCCAAAGGTAACCGTCTATAGGGAATCTTAATCGGTTCTGCTTCCCCAGTATCTGTTCTATGCACTACCCTAGTCGTCTTACCTAATGATTCACCAGGTTTGGCAAAGGCAGTTTTATATTGGTGGAGGAATTCAAAAATTCTTTCTGGTGTTCCGGATCTTCTAATGGAGTATCTTCATAAAACTTCTGGAGGTCATCTGAGATATTTTCTGTATCCGTTACTTTAGGCAGTTTCAAATTACTATTCGTAACTGTTTCGGAAAGCGTGACACTCCCAAAGACGTGTCCTTTCTTCAAGTAGATAGCCTTGGCCCCGTATTGGAAACCGGTACTACTGCCCAGGATGCATTTGCTACCATAGTGTCCACGGAAGTTAATCCGATACTAGACAGGGTAACTACATCCGGTTCTATTACTGCAGCCTTGTTTCGCATTACGGGATCACTCCTTAAGAGCACGTCACAGGCTACCCCTACGGGGATCCGGACAATATGTGCCACACTTGCCATACTACTTACTTGTCTCAGTACACATCGCACCTTTACAGGATACGGGTATTTCACACTCAACTCTCCTCATTGTGGTTCCAATACTACACCATACAGGGAGGCGAAATCCACCCCAAGTATCCCCTCATCTGATATGTCTGCAACAGTGGTACTCATAACATAATCATGCATTCCATTTAGTTGCAATTTCACACAAGTTCTACCATACGTTCGCATTCTACTGCCATCGGCCGTCTGAGCATTTCCTCCCGATAAGAGAGTATCATGTTCGTCCGGGATAAGATCGTAGAATTTCTTGGAGACACAGGAGTGGCTAGCACTGGTATCAACGAGGAACTCAGCGGGTCTTCCGTTAACAGTAAGGCCAACATACCACCAGCCTTCCATTTAAAAGAGAAGGCGTGTCCGTGACGATAGGAATGTCATTGTTCACACCAGGGGGTCAATCCACATCCTTTTAGGAATTCCAGACAAGGATGACCCGGGGGTAGGTGGGCACTACCAACCCCGGCTAATTCATAGCCGCCTACCTCTTCACCGATATTGAGTTTCCCCTGTGCTCCCTGGGCACCTGGTATATCGGGTTCCCTAACCTTTCGGCTTCCTGTGACCATGCCGGTGTTAGGCGAATCTGCTATTATATGCAAACTTTCATCACGGATGGTGATATCAGAGCAAGAATTGTCATAGGGATCCCCTTGCCTGCCCGTGGAGGGACCCCTTTTTAGTTTTCCTCTGTATTTACACCAGAAAAACTTCCCTGCCCCCTGGGAACATGTTTCTCGGCCGTACATTCGGCTGCATAATGCCCTAAGATCTGACACCTAAAACACCTTCTCTGGGATTTATCCACTTGGGGCCTCCTCAGAGCATCAGTTAATCATGCAACTAGCGTTTCTACCAAATCAGTAGGGGCAGCTGCAGCCGCCACAATAGGTGTGGTAGGAGCGACATTATGACTTACCGGGGGTGAACCGACTACTGTTTTACTCAAACTGGGCCCCCCTTTTCCTTTCGGACCTACTTTACGGTACCGCTTCTGGCGGTAGTATTTTCCGGTTACATGCACCAAACCAATATATTCTCCATTATTGTCGGAAACATATTCCTCATCATGATTAACATCCTGAAGCTCCAAAGAGCCAACTGGAATGGTTCAGAACCTTTACAGATGTCTCGCCGTATTGTAGCGGGGCTGCCAGCAACAGATTCGGTGCTAGACCCACCAACCTTTTTTTCATATTATAACCATCTATGGCTATGAAGAGGTCGCTGAAGGATGTCTCATCCTTCTATGAATCCCAGACTACTTGTTTGTGGTCCGGTTTTCGCAATCCACTGTAGAATTGTGTAAACAATTCCTGCAGATAGCAATCATCATCATGGGCCCAATTCGGGGGTGCTTTTGACAGTAAATCCTGTAGTTCTAATCCAAAGACTTTGTGAGACTCCTTGGGTTTCTGGGTCCTCTTTTTAAAGCTAACCCATGGATCTTCTCTTACGATAGAGCCAAATAGGTACCGGATATTCCATATGCTGCTCTCCATTGGTTAAGAGCTACTTTTCCGCCTTTATTTAACCAACAAATTAGGTAGGGTAAAGCTTCTTCTTTCGTCCAACCACTGCAGTTGACTTCATCAACGAATGCCTGATACCTATCCTTCCATGGATCATTCGAATCATAAGAAGGAGGTATCCTTGCTTGCCTACGAGCGGGGTTATTACACCCTCGTAGTCTGTCAGCTTCTCGCATGCTCCAGTCCATGACTTCCATGCCATTCGCACCCTTCTGGTAGCAGTCAATACCCAAATTTTGGATACATTGACTCTTATCAAAGATGCCTTGCATCCCTGCCAGCATAGATGTCCTGCGATTAGGTTTCCTGCCACCTCCGCCAGATCCGGATCCTCCTGTTCCCTGCCCACCGGGGGCGCCTCCAGAATTACCCCCTGGAGGTCCATTTCCCGAATGACCCACAGAAGAGCTCCAAGCAGCACCAGAGTTTCAGGCTGATCCTTTTGGCATGTACATTGGATTGGAATTACCGTAAACTCCCGCGTACAAGACGCGTCCTCTATGCCAAACAAATGCTGGGGGGTCTTATAGCTTTCTCTCAAGTTGGGTGTGCGTCTTATACGAGGGGTAATTTTACTATAGAACAGTACTGGATTTACAAAATTGAGCATTAAAATGTGCGTCTTATACGCGAAAATGCATGTGCTGAGTTTGGGGTGCGTCTTATACGCGCAGTGCGTCTTCTATGCGGGAGATTACGGTATTCTGATTCCATCCCTGGGTACCATTACTCCCCGAATAGTAGAAAGCTCCCCCCAGAATAATAATTACCGTAATCTCTCGTGTATAAGGCGTGTCTTATACGCGAGGTTTTAGTTCTTTCTGGATTCAGAAGGGGGACACCAAGAGCTTTCTTTTGATATGTCACACTCCCTCTAAGTCCTAATATGACACAGGGAAGTTCAGGAGGTTCGTGGGTGCTTTAGCTACACATAGCTTTTGAAATTTTCAAAATCCATTCAGTAGAAGAAAAGTTGTGAATTTTAAATTTTTTTGACCATTTTCTAAAACTCTAGGTGCGTCTTATAAGCGGGAGATTAGGGTATTCTGGTTATATCCAGAAGGAGCTTGTCTGGGAATATAGGTACCCCGTACTACACCCCCTGTGGAGTGGGGACCTTCATGTGAGGGCATGGAGGAGCAGAATAACTTCATTGGGAGTCCACGAAGGAGGAATTTTCCTCCTTCCATTCTACCAGTGGGCATACCAGATTCGTAAAAGGCGACAAACTTGGGGTTTCTTGTGTCTTGGGGTGAGCATGTGGGCAGCTGGTGTCCATATGCGCGGGCCCAGGCGTACATGCTTGCCTTTTGCCATGGGATTCTCCCTCAGTGAACCACGTCTGAGTTATCAAAGGCCGTGGTTTGTCTGGCCCTGTCTATGGGACCAGGCAAATAAAAGAACACTTGCTATCCTTCGAAAAGAGTAGGGGAATGAAGCCCCGGTAGCGGTTTTCCCCCTCACCCCTCCTCATAGATGCGGTCATTCATCTCATAGATTCGATCATTCATAGATTCGGTCACTGCTGTGTCGGGCAAGCAGCATATAAATACCTGTCCAAACAGAAAAGAAAGGACTTAATGTCCGAGAAACCTTGAATGTCTGAGTTCCTTTATGGCCCCCGGACGTAAAACTAAACAAACAAACAAACAAACCCCGTACTACATTTGGTTGTATCGGTACCAAACTAGGACCTAACCCTGTTACTGGTATGCTATTGGGACCAAGATTGGGCTGAGGCATTCTTGGTCCGGCTGGTGTGCTATGCCCGGGTTGAGCAAAATAAGAGGGAGGCGTAAGCATGTTTCTTATCGGTCCCGGTACCGAAGGTATGGGCGGCGGTGATACACTAGGTGTATTCACAACTCGGGCGTATTGGATTGAGTTGGATTAATTTTATGAATCAGATCAGGTATCAGTGGTGCTTGTCCTACTACCGGATCCTGTTTCGGATCCACAGGTATAGGAGCACTACTTATGGGAGTATGGACTGATTCGACAGTCACTGTCGAACTGTCTGATCTTACCACTCCCCCAGAAACGGTGAGATCCGGTTTTGTATAAACCCCGGAGTTCACGTTTTTATCCCCACCTTCATTAACAAATGGATTGTATCTGATAGGTGTTACATTCTGATCCTTTTTCTTTATCATTTCAGAAACCACATTCGAATCTATATTGCCTATAGACAGTTGTGCGGCTTCCACATATTTATCTAGAGTTATAGCCATATTTTGCAAATCGTGTAACTCTTTAGTGAGTTTCTCTCTGTCCTCTTCCAGTTGTCAGCTAATAGATGATGGATATCGAGGCCCTAGGGCTGTATATACAGCATATACAGCCTGTGAGCCCCGATATTCATCACCTAATAGGTTTATACCACCATTTCCTCCATTTTGTAGTAATTTCTTACCTGATATCCACAGAATATAGCCAGGAGAAGATATTTTGTAAAAGCAAGCGATCCGGCCCGGGTCACCGTTCTGCGCGAAGCCATTGTTTTTGTTCCTTGCCGAGAGATGAACCGCCATGTTCACACTCACTTTTCGTATGGAATCCAACCATGAAAATCGAGAAATTAACAGGTTCATATCCTTAGACAGTCTAGATGATCCCTCCATACGTATTATGTCCAATATATTCAAAATAAAGGAGAATCCATCGATTTTTCCAACGTACGCGAGTCGCGGTCCGGCCATTCCCACCGGCCTCCTTGTCCGGCGAAAGTGTGTCAGTGGCCCGGATGTGGATATAGGTCATCTGCTCGTCGTACGAGGAAGACGCCGAAAATTTCGGACCGTTTTGGAAAATCAATGGATTCTTATTTATATCGAAGAAAATGGAGAAAATTAGCACGCATTCCTCGTCTATGGATCGAAAACTTCTTGGGATTTCGATATTATAACATGTCATGGTTGGAATCAAGACGAAAACTGAGTGCAAACATAGGACTAGGACCTCAGGTTAGAACTTATTTATTTTCGCATTGGATTTCATCACCGTTCAGTGTGGCGCTATGGCTAAGGCCTTCGCCTACCACCACTGCGGCCGGGGTTCAATTCTCATACGAGTTGGCACGATTTTTCACTATGGAAAATGGCTCGATTAACTTTGTATAGCTGCCATAATTTCAAAAAAAGTCCAACTTGACCCCGAAAAAGTATATACCAAAAATTCCAAAAATGCACATGTGTGGTATATGCAGAATAATGCACGGCTAAACTGCATATAAACCCACCGGAAGTCCCAAAATGGTGGTATAAGCTATAATACCGAATCGTCTCATTATCTCGAGCTTGCTTGCTACACTGAAGTTTCAAGTTATCTAATTCACTTCGATAGTGACATACCTCAGCTTCGTAGTTAACTTTATCACAGCAAAGCTGGTCATTCGTATCAATGTAAGTTTGAATACGATCATGTCGATTGTCATACTCCTTATTAAATGATTTTCTCATTTCTTGGAGTTTCATTTCTTCATCTTGTAACTCTTTAATATATTCTTTCTTCCTGGTTTCGAATTTGGCTCGCATACCAACAAGATCATCCTCAAGATGTTTTTTCTCAATAATCACTTCATCTTTCGCTTTGACTAAGACATTCAGATTCTCATTCAAAGTCATGTAAGTTTCATTTAGCAAGAGGACATCCGGTTGTCTGAATTGCTCACCTTCAGGTATTGCGTAGGTTACATCACCATCAATGGCGCTATAATCCCAAATAGGCAAACCTGCTCCGGGTACACTATATGGTAATTCTCCGAATGTTACCCTTTTTGGTATTGGAGCCAGGTGTTCTGGATTAGTGCTACCACCAATTTCGAACATCGAATTGCTTAATTCGTCAACAAGTGAATGTTGGCCTATTAAGGTACTCCTTCTCTGTATAGATTGTTCTCTACGTACAGAGTCGGGGATGTTTTCCTCACTATCCAAAGTATAATGAGGTCTGGGTTCCCTCCAGGATCTAGCACTTACATCCTGTGTGTTCGAATGGGTTTGGACAGATAATGTCCCATTTCCATTATCTTGGACAATTGTTTGTCCATCAGGGTTAGTTTCCTTAAGGTCATCTAACCCATAGACTAGACGTTCGGACGTTATGACGTCCGGGCTATACACCAGAATTTAACTGGTCACGGCACCAATGTAATGGTTTGTTCTACCAGTTTGGTGGTTCGGGTCTTACGATCAGAAAGGAGAAGGCAAGACAGTAATTCGAGTGTATGCCAACGGTTTATTATAGCTCAATGGCTACCCGGAAGGTATAGAAAGAGGGCAGCTGCTATTCTACTTAAAATAGATGTATTAAGTTCCAAGGCCTGGAGGGCCTCTGACGTAGCGACTGAGCCCAGAGCTATATATATGAACCCTAGTGTTTGTTGCCAGATGTCCCATGGGTCCAGACCAGTGCTGCCACCTATCCGAAACCCTAGGAACATCCAGCGACAGGACTCACCTGCCACGCCAGGCGACACCTTAGTACAGTACATGTTACCAGTGTAGAGGTCGGCGGAAAACGTCTTTGGAGAAACCGGGACTCAAACCCGGGACCCTCCAACTTCGAAGCGGAAGCTCTTCCTCTGAGCTACTTCCCCGTCTGACATTCTCTACCTTCCAACTACATCTGGATCGGTATAATACACAAGGGGGGCAGCTTATACCAGCTGACCAGCCCCTGAGGGCTGGTGCAACCGGAACGGGGCAGATGGCCTACCGCCATGGACTTACAGCCAGAGCTGGCCCCTACACTCCTCCCAACCAGCTTCAACCATGGCCAACCAGCACCAAGCATTCCTCCCAACCAGATCGATTGGGCTTTATCAAGCAGTGTGAGGCACTCCTGACTTCCCAGTTGACCTACCAGTACACAGTACTGCCAGGGTCGAAGCGTATCTGTATTATACCGTTCCAGGCACCTACACCTGGATTGGTATGACACACACATAGGGGGGAGCTACCACCGGATGCCAGCCCCTGGGGGCTGGGATCTCCAGAAACGGGGCTGCTGGCCTTACGGCAGAGCTGGCCCCTACACTCCTCCCTACCAGATTCAATATAGGGTTCAGTACGCTATAGGTACCAGATACCCAGGACTAGTACTGAGTCGCATACCGGCCACCTGTTTCCAAGTCTCCCCAGTACTAGCAAATTGAATCGTCATTCGTGTCATACCAGCCCAGGTACCGAGTTCTCGTAGTCCCCCCTCACACGGGTCAGGACCAACTCGGTTTCTCCACCAGTGTAGAGGTCGGCGGAAAACGTCTTTGGAGAAACCGGGACTCGAACCCGGGACCCTCCAACTTCGAAGCGGAAGCTCTTCCTCTGAGCTACTTCCCCGTCTGACATTCTCTACCTTCCAACTACATCTGGATCGGTATAATACACAAGGGGGGCAGCTTATACCAGCTGACCAGCCCCTGAGGGCTGGTGCAACCGGAACGGGGCAGATGGCCTACCGCCATGGACTTACAGCCAGAGCTGGCCCCTACACCAGTATACCTCTACAATAGAAAACTTTCTCAGATACTATCGGTAAAACTCTACTGCAAATCAAGCAATCCTGCTGCGATAATTTGTATTCTGTCATATATAAAAACACTCTATAACTTTAATCATTGTTGATCCGGTGCTGACATGAATGTATCCTTACATTACTCACTTTTTGTCAGCAATAAGTCAATATATGCCAGCACTCAATACTCTTGGCTACTCTCAGCTGATGGGGGGGGGGGGGGTATGCTGTCACGAGGTGGGTAGGATATGAAAAGATTTCTTTTCAAGTTAGGAGCAATTCAATTGCTGTTCCATGTTACTGTGATCCTGCTGTAGATATAAGGTTGTTTTTTTTTTCTCTTCTCTATTGGTAAAATCATATTTCTATGTTTTATCTGTTGCTAACTTTTTTATATTTTTATGACTTTGCAGCTTACCTTTTCAAATTTTGTGACAATAGACGAACAATTAGTCTACTCTCAACACCCAACAGACCCTCAGAGGTAAGGATTGTGAGTTACGTGTGATATAAGGGGAAATGTAATCCAGCTTTGTTATTAAAAGTCAATCTGTTTGTAATACGTTCTTGAAAGTTCATGGGCTAATCATTTGATGGAGCAGTATGATTTCACTTTAAGTTTCATAAAATAACTAGGTAATTCACGGCTTAAACGCAGGTTTTTATGATATTCCCAGTTCACATGGTCAATTTGTTTTGTACGTTGCAGCACTTTGCTACGGCAGGAGGCAGTGATCACAGTAAAAGGAGTGCCGCTCACCTCGTACATGGAGAGTCTAATAGAGGGCACTTGTTCTGGTAATGCACACAAGGTAGGTTGTCAAACGTCCAGCTTTTATGTCAGTGGCCATATATTGCGCATTCAATGTGTCCCATGCAATCTTCCATGTTACACAAACATTTACAGCATGGGTTGCTCAGACTGACAGTCCGCACACTGTAAGGGAGTGGTCATTATTTATCAACAGGGAGGGGTGTGTGTTGATTTTTCACACGGGAATCTTTTACGCCCCCCCCCCCCCCCAACAGGGGTCCAAATTTTTTGTGCCTAGAATTTTCACACCGGTCCTTGATCCATTAGCACTCAGGCTTTTTCACATGGAGTCATGGAATTTCTGTTTGAGGATTTTGTGGGAACCCTGAATATAGAGAAAGAAAGGTGACAATCCACGGGCCTGCAGTCTGTCGCCCCCCCCCCCCTTCCAGCCAGTACTACCATAAATTCTCTCGTATAAGAACCCAGATCAAAATGAGGCTTATAGGTCCAGGCCAAAGTAAGGGTTATACAAGGGGTTTTACACCATAGAACAGTACTAAACTCTCCATTTCCAAGCCCCAGATGTGGCTCATACCCTCTGCTCAAAGTCAGGGTGCCGCTTATACTAGGGAGGCGGCTTATAGGGAATATATATTAGTAACTTTGTGATAGAAGCCCGTGATGATGTATATAAGAAGTTAAATTGGAATGTGCAAAGTGAGTCCAGGATTGCGCCTCAAGTGTATTTATGAGTACAAATAAGTGTAAATTTATAGATGTATCAACCTTATATCAAAAAAGTTATATTAAGATGGAGGCAATGTGAAAGTTCTCGCCTTTCAGATCAGATTAATCCAACCATAATCCTTTCCTTGCAGGGTCGTCAAGCCCTAGAATGGGTCATCAATAGCATTTCCAACGAGGCTAAAATCATGAGCAAAGACTTCCAACGTGTCAGCCAAGCAGCAGCTACATCCATGGAAGACATGATGAAAAAGACATCGTCTTTATGATAGCAACTTAAATATTTAGTTTTATTGAATTACCTTGTCTTTTAGTGTATTTCTTTACTTAAATTATAAACTGGCACTGTGGATTTGAGTTTTGAACAAAATTTAGTTCTGCGACTGGTTAGTGGGAGGGATTACTGTAACCATGATAATAATTCTATCGATCAATTGCTGTGCAACCCTGGTAGTATTACGTATATATGTACAGTGGGGATCCGTGATATTTTTAAGTAAGCCAAAGTAGATGTTCGTACATGTATAAAGTGCGTGTGTATTAAGATTTATTCTGTCACTGACCATTATTTTCACTTCTTCATCATGATCTGTATTTGTATTCATTATGTTCACATTATTTGCATCACAGTAGAAATGATAGTAGAAGATGGCTGTTGAATATTTTCCCGTTTGTCTTATATTTAGATCAGGATGTCCGTAGAGGATTCTGATCTTGTTCGGGTGACAGTCCCATCACAGATTGTGTTATGTAGCAGGCTGTGATTGTTATACCGTTTTCTCCTTCTCACTACCTTCAGTCCCATTGTTAGGTAGTCCATACCGCCCCTAATGTTTACAGTTATGTCGTCCTATTTTGTCCCGTTTCAGACATCTGAAGAGTGTAAAAAAATCCTTCAGGAAATATATTTCATTTCCTGCCCTTCTCAATACCAAGTAAAACCCATAGGATTGTCTTGCAGGATTACAGACCTAATCCCTATTTATGTCTTCGATGTTAGATATTCCGCATATTTATTTATATTTTGGACCTTAGTGAATGGATATGATAATTGATTTCAGTGCTAATTGTTAGTGAGGCCTGTTAGTGATTACATACCTAGATGTAAGATGTGTAGGTAATAAAAGCGAGATCGCATGATGCTGCTATCTTACCCTGACTTATTAAATACATGGTAGGTTTTAGTATCATTTTAAGTTTTGTAGGGTCAAAACTCACTCGTGAGATGTGTTGTCAATGTTAATGATGTAGACCATGTTGTATACCTTTGTTATACATATGTTCATACAGTTATAGATATGGGAGTTCACATACAAGTCGTTTATCCATAGCAGAGTTGTGAAGTTGTTTTGTGATAAAGTATTCAGGAAACTTATATCAGGCCACACCAATAAATAAGTTGGTCTATGGATTTCTCTCTCCGTATTTGCGGAAATACAAAAAAAAAAAATTTCTTTGAAAAAAATCTTGTCTACGGATTTCGCTCGCTTCACTTTCTACAAGTTTTCTCTTTGTGATGTTTGCCAAATCTTTTTTTTTTTTTTAAATAAAATTGTCGCTTGCCTCACTTGACCGGCAAGGAATCCATTGGATGTCAAAAAACTCTTTAAAAAAAAAAAAAAAAAAAAAAAATCAGCTCACTCGCACCATATTTTTATAACCAAAATCCTCAGACCAACTTTTTTTTTTGGTGTGGCCTCATGGTGTTTTTAGAAGTCCTTCGAAGTGTACATATTAGATATGCCCTTCCCCATGTGTATAAGAATGTCTCCTCTAGGTGTCACGGTAGTAATCCGCCCTGGTAAGCCTAGGACAGCTAAATAGTCCCAACTAAAAACAGTGTTTTGCTTGGTATAATCAGTGCCAGGGGACCTTATTTTTATCGCAGATTAATTTTGGTACCAGAAGAAAGGTAACGTTTTAGGGGGGAAAAGTTGCAAAAAATTTTTGGTCACCATGGAAACCTATTTTGTCAGAGAGGGGTCCAAGGTCACATTTGTGACTTGTCAGGGGCACCTGTATCATTTAATTTATTCAACATGGTGGTTTCCATGGCAACTGGTGCAAAAACGGATCTGACTCCGTTATGGTTGACCATGCTAAAAAAATCAAGAATGACTTCAGCTTTAATTTAAGCCTTTATTTATGAACGCCATCAAATTAGAACCCGATTGATGCCAGTTTTATGGTGGAAGATGGGGGGGGGGAATCATAACGTCCTTGGCCCTATTAGTACCGTGACACCTTAACTGGGTGGCTGGGTGGGGTGATTTTGGCCACATTTTGGGCTCTTGTAAGGACTCAATCCAAACTGGATGATTTTTTTTTGTATTAGAATAACTAAATTAAGTGTAGGAGAAGCTATTTTGGTCATTTTTTCTTTGAATTTGTCTGGGATTTGCATATGATTGACCTTTTTTTGCTCCAGATGGGGCAGTTGAGGCTACTTGGCACAGAAAGTGGTTCCAGGGCTCATCCATAAAAGTTACCTTGAAAGCCTCTAGAAATGCTAATAAATAGCACAAATTATGCTTCTTCTATTCAAAACATATGGAATATTCCTTTGAAAATAGGATTTTAGTCAAACCTCAGAATTTTTAATTGTGTAGTCAAGCGTTGCTAGGGAAAATTAAACAGCCATCATTAAAAAAATACCACATTTTGCGCCAAATCATGCAGATTTTGGCCTAGTTTTGGGGACATTGCCCTTGTTTTGATTACTCTCATGCTTTTAGGTATTAGATGGGATCTTAACCAGTTATACATTATTGTTGTCAATGTGTTAAGGCATCATATGAGGGTAGTTTGCCATAACAAAGTCAGATCCAATTTTTCGGTAGAGCAAGCCAAAGAAAGGTCCCTGTTTTTAACCCCTAAAATACAAAAAATTGACCCCTGAAGGACCCCTCACACATATTTCAATAGGCTCCATGGTCATAAACATACAAATTTTCCATGTAAAAATTTGAGATTCATGTCAGGGAAGTAAATATCTTTATTTCTGGGCAAACTATATATTGTCGGAAAAAATGACCCCAGCTGTTAAGGTGTCACGGTAGTAATCCGCCCTGGTAAGCCTAGGACAGCTAAATAGTCCCAACTAAAAACAGTGTTTTGCTTGGTATAATCAGTGCCAGGGGACCTTATTTTTATCGCAGATTAATAATTTTGGTACCAGAAGAAAGGTAACGATATGGGGGGAAAAAGTTGCAAAAAATTTTTGGTCACCATGGAAACCTATTTTGTCAGAGAGGGGTCCAAGGTCACATTTGTGACTTGTCAGGGGCGCCTGTATCATTTAATTTATTCAACATGGTGGTTTCCATGGCAACTGGTGCAAAAACGGATCTGACTTTGTTATGGTTGACCATGCTAAAAAAATCAAGAATGACTTCAGCTTTAATTTAAGCCTTTATTTATGAAGGCCATCAAATTAGAACCCGATTGATGCCGTGACACCTCTAGTCCTTAGCCCAGTCCTATACCCATTATGGATGTGGCTGCTGAGAAAACACACCCATATAGGAGTACGCCATTCCCCCACCTAAGGGCTGAAAAGGTACCCATATCCCTCCAAATCATGACCACACCTCCCGGTAGTTTTGGGACTGAGAGACGTCCCTGGGACCTAAACCTACTACTTTTGGCCTAAAATTGCCCAACAAAGACGGATCCGGGTGGATCTGCCCCAAAGTTAAAAAAGGTGCCCCTTTCCCACTAGTTTTGGACGCACATGGTTACAATAGAACATATAGGGAGTGCCCCTCCTCCAGGATGAAACTGTCAATAAAGGGATTCTTATCAGTGGAGTAGTATATAATGTATCGGAACGGGACTATAGCTAATCTAAGGATATTACTCACTGGGGATGCAGCCAATCAGAGGCCTCCCTTTTGGCGGTAATTTTAAATGGGGGGTCACGTGACCTAGACCCCCGTGGTGTGGCGCCAAAATGGACCAATCAGAACCCTCCCTTTTGGCGGGAAATTCAAAATGGTCACCTGAGCCAAACCCCCTGTGGTGTGCTGCCAAAATGGCGCCCTCTGATTGGCTTGCTGTTTAGGTCACTTGACCTCTATTATGCAAAAAAACTCACATGACCCTAATTTGAATGGACCAATCAGAGGTCGTCATTTTGGTGGGAAATTTGGTTACGTGACTATTTTTAAATTTTTTGCCAAAATAGAGACCTCTGATTGGTTGGCTGTCCACACATCATACCATCAGCTGTATGCAAGCAAGTAGTTACGTGACCTTATTAGCATAAAGAGGTGTGGTTCATTATGTAGATGAGGGTGTGACTATAGTGAGATATTTTTTATATAAATAAAAAAATGCAAGCTGAAAAAAACTGGGAAATATTTGGGGGCCCTTGGGGTGGGGGGGCCTTTTAGGGGGCCCTTTTTTCTTGGAAACCCGCCCCTTGGGTAGGGGGGGTTTACTAAAAATTAAAGTTACATAAGGTAGCTAAATATTAAATAGAAATACAATAGAACCCACATATGGAGTAGTACACATTCCACTTTTATTTGTCATAATTTCATTTCATTTTTTTATTTTCGCGCAATTATATTTACACATCATTAAATACAAGTCCACACTCTTTACATATCCTAGTTGAATATAGCATAGGAATACGATAGAACCCACACATGGAACAGTACACATTTTAATTATATTTACAAGTCGGTGAATACAAGCTTACATACAAACTACCTTGGTGTCTTATCTATACATGAATCGTGATACATTATGGGAGGTCTTTGTTCGGTTCATATATGTTGTCCCTGGTGAATCTACGGTGGTGTCTGGTGTATACATGTTGTTTCTCATTTATCTACTGTGTCTTCCGACGCTACAGCGTCTGAATACACAGAACAAACTCCTCCACGCTTCATTCTGAAAAGCGAGTTCAATTTCTTCACCATTTCCGCCAGCAAAATTTTGCTCTGTGGACTTAGGTTCATACCTTCCGAGGCTAATGGGCAGGTAGGAGAATGTCTGAAAAGTTCCACGGTGATGTCATCACTTTCTAACCATGTGTGTATAGCGACTCCACATTGGTAGCATTGAACAATGTCCTTACCTCTGATGTAAAAGAATCTGTGGTCGGCGAGTTTCTCTGTGAAAGGACGGGTTTATTCCACATAATTGTGTCGAAAGTGTTGAGTCTCCTTGATAAATCGACGAAACGTACATACTTGACGATTCTCGTAGGTAGGTAGGTAACGTGGTGGGAGCAGTGATGACGGTGGTAGTAGCTGTGTCAAGTGTGGACGTACCAGGTGTAACAGTACTAATAGGGCCAAGGACGTTCTGAATTCCCCCCCATCTTCCACCATAAAACTGGCGTCAATCGGGTTCTAATTTGATGGCGTTCATAAATAAAGGCTTAAATTAAAGCTGAAGTCATTCTTGATTTTTTTAGCATGGTCAACCATAACAGAGTCAGATCTGTTTTTGCACCAGTTGCCATGGAAACCACCATGTTGAATAAATTACATGATACAGGCGCCCCTGACAAGTCACAAATGTGACCTTGGACCCCTCTCTGACACAATAGGTTTCCATGGTAACCAAAAATCTTTTGCAACTTCCCCCCCCAAATCGTTACCTTTCTTCTGGTACCAAAATTATTAATCTGTGATAAAAATAAGGTCCCCTGGCACTGATTATACCAAGCAAAACACTGTTTTTAGTTGGGACTATTTAGCTCTCCTAGGTTTACTGGGGCGGAATACTACTGTGACACCACCAGTGGTAGGCGAGGTGGTAAATGAGACACCAGAGACGTGACGTAAGTTGATTATATAGATGTGTTTAATCCCTTTCCAGCTGCATACTCTCCGTCTCCACCACGTTCCTGTGTAGCGACTTAAGATCTGATTCCCATGGTGCACACCTCCGCCTCCTTTACATAATACACCACGCCCTTCCACAATTACCCTCCACGTCTCATCTCTTTTTCTTTGTTTTCAAAGTGAAGCAATATATATCTGGCCATGTCAAACCTCATGTCATCCATCAGCACTCGAATGAGCTGATGATGTGTACTGCTGGGTTTAGCTTGCCACATTTTCAACACTCTGAAGGCGTGGAGAGACATATCTTGTTCCAGTTGTTGAGCAATACTATCTAGCTTTTCAGACGTCAAGTCTAACTATGTCCTATTATCTTTCCACTCCCTGGATAGAGATTCAGACATGGTGACAAAGTACCTCTCCATTAAAAACTGGTTGAGGTTGGTGTAATCGAATTTGTACGTCTTGAAAAAGTTCTGCAACTGAAGCAACAGATCTTGTCGATGAACACTCATGTAGGCATGGTGGAGTTCTCCCCAACTGGCATGAGGCGTAGTTTTAGACCACCAAGTTTGGAACATCTCCATACACATATCCTGCACCGTCTTGATAACGACCATCTCCTGCAGACGATCATAGGCGATGTCCAAGTAGATTCCCAATTTCTTTCAAGATCCAACTAACAGCCTTCCTATTTCATGAAGCAAACGATCGCTATATGTAAAATTCATTTCACACATGATACCGTCATCCTGTACACTCACTTCACATACGTCAGAGCAAGATAGGGAGGAAGTATTTTCAAGACTCATCTAGTCTGCAAAAACTTCAGAAATCACTTGATGAAGGTCGGTAGGCGGGCAGGTAGGCAGGCAGCCGGCAGGTAGGTGGTGCTGGTGATGGTAAAGGAAGTGGCGGTAGGCGCGGTAGTCGTAGTGGTCAGCAGTGATATATCCTTCCAAGAGAAATTGGGGTGCTTTATATAGGGTGATCTAATCCTATTTCCAGCTGGATACTTCCCACTGCCTTTACCTTTCTGTGTAGCGGCTTATCAGCATGAGCCTTTTGAATTTGTTAACATCATACAGGAGGAAAGACACTGCGACAAGTGTATTTGGTGGGATTAGGGGTGATTGCTTTCATTCTGTGTAGCGACTTATCTTTTAGATCTGTTGACATAAAACAGGCGGGTCTCCCCAACCCATTTTTAAAAGGGGTCTGGTCTCCCTTTTCTGTCCTCTCTTATCCTCTGACCTTCATTCTCATTCAATGGGCTTCCCTAGCCCACTTAAAAGGGTCTATTTCTCCTCTTTCCTATCCCCTCGGGATGTGTGTGGTGCACACATACGCGGGCACTGACACATTCCCCTGTGAAATTGTGTAAAGTAGTTCTTGCCGTGAATATGACCTTAGTTGTCGAAATGGCGTTAAACATCTATTACTCACTCACTCTCATAAAACAGGTGGAAAGGTATTGTGATAACTGTATTTTGGTGGGATACCAGGGAGTTAAAACTGTGATGATTAGCTTGATCCGCTTTACAGGTGTGAGGCAGGCTCGCTCGTTAAGGTATTATGAGATTCCTTAATTTTTACTCCTCCCCTTGTTAATGGGGTGTGTAATTGCGACCAACTACTCTTTGAAGTTTTCTAATCCTATTTAGACGAACTTTCATCTGGATCCTCCTACGCTTTGGTTTACCTGTGGAGGGCCGGTGAAATTAAATTTATAGATACCCTACCGAGTGAGGATCTCTGTGATCATAGGATTAGAGCTCTTTTCTAAAAGATATCAAAAGCCGACTTTGATTCTGCTGGAACTTCTTTTTTTTTCCACCTACCCTTTGATGATCTAAGAATGGACTGTAGTTTTTATCCGGATTCTCCTATTGTTTATTTCCCCTGTGGGGGACAGGTGATATTGGATTTATAGGAGTCCTACCGAGCGAGGGTCTCTTCTGTGACTACAGGATTAAACCTCTTTTCTAAGAGACGTCAAAGCCACCTTTCATCTATTCAAACTGCACTAAGCGACTTATCTTCAGAGGAGTATATAAGGCAGTGTTCATTTTTTAACAACAGGGGGGGTTGGTGAGTTTGAGGGGGGCGTAAAAAATTTTTGACCCCTCCTGAGGGGGGGCGAAAAATATTTTGACTACTCTTGAGGGGGGGGCGTAAAATTTTTAGACCCTTCTCGATGAGGCACGAATTGACGCGACTTGCCGTAAATACCCAAATTGATAAGTAGTGGGGACAATTTCTCAATATATTACTTGCAGAAGGAGAAAGTTTATACTGATAATTTTACAATGCATCAGAATGCATCATTTTCTTTCTAAAATTTCAAAATTTTTCAGGGGAATCATAATTCCAACAAGAGTGTATGCAGAGCTCTCAACACTCAAGCATCTGTCGTGAATCTCACACATCTGGCGTGATTCTCACACATTTAGGGGTTGTCTCACTCTCTCACTGTTTCTCACGCATTTTAGACTTTGTAATTTCAGTATAAACTTATATAGTGAACTTGAGCATCCATCCTCAGTTGATGTACCAAAATGCTCTAAAAATCAACAAATGAACCTCCATATTTCTCGAAATTTTCTTGGGGGCATACCCAAACCCCCTGGAACTGCATTTATTTCAATGCATCTCGAAAATCTAGAAAATTCCAAGCTTCAGGGAAAAGTCTCACTCTTTGGCTCCATTAGAACATGAGAGCTCTGTGGTATGTGTGATGCCTGTCACAGATGGCTCGTGCATACATGCATGCAAACTCCTAATTTTTTCAGTTTTCTCCATTATTCTAAGATCTGTCAGGGTCAATCTTTGTCCAGATCCCATGAGATACCATTTTATATATATGGTGGGGTCTTTGGATACAAGGGCATCAGCCGCCCTCAAAAAGCACCAAAATGCACAAATTGACATCTCAATATTCAAAATTATCCTGGGCAAGATACCCCCAGACCCCTCTCCCATTTTAACCTATCAATGGCAAATCAAAGAAGAGTCTTAACTTTTAATGCCTCGATTTTCTTTCGCATTCGGAATTTGCATATGTCATGGTCAGATCAAGTGCTCAGCATTCTCTCTCTTCCTAGCCTTTCCTCCCATCTCCCCTTCCCCTAACCTTTCCCCAAATCTCTCCCCTCATCTGGAGTGGGCCTAGCAAGACATACCTGACCTGACCTGGATGGCCCGACCTATACCCACCCAGACTGCCCCTGGACAGATCCACCTGGACAGACTCACCCAGACCGGACTGACTCGGACCAGACAGATCTACCTGGACTGCCCCCAGACTCACCCAGATCTACCTGGATTGCCCCCAGACTCACCCTGGATGGATCAACCCTGACAGACCCAGACTAAACCGACCTGGACTGGAAAGACCCGGACCAAATGGACTTGGACCAAATGGATCTGGACTGAACCTACCACAACAGACCCAGTCAAGACTTCAATGGGACCCAGACCAGACCAGACAGAATCAGATGGATCCAGACTGAACAGAACCACACCATACAGACCCATACGAGATGGACTCAACCGGGATAAACCCGACCCATCCAGTCATACCTTAACAAAATGCACCATTTGACTTCTCGATATTCAAAATTTTCCTGGGGGACATCTCCATATACCCTTAAGCTCCCTGAGCCAAAAGCAGTGTATATGATGTAGGGGTAGTAAAACCTTGGGGTCAGGTGGGATGTGTGCCCCCCTGCACCATCCAGTCATACGTCACCAAAATGCACCATTTGACTTCTCAATATTCAAAATTTTCCTGAAGGACATAGCCCCAGACCCCCCTCTGATTCTTACTCTCTTTCACACATTAATCACACTAACAATAAAAAAAAACATGCCCAAGAGTTTTAAACATTTTTCTTGGAAAGCACTGTGCGAATACTTAGAGTTGGCCTGGCCATTTGCTCAGAAACCCAAACCCCCAACCCATGTAAATGGTAAAGTTTTTGATTTGCCTGTTTGGATTGCTTTGGTTATCCCCCTCCCCCAAACAAAATTTCCAAAGGCTGTGCTAAAAGAGCCCATCTCCCATTCCCTATAGTTAAGAGTCATAAAGGCCCATGTGTGTCTGCAGCAAGTTGGTTCAGACTTAAAAGATCCCTCAAATACGGTTTGATTGTTTGCTTTAACCTAAGACCACAGAAACCAATCTTGTGATTCATCCAGATCCATGCAATATGATCCCATTTTAACATTTTGTAGAATTTTAAACAGAGGGTATAGGGAAACCTCAAAAACCACCAGAATGCATAAATTTAGGCTCTAGATTTATAAAACTGTTTGACTGGGGCGGTGATGCCTCCAGACCACCCTATACTTAGCTTGTCCTGGCTGCTTTTTAAACAAAAGACATAAGGCTAAGTAGTGTGTGACTCGCACTGCAGCTACTGATGAAATTGGTCTTGAGAAGTGGAACCCCCTTTTCAATTTCTTGCATTCCAATAGAAAAATAATTAATTGATGACACTATAAAAGATCGCCATGGTACAGAGGGGTGGCTCTCTGGAATACTCTACCTGAGGAGATTCAGAAAGCTACGACAAAGGTAAAATTCAAAGAGGGTGTGATGAAGATAGAAAATATAAGGTTGAACCTGAAATTGGGTTATAATTGATAATGAGAAGCAGGTGTGGAAACTGCGCTGCTTCATATTCATATTCATACTCACATTCATATCCTTTTTCATGTTTGAGTGAGTGAGTGAGTAATAGAGGTTTAACGCCATTTCGACAGCTAAGGTCATATTCATGGCGAGAATGACATTACACAAGTTTACAGAGGAATGTGTCGGTGCCCGCGCATATGTGCAGCACACACATCCTGAGAGGATAGGAAAGAGGAGAAATAGACCCTTTTAAGTGGGCTAGGGAAGCCCATTTTTTTCATGTTTACATCCATATTGATATTGCTGATGTTCCCATATGCATATAACAGCATATACTACCAACTCTAATTATCACTTATTTGAACTAAAGACAAGGTGTATTTAGCTGTAATCATGATGTACTGAAATAATGTGTAGACACACAAATCTCTATGTATGACATATTATTTACTATCTATCTCTTTTTGCTTTCAATTTGTTTGTCTGTACTTTCTATGTTAATAACCTATTGAGTGAATATTGCCAGTCCCTATTTTTCCATCTGCTGATTGTGTTCATATTGACATTTGTCAAGATCCATGAAGTTATTGTACTGTTTCATTTGTGACTTTCCTTTGAAAAATCAATAAAACTTGGTCTGCTCTATAGCATTATTTAAATGAACATAGCAGTTCATTAATGCAATAAGCAAGTCCAAAAAAAAACAAAAAAAACTCTGGGAAGTGATACTTTTACCTTATACTTCAGTGAAACAATACAATTGAGTGTGATATGATGCTGTACAATGTGGTGCAACACAACTCGATGTTGGGGGGGGGGGCGAAATATTTTGACCCCTCCTGAGGGGGGGGCCAAAAATATTTTGGCACCTCTCAAAAGGGGGGCAGAAAATATTTTCAGGGGTCAAAACGAAAACCCACCAACCCCCCCCTGTTGTTAAAAAATGAACACTCCCTAAGGGAGGGAGAAAATTTCATTCACTCACACTCTCTTTGCAACCCTCACCATGAGTAGAAGACCGACTAAGCTACAGCTCTTGAGGAAGACGAGAAGGACCAACAAGAATTCATTGTCTTCTCCTGCTGCTGAATACGATGCTACTGCAGTTGCTCCTGCTTACAACCCATGTGGTGTAACGGGTGGTGGTGTTACTGCTGCTGCTGCTGCTGCTGCTGCTGATAACGACGGCGCTACTGTTGACGGTGGGTCTCATACATCTCCTAAATGTACACCGATGTTTTATACCCCCGCTGCAGCACCCCCGCTGCTACTGCTGCTGTGGCTGCTGTTGCTGATGCAGGTGCTACTACTGCTGCTGCTGCTGCTTCTCCTGCTGATGCTAATGCTAATGCTGATCATTATCACCCTTACGCTGGAGAAGTCCGTGCTGGTGCAACTACAGCTGATGTATACACACATGATTGCAGTCATACGGATTATTTGTAGACCCACCACTTGGCAGAAACAGAGGAAGAGGAGGAGGAGGAGACGCAGGAAGAGTTGACTTCTCCAGCGGTTACTCAAAGATCACCCGATCTACTCACCACCGCTATCGTGAAGTCTCTAAGAACCACCGGCTTCTGATATCCACCAGGGGACACCAACGTTGAACAGAGTCGGACCGAGGTTTTTCTTACCTCCCCAGCACAAGGTGAGCCACGCCTATGGCATCACCTTCTTCTAAGACGCTGGTGCACCCAACGACGCTCCACCCAAGGGGGGTCTGAAGGGCAAATGGTTTGTTTCCATCTCCAGTGATGTAATTTCTTGGAGCCAAGGCTAGAGGGCAGTTATACCCCAGTAGCAACCCAACCTCACACTCCTGGTGTGGGACCATTAAGTGTGCTATCCTTCTTAGGTGGGGCCACTTCCTAGCCGTAGCGGGAGTTGGTATATGCGATCTGTCGGTGGGAATAAAGTCCCTGGAGTAGGTAGTTGGGAGGTTAATAGCCTCATCTGAGTCATAACCTCTAACCTGTAGGCCTTCTACCCTCCTACAACATATTGTGTCACTGCGCGACGAGATGGTAGATAGACGTAATCTCGCGGCTGTTGAAGGAGCCTCCAGAGCATCCAGTGTTTCCTCCAGTATAAACGTGGTGTCGGATTGTGTGTCCAAAAGGGCATACACAAGCTGCTCCTTCTGTGGATTCTCTTTCACCGACACCCACACTGGTACAATCATAGATGTCTTATCCCTAACATTTGCCTTGATCTTGTTGCAGACCGCTTCGGTGTTTCGGTCTGCATCTTTCTTATCTTTATCTGACTCCATTTTCTCTGGTTCTTTCTTTTCCTTTTCTGGGGGCTTGTCACTGTGCAGACATGTCAGATGGCGTTTCTGGCACACCTTACATGTTTTCCGCTGTCTGCATGTCTTGGACATGTGACCATGTTCCAGACACCCATAACAGATGCCCTTGGTCTTGATGATCTGAAGCCTCTCTTCTAGGGTTTTAGCAGCAAATGTCCTGCAATCTGCTAGGACGTGGCCACTTCTATCACAATTTAGGCAAGATTCTCGCTTGCCTTGTCTTTCTTCCTGCTTCTCGGAAGCCAAAGTTCGTGCTGATGGGCTTTCTTCTTTCCCTTTCTTGGTGGTGGCAGGCTTTGGTTTTGCCTTAGATCCTTCGGTGTCTCTTGGAGACACCAGAGATGTAACCGGATCACAGGCGATTGTTGCTTCTTCTTTGATGAAGTCTGCAAACTGGGCAAAGGATGGGTAGTTACCATCCCGTTTCTTGATCTTTGCAACCAGTCTACTCCATCAGCTCACGACCCACTCTGGGAGCCTCTGTAGTATTTTCCTGTGTTCTCGATTGTCGTTCAAGATCTTAAGCCCCTTCATTTCCAGCATCGCAGCACGACACTGGTTCAGGAAATCTGACAACCGTCTTAAAGCAGGGCCATCTTTACCCTGAATCTTAGGCCATGCCTCCAGTTTGTCACGGAGTGCTTCAGTGACGGTGAAGGGATCGCCGTATCTTTCAGCGAGGAGGGCTCTAGCTTCCTCGTAGGCGGACCCACTCTTCAGCAGGAAGTAGCCACTTATGGCTTCCTTTGCTGGCCCACTCACATACCTCTTCAGGTAGTGGATTCTGTCTTTCTCAGGGACCCCCTTGTCTTCTATTAGGGACTTGAAGGCGATAGTCCAGTCGTGGTACTTCAAGGGATCTCCATCAAAGATGGTGGGCTCTGGTGCAGGTAACCGACTCAGACTTACAGAGGCAGCAAAGGCCTCAGCCAAAGCAACTATGTCACTCGCAGGCCGTGAGGTCTGCGAAGATGACTCTTGCGGAACATCTTCTCTGCTCCTACGGTTGGCCGTCCTTGATGAGAAAAGCCCAGAGTGTCTACTCTGTCGGTCATCTTCTTCATTGTAAACTTTGACCTCGATTCCTCGATTAGTAGAAGCTTCTCGATTCTGCGTTGCTCCAGCTGCCTCTTCTTCTTGGCTACCTCCAATTCAATTTTCTGCAGTTCTTCTTCTGCTTCAGCTTCCTTTTTCTGTTGTTCCAGTTCAATCCTGCGTGCTGCCGCGTTCGCCTCTGCCTCTATGCGCTTCGATGAAGTCATAGACTGTCCCGATCGATGTGATGATCGATGGGACGAGTGGTGAGATGAACGGTGTGACTTCGTACGGATTGACTCATCGTCTCTGCTTGGCAGTCTGAGGTCTATCGCTGCAGTCAGTGAGTGAGTGAGTGAGTAATAGATGTTTAACGCCATTTCGACAGCTAAGGTCATATTCATGGCGAGAACTACTTACACAATTTCACAGGGGAATGTGTTGGTGCCCGCGCATATGTGCACCACACACATCCTGAGGGGATAGAAAAGAGGAGAAATAGACCCTTTTAAGTGGGCTAGGGAGGCCCTCGCTGCAGTCAGGAGGTCTTTATCAGACTTAAGTCGATCGATGGCTGTCCGGATTTTCTGATCCGGTGCCGGTCCAAGCTCTTTCAGCTTGTCATATGCAGACTGTACTGCATCGTACCCTTTCGCAAGGGTAGTCCTTGTCTCTAGAAGACGTGTTTCTGTGCAGTACCCCTTTAGGGTGTTCTCTGTAGCAGTAATTTGGGAGGTGAATCTCTTTTCCTCCTTTAAGAAGGCTTTAGAGAATTCCTCCGTCTTCAGCAGTCGGGCCTTTTCCGTGAGCTTACGCTCTCGTTGGCCCTTTCTAGATGTGTCATCTTGAGGTTCCTCATCGTGGTTTGACTTACCTTCAGCAGGTGTACCCTCCTGGTGTTCTTCAGCGTGTTCTGACCTACCAGTTTCTGAAGGGGCCCTTTGTTCGCCCTCTGGGTCCTTGTCATCAGCCATTCTAAAGGTTCGCGCACACGAGGACGAAGGTGGTCGTGGGGGGGGGGGGTTAAAGGTCTCAAGGCACCACACAACACAGTCCCTACCCAAGGGTAGATCAAATTAAACCTTATCTGTAGGTTGCTAAATGTAAGACAACCGTAGTGACATGAATACGCTTACCGTATTTCTTAACCTTTAACCTTGTGTACCTTTGTACTTATGACATTCAAAGCGAAACACCAATTCTTTATATAAATCAACAAAGCGATACCATCTATTAGTACTTAAAGCAATTCAAATTGCACTCAACACAGTTCTCTTGTGTGCTGTGTTTTGAGTCAATACCTAAAGCAAGGTTTCTTTGTGGAGGAATAATCAAGGTAGGGTCAAAGTGTCTCTGTGTGATTTCTTTATAGTCCTTGTGACCATATCATCCACTTATTTGGATGTTCTATAATCAACATTGACACCTTGCATTCAGCCTTTGCTGTTTTCTTACCCAGTCTTTATCAAACCTGACTATCTTATATTTTTGCTTAGGACTTCTTTCTTGTTACTGCTTTCTTTGGTCTTGCTTCATTGGGTTCCACGTGTCACTCGTAGCACATCACTCGGGCTCGTCGGTCATCTGGCGTGGAGTCATCAGTGTCCGACTGCGACCAGGTCCATGTGCGCATGCGGCATCTATCGGCAGGCATCATCCATTACGCGTCCGTCAGCTGGGCGGGACTTCTCGCTCGGTGCCAACCTACTACATGCCTCTTCCGTCTCAAGGTTCAAGTTTTCACTGTAGGCCTTGACCGGTATATAAGGAAGGGCAAACATAGTCTTTGGTTGATAACTGATGTTTATTGTTATGTAAACACCGTGAAAACTGTAAAGAGAAATGATGAATCTCTAAAATACACAGCAGTCACAATTTTCCATAGAATATATAGAAAATACACAAATAATCATCTTTATGCTTACACAAACCTCTCTTAGTCCAATAACTGGATAACAGACTTGCTCAGAAATATTCATAGAAAATAACAAATATTCTCTCAAATATTCAGCCTAAAAAATACAAATTTTTGTCATAGAAATATTTCCCAAATTTAGGCTTATTATGTCCAATAAAATACAGCCTTAAGGCTACATTTATCATAAATTTGTACCTTAAATGTCACAAATTCTTCTCTTAAAATGATATAAATATCCATGTAAATACTCAAAAAATACTCATTTTTGAGACACCAAAATAGGCAAAATATTGCTAAATAACAATAGCAAAATTACCAATAAATTGTGGTCAGACAAAATCATACCAGAGTTACTTGAGTGATAATACCAGTAAATAATGACATGCTTAGCCTTATTTACCATAGCAGAGATGGCATACATATATCTCTGAACTCACTCTATGAATCAACACAATCACCTGGTGGCAAACTCTTGAACTACATACTCTGAGTATTTTCATAATACATATATGATAACTTGTAGTACACCAAACAACAGTGAAGATGTCTTTACATAGTCTGAATGGCCAAACCCTTTGTTTAATACTGGTATACATGATGCTTGGCTTGGCATGTTTTCATATGCTCAAATTTACACTGATACATTAACCATCATACATCAAAAACACAGTCAAATAAATCTGAAATGTTTCATCTCTTAGATTCTTACCTTGCTGCACCTTTATACAGGTCTTGGCAGTGGGATTCTTTCAGATAATTCACATCATTTGGTTGTTGTTGTGGCTTGCTCAGTCATGGCTGCTAGGCGTAATGATACCATGCAAGTAGTTCCCCTTACTCAATGAACCATTAACTTCAGGAACTATATATCATGTTTTAACTATTAATCAAGTCATTATACATGGATGTACAATAGTCAACAAGTTTCATTTGCTTACATTAACATACATGAAATAGGGTGCATTTGGACAGGGACTATGTTGTGGAGCAACTCATGAGCTATTAGGTCATGCAGAACCTAACACCACCAAGTGGCAGAAACCAGAACTACCTCTGACTGGAGCTTCTGGCTCTCTCCCCTGGATGGCAGCACCATCTGGCGCTCACCTCTACTTCTCTGTCATTCACACGAAGTGTAGTTGGTATTATTCCATATGAGATACTACATTGGAATTATTAGTATTTTTCTCTCAACCATCCACTAGTGTGTATGCCCATATGTAGGATACTATAGGATTACTACTGAGCTCTGCCACTGTCTTTTGAACTATGTCAATGCCCTGGGTGTGCGTGGGAATTGAACTATAGTGCCACAATAATACTTACCTGGGTAAATTACACGTTATATACCACATAATGTGCCACATCATGTTACATGACAACTGATAACTCCTGGCCTATTTGTTTTTATTGACAGTCTCCAGACAGCAGCGATGGCAGCGTACACTGCACGACTCTAGGGGGAATTCCTCCCAGATTATATGAACAATCATGATGAGATTACATACTTCTTTGATTATCGGCGTGGAGCAGATATTGATAGAATGACTAATCTAGGGATCAAGGAATTCCACAAATATAACCCTAGACTGATTGTCATGGCTGTAGGCTTGTGCAACAATTTGGTGAAATACTATGAAACTGGTCTTTGTTGAGCTCAGAGCCAGCCCTGAAGATATTATATCCGACTACATTGAGGCCATGATAAATTGCACATCAAAATTCAGAGTTGTCACCGACACACATATCATGTTCTGAGTAGTATCTAAGACGGTCTCCTATAAATCACACCTTTTGAATTCAAAATTTTAATTCAAACTTTGAATCCAAAAGGTGTGATTTATAGGAGACCGCCTTAGAAATAGAACTTATACTAAGCTACTTTAGGTTTTAAATAAAAGAGGTCAAGTGGTACCCATGTCACGAGTCTTGTTCTTTTTCCGCTGAGCTTTTGGTGCAGAGGAATCAACTGATTAGTGAATGTGCTTTGGAGTGAGGAGGAGAGAGGATTATACTCGTCAGTAATGATCGACGGTTTTTAAGGTTTTTAGTTAGTCAGTAATGATCGACGTTTTATTAAGGTTTTAGTAATTCTTCCGGGTTAAGCCGGGCATCCGGGTTAAGCCGGGTATAGCAACATTCATTTTCAGCACAGATCTGGAAGCACTCACTGGGGCTCGGCAATCTAGGTGGCGTTACCTGAGCACGAGGACCATTACGTATGGCTCAAGGGCCACCAGTGGAAGCAGAGGAGAGATTTTGACAGTCTCTGAAGGCTTCAGCTGGATAACCGCGGCATAGGCGGTATGGACATATCTCATGGTAGAGATTTTGTGAGCAGCGAAGCCAGACGCAGACGCACCAGTGGCGTGAGCGGAAGTGAGGTGGCTCGTGACATGGGGGCCGGACCTCTCTATTTACTGTTTGACATCGGCTTTCTTATAAACCCCCTCACGTTGGTAAAACCACAGATGTGGTGTTTACTGTTAAAGCACACGAGCAAATACATTTTTAGTGATCAGGATATAGATTCTTTTAAATTCGGAATATTTCTCGTGTATAGCGCTCTTTCTCTTCTGTTTTTTGATATGTTTCATTCGTCTTAATGAAGAATATCTATTACGTTATTAAAGGAATTTACATTGGTAGCTTACAATCGAGACGATAGATTTCGAACGCGTTCCGAACGCAGGAAGCATTTTGTTGTCTCCCTCTTGCGATAAAAGCAAGAACTGCCAGGCGCATTTCGCCAATCTGCATCGATCGCCAATTTCATCTTGCGCCAGGTGCTAATAGTGTGAGATTTCAATAAAGTTAACCAAGATTTTCTTACAGCGCTAGCTTACAATTGAGATGACAGATTTTCATTGCGTTCCTGAACGCAGGGCGCATTTTGTTGTCTCCCTCTAGTGGGAAGAACTAGCATTGATATATATGTTGTATTTTTTATCCGCTAGATGTCACCAGTGCATTGCTCTGGGTCTATGTTTGGTTTTAGCCGCTGTTTGGCAGACGCGCATGGTTTTTTAACTTTGAAAAATCACAGAGGTGTTTTACACCATGTTATGAAGTTAATATTTTAAGATAAACGAAGTTTTACTATTTTTTAAACGAATTTTGTTAATAAAAGTAACATTGAGTAAGTATCTTTTGTTTTTTCGTTAGTTTTGTATAAGGAAAATATGCTGGTATTTAAGGTGCTTTAGATCGAGGAGTTACACCCGCTGACTCTAGCACAGTGGTGGACGCTACCAAATTAGAGCTCCATTAAAGATAATTAAGCTGTCTTGTGAAATCTTTATTTTGTTATATGTAATAGGATCATTGGTAAATTAACATAGAATGTTTTGCTGTAATAAGATACGGCTATTTCTATGTGAATTCTTCACTGCCGCCGCGAGAAGGCTATCCTATAGAGCAGCATCTAAATTTTGATCTTAATGGTCTAAAATTTCCCTGTTTTAAAATGTAGTTTATGTATGGGAACTTAGATACTTTATGATATAAACCCCTGATTTATGTAGATTTTGTGTAATATATCATACACATTGGGGTATTCAGTAGGAGCACATCCAGTGTGACATTTTTCTATTTTTTTTAAACACAATTTGAACAGATCGGAAGAATATACGAAACAACAGCCTTTGATAACATAAAGTTTTTTCTTGTTAAAAAATCTGCTATAATGCCAAAAGGTTCCTACCAGTGCTTCTTTTATGGAATTTTTGTTAAGTGATTCATTTTTTATCCAGCTTTGGATGATTGAACTTTTTACCCCATTGCGATGAGCACTGGTGTTAACCTTTAAGATATCTAATATATCTTTAACTGAAATGCGATGACATAAGATGTGAACAAGCCAATAAACATGAGCATCGTCCATTATCCCATGGAACATGGTGGCTCTTATTAGCATTCTCAATGGTATACCATGGGCACAATCTGTGGCTGTATATGAGCTGTCTTTTTCTTCAATATTTTTTTGAAATTTTTCAACAAGAAATTTCAGATGGTTGTGAAAAGGACACAGGTTTTTTTTAGCTGGTTTCTGACATTCTGTTGCAGTACCATTAAGTGCTGAACACTTACCACGGTGTGTCACTGGATCTGCTCTCTTGTCTCTTAGCTCCCATAGGAATTTAGTATTGATGTTGTATTGAAAAACCTTCATAAAAGGTATAGTAGCCTCAAGTAAACCAAAGGATTCCATCTTGTCTCGCCAAGCAGTTATAGCAGAGTGAGTCGTTATTAAAAACTTGACCCTAATGAAAATTGGGGGTTGACCTGCATCTTTCTTTGTTGTAGCGTTAAGTAAGGTTAAACAATATTAAAGTATTTGTTTCACAACATTTTGTTGTTTTTTTTTTTACTTCTTTCTCTTTATAAACTATTATGATGATAAAAATATTGGTTTTAGCTTTAAAATTTACACCTGTTTAAGTATAAAGCTTTAAAAAAATCATTTTCAATGTTTTTTTAAACTAAGTTTACAATAAATTTGGTTGGCCTTATGTAAGGCGTCATGTGTGTTTCGAAATCATGTAGGGAGCGCCTTTAGAAAATTGCTGACCAGTGGTCATCTCATTATCACTCATGTCCTTAGTAAGGTCAGCATAGCTTAGGGCTAAAGCTGACCGCTGTTGACCATTTTTATGAGGGACACTACAACGATATAGCTCCAGGTAGTTGTCATTTCGAAGTAATTACATGCAACTTTTTTATGGTCAGCTTCTTGCTTTGATTCATGTTCACATTTTAGATGTTGACTTTAATTTACATCATTTGGACATTGCATAATGGTATAATATTTCGTTATAATTAAACATTAATAAAACACTATCTTGTTTGCTTGATAGCATTTATTTTACCTAAAAGATTCATACCATATATGAGTGCTATCTTAGCAATATAACACAGATATAAAATCTAAGTAAGTTAAGGATAACTAGAGACTATGGTATATATCCTGATTACTGGTTTTTAATATGCATTGATGAAGAGATAGTGAGATTGCTTTATAGCACTTCATTGGAGCATCATGATGACCAATGGGTATAATATATAAGCAGACTGATGGACACCACCACTAAACTAAAGATAAAAGATCGTTAGCAGCTCTGCATGGTTTATAGGATGCTCCAATGAATTCTTGTTGAGCAGATTTATCCATATTTCATTGGAGCATCATGATGACCTATAGGTACAATATATAAGCAGACTGATAAACACCAGCACTAAAGTATACGGCACATGGCTATTGTATTATTGACCAATGGGAAGCATCCCTGGCATTTACTGCAGAGACGGGGGCTGAAGGTGTTAGTCATAGTGCAGTCGGGGTCTAATGGCGGCCTCCATAGCCTAATGTGCTAATGCCCTATAGATAAATGATTGTTAGCATAAGTGTTAACCTAGGATTCCTTTGAACCTTTTTTGTACTGGCTGAAATCTAACACTACAATAGCTTGCATATGTAGCACATATATAGGTAATTTAAGAGTTAACATGGAGTTTCCATGAAATCTTATACAATTTTAATAGCGCTTTATTTTTATATCATATAAAAAAGTTATGATATAGTTCTATTTAAGATACTTTTTGAGCTTAATATGATGAGTAAATAATTGCTTTTACATATTGCTATTTAAGGGTGAGATACTTTAAGATATCTTAAATAAGTGACCCATAGGATGGCGACTATGATCAGATCTAAATCATGATACAGAAATGATGTTATCATGATTTTTAGTGCTTAACTGTTTATAACTTATTGCTTTTTAAGTGATCCTTCTGTTTGGGTTTTATCTCAAACAAAAATATGGTGGCTTTTACCATACAATATAGCGGGATAATTTATAATTCCTGCATTTCCACTGATTCCCCACCAGACAGTGGTTCTGCACATTCGCTCCATAGTGATTCCCCTCTTTCCATGTATGCCATTCTTTTGGTTTTATTTTCTTTAGTTTTTTCCCTCTTCATTAATTTGATGCCAAAAGTTATAGCCAGAATGAGACAAATCATGAAACCCAAAGCAGTGATCACATTGGTATATACCAAGGTGTTAGAGAGCTGTTGACTTATACCTTGAGGCAAATTAGTTACTAAGGTTCCATCCTGCGTTGTGGCATATGTTGGAGACATAAAGCTTCCAGATATGGCATTTATGAGAGTAGTCCTATGGCGAAATGGAAGGTTAGTTTTTTCCTCAGGCATTGGACTTGTTTCAAAATTAGCTGACACAGTGCTTATTTCCATTGTTTCACCTGCAGATGTGAAATTTAAATATGAGGTGACAGCTGCTTTCAAAGGCGAGGAGGGGAAAGATGTTGCAACATTTGCCACAGTGGTGACATCACTTCCCCTGTCTATATAAATGGAGGAGCTCTGATCAGCATCATCATTCACACGGGTGGACGTCAACACGCTGTCTGCACGAGGAGAATTTTTCTCCAGAGTTTCTGAGCCATTGTCTATATAAGCTGAGGTGCTGTCTGAATTTGTAGTTAAGCTAGCACTTTCAGCGGTCACTTCTATATGATAATTTGCTGCTTTAGTAGTTGCTGATGACTTCTTTATGAAGAGAACGGTCTCAGTTGATGCTATCTCACTTTTGGGATAGATGCTAGCGCTGCTAGTTGACGCTCTCACACCTTCAGGATAGGTAAGTTGAATTTTCCTGTGGGAAATAATTATTTTCTATATTTTTTTATACGAGAAATTTTTTATCATCTAAGCTGGGGGGTCAAACTCATGTTTAGGATAGTTTACCTTCAGTTAGGTCTGAAACACATTATGGTTATACATTGTAGTTTTTCCCAGGTGAGAAAAATCGAAGCCACGTGTGTTGAAGACTGGGGGGAGATATTTTTTTAAGCTAGCAGGGTTTTTGTTAGAGAGGATAACACTTAGTCGCCCTTTTTTTCCCCATTGAAACAAGAAATAAACTACAAAGGAAAAAGTGAGCTTTTTTTAGTTTAAGTTAGATAAATTCCGAGAATTTTTTTATTATCTAAGCCGGGGGGTCAAACTCATGTTTAGGATAGTTTACCTTTAGTTAGGTCTGAAACACATTACGGTTATACATTGTAGTTTTTCCCAGGTGAGAAAAATCGAAGCCACGTGTGTTGAAGACTGGGGGAGATATTTTTTTGAAGCTAGCAGGGTTTTTGTTAGAGAGGATAACACTCAGTCGCCCTTTTTTCCCATTTAAACAAGAAATAAACTACAAAGGAAAAAGTGAGCTTCTTTAGTTTAAGTTAAATAAATTGCTGCTTTTAAAATATACCATAGCATGCTTCATTGCAAACTTTTGTGAGGAGCTTAAAACTAGCTTTAAATTTAGTTCATAGATCGAGTGGTTTAGTACATGTATATTTCACAGGAGGTCGCCAGCAGCATGTAAGTTTACCTGTTACCTGACTGAAATCACTGGTGCATGACCTTACCTGCTACCTTGCTGACCTATTCTCAGGGCTATAACTTGCACATGCGCAGAGGACTTGACTTTGGCTACACAAAGGACATTGATCGTCATATTATTAAGTATCAACTTATCACAAACTTACCTACATGTTCCATAGGAGCAATAGAAAATAGGTATTCCTTGTATCTCAATTCTTCTTAAGAAGGGGAAAGTATTGGTGCTGTAATTTATGTGGTTTATATCAACGAAATCTTCCCATTCTACAAAGGAGCTTTTCACTGTGTCCACCGTGGCACGTGTTGGTAGACAGTTGTCACATTTTAAATGCTGTTTTTTTTCACAAAAACAAGATTTTGCCTCTATGATAGAAACAGCAGAGAGCAGAACAAATATAACCGTGCAGTACATGGTGCTTGCTTAGAATGAAGAAAGAATAGCTCGCTAAGGGAATTGAGGGAACAACAGACTCGACCCTATTCTTTATCTATGATTTAAGTAGAACGCATGGTGTTAACTTACATCTTACATTCCGCTCTGTCGATACTCTCCATTTAAGTTAGGTGTAAACAGCTTTATACACCAGCCATTAAGACCAGGAACATGACCCAGCTGTTCTGATACTCTAACCAAAGAATGGACCTGTTTACCGTATTTCCCCATGTATAAAACTGAGCTAATACAAGCAAAACTGTCAAATTAACTGGGTCTATATGTTATGCACCAAGTAGGAATGGACACAATTCCGGAATTGCCCATTACTGATTTTGCCCAATTCTGGAATTGTCCTCTCTTAGGCTGCGCAATTCAGGAAAATTTAACCCTTTAGACCTTAAAACGGCCAAAAACGGCCGGGTCTAGTCTCCTCAAAACGACCATTGACGGTCGATTTTTGAACAATTTTCACTGATTTTTCATGGCAAGACAAAAGCAAATATCACTGATGAGAAATTAACAGAAGTTGCTGTTCCTGTTTGATACTGTTCAGCCGAACTTAAAAGTTGAATTCTTATCACCATATGAGCATTAGAAAATTTACAAAGGTTTAAAGTGAGGTGAAGGGCCAAAAAAATGCCCATTTTTAGCTAAAATCGGTGAAATCTTGAGGAAATAAAGCATTGTTTCCTACAATTGGTTGAGGTCTAAAGAGTTAAATGAAATAAACATTCTAACATTGCACAAAGGTTTGCAAAATGTCCATCCTTGAAAATTCCTTGATACCTTTGGTTTAAAGAGTGATGGGTAACTCATAATTGCACCAGAGTTTGTTGTTTGACAGTCCCAATGTGTCATTCCCACAGCTTAATTCACACCTAAAGTTAGATGTAAGATGCTTCAAACATACCCTATACAACACCCATTACAGCTTGTGGGCGAGGTGAAAAATAAAATGACACATAAATTTTAGAGATCTGATTTTAAATCAAATTGTTCCAACAGAATTATCTATTAGGCTTTATTATTCCTAAACTGTGCAAATTCCCATATTGTGCATAACATATACACAGGGTAGGGATATACATGGGCTAAGGACTACAGTGTTTTTTTTCACATATTTTGAATATAACTTAGTTAATACACGAGGTAGACCAATACACTTGACTAAGCCAATACACGGGGAAATACGCTACATAGAGCTTTAACTGAAAGGTGATGGAATATATTTATAGCAGAGATTTAGAGCTGTTAATTCTTTTATAAAAATGGCAGATATGCTGTATCTCAAGGGAATTTGCAAGCCAGAGTTAACACATGATAGCTCATATTGTATGTGAGATTCTTTTATGCTTAGGGGATTTTGGTTCATACAATTAGTTTTGAGAGCATGGATTGCTATAGCAAAGACCAGTTTTACTAATTGGCTTTCCCATTTAGTGGGCTAAGGTTTCATATTGTGAGAAATTAAGTTACATTTATGTTGCAAGTTTACTCATTATGCTTTAGGCAAACTGGGTTTAGTAGTTTGGCTTGCTTAGGGTCTCAAATTGCTAAAACCCACATTGGCAAGATCTTTTTAAGATAAAAAATAGTTATAGAGCTGAGTGACAAGGGACAAAAGCACTTTATAAAATTAACAATTTGACAACAGCACTCAGATAATTGAATTAAACTGTCAGCGTGAATTTCTCCATGAAATTGTTATATGATTTTAAATATCAAACTGTCAGCGTGTACTTTTCCTTTATATTGTTAGTGCGAATGCTTTATAGCTGTATGAATTCCATTATTCAATGAACTTTTAGACATGTAGTAACTTATAAAAAATCTTTAAATGTGCAATGAAGCTCATACACACAAATGCATTATGGTATTGTTAATAACACTGAGAATTGTTGCTTTTTCTTAATTTAATAGCAGTTTAAAAACATTGAGTTATAAAGACAAAGAGCAAGAAACTGAACTTTTTGTAATAGCCATATAATATTTGATATGCTAAATCTACATTATTTGACTTACAGAAAAAAGCTGCGGTTCCATTCCTTAATGCTCGTTTGCTGAGAGTCAACTAGACGTTCCACAAATGGGCTACAGATGGTCTACCTTTAGACATCCATGAAAAGGATCGCTCGATTTAAGTGAAGCTGTTTGGACTCTGATCGTTCTCAGAAAGCGCTGAAAACTCGTAAAGCTTCACCTAGGATAAAAGCTGAGTCCACTTTTAAAGGTAGACACTGTAAACTTTTATCAAACTAATGCAAGTGTCCATTGAACAAGTGTTTATTCAAATTGTTCTTGAAAAGCGCTGAAAACTTTTAAAGCCTTATTGCTGTAAATGGATTTGGCTAAACTAGAAGAGGAAAAACCAATTGATATTTATTATCTTTTAATCAATTTTACAACAAACGGTCAAGGATTTTGTGAATGTTTTTATTGTAATTTTCTTGGAACAACACATTTTCATGCATCTTTTAAACCATATGAACATATTTGCCCTCCTTATGAGGTTATAACTCACGACTTAGTTGAAAAAGTGTCAGAAATAGCAGAACAGATTAATCATCAGTTTCATCCAATTACTACTTTAAAAAATCTTTGTTTAAGTTTATCTAAAGTTTACCTTAAAGACACTAGGAGAGAAAAGCTCCTTTCTATTTTACCTTTGAGCTTAGTAGATGATATTTTATTTGAAGAAGATTTCATTAAAAAAACTAAGCGACTAAGCATAAACCATCTTCCTATTTTATTGAAACATCACATAGGAGAGCAAATTGTTTACTGTCTCTATGACTAGGTTTTATCTCGCATTTAAAGATAGTCAAACTGAAGAACTTTGCTCTTGTCATAATTGTACATATATGCTACATACTTTAGACATAGCAGATTTTTCTGCCAAATATATTACATTTAATCAGATTATAACAGAAACATGTGTATACAATGCGAATTTAGCTCTTAATGATTACACCAAAGTAAATCCTCGAGATATAGTAAATACACCTTCTTATTATCAGGCTCCTTTTTTTGATTTTCACTTTACAACTAGCATTTTTTTATTTTCCATAGTTCAGCATGAGGGCTATATTCCTATGAAAAAGTTGCGTAGTGAAGATGAATTTTTTCCTTCATTGGGAGAAATATCAAAGTTATAGATTTTAGGGTTGCTTTCAATGCCTATAGATTATTCTACCCATCTAGTTGTGTTAGGATTAACAGCATTGCCTAAGTCATCTTTTGACATACTTTCATTTCAAAGAGAGGTGGTGAATTCTTCTTCTTATAGAGGTTCTATAGTGTACTCTGAAAAAGATTACACTTTAAAATTTACTAAAAATAATTATTGTTATATATTTATAAAAAATAGTATCCCTCGTATTTTATCTAAGATAGAAGACTTTATTTATTCCTCATGCATTAATTTTTTTGAAAAATACAGCAAAGATAATATAATTCAATACAGTTTAGACATTGTAAATATTCAAATATCTTTTACTATAATTAAAGAAGGAATTAAATTTCATGATTTTTGCTTTAAAATAGTGTCAAGTTTAGAAAAGGGCTATAGCATAGAAGTTAAAGAATCGAATTCATATGAGTCAATATGGTTGGAAATAAACCATAACTTATTAAACTCAAAGCAATCTTTTGATGCTATTAGGTTTTCTTCTCTTAGAATAAAAAATAAAGGAACAACTTTTTCTTTTACTCACACTTTTACTGGAAGTTGTATAACTAAAGATATAAATCAATTTCTGTTTTTATGCAATCTTGTTGAGAAAGTTATATGAAGCTAAGGTTCTCTGTAAACTATATTTTAATAATAAATTAATTCATGGCTTCTGTCATAGATAATTTATTAAGGGTGATACTGGTTTATTTATTAGAGGATACTCCTAGCAATACAGAATATTGGGACAGGGTTCATTTATGTGAAGAACATAATTTAAATTTTGCTTTGCATCACCTATATAAAAAGTATCATCACAACAAAGAATCTTACATAGATCCTTTAATTCAGGAAACTAAATCGTCTCTTCATTCTTACATTAAAAAAAATAAAAAAATTAGACAATTTTATGAGGTTTTATGCGGAGAAAATAATGGTATAATAAAAGATATAACTTCTTCAGAAAGTATTTTGATAAAATGTTTGGTTGAAATTCTCCAAATAAATATCATTTTTTATTACAGCCACGATAAATCTTCAGAATACAGAAGCTCAAAACAGAGTTTAAAACCAGGGAAAGGACTTTCATTGTATTTCAACTTTTTTACTTCATTAGTAGAAAAAGTAAATGATGAATTGTATCACATGCCTTCTTTAGAAAAATTGTCAGATTCAGCTTTAAGTTCTTTTAATTCTTGTAAAAAAGAGAGCATCACGTCCACTTCTCAATTAAAATTAAAAGACAAAAATAAAAGCCGGTCTAATATTAAACAGCGACCATCCTCTTCAGAGCAAAACAGTTCTACAGAAAGTGAGAGTGACAATGACCCAGTAAAAAAAAAAGATCACCCTGCTTTCATTCAATCACAGCAAAAATTACTAGGTATTTTACATAAAGATTTAGAAGAAAGTGACAGTAATGAAGAAGATATAAAAGGAACACATTCTCTTCAAAAAAGAAAGAAAGTTAGCAAAACTTTATCAGACAGCAATGATGATTTAAGTGAGGAAGAAATTACTGATTTTAAAAATAAAGTTCAAAATAAAAAGAGAAAAATTCCTTTATCAGTAAGCCATCAGGTAAAAGAACTATCTGAATTTAATCCAACATCTACTTTATTTGAACCACAAACAGATACTTGCAGAGCAAATTTGGAAAGGACTATAGCTATATGCGATAGAATAAAGAGTCACGCAGAAGTATTTTTAAGGAATATTTTACCAGATAATATAAACAGATGTGCATGTTGTTTTTTACATTGCACACCTCCTTTAATTAAAGGTACTAAAGGACGAAGAGGACCTAAAAGTAAAATCAAGTAGCAGTTAAAAAACTTTTCATCTTTAAAATCTTATGGATATTGATGATATTTTACGTTTCATTGATAAAAAAAAACTTAATGAAAAAATTTTTCAATGTAATTTAAACACGAAAAAATATTTAAAAAACAAAGAGAAAGTAACTTGTAAAGTGTTCCCCAATAACCATCTCCCGAATTGTATAGAAGAAAGCATCATTTTATGCGATAAAATAAAAGACTAACCATGAATAGTTTTATAGAAATAGATTTAGATAGTTCTTTGTTGTATGAAAGATGTCACTATTTTAAAAGCTATCAATCTTTTTATGGTAAAGAAAAGAAAGAGCTTAGCTTAGAAATACCTGCTATAAAATATATGAATATTTCTGAATGCTCCTATTTAATGATGACCTTATCAGAAGAAGATGAATTATGTCACATTCTTTTAAATGATATTAGAGATATTAAAAGTATTGTTTTTTTTGCAATTTTTTTTCAAAGTGATTTCTTGTATGAATATATAAAAAGTCGGTGTATAAATAATGTGGAAGAAGTTCCTTGCGTTATCAAAATGGCTATTTTCTTTATGGGAGAATTTCACAAGTTTTCTTTAGAAATAATTTGGTTTGCGGCCGATTTTTTAAGAGTACCTCGAGTATATGAAATCCTTGAATGTATGAAAGACTGTGAGGATAATTATAGCGAAACTACTGCATTAACTATGACTATTAGGAAAAGGAAATTTACTCAATATAAACGTGTCAAAAAACTTAAAAAAAAGATGAAAATAGCCAATATGATATATAACAATTGCCTGAGATTTTTAACTTATTGTTGTGCATCTTGTGGAAGATTTCACAAAGCAGACAGGACAAACAGAAAAAGAGCATTATCTAAAATAACATATATGCAATGTTGTGGGAGCCCAAGTAAAACAAGATGTCTCGAATTTTTACAATATTTTTCCTCTTATGTTGAAAACCAAAGGGTTGCGAGATGTAAAAACTGTTTTATTCCTTGGTTTGATGGAAAACCTACTTGCACCCCTCTTTATGCAAAGTTTCAAAACAAAAAATATACTGAAATACGTAGAAATCTAATATTAGATAGGATAGATTTCTTTTGTAAACCACTTAATGAAATAAGATAAAAGATTTTTTCTTTTTATCTTTGTTGTAAAGTTGGTTTAATTTTAGTTGATATTTGTAAAGTATAACAAGTACATGTAAAATTAAAGGTTTTTTAGTTATTATAGAGGTATAGATAAATTAGAAATTAGTTTGTACAGCTTCATTAAAACAGCTTTGATAAACAATATAAAAATAAATAAGTGAGGATACAAGTTCTCATGGTAGAAAGGATTAAGGTAATTTAATCATTTGTTAAGCATTTTATCATATTTAAACTTGTATTTATCTATGTAACTATGTTGCTTGATGTGAACATAGAGCTGCTTAAAGAAAGAGTAGAGTACATTTCATGTTTGTGCTCTTTTAACAATGTTACTTCAAATATGCAGAAATTTAAAATTTGCTTAAATGTGAGCATACCAAATCAAACGTTTATGAGTGCCAAAGAATGTTCTAGCATATTTTCTGTTTTATCTGATGAATTCATTGACATATCAAACATTAAAACAGAAGCTCTTGTATATTTTTCTCATTATTTCCAATGTTATTTTATGTTCTCAGAAATAAAAAATATGATAATACAAGAGGAAATTAAAGCTGCTAGAGTTTTAATCACATCCAGTATCTTATTAGGAGAGAATCATTCTTTTACTAAAGAAATATGTAAATTTATAAGTGATCTTGTTGGTTACAATGAAGAAGCAATATTTCATCTCATAAAAAATAAAAATAAACGTAAAGGCACAAGACAGTATGCCTCTTCAAGGCTTCAAAGTAAAATAAAAGAAAAAGTAAGAGAAAAACGTTTATTTTACAGTAATGTGTATTTGGGATGTGCTTTATGTAGAAGGGTAGTTCTTGTAAGCAAAAAACATGAAAGTAATATAGAATACACAATATGTTGTGGCAAACCTATTCATAAGCATTGCTACGCAAGTGTGGTTCATTGTCATTTAAAATATACCAAAAATGATGGTGAAGTAGTTGTGATTAATTTAGAAATGAATTGTCCATTTTGTCACATGAAATGGTTAAATGGGAATCCTGTTTGTGATGCTATGTTTTTGAAATGGAACCAAAGAGAAAATTTTACTTACCTGGTGAAATACACTACAGATCATTTAGCTCTATGTTTAAATGAGTATGAAACTAGCATAAATCGTCACATAAAAAACAAGTTAATGTAAACCAAAATGAGATTAAAAATAAATGAAGCTTATGGGTGAACAAAAAATGGCTCACTCAGATGACTTTTATGTTACTCTACCTTCTAATACTATTCATTCATCTCGGATTAATAAAACAAGTCATTTTTTTGTAGAAATTCCTGGAAAATTTCATTTAGAAGGTCATTGGGAGGTGGCCATAGTAGAAATAAACCTTCCTGTATCCTGGTACAATATTCCACAGGATCCTCCACAAGATCGAACTTTTGCTATTTACAGAAAAGAAATGGGGGTCAATGATGAATTACATGTATTAGAAGAAGGAGAAATAGACACTGTTAGAACAGACATGAGCTTTCACACTAAAATGATGCCATATGGAAATTATGGTAATATAGAGAATTATATAGATGTAATGAATAAGTTAATGAAATCAATAGAGTTAGCCGAAAAAAATTTAGATTTTTTTCATTTGGCTAGAGAGCCTTACATTAGTATAGAAAAAGAAAATTTAAAGCCTGTTTTACATGTAGCAAGGGGAGATACTGTGTGGATGCCTTCCTCTTTGTCTGATATTCTTTGCTTAACAAATGCAGAAGGAGGTATTAAAGATGAAACTGATTCAAAAGTAACAGGTTACTATGGCCTTCCTTTAGAATCCATAGATGATTATAATAATTTATTATTTCAAAAAAAAATACATAAACATTATGCTTCTTATAAAGCAACAGGAGTACCTTCTTTAAGTTCTCGTTCTTCAAATATTTATTTATATACCAATATAGTTTCTAATGAAGTTGTTGGAAATGTTCAAGTTCCTCTTTTAAGAGTTATAAGATGTAATGGCTTGTTTGGAGAAGATTTTAAAATGATATTTACTTCTCCCTATTATAAAAAAGTTAAAATGTCTGAGATACACGAAATAGAAATAGAAATAGTTGATGACCAAGGAAAACTTATAAAATTTGAGTATGGCAAAGTATTTGTAGTACTTCACTTTCGCCGTTGTAAACTCAGATAATGAATCGAAGAAATGGTTTCAGGAATATTGCAATAGAATATAATTTGGTCCCTAAAATATATAATCATGACTTAGAATTTTTTTTAAGATATATATCAAACAGAGTTACATCTAAAATAAAAAAGTGGATGTTAAAGCATGGTGGAGTTAAGTTCCAATTAGGTCTTAATACATTTTTAGCCAAATATAAAATAGAAACTAACCAACATTTTGAAATAAAACCTTGGTTTCAAAGTCCAGTAGCTGTAATTCTAAATGTAAAATCTATAGAAGAAAAAGTTTATGAAGCCATCAGAATCATTTCTGCTTTTTTTGATTCTTTTATTCAACTAGGATCTGGATGGTTTTTAAAAGAAATTATATGTTTGCGAATTTCTATTTATAGATATAATCCTTTGGGAGGTTATAAGCCTTCTGATATAGACAGTATTTTGTTTAAGAAAAGATCATTGCTTAATATTAAAGGAGCAGGAAATAAATGTTTTCTTTTTAGCATATTAGCTGCCTTGTTTAAAAGTAAAACAAATGCAAACAGAGCAAGCACTTATTTACCTTACTTGCAAAGTTTAAATATATCCTGTCTTTCTTTTCCTGTAAAACTTGGTCAAATAGCTAAATTTGAAGAAAAAAACCACATAACTGTAAATGTTTTTGGTATATTTAAAAATAAAAACGAAAATTATCATCCATATCCTATGTATATTTCTACTAATTTTAATGAAGAAAAACATTTAAATCATGTTAACCTTTTACTATATCGAGAACATTATTGGCTTATAAGAGACATGAGTAAGTTTGTTAGACCCTTTTTTTATAAGAAAACAAGATATTATTGTCATAAATGTTTAACTTCTTTTTTAAAAAAAAATGATCTCCTTTTTCATACCCAAAAAACCTGTGACAATAATAGCTTCTTTGGTCAATCATATATAATGCCCATAAAAGGAAGCAAAGTTGAATACAAAGATTATTCTAAACAAATTAAAAACCCTTTTATCATATATGCAGACTTTGAAACATTTAATCAAAAATTAAAAGTGCCCGTTAAAAGGGGAAATATCACAATAAAAACTAGACAAAAATTAAATGCTATAGGTGCAGTTTTAATTTCAAAGTATGAGAAATATTCACAGACACCATTTTTATATATAGGACGTTATGTTTTAAAAAAATTTGTGAATTACTTATATCAAAAAAGAGCAGAGATATCTCATATTTTAGATAAAAATAGGAAGCCGATTTTTTTAACAATGGAAGACATAAGCAGAATTCATAAACAAACAAAATGTTATTTGTGTCATGTTTCATTTAAAAATAAAAAAATTAAAAAAGTATTGGACCATGCCCATATAGGTCGAGAAGGCAAGGGGCGAGATGTTAACTATGCTTGCAATAGATGTAATTTAAGCCATTCTTCTCTTAGAATGGACACATTGAAAATACCAATTGTTATGCATAATGCTATGAATTTTGATTTACATTTTATAGTAAAAAAGCTCTATAAATATATTCAAAATGATGATATAAGAGTTCTTCCTAGATCTTCTGAAAAATTTTTAACTTTACAATTTGAAAATTTTTACTTTTTAGATTCATTCCAATTTTTATCTGCCTCTTTGTCACACTTGGCAGATCTTTTAGCTGCTAATAATGTAGATAATTTCATAGAAACCAAAAAAAACTTAACCAAAAAGGAATTATTACCTTATGTAATAAAAAAGGGAATTATGTGTTATGATTACATAGATTCATGGGAAAAATTAAAAGAAAAAAATCTACCTGTTAGATCCCATTTCTATAATAAGCTAACTAAAGAAAATATATCTAAAGAAGCTTACACTCATGCTAAAACAATGTTTAATTTGTTGAATTGTAAATCTTTAGGAAGCTATTTAAAAGAATACCTTAAAATTGATGTTTTACTATTATGCGATGTATTTGAATCTTTTAGAGAAAGAAGTTTAGAAAATTATGGTTTAGATCCTGCGAAATTCCTTACTGCTCCATCTCTTAGTTATCAGGCTATGTTAAAACACACAAAGATACAGCTTGATCTTTTAGATGATATAGATAAACATAACTTTATTGAAAAAGGTATACGCGGAGGTATTACAAACGTTGTACAACGATATGTTAAAGTAAAAAACGATTCCCAACATTTGGTTTATTATGATTGTAATAATCTTTATGGTCATGCTATGTGTCAAGAACTTCCCACTCATGATTTTGTTTGGTTACCGTCTTCTAGTTATTCTAAGTTTAATGTATTAGAAGTAGCTAACAACAGTGATGAAGGCTATATATTAGAAGTTACTTTATTGTATCCAAGGCATTTACATTTTTTGCATGATGATTTTCCACTGGCTCCAGAAAAAAAAGAGATATTTCATGATGAGTTATCTCCATATGCTAAAGATTTATTACATAAATTAAATATTAAATACAAAAAAAGTGGGAATAAGCTAATATGTGATTTAAAAGAGAAAAAAAATTATGTTGTTCACTATAAGAATTTAAAACTATACCTTAAATTAGGGATGAAAATAGTTAAAATACATAAAATTCTATCTTTTAAACAATCTGCTTGGATGAAAAAATATATTGACTTTAATAACACTAAACGGAGAGAATCAACTTCTTCTTTCGATAAAGCATTTTTTAAGTTAATGACTAATTCATGTTTTGGAAAATGCATGGAAAATGTTAAAAAAAGGAAAAATCTAACCCTTACTTCATGTAAAATTAAATGTAAAAAACTTATTCGAAAACCTACTTTTCATTCCTTGTATTTTTTAGACAAAGATTATGTAGGAATACAAAATGTTAAAGAACAAGTATATTTGGACAAGCCGATATATCTTGGATTTACTATACTAGAATTATCTAAAATGCACATGTTTTGGTTCCATTATAAGGTAATGTTACCTACTTTTTCTTTATCCGTTATTAACTTGTTATATTCAGACACAGATTCATTCATATATTTTATAGAAGATGAACATTTTATTGAAAAGCTGAAAAGTATAAAAGAATATTTTGATTTTTCAAATCTTAAACTAGATCACCCCTTGCACTGTACTGAGAATTGTAGAGTATTAGGAAAATTTAAGGATGAAAGTGAGGGAAAAAAAATAAAAGAATTCATTGGTTTACGTCCTAAGATGTATTCTATTTTATTTGAATCAAATAAAGAAACAAAAAGAGTAAAAGGTGTTAAAAAAAGTAATATAAGAGATATGAGACATGACCAGTTTAAAAAAGTATTGTTTAAAAAGAAATTTCATCGAGAATCATATCATGCTATGAGAAGTTACAATCATAAAGTACATGTAATAAAAGAAAATAAACTGGCTCTTTCACCTTTTGAAGATAAACGTTGGCTACAAAAAGATGGAATCAAATCTTTTGCTTATGGGAATCATATGATCAATGTGCGTAAAAGACATAAATATTTTGATTCATCTGTAAATTTAAAAAAAAAAAAATTTTAAATTAAACTAAAAAGGCATAACATTGTGTATGGAACAGTGAAAATATACTTGAGATTACTTGTGTTATACTGTTTTAAAACAAATGAAATTCACCTTTTGGATCTAAACAGCAGGGTATTTTATATCAACATAAAGAAATCATTTCTAAGCACTTAAAAGTTAATATTTTAAAAATCTATTTTCAAAGAAATCACAAATTAATTTAAAAGAAATTACTTCTGATGGCTTCTAAATTTCACACCATTCCTTTTGGGAAAAAAAAGAGAATAGATATAACTAGATTTAGAGGAAAAGAATATATTCATTTGCATGATATGACTAAAGATAAAAATATGAGCTTGCAAAAATCTGAATATGATGAACTTATAAAATTAAAGGTTAAAATAGAAAAAAGAATAAAAAAGATTAAAAGTCCTAAAGAAACAGAAACAAAAAATGAAGGTAAAAAGAAAAGTAAATCATCAGTTAAAAGAGACAGTGATGAAAGTGACAGCGATAATTCCTATGTAGATAGTAATTCTGACAGTGATTAAAAATAATTTTAAGAAAAAGTCTGTGGGATAGACATCTTTAGGTGAACATAATTAGCTAAAAAACAATCAACTTTTAATGTTTGTTTTCCAAATATTTTTATATATTTAAAATGGGCGAATTATGTATATATTGTGGTATTTGTGATGACTTAAAAACTGGAAAAAAATATTGTATTCCTTGTTATGAAAATATGTACAAAGAATGTATCCGCTGTCATAGACCCTTACATTCCGCTCATTTTTTTAGTCGACACCCATCTAGATGTAATTCATGTCATGAAAAATATGAATTGGAGAAATTAAAATCAAAGAGCAAAGATTCTTTTAAAAAAAAGGACGAAAAAGAAAAAAAAATAATTACTAAAAATCTGAAAAAAAGAAGTAATGTCCTTTCTAACAAAATTATCGATTTAACTGAAAAAAAAAGTAAAAAAATTACATTAAGCAACAGTCAAAATGAAAAAGAAACAGGTAAAAACACATCTGCTTGTAAAGATAACAATACAGTTTTAAATTTAACAAAAAAGACAAATGAGCCACTACAGCTTACTCTTAAAATAAGTTGCAAAAAGGGAAATATTTATCCAAAAAAATCTAAAACTGTTGATGTCATTCTTTAAAATATTTCTTGTTTGCTTTTAAATGTTTTTTCATGTGCCTGTATTGAAAATATTATTTTGTATTATTATAACAAGTTGTGTATATAGTAAAAGAGAATTCATATTTAGTAAGTATTAGCTGCTTATATATTAGTTTAAACCTAAAAAGTTTATTTTTTGTGTTTCTTTTTTTCAGTGAAATGATATTTTGTACTTTTAAATGATGTTTATTGATGTCATATATCTACATTGAAATGCTTAGTGAACAAATCAAATAATACGCTATCATGATACTTTGTTGTTGTTGTTGTTGTTGTTAGGAATCTGGTATTTGTCCTTAAGGATATTAACTTATTATTGGGTGTGTAAATACTAAGATCCTAACATTGTTTTTTTATGTAATTTTACTTTTAATTCATCAGGATACGTGCATTTGTTCCAAACATAGTTTATAAATGTTTTCATTTCATGTACTAAATGTGACAAATCATATTTACCATCGCACACTAGTTAAAAGTAAAACATAACTTAAGAATTGTAATGAGATGGTTAGTAAACAAGAGGGTTAAATGCATGCTTTAATGTTTTAAGGACTGCACCTGTTTCAAACATAACATGTTTACATCTTTATATGTTTATTCTTAAGAAGTGTTTAATTTTAATATGGCAAAAAAAGAAGAAATAAAAAGAAACCAAGAAATAAAAAGGTTGTTTGAAAGTATTTACTTTAACCCAAGTCATCCTTCATCTTTTAGTTCTGTGAAAAAGTTATATAAATCTGCTAAAAAAAAAGACAAAAAAATAACTTTAAAAGACGCTGAAATATTTTTACAAAATACTAGAACTTATACTTCACACAAACCTATACAATATAACTTTTTAAGACGAAAAACTATTGTAAAAGGATTAAATGATCAATGGCAGTTAGATTTAATAAGTACTTTCCAAATTAGACGATATAATAACAACATTTCATATTTATTAGCTGCTATAGATTGCTTTTCCAGATATGCTTACATAGAACCTCTTAAAGACAAAAAAGCAGAAACAACATTAATAGGCTTTAAAGCTATATTATTTAGGGCAAAACACAAGCCTAGGCTTATTCAAGTAGATGAAGGTAGTGAATTTAAGGGTGTTTTTAAGAAATATCTCATTAACCAAAATATTCACTCTTTTAGCACATCACAAGACACAAAGGCTGCAATAGTTGAACGTTTTATAAGAACTATACAAAATAAAATACATCGATTTTTAACCTTTAAAAAAAGCTTGAGATATATCGATGATTTGCAAGACATTGTACTTAGCTACAATAAAAGTCCACATCGTACTCTAGGAATTAGCCCCTCTGAAGTTGATGAAAAAAACCAAAAGATAATTTGGGACAAACAATACAAACCATATTTACATTCTAGAAGAATACAACTTCCTTTCTCAGTAGGAGATAAAGTAAAAATCACAACTAAAAGAAAAACATTTACTAAAGGATATAAGCCAAATTGGCAAAAAGAAATATTTCAAGTAGCTTTTGTGCTTAGAACATGGCCACCTACTTATATATTATTAGATGAAAACAATGAAATACTTACTGGTAGTTTTTATGCACAAGAATTAAATAAGATACAAGATGGTAGAAAAAACTAAAACTAAAGACATAGAATTAATTGATGCGAGATTAAAAACTCCATTTTCTATGATAATAGCAGGCCCTAGTAATTCAGGAAAAACCAGTTTTCTTCTTAATCTTTTAAAAAATATGGATCGCATTATAGACAATGAATTTAAAAAAATAAACTGGTTTTATGGACAAAGTCCCCCTTCTGATGTAATTGATTTAAACTTAAAAAACATTAATTTTATTCAAGGGTTGCCTCATACTTTTGATGATTATATATCACCTAATAATCACGAGCTTATAGTGTTAGATGATTTAATGATGGAATGTTCTAAGGATCCATTAGTTACAGATTTATTTACTAAGCGTTCTCATCATGATGGTTTAAGTGTGGTATTTATTACGCAGAATTTTTTTTGTGAAGGAAAAGAAAGAAAAACATTGGCAAAAAATGCAACTTACTTAGTAATATTTGATTCTCCTTTGGATCAAACAATATCCCATTCTTTAGGAAGAAAACTTATGCCTGATCGAGTAAAAACTTTTCATGATATATTTTCAGCTGCAACAAATTCTCCTCATGGATATTTATTTATAGATGGTCATCAAAAAAGAAACAAAGATCTCATGTTTAGAACAGATATTTTTTCTGATTCACAGCGAATATTTATACCAAATAAAAAGTAAAAACTTACATGAGATAAGTGAAGTTTAGAAGTTTGCACTATAAAAAAAAATCAGATTTTTTATCTTTGATAAATAAAATACTTTAAAAAATGGCTAAAACACAAGTAAAGAAAAGGAAAGTTGGAGTTAAAAAAAAGAAATGTTGCAACATAATAAAACATCAGCATTTTCTTTCATTGCTAGCCTCAGCCAAAAATGCCAAAAAAAGAAATATATTAATTGATTTTGCATCAAAAAAAGACTTAGATGCAATATACCAATGCATATTTAATGTGTTAGCTGGTAATGTGCCTATAGATAAAAAAACACATTCAAAGCTAAAACGTCATAAAAATACTTTGAGGTTGCTAGTTAGCAAAAAAGGAGTTAGTGAAGCAAGAAGGAAATCAACTTTAAAACAAAAAGGAGGATTTTTACAATTTTTACTCCCATTGTTGTCTGGTATTATACCTGCAATAGCCGGCGCTATAACAGGAAGGTGAAAAAATAAAATAAAATATGAGTCACAGTTTTAAAGAAAGTGTAATTATACCCTTATCTTTATATAAAAAATATGAAAAAATGTTAAATATGAATAAAAATGAAGATAATATATCAAATACTTTAAAAACCAAAAATATACAAAGCGAAATAAATGAAAATTCAAAACAGGAAAATCCTGTTTTAAAAAGACAGGAAGAATTAATAAATCAGCGAGTGTTTAAAATAAATCCCTACTCTATATATTCTACTGAAAACACTGATCAACTTCCTGTAGAAGTAAACAACCTAGAATCTAAACCTAAGGAAACATCACAAATAGGTATAACCATAAACTACATTCTTGACAAAGTACCCTTGGCACAAAGACCAAACATTAAAATGATCTTAGAAAAAATGTTAGAAAATAAGTACCAATGGGACACAGCTGGAGAAATAAGTTATGATTCAAAGAAAATAGCGAATTCAAATATCATTGATATAATGAAATATTTTTCAAAATCTGGTTTTAAAAATGAGCCTACAGGTACACAAACATTATATTCACATCTCATTACTATCTTACCCCCTTCTTGGATAAAAAATAAACCAAGTATGGCGCAAAAAAAAAGATCGAGCTCTTATATTCCTGGACCATATCCAAGTGAAGACATAATGACAGATATAATATATCATACTAAAAAACTGAAAAAAAAAGAAGATGAATTAAAACAAGGAACTCATGACCTGAAAGAGGGGGCAACTAACATATTAGATATAACTCCTCCTACTTTCACAAATGTGTCTATGGATGATGATGATGATGATGATGATAATGATGAATATCCTTCAGATGATGAATATGAATCTAAGAATTTATTTTCTCCCAAAGATTTACCACCTTTTTCCAAAAGTAAAATGCATACCTCAACTCCAAAAAGCATATCACTTGGAAAAATTTTAGAAACCAAAACTCCTGTTTTTTCACCTTTAACCAAAACATCGCCTATACCTACTGTAAGTAAATCCCCTGTTTCACAGCAAAAAACATTATTGAAAAAAGACATTTTTACTAGAGAAGAAGATGAGGACACAGAAGCATCTGTACAACTACATCCTAGACAAAAAATATATGAGCAAGAGTCTTTACTTTTAAGCAAACGAAAGCCTAAACCAAATAAATTGTTTTTAGGAAAAGAGTGGGTAACAAACTGGAGAAAAAAATAAGAGAAAATAAAGTTGAGATAAGATGAGATATACTTTATTTTAATAAATCTTTTCTTTTAATTTATATATATATATATATATATATTATACGATTTTCCTTCATTTAAATTTTATTTAAAAAATGGTTATGCATCAACATTACAGTTCAAACCAAAGGAAAAACGATAGAGCATTATATCACAACTTATTTGAAAAAAAAAATGCCTATCCTCTTCAATACATTCAACATGGTCAAGGGCTCCCAGTTTTCATGGGGACTAAATATCAAAAAGGATATGGTTTAGGTAATATTTTTGCTGGCTTATTTAAAAAAGTTGTTCCGCTTATAGCACCAGTGCTTAAGTCAGCTGCTAAAGGAGTAGGCAAAAGAATGTTAAAAGGAGGGATAAATGTTGCAGAAAATGTTTTATCTGGAGGGAACATAAAAGAGGCATTAAAAGATGAGGCTCAATCCAGCTTAAATGATTTAAGTTCAAGCGCTTTAAATTATGTAGGAAACAGAATAAATAAACCTAAAACCAAAAAAAGAATTAACTCTAGCACCAAAAGATCCAAAATTAAAAAAAAAAAAACATACTCAAGAGATATTTTTGATTAGCCAAACTTAAAATATACTGCTGGGATAGACACCTATAGAAAGTTAAAAAAGTAAAAACAATTTAAAATGTCACTCATAGATGAGAGTCCTTGTCACTGTATAAGTTCAGATTTAGATTTTGACAGTGTGCCTTTAGCAAATACTTCTGTTGAAAAAAACTATTATGAAAAAGTTGAGCCTACGGCATCTGCAAACAGTGGTACTGTTCAATTTTCTCTTAAGTCAAACAACAAGGATTTCATTTCTTTACATGACAGCTTTATCCAAATAAAAGCAAAAATATTAAAAGAAGACAAAACAGCTCCAAGTGCTCCTGATGCAAACACTCCAAATGTAATTAAAGACGAAGCAAGGGTGTTTCCAGTAAACTTTTTTGGAGCAAGCATATTTAAAAATGTAAAAGCATTCATCAATGGTATAAGGATATCAGAAAGTAATGACTTATATGCATACAAAGCTATGTTTGAAATGCTGCTTAGCTATGATCCATTAGTTGCTAGCCGACTGGGTATACTATCTTTATTTTACAAAGACACCAAAGATTTTAATGAAATAGAAAATGTAAATAGTAATACACACAATGCAGGTGTCAAGCAGCGCTATAATTTAACTAAAAACGGAACAGAAATAGAAATGTTGTGTCGAGTTCACAATGACTTGTTCGCACAAACTAAGATGTTTCCGGGGGATTTACCTCTTATCATAGAATTCGATAGATCAGATGAAAAGTTTTGTTTAATGGCAAAAGAAGCTGACAAAAAATATATAATTCAAATAGAAGATATGAATATGTTCATAAAAAGATATCGTCTAACAGATAGTTTTTACAATGAATTAATGAGAGCACGATTAGATCAGAATTTCACTTTAAAATATAATATGAGGAAAACATTAATGAAATATGTTACTTTTGGTCCTAATAAATCAATATTACAAGGATCACATATTGTAAATAACACAGAATTACCAAAAAGAGTCATTATCTCTTTAGTAAGACTCGATGGCTTCTCGGGTCATTATAATCATAATCCATTTAAATTTGATAACTTCAATGTAACAGAAGTAGAATTAAAAGTTAACGATGGAGGTACACCTTTTTATCAATATAATATAGATTTTCCCAACAATAAATATTTCATGGCATATTTAGCTATGCTAAAAGGTACAGGAAATATATTCAGAAATGAACCTGTGAATATAACCCCTGAAGAATTTAAAAATGGATATGCGCTTTACTGTTTTGATTTATCAAGAAATGGAATTAATTCAGAAACGTTTGAACTATCAGAAAACGGATCTTTAAGCTTCACTTTTAAATTGGGAACAGTCCCCACCCATGGAATAGCAGCTGTTATTTATTTAGAATACGATTCTCTTTTAATATTGGGACCTAACAATGCCACTTCATTAAAATAATAAAATGAACGGTGAGGAATTAATAAGCATTTTAGAAAAAGATAAAAATATAACCAAAGGAAATTATGGTATTTATGCAGCAGATAAAATCCCCATTATAAAATCTTATCCTACAGCTTTCATAGCAAATACAGATGTAAGCTATCTTCCTGGAGAACACTGGGTAGCATTTTATTTTAAATCTAAAAATAATATTCCTGAATATTTTGATTCATATGGATTACCTCCAATAAGATATTCTTTTTTAAAAAAATTATCCAAAAAATACAAATATTCTTCACATACTATACAAGCATTAACATCTTTAAGATGTGGAGAATACTGCTTATATTTTTTAAAAAAAAGAGCCTCTAATATAAGCATGCAAAAAATTATATCTAGTTTTTCTTCTGACACTTTGTGGAATGAAAAAAAGATTCAACTCTACATAAATAAACAAATAAACACTCCTGTGAATAAAAAAAGAAAAGGATCCAACTATGGACAATATAGCATTAAACATTGTGATTTCATAAACAACTTAAAAAAATGAAAAGCTTTATATAAAAACAAAAATTTTAATTTTTTTTTCACAATTTCCACACATTTATTGGTGAAAAATTAAATAACTATTAAAAAACACTATGAAAGGATTATCATCAATTAATAAAATAAAAAAAAATAAAATTGGAACAGCTGGAGCACTACTTATTTTTTTCCTTACAACCATAGGCATTTTAATAGAAATTAAATATGGTAAATTAAATGAAGAAATATATCTCACATGTTCTGAATCAGGGTATCAATTTAAAAATAATATAAAAATAAAATCATTTTTTAGCTGCTCAGTTCAAAAAAATGATACATCCAATGATATATTTGTTCCTTACATTGAAATGAACTTAAAAAAAACAGAATCATCAGATATTAATTTTAACAATGAACACAAAAATAACTCCTATGAAATTTTTTAAAAGAGAAGTAATATCATATGAGAAACTAGGATGAGATTAAAAGCAAAAGCCTTCTTCATTCAAAAGTAATACAAAGTTTATTGAAATGGACAACCACAAAGTTATTCAAGATGAGGATGAATTACATATTTTAGAAAAGATCACAAATGCTCAACATAATTACATTTTCAAGCTCATACAAATTAAAAATAATTTGCAAAATCAACTAAAAGAAGAAAAAGGTATAAATAACATATTAAAAGAACAACTCCAAGATTCTCAAAAAAAAGTAATGGAGGGCTTTGCACAAAAACGAGCTGCCACTTTGGCTCGATATAACATGGAATACGAGCGAAAAAACAGAAATTTTAACTACATGAAAAATTATGGAAAAATAGTATGTGATGGAGAAAACGATGAAAGTGAAAATAATAAAACACAGGCTTGTGCTTCCATTGCTAGTGATAGTTATATATCCAATGAAGATGAAATAGATTAAAAATAAAAATAAGCATTTTTAAAAAATCCACCAACAGTATTATAAAAAGTTTAGGTTTTTCTTCATTTTCATTGTAAAAATACATTTGGGATAAAGAAAAAGCGGGTGAAAAATAAGGAAAGAGTAACTATTTTTACAGAATTTGATTGTGGTTTCATCTTAAATATACATATAAGTAAAACCAAAAAACATTTTCATAAAATAAACAAATATGGATAGCTATATAGTTACTCCTATCATCAAATCTTATCCTTCTGATAACACTCTTAAAGAGATAAGCTCCATGTTTTATCATGACTGGAAAAAAATGGGGATATATCTAAACGTCTCAAAAGTAGATTTGATGTCACTAGAGGATCAAAAATCTTTGTATGATATGTCATTAGATATGTTAAATTTATGGTGGGAAAATAATCATAGCCTTAATGACCTTAAAAATGCTTTAGAATTAAGCAAACGAAAAGATCTAATTGAATTGGCTAACATATTTTGTATAGAAAATAATATATATCCCTTTAATATGAATGAAAAAAAAATTCAAATATTATTGTCAAAAATAGCAGAAAATATAGGAAAAGAATGGATAATTATAGGAATTCAACTTGATATACCATATGAAACACTCAACATGATAAGAAGTCAAGCATCTTGTAGTAATCCTTGTAATCGAGCATTAGAAGTATTAAAACTGTGGAAAAAGAAGCAGACTTTACCTGCCTCAGAATTCATAAATGTCCTTAAACATGATATGCGTAGAAATGATATTGCACATTTTTTACAAACTAAAATTATAAATTCCTGCTATTAAAGAATTTTATTTAGTAAAAATATTACTTGTAGTATGGTTATAAATGTTAACATTAATTATAAATATATGTCTATTTTTTGTTAAAATGTAATTGTATTTTATTTTAAATTTAAGTAAAGTGTCTTGAATGTAGTTTATTAAAGATATATAGTATGTCTTATGTAATTGATTATATCTGGTTACCTTCTTTGTAATGTATACCTTATATGTAATTTTTATATCATCAAAAGTAGTTATTAAATGGTTGCCTTCTTTGTAAATATATACTTTATATTTAATTTTTACAATAAGATTAAAAATATGTTTTATTTTTAAAATAATAAACGATAAAAAATGTATATGGTATTTCTCGTGTTTTTTTGTTTTTTTAAATCAATTTTTTACACAAAAAACTTTAAAAAACCACAACATATGTAGCTGAGACTAAAATGAAACTATGCAAAGCATAAAAATCAGCAATGGTTAAACACATATGTAAATACTATGAAAAAGTGGAAAATTCTTTTGATGAATGTATACTTCCTTTTAGGACATGGTCAGTTATGTGTTCATATACATGTAAGCAATGGATAATGCTTCAACCACAGTGGAAGCTTAGATTAAAACTTGAAATAATTTTATACTTATTTTACAATTTTCACCATAAAAAGTATTCAGAATATCATGATATATGCACTTTTTTAAAAGAAAAAAGTGTAAAAAATATGATGTATGAGACATATGATCATATTTTAAAAAAAACTGGGTTTGATATTAAAAATGAGAAATTGGTGCAAAATATAGCTAAAAACATATTACAAAAATATAAACTCAAAGAATATCATTTATGTTTAATGATACAATGCAAACTTGCTATATTGTATAGCTTAAACATTGCGATTTTTAATAGATTAAAATATAAAAATAAAAAAAGAAAAGTTTATATTCCAAAAAACCTATATTTACCACAAATGCATAAACATCTTAAACATAGCATACTCAACCTTCCAATACCATCTTCACTTAAAACCTTTCTTATGTCAGTAAAAAATAAAAAATACAATGGTGTCTTTCCTAATCATATGTACTTAATGATAGAATGGTTTGCATCAAAGCAAAAAACTAGTTGGAATACTTTTACATCAAAAATGTCAATCAAAGCTGAACCACTAAAACAGTTTTCATTTCAATGAAATAAAATCATTTATAATAACAGTTTTTGAAAAAGTGCTTTTAATCATTATTATCTTTTAAAGGAACCAACCCAAAAACAAGACAAAATCCATACCCTGGAAACACTTTCTCCTAAATTCATGTGATTTTACCAAAAATTTAATGCATTTCACAATATTAATCATAGGAATTCATGTGAATTTGTGAGCAGCAATTCACGTGAAATTCAACAGACACATGAAAGTCATGTAATTTCACGTGAATTTCACGTGTACATCTAGCAATAAAAAGAGAAAAACTTGTGAAATCCACAAGAATTCACAAAAATTTCTCTAAACAAAATTTTCATCAGATTTACTCATGTCAAAGAGGTAAAAAGTTGTTCCTTGTTTCCAGGGTAGGAACCAGCAAACAATCTGATAGATCAAGGGGTGCTCACATAATGGTTTTCAGGCGAGCATGCACAACGATGCTAGTTGCAATTTAAAGATACAGGAAATTATTCAACTACAGCGCAGCTCTTTCATCACATTAATGTATTCCTTTTGGTTGGATAATAGTTTGTGTCCTTAAAGAAGACTACATAAGGAGTAAAAGTACATCCTTAAAGGACATATAAAGCCAAGCATAGTAGTTGCTTTGCAACCAGTACTTAAAGCATACTAAACTATGAACATCTGAAGCGCAAAGCAAACCCAAGGGGTGTTCATTAAACAACTTAGAAAGTTAGGAGCAAGCGCTAACCCCTCGCACTGCAACTAAAGAACCAGTGGCAAGCGTGGGTAGTGCGCGCCTATTGAACACCCCTCTGGAAGCTTTTTTGTGCTCGTCTTCACTTAACACTTAATCTTGTTGTGCTTTTCATAAAAACTATTAAACATGGCTTTAAACAAAAAAAAGAAAAGAAGCTCTTTCAAATATGGAGAGATCTTAAAAAGATAAAAAATTGAAATTTTGGTTCGAGATTAACTGTGGATCACGTGACTACACAAAGTCATCGCTCAAAGTTATCGTAAACAATTACCAAAAATTTGCTCGGAAGTTATTGTGGTTTATGCGGTTTGTTAAGTCTCCTATCTGCAATTTTCCACGATGGAGCGTGCTTATTATCGTGTCAGGACAATATTGGACAGGTAAATTAAAGTCTTATCGTCTTAAATGAACTTTAAACCTCAGTTAAAAAATGCACCGTAAACCTCAGTTAAAAAATGCACCGGTAACTTTTTTAACAGAATCAAGTTCCAACAGAAGCCAAAAAAAAATCATCGATTCAGTCTATTGCGTGAACTGTCTTAATATAAGCCGTGGTTTATTCTAATATTCAAACCTAAACTAGACTGCCCTGGTACAATCCTAATAGCAGGTACCATAAATTTTCTTTTTTTCTTCCTTTTTAAGCTGGATTTTGTATCCTCGCGGTAACACTAGAGATGTGGGCTCCCAAATCTACTTTACACTTCAGGATACCAGAGATATGTCAACCGATACAAGGCTCGATCAAGACATTAAAGACGTGTTTGCTTCAACCAACACAGGGCTCAATCAAAATACCAGAGATGTGGTTACATCAAACGATACAAGGTCCAATCAAGATACCAAAGATAGCTCTACTTCAACTGATACGAAGCTCACTAAACATACCAAAGATGGGGCTTCATCAACTGATGTGAAGCTCTATCAACATACCAAAGATGGAGCATCATTAACTGATGCAAAGCTCGATCAACATACCAAAAATGGGGCTTCATCAACTCATACCAAAGATGAGGCTTCATCAAGTAATACCAAAGAAGGGACTTTATCAACTAATGTCAAAGATGGAGCTTCATCAACTAATGTAAAAAATGGAGCTTCATCAAACGAGGCTTCATTAACTGATGACAAAGATGAGACCTCATCAACCGATGTCAAAAATGGGGCTGTCAAAGATGGAGCTTCATCAACTAATGTCAAAAATGGAGCTTCATCAAACGAGGCTTCATTAACTGATGACAAAGATGAGACCTCATCAACCGATGTCAAAAATGGGGCTAAATGTGATAACTCTAAGCATAGTGACAACACAAACAGTGGATTTTGTTCGTGTAACTCCAGTGAACATAGTAACAGCACAAACACCGCATTTAGTTCATGCAACTCTGGTGAACCAAGTGACAGTCACACCGGTGAAAGCCACCATGAAACATGTGATAATTGTAAACATAGTATCAGCACAAACATTGGATTTAGTTCATGTAACTCTGGTGAACCAAGTAACAGTCACACCAGTAAAAGCCACCAGGAAAGATATAACTTTGATGAAGCAAGTGACAGTCTCACCTACGCAGAAGGTGTAGAAGTAAATATAAGCTTGGAGGCTGAAAATGAAGATACATCATCTAGCAAAAATGAAGGAAAAAAACTTGTGTTCCAAAAATTTGACATCAATCTGAGCGAGTCACAAAGTAAGGCTCTATTTAAGAAACCTGTGTTAAGTGTCACGGCATCAGAAATGAGTCCTAACCCAAGAAAAAGGGTAAGATTTTTGCAAGGTATGAAGTTTTCAAATATCATAAGCTATGGGACCCCTACTGCGCAAAGCACTCGCAGAAAAGTGCGACGTAAACTACATTTTGATTCGCTCAGTGTCAGCAATAGTGTCAGCGACAGTGATGATGCAGCCTCATGCTAAATGAGACATTAGTCAGAAACAATGTCAGCAACAGTGTCGGTGACAATGATGATGCAGACTCATACTAAATGAGACGTTAATCGTGTTCAGGTGTAAAACACAGAGTTCAAGTTAAAGTAAAGTGCAATACCAAAAGTTCTCACTCCTATAGCATATATTTGATATCACCACAATGGTTAAAGTTCTTAATTTAAACTAGTTAATACCATATTAATGGTATGCGATGTTTTATGTCAGATTTCATTTCCCTTTAATTGCATTGTTTTTAAAAAACTAGTAGAAATCCATGTTGGTATAGGTTACCAAGTTTTCACTTTTTTTACTATATATTTGATATCACTCCAATGGGCAAAGTTTTCTACTGAAATTTGTTAATGGTATATGATAAATCATATCAGATTTTAGTTCCCTAAAGCGTACCTAGTTCTGGTGTAAACCACTCCATATCCAAACTGTTCACATAGGTGCTAAGGTCTGATACATTACTGAAACTTGTTAACAGCATCCTAATGGTTTAAAATAAATCATATTAAATTTTAGTTCCCTAAAGCGTACCTAGTTCTTGTGTAAACCAACCCATGTTATCCAAACTGTTGACGTAGGTGCTGAGGTGTAGAACAGTTGTTTTTGGTAGTATGGTATAATCAAAGTTATTGTACACAAGGAATGTAATTGCTAACTCATTTTCTAAATGACAAAGCTAAATATAGCAATATAACATTGTTGATTACTATTCGAGATCTTAATTAAACATAGTAAATCAAATTTAAGATTTTTGTCTTTTCTCATAATATTTTATTAGTATAACAAAATTAAAACGTTAAGCTCTAGTATCCAAGACGGTCTCCTATAAATCACACCTTTTGAATTCAAAATTTTAATTCAAACTTTGAATCCAAAAGGTGTGATTTATAGGAGACCGTCTTAGATACTACTGTTCTGCCCGATTATAGGAGTTGATTTGTTCGACTACAATGATTTACTATATGAGCACCCACATCAGAACATCTTGAATCAAGTCATTTTGGATGTCAACAGAGAGATCACACATTACAACTGTAGTAATGATGTGCCCACTCCTTGGACAGCTACCCTTTTCCATAAAGCGGTTGGACAAGGAAGGACAATCTACAACTATGATTCGTTGAATGATGGCTGCCATCTAGATTATGATGGCGACCTCTATTATGCCAATGAACTCACAAAAGCGATAGACAAGCTGTACATTGCTACGAATCATTTCCAGTACTAATGATTTGTTTTCAGTCATACCTGCAGGTATCATCATCTAATCCGTGTCAGTTTATCTATATAAGGTCATCTATAGGGTCTGAGGTCATTAGATCAATAGATCACTAGAGATTATTGCACAATGATTACTGTTCATTGCTTACGTTTGGAGTGAGTGAGTGAGTAATAGATGTTTAACGCCATTTCGACAGCTAAGGTCATATTCATGGCGAGAACTACATTACACAATTTACAGGGGAATGTGTCAGTGCCCACGCATATGTGCACCACACACATCCCGAGGGGATAGGAAAGAGGAGAAATAGACCCTTTTAAGTGGGCTAGGGAAGCCCGCTTATGTTTGGTAGATGGCAACTATGTAAATATGTATATATGTTCCTTAGGTTCAACTGTGGCACGGGCTTCCCTAGCCCACTTAAAGGGTCTATTTCTACTCTTTCCTATCCCCTCGGATGTGTATGGTGCACATGTGCGCGGGCACTGACACATTCCCTTGTGAAATTGTGTAATGTCATTCTTGCCATGAATATGACCTTAGCTGTCAAAATGGCGTTAAACATCTATTACTCACTCACTCTCTACTTTCAATTTCTAGTACAAAGGCAATACAACGTCCATTTGTGAAGGTAAGACATGCCAATTACTTAAATCTTGCAGTTCTATCAGATGGATGCGAAGATTTTATTCCAAATAAATTTACTCTTTTCAATACCAAATTGATTATAAAGTGTGTTAACAATATGCATTTCTTACAGACCAGCTCAAAATTCCACCGGCAGATCTGTAATTCAACTAATTATTTATATCAAAATTGGCCTTAACAGACTGCGATGCGATGAAAGAAGAGAAATAAAGAAGTTATATATAGTAAAGAAAATACCCTTTATTGATGAACTTATTAGCCATCTTCGATTGCACCACATAGTAAATATCCCCTGGAATGTTCCATTCTGTAATGAGTAGCCAAAGACATTGAATTGTGACAGCAAAAAACAAACAAACAACAAAACGCCATTTTATATACACACCAAAATAATGATTAAAATCCATTATTCGATATGTATTACATACAACAGTTATACAGGCATTACTGTATTATTGTGAATAAGTTCCCAGGCACCATGGTTCCCAGAAGCAAGATGGCGGCACAGGGTTGAGCGGTTGAAAACTGGACTGTAGAATTTCTACAAATCTACTAGGATATACATATAGGAACGTTGTCAAACTTGACATACTACTTCATAAAAGCTCCAACCAAATACATACAGGATGTCAAATGCTAAAGACAAGCTTCAAACCAGGAGGAGAGGAAAAGAAATTGAAATGCTCTCACCGGAAGCCACTTTGAAGGATGTCATCGCCGCCGTCAACTCTATTGACAGGAGAGTCAAAACAGTGGAGGAACTTCAACTTGAGATGAAAACTAGTCTCGATGGGTTCAAGGATTCTATAGATACCTTAAATAAGACCTCCACCACCATTAACACAACCTTGGACGGAATAACAACCAGGCTAACTACCACAGAAGGAACATTAAATTCTGTATCCACCACTGTCAAAGAAACCGGTGACGCCATGACGGCACACACACAAAATATCCAGGCGCAAACAGACCTGCTATTAAAGCATGCACAAAGATTTGAGAAAATAGATGAAGACATCAAGAGGAAAATTGTGGTGGTAAAAGGCCTAGAGGAATCCGACAATGAAAACTTATTGGAAAAGATTAACCAACTGTTCAGGGATGTGCGCGCGGATTTTGGAATCGAAAGCGTACAAAGTTGTAGTCGCGCAGGAACACCCGTCACACGAAACCAAGATGGCGGCGCCCATGATGTAAATAAGAAGAACTATCGACCGATTAAAATTGTGTTCAATAATGTATACACCAAAGCGAAGCTGATGAGACTCCTCAAGAACTTAAAAGGCAAGTTTCTATATAAATATGTATCTATCGGGGATGAACTTGGAGAAATGGAGCAAAGGGAATTCAATGATCTACGTGCCATGCACTACCTGGCGAAACGACAGGGGTACAACACTCAGTTGAGGCAGCGTAAAATTATAATAGATAAGAAACCCTACGAACACAGTCAACTTCACCAGCTACCATACCAAGACCTGAACATGCAAAAAGCCAATGAAGCCGAAACACCTGACAGTCTAATGTTCAAGTCACACCATCACAAACTGTCTAATCTTTTCCATTGCCAAGTATCATATAGAGGAATGGAATACAATAGCTCCGAGCAGGCTTATCAGGTGACCAAGGCCCAAGCTTGTGGCCAGTACAACCTAGTAACATCCTTAAAGAAGCTAGAAGACCCGGTACAAATAATGTACGAAGCAAGGAAAATCAGACCCACAGCAGAATGGAACAAGATGGCTACCGCGGTCATGCAAGAGATCAAGGAGCAGAAATTCTCCACACCATATATGAGGGACTATTTAATCTCTACTGGAGACAAAAACTTGTATGAGGCCAGCTTCAACCCTATATGGGGAGTGAAAATGCACTTCGGGCAAGCAAACCAATGTACGACAGGAAATGTCAAAGGGGAGAATCTGATGGGACAAATCCTTCAAAAAATCCGTGCGCAACTAACCAGAGTACATGGAAATCCTGATGAAAATCAATAAATATCTTCTTGTATATTATATAGCTACGTTCCTAATTGATATAAAGCCATAGTCCTTGAATTTTTTAACTGCCGACTCATATATTGATAACCATAGGTAGCCAGAAGAGCTGTAAGCCTGTGGAGGGGGGGGTATGTATATTTTTATAACGCGTGGTTTACAATGACCTGGATTGATGTAGCATGCACTAGTAGAATGATCATACATGTATACATTATGCAGCATGTTGACTATATCGAGTTAATATGTATTTACCAGATACAAACATGTCTTTAAAAAATAAATTCAGGAAAGGTTTCTCAATAATACATATGAATGCCAGGAGTGTAAGAAATAAATTTACAAAAATCAAAGAGGAGCTGAATAATAATTTCATTGATATTATATTATTTTCTGAGACCTGGTTGAACGAAATGGATTGTAGTAACTTGTATAGCTTCCCAAGGTATAATCTCTTTCGTCAAGACCGTATCAGTATATATAGAGGAGGTGGACTCTGTGCATATGTCGATGAAAGTCTATCATGTTCAGTAGACAGGTTCAAGGCCTTAAACAGATCTAATGAAAATATAGAAGTTCAATGGTTACTATCAGCTAAAGGTGCAAATAAAAAATGTATTGTATGTAATGTCTATAGACCACCTTCGGGAAACCTTATGGAATTTTGTAACACAATGCGAGCTTTACTACTACAAATAGACAACTTGGATAGATATGATATTTTTATTCTAGGGGATTTCAATGTAAATGTACTAACTAATACCCCAGACAAACAACTACTCATAGAAACCTTTGATCATTTTAACTTAGTACAACTGGTTAACGAGGTCACAACCACATCAGGTACCAACACGTGTATAGACTTGATCTTCTCAAACTGTGATTCCATTACCTCCAGCGGTGCATTGAACATACACCTATCAGACCACCTACCGGTACATATCCTAAAAACCTAAATACACACAAAGAAAAATTTTAGAACTTTTTTTGGAAGATCATATAATAAACTTAACATAGAAAAATTCTATCTAGACTTAGAAAATTGTAATTGGGACTATTTTAATGAATCAAATGACCCAAATGTTTGCTGGACTATATTAGAAAATATGATAAAAAGAATGTTAGACCTGCAATGCCCGGTAAAAAGTTTTAAGGTGATAGACAAACCTAGCCCATGGATGTCTAATGAGATGCTTGAAAAGATCAACGACAAAAATGCATTATTAAAGTTAGCCAGGAAAAATTTGGATATCATATCGTGGCATAGAGCTAGAGAGAGTCGAAACCAGGTTAATAGAGACATTGAATTGGCTATGGAAACATATTATTCCAACCTATCAGAGGTATTTAAGAAAGATTCTAAGAAATTTTGGAGCACTATTAAGGATATTTTACCTTCTAATAAATCTAACAGCAAGTCAATCATGTTAACTGACGAAAACGGCCAAGTAATTTCAATTAATGATACCTCTACTTATATAAATAATTTTTTTCGCAGAAATTGGTCCTAGGCTGGCGGAACAACATCAAACCATTTTTAATTTTAAGGGCACGAGATGTGAGGTGGATATGCCAGAGATGATCTTTACAGATGATGAAATTATGAAATGCTTATCTGATATATCCAAGTCATCTGCTATTGACTATTTATCTACAGATATATTCAAAAAAACTATGTTAAAGTTCCCTCAAAAAAAAAAAAATTTATAAAAATCATTAATTTGATTACGAATACAGGCCAAATCCCTGATAGTTGGAAAATTGCTACGGTGACTCCTCTCCCCAAAGGAGGGGACCCATCCAATGTCTCTAACCTTAGACCGATAAGTGTTCTACCGTTACCGGGAAAAATCCTAGAAAGACTTATACATAACAAACTAAGTGACCATTTAGAAAGATATGATATTTTATCGAAAAACCAAGGTGGATATCAGAAAGGTAAATCTACACTAGACTCTATCTCAGTATTAGTTGATGATGTATTAAAAAATAGAAATGAAGGTAATATAACAATGGCTGCCTTTATTGATATAAAAAAAGCATTTGATTCGGTAAATCATTCAATATTATTAAAGAAATTAGAACAATACGGAGTCAGAAATAGAAATTTAATCTTAATTGAGAATTATTTATCAAGGAGACAGCAATGTGCTATAGCCAACCATATACGTTCAGATAAAGCAAGTCTAACATGTGGCATACCACAGGGCTCAATACTGGGTCCTTTGTTCTTTTTATTGTATATTAATGATTGCATTTCTGACAATGATGTACATAAAACCTTGCTATATGCAGACGACTCTGTACTGTATGTATCCGGAAAAAACTTAGACGCCTTAACAAATCAGCTGACCATTGCACTTAATTCCTTCTCTCTCTGGTCTTCAGCCAACAAACTTACTATGAATGAAACCAAGACGAAAATAATGACCTTTGCTTCAGCAATCAAATTGAAGAAAATACAAAAACCTAAGATTGTCCTCAATGGTAAAACTTTAATGAATGTTCAATCATACAAATACTTAGGGGTTACCCTTGACCAAGAAATGAATTTTAATATGCATATGAGAAATGTCATCAAGAGTGTTCGATTCAAATCATTAATTTTGTATAAAACAAGAAAATATTTATCAACTGCAGCAAGATTAAGAATGTACAAAATGCATATAATACCAATTATTGACTACTGTGATATTTTATACAATGGAGCTAATGCTGATTTGTTACAAGTATTGCAAAGATTGCAAAATAAATGTTTAAAAACCTGTCTAGATGTACATGTACTAACCCCAACAGATCTTGTACATAGGGATACAAGAAGCCCGAAGCTTGAAGCTAGAAGACTACATCATATAAAAATGTTAGCTTATAAGAGATCCACAAAGGAAGAGTATATTAAACCTACTGTTAGAACGACAAGATTTTCAAATGCTCCTGTATTAAATTATATGAAAATTAATTGTACAGCTTACACAAAATCTCCTGAATGTTTATGTGCCCAAACGTGGAATAATCTAGAGCCTGATATCAGGAATATTAGGGACAAAGATAAATTTAAAACCTTATCAAAGAAATGTATGATAGAATCTATCAATATATAAAATATATTGTAAAATAATTATACAAACTGTATCTAGACTACTTGTGATGGCCTAAGTCGATCTTGTCAAAGCTTGCTTAAGTTATCTATTATTGAACTGTATATATTGTACATACTGCACCAAGAAATGACTGAGTTAAACCTAATCCTCAAGGAGCAATAGTAACGGTCTATCTTAGACTACTTATGATGGTCTACGTCGACTTTGTCAAAAGCTTGCATAACGTTATCTATTATTGGAGTGTATATGTGCATGCTGTAAAAATCATTTATGAGACTAGGGAGGGTAATTAATATTATTCTATATTTAAAGTAGACTATAAGTGCCCCAAATTGTTCAAAATTATTGTTATTATATCTTATAATTGTATGAATACCGGTAATGACCGGTCAGATCATAACATTTTTTAAATGACGATCTGGTCATTAACTGTTTGGTCGTGTTATTATTAAAATGAATTACCTTATAAAATGGGTAATCATGTAATATATCAACGTATGTACACAGCATGCCTATGTTTACATGATGAATGTACCACTAGACCAAATAAAGTTTAAATTTGTTCAAAAAAAAACCATATATAGATTTTGAAGTGTCATCACCCCATGCGGTTATAAACAGGCATTTGCCTAGTAGTTAATGTTTAATGTTTCTGTGCATACAATTCTCTTAAGTACTTTAAAATCAAACATTCAAGTAACCACACCTTACTAGGTTTCGGATTATCTGTATCCGTCACAAGCATGGGGATGTGATAAGATATTTTAGAAGGCGGCAACTACAAAATCAGCTGTTAAGTATTTTAGTATCATAAACGGCACTTCTCTCAGATTTATTATCTATCCCTCTATGAATGTTATAACAAGTAATAACACAGAAAACAGTTCTCATAATATGGCCAGCACAATGATAACATCAACAAACAGTACCGATGATCACAGTTATGAGCAGTATATCATCCAGTCGCATAGATTGCATTGTCAAGCCAAAATAAAACAACAAAACCATTCGATACTACATTTTCATGGATATAAGGTCCAATTAATATTTTAGGGGTGTCACTTAAAGCTGGGACAAGTGTCCTGCCAAAATCTCAATCTATTCAGTGCATTCTAACCATGTCAAATTCAAGCATATATATGTGTAGAAATAAAATGCTTCGAGCATTTTATTCATGTCAACAAGCAGTCTTGATTGTACCAGCACAGTGGCTCCATCTGAAGCCATAAAGCAGAGTATTCTACAATGTAGTGAATTCAATTTAGATGCCTGGCAGCAGAGCAGACACCACTCAGTGCTGCCGCCATGAGGCTGTGACCAGAACTAATTAACCAAGTGGTTTCCCTTCCCACCAAAGAGGATAGACCAGCTAAAACTAAGGTCCAATGATGTGCACATAATGAGCCATATCATGCCATAATAAGTGACACCCTATGACTTGGGAAGGGGTATATAATCCTTTAAAATACATATCAGACCACACCATATTAGCTTTTATACCAGCTTTAACACATTCCTTGAAGATTAAAATGTCTGAAAAGAGCCAGAGACATATTTCAACGTTAAAATAATATGTTGGTGCTAACACTCTTTCAGAAATATTTCTGAAAACATGTTTTCCATTTTCATCGAGAAGCATTGATAAGTTTATATGTCTAATACTTACAGCACTGCTGCTCTGCAACACCCTGGTACATTCTCCTTATCATTCATAACATTGCATGTAAATGCAGAACTGGCAATATAATCATTAATTGAAAATATCAATCATTAGACAAAGAGAAAAGCTCATCAGTAGGAGTTCATGATAATCCCACAAGCTAATCTTCGATTAACCTTTCACGAATGCATTTATAGTGGTCATGTAAGATTATTTCAACAATGGAATGGAGTGATAATCTCATTGATCATACAAAATCAGCAGACCCCCATTACCCATTGGTATTTGTGGTTTTCTATGTTAGCCAGGAGGGACTTATGAGAGCTGACGCTTACCAGGTATTGAGGATACATAGTCCTAACTTGGCTTCTGCAGTTAGGGGTGGCAAAATTTCAAAGTCCACAAAAGTCGATTTATGAATTTCTTTTTTAATAATGGTGTGAGTGAGTGAGTGAGTAATAGATGTTTAACGCCATTTTGACAGCTAAGGTCATATTCATGGTGTAAACCATCTGAAAGCCCTTTGTTAAATTTGTATTTGTGTATAATTTTATTAAAATTGAACCAACCATAAATATTTTATGAGGAAAAATGATTTCGATGTGAAAAAATGGCCGACCATACATCGTTTTTTTTAACATTAACATTTTTCAAAGTCCAGATATGACTAGTAAATAAGATTCAAAATTAATGAAACTATTATAGATTGATAATTAAGATGTGGCAGCATTTGTTGTGAGTTAAATTTGAAATTGAAAAGATTTATTTCAAGTTGTAATTTGTTACTCAAGTCAAATGTTTAAAATCGTCATTGTGAAAAGTAGGTCTCCATGTTGTTTTGGGAGTGAGAGTGGGGGGTGATGTTAAAAATGCTGATATTCAAATACCGTAAAACCTTGCGTATAAGCCGCGGCTTTTAGACCATTTCAAGCACAGGGGGAGGGGAGGGAGGGTGGGGGATAGATAGCTGCAGCTCCTCCTCAAACCTTCCCTCAATTTTTTCATTGGTCTAGGAGGGTAGGGGTACACCTCAAGTTCAAGTTTCAAGTTTTAACATTTTTATTTATACTAGACTCACAAGATTGACATCATCATATACATGTTGGTCTGCCAGTATGCCCGGTCTAGTGGGGTTGTGACAACAGGTATGACCCCGGCAGAATCATAGCGCCTCCTCATGAATACCAAAATTTTAAGCTCCATATGTCACCAATTAATACAATGTTACATTTTCATCTTATCAACATATCAGTCAACTCCGGATGCAAATCCAATAGAACAATATTTAACTTTCTTTAAACATATTAAAGTCATAGTTGGAATATCCCACAATCAGCCCTGCAATCCCAGTGAAATTACTCACACAGGTAAAACCCAGCATGTGATTTTATGTCATGCTTAGATAGGCAATAGGACAAAATTCTTACAATAACATAACAACACAACATAGGACCCGTAATCAGGCTTGGAACAGGGACAGGACAGTACAGGTATGTGACAATATAGGCATATGTGTGACCAGCTGGAGGGTATGTAATTCTAGATCAGTAAGTACTAGTGATCTTTATGATATACAACCTCATCGGCAGGGAAGACCATAAAAACCCTAGGCACATAAGGAGCACAGTCCTGCAGTCATACATAACTCATACTCTCCTCCAATCACTCCCCAGATACCTGGGGTTTAGACCTAGTACTAGATCAGAGACTTGTTATAACACTCCTACCCTCGTATAATAAAACCATACGATCAGTATCCCAATGTTCCCGAAAGTACTTAGATAATTTTCCCTTAATAACTTTCTTAAAGTGGTCTTTATCTATGATCCACCTCAATTCTGGTGCCAGGCTATTCCATTGGGCCTGGGCCTGATAAATAGGATCATTAATTTTAGCTACCGTTCTGGGGTGTGCCTGACGCATAAGGGGGGCATCACTGCCTCTTGTTCCCAATGAGGGGAGCACTTCAACTTGTGCCGAAAAAATCAAACGGTGGCATGTCGTAAGCTGCAGGTAGATCCTCCTGAGATCAATAGGTAATAGTTGAGACATGTTGTAAAGATCCTTTACACGCACATCTCTAGGGTCTCTTACAATCAGGGGCACATAGGTTTCTAAATTTTGAAAATCCATTGGTTAGATAAAAAGTTATGAATTCTTTTATATTTTGAGATTAATTCACAAACTCAGGGTGCGGCTTATACGTGGGGGCGGCTTATACGAGGGGTTTTACGGTAATTAAGTATCAGATGAAATATGAAATGTATTGAAAGGATTGAATAAATACCTGTATTTTGTATGCATAGATTGACACAACAGCACCTTTTAATTCAATGAAATAAGGAATTATTTACCGTTGGCTGGTTCCCGGCCCCACCTCTCTCGGTCAGTATGGGGCAGGTAGCTAGCAATATAGGACAACTCCAAGCATTGGTAAACTACAAAGCCTTGGTATAGGTGAGTGAGGCACGTACATGGGCATGCACATGCGCGTGCCTCACTCGCCTATACCAAAGCTTTGTAGTTTGCCAATGCTTGAAGAGTGATATGCAAATCATAATATATGATAATGATATTCTGTGACGTCACGAGTTCTAGGAGAGCTTGTGACATCACAAGGTCAGTTGGTAGCTACCTGCACCATACTGAGCGAGAGAGGTGGGGCCAGGAACCAGCCAATATTTACCGTTGCTACGAGCGCCGATTCAAATAGACAAAGAAGCCGGAAGTAGACATTGCACATGTGCAGGATTTCAAATCTACATACAGAATTGGGTACCAAGGTGGTTTCGTAAATAGTGAAAATTCTGACTAAACATGGTGATTCCTGTCCAATCCACATAATTAACTTAATATATTATTTAAATGCTAAATGTGACCAGAATAAAAGAAATAATGATCAATTTCAAGAATAATAAGTTCTTCGCCAACCAGAAGTGACATCCCGGTCCCCACTCTACAGTATTTACGTTTTTAAGTTTTAAAGGCTTGCTTCGCTTGCTTGTTACTGCTATTGGGCAAATCATTTAAGGCATTACCTGGGAAGCGTTTCAATCAGAGTCATATCCTCCAATATGTGTCATATCTGGTCATATCCTCCATATTTCATCATAGTCATGTCATATCCTGACATGAGCGTTTCAATAAAAATCCTCGTCATAGTCTTGTCATTGTCATGTCATTATTTTGTCCAAATAAAAATGACAGATATGAGCTGTCCTTTTCCTATGAGGGATGTCATATCATTGTCATTTCTTTAGAAATCAACAATTATACTGAGAGAAATGTCCGCCCTCTAATCAACTCAGCCTAATTTTAAAGGAAATTTCACAGGATTTTAAGATATAGTCCCGTATGTATGTGAACTTGAATTTAGTTTGTAAATTTCAAGTGAAAACTTTTGATGTAAAGCAATAGTACCGGCACCTTACCAAAAATTCTACGAAATGTTGGCCTACCCTCTAGGCCTATATTTTTGTTTGACCAGCTCATTGTCCTCATAATTATTTTCATCATAACAACTCATGGATCATGATTTGGCTCTGTAGTCCCCTGATTTTTAGAAAATACTGCCCTTGAGCCTATTCGTTCCCTGTGTCAGCTGTTAGTGGCATTCCATGGAATATTTCATTTGTATATAAAATTTGATGAAAAACAGTGAATTTTTACATCTACGTAGCATCTATAATAACAAATATCAAGGCAATGTATCATGCAATAACCTGGACATCAAATATGTGAGAATTCCATAAGTTGTTATGAGTTGCTATGGCAACATAACATTCATCTCCAGGGCCTATTTTGACCCAAAATAGCCCATTTTGACCCTAAAAATGATAACTTAAAATGCCCATTATTGGGCCTTTGAGCTAATTCTACCAATTCTCTAATTTCCTGAGAGTTTAGTGGGGCATTCCTACATAAAATAGATGTTATTAGCTGCATTTTAATGTATGTTGGACATAACAAAGTCAGTCTAGATTTTTTGCTATGACTGCTTGAGAATTTATGGCCAAATCAATTTTTTGGGGATTTTGAGCTCAGCACAGCCTAGCATGGGCAAATTAAGCCCAATTTATAGGGAAAACATGGTATACAGGCAGAATTTTGGGCTTATTTATTGCTCAGAGCACTCAAAAGAAGTTTTTCATGGAGTAATATTCTGATAACTATGGTAACCAAAAAAATCACCTTTTCTGTTCAGGTGGTACCGCCCTAATTCAGCCACTTCCGGGTAGAATGGCCGAATAGTTCCTCAGAAATTTTGTTATTTGAAGGAATTCGGACCATTTGTGAGGAGAGAAAGGCTTAAACCCATGGTTATTTGGTATCAAAATAATCAGGAAGTGTTTTTCTTTAGTCCAGAGTCAATTTTTTATTGATATCAAGAAAACAGTGGAGGGTTATGGGGGTGAAATGACCATATAGTGTATTCGTACACTAGTCAGGTCTCACTGCTCAAAATCAGTGTGGTGGTTGCCATGGCGATTTAAAACAATCGAGCCTGACTTTTATATTAAAAGCTAAATTTTGGTGTATTGTGCTAAGCTGTCAGGGAATTTTAAGTATTTCAAATGTTACATCCAATGTCGCCACCATGTGGGTTCACAAGCAGCACCAGAAAATGTCTTATTTCTTTAATCCTATCAAATATGGAGCTTACCCACACATCAATCTAACATGTAACAGCATTAAAAATGTTGTATTCGCACTTACCATACTCAATTAGGTGGAATGACATCAAATATGAGTGAGAATAGATCGAGATTCTCTCAAAATACCCTATTATCGCGCATCGCATGATGAAAGTCTACTTAGTATAGTGCCAATTCTAAAACACAAAGTGCACAATATTCCCTCAATTGAGGTTGCCGATAATCCTTTCTGTTCTAGGTTTCCTGTTAATTAACATAAGTAGGTCAGTCACGTGACTAATGCCATTGGCCAGACTAGGTCACGTGACTGACCTACTTATGGTTATTTACAGGAAACCTCCTAGAACAGAAAGGATTATGGGCAACCTCAATAGAGGGAATACTAGACCCCCCCCCCATCCATGTCCATACAAGAGTAAAATCTATCAATATATGGGTTATTTGATATCAAAATGTTAGGTCTGCGCACACGATAAGTCTGTACAATTTAGTATACTCTAGTAGCGGTATCCAGACATCTCAGCAACCATAAAAATATGGAATAGGCATGGTGAAATTATTAATGTTACATAAAGGGGACAAGGCCATGAAGTCCCTCCTGGCTTATCTGTGTTTCCATACACTTAAATTGATGATACCACCCTTAACCCATTAAGGGCTAGCATCAACTATAGTCAACACCATGGTAGGCCTAGCGTCGACTATAGTCAACGCCCATTATATAGGATTTGTATAGGAATTGAAAATAGGCTCGTCCTCTAGGAACTATACTTTTTTCAGAGGCCATCCCCATGACCAGGGCACTCATTTTTCCTCTGCCCTTGAAGGGTAAGGCATCCACGAAACCTTGTTAAAGGTTTTGTCAAGATCACTTATATAAGGCACAAATCTCTAACAAGACCAGGCAGAGTGAATCTCTTCACTTCTCTTAGGGGAAGTCTAAAGATTACCAAAAGAAAATCGGCTTATGACAGGGGTTTACAGTACCTACCCGACAGGACTGATACTCTGCCAAACGGTTAGCATGATGCACCAAGGGAACACCAGCAAATAACCCACTGGCACTGCCACAGTAAAATCAGCATGATGTCTAACATGAATCATAGACACAACCATCAAAGTTTAAGTTTAATACAAGACGCTAGTGCTTAGTTGTGTGTGTGAGGGTTCAACTCATATGTCTGATGGTGGTTCTATATGCAAACTCAGCCCTTCATGGTCCACCGAGCAGCTGTGGACGCTGACGTGTTCAGCTCCCTGGAAATTAGATAGAGAATATACACATAAACATGTATTAGTAATTTCATTTGAGAGAGGGGCAGAGAGAGAGAGAGAGAGAGAGAGAGAGAGAGAGAGAGAGAGAGAGAGAGAGAGAGAAGTCATAGATATCATATATTGCAACTACAGGTCCTATAATGGACATGCACGACGTCAGTGGAGGAATAACATTCACCTGTACTATCTATATAATCCTATATAGGTTCTATCATTATAACTAGAGTTGTCTTTTAACAATACAATATGGCCAAGTGAAATGATTTGCACCCTTAACTACAGATATTTAATGGAGATGACTCAACTCTGGATTGAATTGTTTTTGACAGTCTGCCTCTCTTTTTGCAGCCGAAATGAACCTTACAGTCTCGATAATGAAATTATTGTATATTACATTCATCAATTTAATGTTACTTAATCACAACATATACATATCCTAGAGAGATGGATGCACGTTTGTTAATTCTAGTTTGTGCAATCTGTTTCTCACTGTAACCCATAATCAAATCGCAATCACATTTCTTTTAAAAACTTAAAAGCTGAGAAAATGTATAAGTTAAACAAAACTTACCTTGGTAAAAGGTGAAGTTTGACTTAAAGTTTATAAGGGTTGTTTAACTGCCGACAAAGAGAACAACGGAGATGGACATGTGATCTACTATCCCATAATGCATCAGTATTTAAAGGGTGGCTAGCATGGATAAGACGTACCTGCGTTGACAAGTCATGTGACCAACCCTCGACCAATCAGGTCGTCGCAAATTTTTTGCTGGGTCCCACGGATTTGTTCACGTTCTTTTGGTAGGTACCCATGTTGCAAATCACTGTGCTAGCCCCCCTTTAAAGCTAGCTGGGTAACAAGGTAATTCCCAAAAAGGGGTCTTCTGGTAAACCAGAAGTCCACCCTGAGAACAACAGGGCGGGTGAAAACTTGATCAAATCAGGTGGGACCGTTGTTCTCTTTATGCCAAAAATTTGTATCATTAGGCCAAGGTAAAGACTGCATCTGTGTCAGCTGCCCCAGGGTCTGGTAGCCAGCTGTAATAATTGTATAGTTTGAATGCTAGTCTGGAAGCAAATAGGTCTATACTGTGATGTCCCCATTTCATTTGAATCTGTTCAAAGACTGAGTCATGTAGTTCCCACTCAGTATGCCCTGCAGTTCTAGATGCTCTGTCTGCCTCCTCATTTTCCTTGCCTGGAATGTGAGCTGCTTTGACCCATAGGTCTCTGTTTTCACAGAATTCCCATTTATTTTTTGCTTTGTCATCACAAGGCTGGTTTTTAGAGCCCCCTTTGTGATTTACATATGCTACTGCTGTAGCATTGTCAGACAGACATCTGATCGTTTTGCTACGATACTCTTTGGCATAAATCTGTAAGCATAGCAGTACTGCCATACTTTTTTTGATGTTTGTATGGTTTTCTCTCTCTTTGAGAGACAATAGGGCTCTTGTCCTATCATTTCCACATACTGCTCCCCAGCCATTGTCTGAAGAGTCAGTTATAACTGTGGTCACAGACTTCTGTAGTCTGATTTTCCTACAGCCTGAGTCTAGTCTCTCTAGCCATCAAAAGATGTCTTCTTGTCCTTCATAGGAGATTTCCATCTTTGCCTCAAAGTTACCTCTATTTCTAGTTAGAGCCTTTGTCTTGTCTAACTCAAGACGCCTCCCCATAATCTAGACCTTTAGAGTAGTCTACCATAAGACCCACTAGTTTTGCTACCTCTCTGATAAAGACTTTTCTTTTATTGTACAGAGCTATAGGCACACTTGGGGGTATTATGTTTTCATGCAAAGCATTATTAACACTCATCTGGTTTAGTGAGACCCCCCTTCAGAAAACCCGAAGTTTTGGGCTTCTTGTGCTGGTTAGGCTTGTGCTTATGTTTATTCTGTTTGTCCTTCTTGTAGTTGGATGCGTACTCTCCAGCATGTGAGAACCTGTGCCTCCAGTCATCTGGTTGGTGCTTCTTGAATTTGTTGACATTTTTGTCTTACTTTTCAAGCTTATCCATGGCCGAGATGATGTCATCTCCTCCCAACCACTGTGGTGTTGGTGGATTTTCATCAGTCAGTTGGTTACCTACTTTTTCTGATAGTCCTAATTTCAGGACATCTCGCCTCAGATTTGTCATGTCAGACATGGTTCTGGTCATGACAATGTTAGTGTCACAGGCATTGAAATCGAGTTTAGTGAAAGTATCAGCCTTTTCTTGTACTGCAGGGTTGGTGCCCTGCTTAGCTCATGCCTTGAACTCTTCCATGGCGGCAGCTTGTCTAGCCATGGCTGTCATGGTGGCGGACATGTTGGTCTGAAGCTCAGCCATGCGTTTGTCCAGCGCATGTGCATTCACAGATGCTGCATTCTTTAGAGTGGTTCAGTTTGGGTCTGTGGAATTTTTCCCTCTTCTCTTTGATGATACTAAGATCAAAAGAGGGCCCACAAGCTTTCTTGAAGATACTGACAAATCTCTCTGGCAGATCTTTACTTGTGGGATCACCCACCTCTAACTGCGCCTCCAGACTCTTGTAGTAGGCGTCCAGGTTGTCCCCGGAATCTGGGTCACCGCCATCTTGGCCGGTGTTGTGGTCAGCGCCTTGACCATTGCCTCCATCTTGGTCACTCTTGTCCTCTCTGAGAGCATGTTGTTTGCGCTTGCCAACCACTTTATCCACCACAGATTTAATTGTTGATTGGATTTCTCCTTTCAACATACTCGCTATTTGAGTGAGTTGATCAGTGGACAGTTTTACTGTCTGTGAGTCATTGGCAGCAGAGGTTTCCCCCTGATCAGTGCCTTGGTCAGCGGTGCCACCATTATTGGACGATGCACATGTTGACCTATTTGACATGGCGACTGACTCGGACCACTCTGTGTTTTTGGTCTTATAAAGCAGCGTAGCAAAGTCTGTTTGTGCCAAAAGGAAGCCAACAGTAACTGGACTGTTGGGACCTGACCGACGGTCGTTAAACGTTTGTAGTTCTTGTAGAAATCTGAAAGATTACTTAATAAATAACCTGAAGCTGGGATGTGCATGTAGCTGCTGCAGAATCGTGTGCTGAACTGATGCATTATGGCATAGTAGATCAAGTGTCCATCTCCGGTGTGATTACTTCATCGGCATAGCTACCAGACATAAACTTTAGCCTCGCATGTTAGATATTGTCATTTGAGAAATATTAGCTAGTGTGTACGTCCACAGCAATTTATTATACCGGTAGGCCTTTACAAGCAGCCACACTACCAAACTGTGGCTAACTGTAGGGTCAGTGATATAGACTACACAATCAGGGATGTAAGTCAGGAATAGACAAAAATGAGAATTGACCTAAAAGGAGAGGGGTTTTACACTGAATATTACCAGGATACCACACTTAACCACATAGCACGTTTATATGAGAATTGGGCTTCTATTTTCGAAAAAAAGGCCTCCTTTAAGAAACCATCCTACAGCTGATGCTATAAAGGCATGCAAAGCACAGGCCCTAGTATCCACAGATTTAGAATAGGAATGTAAGAGGGGTTTTAACCCAAAGATGGGATGATAGCCATAAGGAGGAACATAAAACTTAATTGGAGTGGCACTGCTAGCAAGACACAAAAATGTTATTATTCCTGAAACAATAACAAACATGAATGTTTCCTAATCAAAACCAACCAAGGTTCAGGTAATGCAGCTAAATCTAATCCACTTCCAGGCGTTCAGCTGAACAAGGTTAATGGGGGAGGGGATGGCCCATCTTAATTGTCCATTAATTGTGGCTGGCGAGAATTGGCCAGGGACCATTATTTGAGTTGGTGGTAGTCAATTCTTCCCTGACACTCCATGTCAGGGTACTGGCCAATGTTAATTATGCGTCAACTGTCTCATTGACTGAGAATCGTCTCACTTTTGGCAAGTTGAGACAGAGATCACTCAATGGTAAAACATGGAGTTGCCATCGTAAAATAAATCTGTATTTTCAATTCCATCTAATGTCAATATCTTTCCTCTTTGCTTTTCAGAGTATGACATCTTATGCCATGTATCTAATGATACTCATTTCAAATACAGAAACTGATTGGAGCTGGAGAGTACACAATGGCAGCTATAGTTTTGTGACCTTTAGATAGGTGAACTAACATACAAAATCACTGATATCAAATCTATTGCAATGTGCGCACCTATGATTTGGTTTGAGCCCCATTTGGCATACTTTGAACTATCAAATGCAGTCAAAGTTTTTGCAGATACCCTTTGCTTATATGTGAGCCACGGTTTCACTCCATAAATCCCTATGGACTGGTCAGTGGCTGTCCCAAGACAGCCACTTATAGAGTCTAACTGTCTCAGTGTGTCCCTTTCAATTGGCAGCGTTATTAGTCTTATATCTATTGATAGGGTACAGGAATTCTTCGTCAATTTGGGTGCCCCATAAACCTTTATTCACCTCTGGACTCTTCGACCTATGAAATAAGGGCTAGGTCTGCTACAGCCATTCTAAGGGAAAATTTAGCAAGACTGTAAAAGCTATATTAGTTGCAATTGACGGGAGTTCATATTTTATATTATGCCCTACTATAGCCTACATAGCTTATGACGGTATACTGGATATGGACTTGGGGGCTCTTTATGGAGTTACCCTGAATGAAAGTACTAGTTTATAATATAGATTCAGAACCCGTATAAACAGAGAGTGTTCACTTTACAAAGCTAAGCTCATGTAGGCTGTGCCATTTGTCTGCTTTCAGTTTCTCCCAGATACACAAGCAATACCGGTAGTGTATTCTGGGTACAAGGAATAGTGTCAGAAGGCACAACTAAAGTACAATACTTTGTGGCTCACAGCAGAGTAGCGTCAAAGAGTGTCTCAAGCAGTGGCGGATTTAGAGGGGGGGCGTGCCCCTTTTTTCCCAGTACTTAAGAGTTTAATTACATATTTTGGACCCCAAAATTTGCTCAGAAATAGGGTGTGCGCCTGCTCCTTTTGGGCCGCGCTTACTCCTTTTCCAGATCCTGAATCCGTCACTGTCAACCTTAACTACATTTTGTATATTATTAGACCATTACCAGACCCTTTGCATGTCTACTCAGTCTTCACCCATGGATGCATGGGTTTTATCACAGAAATCTATGATATCTTTAGGATTAAATGCAGCATCTCACTTGGGGGCCATATAAACCACTGTTCTATTGCAAACCTATAAGAAATTTACAAGGCAGTCCTTCTGTACCAAAAGCAACACAAGGGAATCTTTCTGTACCCAGGATACACATTGGACGCATTCTGTACCCAGGATACACATTGGACGCATTCTGTACCCAGGATACACAATGGACGCATTCTGTACCCAGGATACACAATGGATGCATTCTGTACCCAGGATACACATTGGATGCATTCTGTACCCAGGATACACATTGGACGCATTCTGTACCCAGGATACACATTGGACGCATTCTGTACCCAGGATACACAATGGACGCATTCTGTACCCAGGATACACAATGGATGCATTCTGTACCCAGGATACATAATGGATGCATTCTGTACCCAGGATACACAATAGATGCATTCTGTACCCAGGATACACAATGGATGCATTCTGTACCCAGGATACACAATGGACGCATTCTGTACCCAGGATACACAATGGATGCATTCTGTACCCAGGATACACAATGGATGCATTCTGTACCCAGGATACACAATGGATGCATTCTGTACCCAGGATACACAATGGATGCATTCTGTACCCAGGATACACATTGGACGCATTCTGTACCCAGGATACACATTGGACGCATTCTGTACCCAGGATACACAATGGATGCATTCTGTACCCAGGATACACAATGGACGCATTCTGTACCCAGGATACACAATGGACGCATTCTGTACCCAGGATACACAATGGACGCATTCTGTACCCAGGATACACAATGGATGCATTCTGTACCCAGGATACACATTGGACGCATTCTGTACCCAGGATACACATTGGACGCATTCTGTACCCAGGATACACAATGGACGCATTCTGTACCCAGGATACACAATGGATGCATTCTGTACCCAGGATACACAATGGACGCATTCTGTACCCAGGATACACAATGGATGCATTCTGTACCCAGGATACACAATGGATGCATTCTGTACCCAGGATACACAATGGACGCATTCTGTACCCAGGATACACAATGGACGCATTCTGTACCCAGGATACACAATGGACAATTTCTCAATAGACACCCGAGATTTATTTTAGTAAACAGGGGAGCACACAATGCCACAAAGGGATGCTTTCATTAGTATATAAATGACCGGAGAAAACACTAATGTCTCATTTGAAACCAATATTAGATGCAAATGCACAATGTCAACAGGGTACTATTAGAGGAGCAGCACAGGGGGCCTCTGGGGTAATTTAATTCATAAGATTACTGATAGCTACAACTTGTTTTTTTATGTTGTCCAATGTCTCTGGGTATGGAAAAGTGACGTTTGACCAATGAAAGCTTGTGCAGTCACTGAGAAATTTGCAATTCTATACAACCATCTCTTGAAATTTTAGCCTCGTTTTTAAGAGCTAAAATACACATTAACCTACCTGTTATGTCACTAACATTCATCTTACAACAATTCCAATGGTACCTACCCCCCCTAAATTGGACCCAATGATCACATTGCAACCAACCACTTGTTGCTAGGACAAGCGGTCACCTAGCAACAGCCAATTTTAGCTGGCAATGCACCCTTTCCAAACAAAGAAAGCCCTATCCTAGGAATGACTTACAGAATGGAGATCATGGATATTGTTTCTCATTTTGGTATTGAGAAGGTCCATGCCATTGTAAAAAATGTAGTATTGTACCAAAATACGGTGTGCTAATCAGAGAATGTAGAAAAAAATGATATAGCAAGTATAATGAAAACATACGACTTCAGCATTATCTTCTATTGGAAAAATTTTCTTTACTGGATAATTGTAGTGTGTCTTATATCCTCAAAAACATCTGAGGCTTTCACTTTACTCCTAGAATTGCTGATTGCCTAGCAACAACAAATTTACTTAGCAACCTATATTGAGAAGTATATTCATAAACAGACATTTTGATTTGATGATAATTAAGCATCCATGGACTCAATGTATTTAAAAACAATTATACCTCAAAATACCTCCCAAAATAGGAAATAGTTATATTTAACAATTGTGCAGTTGGTAATTGTTTAGAAAATACTAGCTTTTGCATAGCAAGTAGCCTACCAACTGACACACAGATGCTCCAGAAATGAAAAGATAATTTTAAACCACCAGGTATTCTAGTGATCATAGGGGATTTTTTTTTTTTTTACTAAAGGTGTCTATTGCTGGGCAATAGACATCATGAGTGTATTGTTTGTAAACCAAACAGATTCCAAGGATCATGTCATAGCCAAGTACATGTACATGTGTATATGTAGATCTAATGAGATTCAAATATTAATAAGCTATATTTGCTTGAAATATACGATCCTATCATAAAATGTCCCCATAAAAAAGGAAATCACCCAGCCACTCATTTTCCTTTTTTTTATTTTCGAAGATACTATAAACAATATCTAGTGGCCTACAAATATTCAGATTACTCGTATTCTATAGTGTGGTACTCCCATTTATAAGCTTGACCTTAGTCAAAGTTATATACATTGAGCTGCAGCCAGAGCCTGAAATGACCTATAAGCCACACATTATACAGGCGCTTCATACAAGTTCTGCAGACCTAAATTAATATCAACTGTCACTACTGTGGCTCAAAATAACACCAGCATAGTATCATTGAAAGCAGCTTATGTATCAGGTTGAGGTGACAGGTCAGTCTATGATTTATGTGCATCTCATGTGAGTCTCAGAACACAGATAATATCTTAATATTTCATTGGGTGCAAACACAACCTGTCATACCTTAGTAATTGCTGTTATAAAAAGTGAGACATAAAGTCTATGGGCTTGATTACCCACTACCATTGGTATCATGCCATTCCTGTCAAGGAGATGTCAAGGAATGCTTCCAACATTAACATATCAAGTCAAGTCCCAATCAAGAGTTATATCTACCTTAGATACAATCAACCACAAGGCATATATATATATATATATATATATATATATATATATATATATATATATATATATATATATATATATATATATATATATATGTCTATACAAAAGTCATATCAAATATACAGACTGATTCAAATTACCTGATAATGATCAAAGCTCTCCAACCAAAATGGTAAGGTTAAATTGAATATTGCCCCTATGTGATGTTACATGCCATCATACATAACACATATAACCATCGCTTATTCTAAAAAAAAGTATACAAAGAATGCCCTGGGGAATCTGAGGTTTGGTAAATATCTTGCTTCCAATATGTATCTACCTATCAATGAATCCTTTAGAGTGATATTAGCAACATTATTAGAATAAATCAATGACCCAGGATTAGAACAAGGTGCAGTGCTCATAGAAACTATTATTATAGAAGAGTGTCTGGAATCCTTTGAAAGACGAGTCAAGTTATTGTGCATAGGTCAGTAATGGCCTCTTTTTGTTGTCAATGAAATACATTATTATTTTTCTATTACTCATTAGCTGGCGATCTGCTGCAACTCCCATTCTCGTAGGCCTAGCAAGGTAGAATAGTTGGACCTCCGATATCCTATAATGCCTTGCACAGTCAGTTTCCGGTCTGTCCAGTGTACAGGCCTTACGCTAGAGGGCAGCTGTAGCACCTGTAGAAGCAGAGGGAAGTCAGGGACACCTAGTGTTTGAAAATTAAACTATGCCAGACCGGAAACTGACTCCCTCAGGTGGGCGATAATACAGTATCGGCCCACCGGTGAAGAGTCTATGGGACAGACTTGTGTCAGTCTATAAAACACAGTAGGTCCCTCTAGTGTGAATTCTACACACTAGCGCCCACTGTAGGTTACGTGGACGTAAATGCTGCCCTCTCGTAAGTCATATGGTATTCAGGACTGCACTGAAGGGTGTTCTGACTGCTGATTGGTTTAGAATTAGACAGAAGAAATATTGGTAAAATTTTGAAAAAAATCACAGATGTTCCCAAATAGTTAATAAATGGAATAGTAGGTGTGCTTTTATATTATGCCAGGCCTTGTGGATTTTATGAGGCATGCAAAAGTTAATCTGGCCAATGGAGATTTTTAGGCCCAAAATAGGGTAGAATGGCACTCACTGCACATATCATTCCCTTATTTAAGATTTTCAGGGTTAAGCCTATCCAACATTCTGTCAGATTGTGTATGAGAGATGAGTTAACCATGCTGTGGTTAAAATTTTTACCAACGAACATTTTAGGCGGCTGTTTTTGTGTGTTATGCTATATAGAAACATAGAGGAAATGGATTTAGTTCCACGTGACCTATAGGAGGTATGGGCATTTTGCCTTCATATTTCAGATTACATTTTAAAGTCATTTTTCTGTTACAGCAGGGCTGGTTTTGTAGGAATATGACCAAAATAGCCACATAAATGGTGTATAAATGAGAAAAACCTTAGAAAATGTTGCTTGCGGAGATAGGGTAATTTCCAAAATATTGCAATTTCTACAAATTGCCCCGAACACCACTTTTTCTGGACATAACCCACCAACAGAATGAAATTTTCAGCTGAAAATTAACTTTTAGCCTTATTTCAATCTTTCTAAAGCTTTTTATGCACAGATGTCCAATTAGGGCCTACCATAGGGACCACTAACAATTTGGTCGGGTTTGCGGTGTTCAGTCAAAATTTCAATGACCGAGCAATTATCCAATTAACAAGTAGTAATTTGTTCATGAGTGCAGATATTGGTACAATGTTGATAATAGATATTTATAAATGCATACAGCAGAAAAGGCACAGCTAAAGAAATGATCCCCTGATAGGATATCATCTCATAAAAGTTGGATTAATCAAAGGCCTAATATTAATCATTTTTCAGCAATTATATGATATTTTCGATGATTTTGTGATTTTCTCTGGGGAATGCCACACTATATCTTGCAAAAGCAATGCCCTCTTCATCACCATGTGACTGCATTCAATACATATATGCAGTTTGGCAGCTCTAGAGCTTTCACTTGTCTAGTGCATGAGTCTTTGATGATAAAAGTCGCTGCTCAGAAACAGCACTGAAAACCAGTAGGAATTTCCCTGTGATCTACACATATGGACCCGCTCATATCTTGACATTGAGAAAGGCTGTTACCACCTCACTTCAGGATATGATAGGACAGAGTCTGCGGTTTCATGGAAAAAAAAGTTTTAGTTTAATCTGAAGACCCCCTGCCTAATTAAGGTTACGTGGACGTAAATGCTGCCCTCGCGTGAGTCATATGGTATTCAGGACTGCACTGAAGGGTGTTCTGACTGCTGATTGGTTTAGAATTAGACAGAAGAAATATTGGTAAAATTATGAAAAAAAATCACAGGTGTTCCCAAATAGTTAATAAATGGAATAGTAGGTGTGCTTTTATATTATGCCAGGCCTTGGGGATTTTATGAGGCATGCAAAAGTTAATCTGGCCAATGGAGATTTTTAGGCCCAAAATAGAGTAGAATGGCACTCACTGCACATATCATTCCCTTATTTAAGATTTTCAGGGTTAAGCCTATCCAACATTCTGTCAGATTGTGTATAAGGGATGAGTTAACCGTGCTGTGGTTAAAATTTTTACCAACGAACATTTTAGGCGGCTGTTTTTGTGTGTTATGCTATATAGAAACATAGAGGAAATGGATTTAGTTCCACGTGATCTGTAAGACCCTGTACTGATGTGCCCTCTAGGAGTAAACCTATGAACTAACACTGAAAATAAGATAAATCACCTGCCCATATCTAGATACATTCAAAATGGCTGAAACAAAAGAGAAAATCACTTTTTCTTCAAAATTTATTAATGAAAATGTTGTCCAGTCTCCAAAGAGGACGGTGGATATTTTCATTTGTTTTTCTGTGTAGAATAAGACCCTTTCTCAAAGGGTAATCCAGCGTTATTAGTAGCCTTTTTTTTCTTAAGATCTGCATTTTTGTGGTTTTTTTGGGGGGAAAAAATTAAAAAAATATATAAATAAACATATCTCATCAAAATAATTTTCACAGATGGCATAGCTGTTTTTAATCTTTATTCCATGCTGTTTTCAGAGACTTAAACCCATAGACATAGAAATGGGACACAAAAATTGATTCTGTGATAGTCCCTTCTACAGACAAGTTCATCAATGCTGCATCAATGTATCATGCCAACCCTTCAGAGTGCCACATTACCAACTGAGAAGGTTGAGCCCAACAATGAATATTCAAATGCTAAAGCATATTATGAATGTACATGTGGAAATGCCCTGAAATATGGTGGCTACAGTATCTCCATTACGTCACTAGCATCAGATACAAACTCCTGAACATATCTGGATAGAATGTTAATTGTTATATGGATGTTTTCCATCATCTAGATGAGATCACTGGTGACAGACAGATGTACCTATATCTTGTTAAGAACATATCTATGTCCTAAAATAAAGTCCTAGCCAATATCTTCTAACATGACCTTCCAGCAAGGAGAATGGTCACAGGTAGGGTCTTTTGGTTAGCTTGCTAAGCACTTTCTGTTTGTTGGATCATATGGCTTGTACTTGTGGCGTTATGCTAGCATGTTCGGCAGAAAACACATATGTGACCCATCCTTACAAAATAGTTCGGAAGTTGCACATACAAAATGTTTAGTTATTGGCATATTCATTTACAGCTCATCAAAAGCTTTCATTTGATATATAACACTTGCATTTTTGAACCAGGTGGTCCTCTACAGATCTCCTGTCGGTAAATTTAGTCGGATCAATAAAAAATTGATTAAACTGAGATAATTGAGATAAAAAACAGATGATAATTTATGATTCCTATATAATTTCTATGTAATTTTATATAACCATGAAAACAAGAGCTATGTCTCTTAGGCATTTGGGGCTTAAATTCAGTTTAGTAAGCAAGGATTCTGAAATATATCTACCCATATGTTAGATAAATGCTAAAATATCAATTTTGAAAAATCTGATATTTTTGACACTTTACCACTTGAAAGGGCCATATCTAGACTTCCTAATGTGCGACTTCAGTATCACTTTGTTAGGATGGGTCACATATTTCAAAATAATCATAGTTTTAATGACGAATACCTATGCAGACATTAAGATTGATGAAAGAATTAATGTGAAATGTTGTATACTTAGGCAGTCATAGTTGTTTTTCATGGTTTTGGCTACCCCTGATTTCTGCCAATACTAGTACCAAGCAGGTGGTGTGAGTAGCACTACAGGTAGTCCCAGGTACACACAGGGCCATACCCACTCACCCCTCATGGCAGGCAGAGCCCCGGGTGTGGGTAAACAGGCCAGGGCCCTTCTCTGTAGGGTAAATACCACATGAAGAACATTGCTATGGCCAGAAATGGGCTTTTATTTACAGTAATTCTGTTATGTGGAGTCTTATTACCTATATTAGGGGCACATACTGAGATACTTTGCTGGTAAGTTAATTTGCTATAGGCTGTCAAAGTTACTATACAATAGCACTGAATATGAAGTACTTAACTTAGGAGAAATTACTAAATGATTATACTTATAGGTATACCCCACATGATTTCATCCTGATATACTGATATTAGACCTACTTTTGAGCCAGCAGTAGTGTGTGTGTCTTCCCTATGTGCATTATTTGGCGAGCACACACAGCAGTCAAGATCACTATCATCAAAAAGTAATCTAACTATTTATAAAAGAGAAATCATGATAACCACTACATCTTTTATATCTATAGAGAGAAGAATAATGTATCTTTTTAGCCATGTACAGCATACAATAAAAAATGTAATATAACTACCCATTCAGGCCCATGGAAGAACCCCTTCTTTAACACTGTAACAGATAGGGAGCTGCCAAATGGCAGAATGATGATACAGGGGTGGGCAGCTGTCCCAATGTCGCAAAAAATGTGCGACAGAGACCTTAGAAAATGCAACAGTGACATGGAGCAGATTCTCAGCCTTCTAAATCTGAAGGAATTTTCTAAATACTCTAATTAGATCCAAAGTTATGTGCTTCTCAACAGATTTATTTGGTAATTTTGTTCCTGGAATTGTCTTGAAGAAATACATTCCAAAAACCCTTTAGATACAATGCAGCAATTTGTTGAACTTATTGTTATCTTGAATCTGAATCTCCTTGGAGCAACATGTCCTCCAGAATATACTTTTGGATTTTTATTTTGCTTCGTGACACAAAAAGCTAGGGCTGAAATTCCTACATTAATTTAGAGAAATGTATGAATTCCCTAGCCCCCCCCCCCCATCCCCTAGAATATACGGATTTAATTCAAATATTCAGAGATGCCACTCACTGGCTGACAAAAACCAGGAAAACTGGACTTTTGGACACATTTTCCCAGGAATTTAATATAATTTAATACAGGAATCTTAGAATGAAAACCAGGAATTCCTGGTAAACCAGGAAAAGTAGCATCACTGAATATTGCACCTAGATCACACACATTTCGAAGGCAAGATCTAAAGCTCCATCCAAAAACTCTAAATCACATCTATTTCAAAGTTAGAATTAGAAAACCTTCCTGGACACATTTACAACATAAGTCTAAGAACACAGTAACTTAGAATTACTGATAGGATCTGAAGATTTCTAGGAGGAATAGGCCTATGCTCCCAAGCTTCTGTCACACACATTGTAATGGTAAAAAAATTAAAACCCTTTGCAGCAACTTGCCTCCTTAATCTCCCAAATGATGTTAGGTATAATCTGGAAAATTTCTTATAATACACAACCCCGAAATTATGTGAACAACATTGAAAATGTTTTTTAAGCCATATACTCTGCTTCAAATTGAACCTTTTATAAAACACCAATTCAGAAGAATATGAAAGTTATTTTGGAGCATTTTGTCCCCAAAGCCCTCATGACAGACTAATTTTCAAGGTTGAATTCTGACATTTCTTGCAGAAATAAACCACCTAACTCTCATTAGAACACATCAAAACTTTGAAGTAGAATCCTCTAAAACACAACCATTTTTCAGGGTCAAATCTTTTTATCTAAAATGTACTTGGGGCTATGGCCCCTTGTGGGGCTCTTATCTCTCAAACAGCTGTTAACCGGCAAACAGGTACCTGTTTGAGGGTTAAGAGCAGCCACAGGATCTTATCCCTCAAACATGTGTCTTAAGCCTCAAAGGCTCTTATCCCTCAAACCCTCTTAAGCCTCAAACGCTCTTATCCCTCAAACGCTCTTATCCCTCAAATGAGCTTATCCCTCAAACACCCTCCCTGAAATCCATTTGAGATAAATAAAGTAAAATAATTGGTATTAGATTATGAGCTGTAAATAAAGACACAATCACAATTCAGAATGTACAATTACGCAAACATTATTCCCTCCACGGATTACATAACTTTGAACCATAAGTCAAAATGCCTTCTCCCATCGTTGAAAGTCCCTAGAATATGGCAGATTGAGGTGCCAGACCCAGTTATATTGATACATGGAGTCCACAGCGACCATGGGGAAAGAATTATTGTTAGTGTAATGTATAATAAATTACTGATTTGAGATCAGTATGTAATTTCTTTTCGGATAATACCATGATACCAGGAGGCCTTTTCACCACTTTTATTATACCCTTAATAAATACGGATGTTCAATGTGGACCCCTCTCCGGACTCTTAAAAAAAAACAGGCTAACCGTTTCAGTTACCAGTCTGTTATACCCTCCGTGATATTTTAATAAACGCGGACCCTTTTTATTAAACGCGGACAGTCGAACACGGACGTCCGCCTTTGAACCTCCGTGTTTATTATATCACCCTCCGCGTTTGTTATTTACAGTAGTGGACCCTCTTATAGTCGGGCCCAAATCTAGGATTTTTATTCGGGGAAACACGGGAAATCCGCTGTGAGGTCATGAATTATGGGATGTCGGGGTCCGCCATGTTCTTCCGGCTTGGGCGAAAGCTTGTTTTGAATTGATGTTTGGCCGAAAGTGAACGAAAGAAATGCCTAAAGTAAGAGACAAGGTGAGTTGTAACTTATGTCTTTCAAATGGAGGAACATCGGGGAATAGAAGAACGTACCTGTGTAGTGAAGGTGGCCTGTCATTCTCTCACAGCAGCATTTCCAAGGTGACAGCGCCGGCTGTCTGCTAAAATGTCACTGTCACTGTCACTCGTACGAGGCCCACAACAAATAAAACTCAAGAAAAAGGCGTTTGTCTGGGATTGCGAGGGGGGGGGGTATCTGTCAAGCCCTGTAGAAACACAGGAGAGAATGGGGCAGTATATTAGAGGAGGTGTACGTGTAAATCAGTTAGTTCTGTCCGTCTTATCTAGTCTATGGAAGGTAAAGCACTATAGTGTTATCATAATGCGGTGGTTTCATGTAGTTGGCTAGGTTATTAGGCCTAAAAGTAGGTCAAGTTCACAGGGAGTAGGTTTTCTGGTGTGTTTTTGTGGGGGGGGGCTTTGACCCCTTTATAGCTATTTCTTTTCTGAATTTTGTGTGAAGAAATGGAAAAAGATGTTTGTCTGTTATGTGTGTCCACATTAACACATGTACTTTTTTTATGTTCCTACAGAAAACCTGTTATGAGGAGGAGGATTATGACGATCTGGAGGAGGAGGAGGAGGAGTACGCGCAGGAAGGAGAAGAGGAGGAGGAGGAGGAGGAGCAAGTTAAACCTCAGATTTCGCAGGGGACGGCGGACAACAAAACATAAACTATATGTTCCACCTCTTCTATAATCAGTATCTCAAAGACCAGAAAGAGAAAAATCTCTCTGACAAACGTCAGAAAGGGAAGGCTCCCAGCAGTGAACACTTTTCCCATTATGGCCTCTCTAGGAAGCCTTCTGCTCCTAGACAAGACCAAGACGACAGCCGGCATGACCCTTCTTATGACCCCCAAGAAGAAGACTTCTTGGGGGTCATAAGGTCGTGGTTGTTCTTCTGTACCACCTACCAGGGGTAGGGGAAGGCCCCGTGGATCAGGAGTGTCCGGTAGGGGAAACAGAGGCACCCGGGCTAGGGGCCGAGGACGTAGAGCAAAAAGTTCTTGAGGGGGGGGCAGTGAACACTTTCGCTGCCTCTTGTACTTCTGACACAACTCTGAAGCACTGGAATCCCTTAGAGCTCAGAGTCCTTATATTCGGGGTTAACCATTTGAAACTCGTCTTGAAGGGCAAGTTCAAGAGCAGCAGCGACCCCAGGACCATGAAAAAACTTGCGTGGGAGGAACTTTTAGGTAAGTTATAATTGTTTTCTCTGTTTTTCTTTTTTTTGACTTACAGCGTTAACATAATAACCAGTTTTACTATATTTTATTATATATGTAATTTGTCCTTCTCACCTAGTCTTATTTTATCACATTATGATGTGCTTTTGTCCATGGATTCTTTTCTCCTTGGCTCACAGAGTGAAAGAAGCTGACATTAATTTTCTTAAATAAAAATGAAAACATTAGAACAAATTTATGTAGAGGCACGTATTGTAAGAAAGATTTTGTTTTCTCGTCAGAGTATGTCGAGTCTATAGGCAAGAGGGAGTGGTCCGTCAAGCAATGTAGAGACAAACTCCTGTATTTTGGCCAGGATACCAAGAAAAAGGTACGGTAACACTATACTGTAAATAGATGTACAGGGATACTCTGGCAATTATCTATAGTGGTTCAATTAGATGTGTCAATTCCCTTTCCCTATATCAATTCCCTTTCTGTGTGCTTTTGTTGTAGCTCTGGGTAAAGTTAGCTGTCAAACCAAAACGGTGTAAGATCAGTATTAATTTTTCATCTTTTCTTTTCTATTTTCTTCAGAGACAGAGGACAGACGCCAAATATCGATCAGGTAGTGGGCAACGCGACGAAAATGACTATCTCACTGAACTGGAGGAGGCCATACTTGATTGGGTTGGGGAAGATGTGACACTTGGTAAGTGAAGTATTATGGCTTTTTCTGTGTGTCAATGGGCCATCTGTGTGCTGAAGTTATTCTTTGCATATAATCTAATTATTTTTGCTCTATCCTCAGTAAATAAATTGGAAATTGCTAATTTTCTGGTATGGGCACAGGAATTTCCTAACAAAACAATGAAGGCACATATGAATCTCATTTCAGGTATACCGGGAATGCAACCTCCCAACTTAAAGGGAGGAGGGAGACAAGAAAAGCCTTGGTCCTGCTACGACCCACAGCGAGAAAACAGGGAGGATTATGTCGCGATGCAGATGCCCAGCGACGCTCTGCGTGCGGTGTTAGAGGGCGACCTTCTGGCAGAGGACGAAGATGGAGGTTAGCCAAATTATATTATATGGTATTTAATTCAAATTAAGAGTCAAATCATGTATGGGGGAGCGGTAAGGTGGAAGAGAAATAATATCATATATTGAAAATAAATTGACCGGTTATGTCAATGTAATAATCTGTAATATAATATCCTCTTTACGGATGCATGTATGTGTTTGTAGAAAGAGTGAAAAAAAAAAAAATTCCCTGACACAGCTCCCATCCTGGACGTTGAAGAGGGGGACTACAACCTTGATGAACAGGAGGAGGAAACAGACCCAGTCGACCACTATGACATACAGGATGAGGCCAACTACTTACCTGCGTATCCCCGAAGGAACAAAAAAACGTGTCTTTACCGGATGACGATGAACTAAAGACTCCGCCAAGCAAAAGTATCACGCAGACCACTATGTTGAATTTCAACAAGAGAGAAAAAAACAAAAAAAAAGAATAATAGGTAAACCTAGAAACCCCGAAGACGACCTTTCGCCTCATGCCAGAGAACGACATGAAAGAAAAAAAAATTCTTTTGGTAGAGGCAGACCAGATACTGAGGAGGAATACCCCGAACAAATTGACCCCTGTAAAAAAGCCCTTATACCTATACTTAAAGAGAAAGCTCCTCTCAAGGATCCTACCATTGTTTCTCAAAGGCCTGCCCCTGGCCCTCGTAAACCTGTTCTCGCACAGAAGACCCCTCCCGTTAGAACACAGAAAACTTTCAAACCAGTTCCTGAGAAGGAGGAACCTGCATGGCCTTGCTCTTCTAACTTGAAACATGACCCAGAGCCTGAGATAGAACATACAGAGGATGTGGAACAACCTGAAAAACGGGCAAAAGAGGAGGAGGACCAGACCTCTATCTTTCAGCGGATTATTAGAAGAAGACATATCTGGGGTTGAGGAGTGCCCTGCTTCCCCTGTTTTCACCATGAGTACCCCACATATGGGAAATGGGAAGGCTAGAAACGATAACTTGTCTACCAGCAAAAGGAAAGCAGACACATCATTGGTGGAGGAGGCAAAGTCTGACGAAAAAAGGAGGAAACTGTTTCAAACTAGCCCCAATACTTCTCTTCCCTCTTTAGGTAGAAATTCTCCTTATAACAATACAGCAGTTCAAGGATGTACGAGAGCTGATATTGAATCCGTTAAGCGTGCTATACTTGAAGAAAGTACCAAGCATATAATAAAGCAGCAAGAGAAAATTTGTGAGTCTCTCCTGAAACACCAGGATGAGGTTGCACAAAATGCCTGTTAAACTGCAAACATCATGGTTAAGTCGCTGAAAGGGGTCAGCACGGGTATAACTTCAGCCCTATGTGAACATTCTCATCAAACTGCTGCCAATCTGAGAACCCAAGCAGATACTATGCTGAACATGCAAACCAAGTTCCTTGTCCAACAACAAAAAGAGCAACAAGAGGACAGTGAAACCCTGGCAGGTATACACTCAGACCTGAAAAATAAGATAGTTACCAAACAAGTGCAAATGGTGAAGGCAATAGAAAGGCTAAGTGAAATCATGATCGAAAAAAACGAAAAACTAACCCAGGCCCAGACTAAACTTAATGGCGGGTTCATTAGGATGCAGGACTCCGTTGTGTCTTTGTCTAAAACCTTCAGTATATTGCTCATAGAAGGAGATCACCTACAACAGAGGTGCGCAACAGGACTCAAGACAGCTGAAACTGCTGATACCATACTTCAGCAGGTGATAGGAACAGTCGAAAAATTAAATCAAGCTGTCTCGTACTCTTTTAATCATAACTTAATTCGAGGTGAGAAAAGTATCTTTTTTACTTTCAATAGTTAATGACATGCAAACTGTAGTATCAGCAGGCAATGAGATTCCAAAAGAAAAATAAGTTACCTTGACTATGGTCTATGTCTAAATAAATGCCTATACATATAAAACCTAAACATATCCTAGCCTTAAACCACATCCTCATCCCCTTCCAGATTATATTACCTTAAAGAAAAAAATGATCAGAAGAAAAATATTTTGTTCCAGCTCCAGCAGTGGTTGAGCGTGGCACAGACTACGAGGCTCCGGAAGCTACCTCTAATGACACAGAGGGCAGAGAAGAGACTACCCCCGTGGAAGCTGGGATTCATGTTCAAGATTCAAGTGTTGGGGCACTCCTCACCCATCCATACACTAATGCAGGTACGGATCATGGAAATTTAACTACCCTTTTGAAACCAGCTGCATGGTAATCCTAACACTTTATTCAAGTCTTTTTGTCGTCATGTGCTAACAGGGAGGGGAAAATTGAAAGGTGACAAAGAAAATCATTCTCTGTTTTCTTTCTTTTAACAGAAGAAGAGGGTGGCAACTACCATACGTCTTCAGAATTTTTGACGGATGGGGGGACCATATCTGGAACGCAGTCCAAGGTTATAATTCCAGCAGCAGGTAACTAAAATTTATCCCATGTTTCCCAACTTGTTTAGAAATTCCGATTTTCATGTCCTCTTGGATGTAGGTATTTCATAAACAGAGAAAATTAGGACAAAAAAAGAAATTTTGGGGTACGTTGAGTGGCATCCCTGTTTTTTTTTGTCACTATCATTTGATCATTTGAAAAAATGCAGGGATGTTCTAATTATCAAATGATAGTTAGAAAAAAAAGGGTTCTAAATAAATAAGGAAAATTATTGTTATTGTTATATTATTGTCTTCGCATTCTTGAATCTTTTCACAGCTATTTGTCAAGAGGCAAGTGAAAGCAATGATAGAGGGGGTCTGCCCACCTTCACAGTAAAGAGCCGAGATGATTTTGTGATACTTCAGGACAAGACTTCAATTACACTTACATCTGGTTCAGGGGAACCTGCTGGATCATTTAATGTCATAAATGAAGAATATGACTTGAATCCTGGAACGCAGGCGTTTCAAGATGATGACTGTGAGACAGCCAACCAGACACTTGCATACCATGACTCTAATGACGGATTACAGACTAAAGCTGAAGGAGCAGGGACTGGGGATAATGCGACCGGGGAAACAGAAGGGCTGCCAGTCGACGAAGGTCAAGGGGAAGGCCATGTACATGTTCAAACATCCAATGACATTAGAGAACCCATTCACGTCCAGGACCACGCGGACAGCAACTTTGATGCCGCATCCTGCACATCAGGCTCTGACCGTGAAGGTGCTCCTAAGCGCTCTGAACGCATACGGATAAAAAGACAATATTTAGATTTGTGATGAGGCAGCTGAAGACGTGGTAGCTGAAAAAGTGGACTTTGCTAGTTTTCGAATGTCTGTACCTACATAATAATATTATGTTATTTTGTGCCATGTGACATACACAGGTAATCTATGTTAACCTAAAGTGGCTAGTGGATCAGGGAAAAGAGGAAGCTGTTTTCTGCCAAAAAATAGTTGTTTTAAGTAGCCTACAGTTGGGTTAAGAAAAAGTTACTGCCATGTTTTTTGTTAATGGTTTTTTATCTTCATAGTCGCTAAGGTCTACAAATGATACATGTAGATGCCATTTTAAAAAGATGGACGTTAAGGCAAAAAACATGTTAAAGATATTCAAATAATTTTTATTCACTTTGAGATATGACCAGTCATATCTTTTCTTCTTGTTCTCATGTCCGCTAGAAAATTATAAGAACATTATATGTAAAATATAAGGTGCTTCACTGAAAGTGACATTAGAAAACAAATATCATTGTCATTTTTCCAAAGGGAAAACCATTTCCCATTATGGGACCAAGTTCTCTTGTCATGATTCAGGTTATTATATACAAGCATGCTCGAGATCAGTAGAATTATTTAAAAAGTGACCTTAAATAAATAATTTTCATGTTTTCTTGACATTGTGGTGTCGGTTTCATCCACCCTAAAAAAACAAATGGAAATAACAGAGTAAAGTTCAATTAAAGTCGATGACAGTCTATATTAATTTTGATATGTCCTGATATGCTTTTCTTTTGAACCTAAGACATGAGTAGTTTATCTAAACTGTGACCAAGCGTTCATGGCTGCTGTTGCTGCTGCCGCTGCCCCCCCCCCCCCCCCGCTGTGGGGGGCAGCTTGTCGTGGCTTTGGGGCTCTGTTGTCCGGTTAAAGAATAGGTGGCATTACCCGCTTAAAGTTGTCCTTAGCAGGGAAATCACGCAGAAGCTTTATCTTTGCTATTCTCGCCACGTTATGGAGGCAGACAACTCTCTATGATGTACCCTGCTCGTGTCAGTTCGTGCATCAAGTATCCCCCACTTGAATCGAGACATCTAGAAATAAAACATATCCATCCATGTTATACTTTTTCATCATAAATAAGAGAGAGAAATGAATAAATAATAATTTTTTTCAATTTCGACAGCGGGGATGAAATAGCAACAGGAATATTTACCTCCACCTCTGCTTCAGTTGCCCTATGGTATGCTCGACCTTGCTGTGCAACTTCTTCTGCCACTTGTTAAATTTAGCATCTTCTTCTGTGACCTCAGGGTTGACCGGATTGTACAGATAGTCCGTGAGAGTGTACCTGTGAAAAAAAAATCATAAATATATAAAGAGATGGTTTCAGCTTACAGTCCAACAGACTTTTTGAGTGAAGAGAAGGCAAAATGAGACATAAGATTATTTATTATATTGAGAAGATCACTTTCACACTTTAGAAAAAGAAGGGAAAAGGGCATTTTTTTTTTCTACTTACCCACTGTCTCCTCTCGCCTAGGTATTTGACCTGGGACCCGTTCATGACATACACGTCATTACACGAGCCAGGATTGCTCGCGTTGACGTGGAAAATCACGCAATCCCAATCGCAGATGATCTGTAGAATTACAAAAAGTAGTTCATTTTTTACATTGTTCTATTGCTCATAGAGGCAAATTTTAACAAGGAAAGTACCTTATAGCTATTCACTTTTCCATTTAGAGTTATATGTTTTTTTTTAGGTTGAAGGATTTCTATGAACATAAGTTATGTAGAACAGAAGTGAAAAATAATATCTTACCATAGTGTTTATGGAATAGTAACCTTTGTAACAAAAGTACTGATTCTCATCCGCTACAACGCCCTTCGGGCAGGCAATGGGGATGTGGGTGCCATCGACTAATCCAAAGACACCGGGCTTTCTCTTCTCCCGATAGAACATCACGGCCTTGTTATTCTTGTCCAGAGGAGAGTCTGGCCACACCACGTAGTCTTCCAGCCGGTCATGAAAGTACTGAGTGATCTCTTGTACTGACCGACAAACCGTAGACCTGGAAACGTCGTGGCAATCACCTATCGTCGAGTAGTTTGCCCCCGTGGCAAAATAGCGGACAGCAATGCAGAACTAGAATAAAAGAAAATAAGAGATGACATGTAAGGAAGGAGAGAAAGGTATATACTTAAATGGGAATGGACACCGTGATGAGAGACTTGTGACAAGCAATTGAAGCAGAGACATTATGAGATGTTCATGCCCTTTGGAGAGGGGGGGGGACTCTGTACTGTATATCAAGAAGGTACTCACTCTGATACGGTGGGGGACAGCATGCTTCCCTCTCAGAACTCGCCTTTTACGGGGCAGGTAAGCCAAATAGTTCTTTATCAGCTGTCTTGCGACGTACTTGGTCAGCCTGTACCGCTGCTGGAACTTCTTGAGGGTGTAGAAAGAAAGCGGGTCACGCCTGGGGTAAAATTCCCTCTTGACAGCTAAGACATAGTATCTCCCCATCTTGACTTGCAATCGAAAATGGCACCGGGGAGGGGTCAAGGGTCAAGGTCATTCAGTTTAATGTCAAGGAGGAGGGGTAAAATGAAAGGCGGACTTAAAATTAATTAAAAAATACCCTAAAAAGGGTCCGTGTTTGAACACCTAGTGGTCCCCTACCCCTCCGTGTTGAAGGCACAGAAGACAGACTTAAAGTGGAGGGGCAGAGGGTCCATGTTCTGAGCTGAAACGGTAAAAAGTCCGCGTTCTAACACGGACCTCCGGGTTTGAACGCGGAGGTCCACGTTTATTTTATTTTTTTCAAGAAAACGCGAGCAGAAACGGTTTTATTAAAGGCGGACTTGGCATTTAATATACGGATGGTATAATAAACGCGGTGAAACGGCCTCCTGGTGGTATTCATTGAAAATAATTAATGATAGGACCCAGGATAAGGCTACTAGATACTATAAATTCCCTCCTCATAGTGCATTAATGCACTAGCCATATTTTGCCTGGTAGTGCATTAATGCACTAGCCGGCAGGAAAGGGCAAATGCCATGAGGTTCATGCCGGACCAGTTCTTTTTGACATGGCATTGGGCTAAATCTACTGTTATGGTAGTCTATTCAAATCTTTGCTTGGGCCCATGGAATAAACACCATAACAGCATAAATAATTTATCAAACTTTTTCACTGGCCCAGTGTAGTAGCCACATAGCTTAAAGACTAAAGATGAATTATATGCTTGAACTACATAACTATTTATAAAGATATATAAGGAAATAAATAAACATATACATGCAAATATCTACTTAATGTCATGGGAGAGGTCATGTTTGGGCAATTCCCTGGCCATGACATTAGGCTAACTCTGCTGTCGTATAGCGTTTGAGGCTTAAGAGCATTTGAGGGATAAGAGCGTTTGAGGCTTAAGACACATGTTTGAGGGGTAAGATCCTGTGGTTGCTCTTAACCCTTAAACGGGTACCTGTTTGAGGGTTAAGAGCCCCACACCCCTCTCAATCAAGAATGCATCAATTTCCAGGTAGAAGCAATAGTTTTCTTGGACCCATTTGTCTTCCCCCAATCCATTAGATAACATTCAATTCAATTGGTCCAATTTGCCTTCTCAATCCTCATAAAAAGACTTTTTTGGCATCCTAAAAGGGAGGATCTGAAGGTGTTTCTTGGAGTGATTTACCCCCTGAATCCTCTAGAACACAACCAATAGTAGAGGCAGAACCTGAGTAATTGGCCCCTTGCCATCCCATGAGCTAGAAATTTTCTTGGAGTGATTTGCCTAGTGGCAGATCTAGGGGGGCTGGAGAAAATTTCTGAATTCATAAGAGTAAATTTGCCTCTTTATTAGGGTGTAATATGCACCAGAATGCCTCATTTGATGTCTAGATTTTAAAATTTTCTTGGGTATGTCGCTGTGCTTGCACTTGCGCCACACCATCCCCCTACATTAGGCCTCATCACCAAATTACAACTTCCTTTGCAAATTCCTGGATCCTCCCATGTTGCAAACCCCCCCCCCCTCGAATGACCTTGCTAGAATAATTTGTAGATTTGCTCCGGAGCCTACAGGCATATTGGGACCTATGGTCTGATGACTTTTCAACGATGCTAACCACCATACAGGACGAGCGGGATCGAGTTGCAGCTCAATCAGCGCTGGTATCAGCGCAGACTGTAATTCTCCTCACCAAGCTAGCCTACCATCAGGGATTAGCGTCCATTGAGAACTCCCTACGCCTCCTCTCTACCGGTACCCTGGCCCCAGACATCATCAAGCCAACAGAGTTAGCTGTCAGACTAGACAATTTAAACACACATTTAAAGGTAAACAACCCCGGTTCTGAGGTCACTATCATGGACACAGCTTATTACTACTCTCAACCAGTATCCTTATATACTTATTCATCAACCCACCTGTACATACATATAAAGGTTATCATCTCGTCTACGGATTCTGCATTTAACCTTTACCAAGTTATTACCACTGAAGTACCCATTAACACTGAGGACACAAACAGCACTGGTGTCACCACAATGGTCACCAACAATCTTAACTTTCTGGGTGTGAATGAGGCTGAAAACCTGTTTTTGGAATTGACCAATTCAGACCTGTTAGCCTGTCCTGGAAACATTTTAAAGGTATGTGCACGGACTATTTCCAGGACCAGGAGTGATACACCCACCTGCCTGATGGCCGCCTTTACCTACAACAAACAGGACATAACACGGCTCTGTACATTCCAGATTCAGCCACTGAAACCAATTCGCACTCAGGCAATAGCTATAGGAAAAGACAGTTATCTTGTCACTACAAATCAACGGAACTACCATGTGATCTGCCAAAGTAAAACACCAACGACCAAGCCTGCCACGGCTTATTCTATAGTAGGTGTTCCCGGGAATTGCCATTTGCAGTTCCATGGCCTGTTCCTCCCTAACACTAAAATACCATGTAAATTCATCAACATCAACCCACTATCTCATGCATACTGTAAATATGCCAGTTATATTTTCCTTAAGCAGAGGATACCATTAACATTATGTCATCATCGCTACATCATGACCCCATTATTATACCACCCCTACATACGGAAGCTGTGATCAAATCTATTGATCCACATAATCTAATGCCCAAAGATATGTCCTTGGATCTAACACCATACACAACTAAGATTCTAGAGGAAGCCGTAGCGACCGCCAAGGACATACATAGACCATTTAGTATTACACCAGCAATAGAAGGAGTCGCTACATTCTTCGACCACACAGCATGGAAGTATTTCACACCCATAGTGACTATTATTAACTCTGTATTCCTGGTGTTCCTAGTATTCAAGATATTAGGACGTGGCACCATCTTCACTGCTCTCCCCACTGCCGCAGCTAGACCATTTAACATCACCTGGAAACATCTTAAGGACACCAGGATAGAAACAAATTCTACACAAATTACACACAATTACACTGATGCAGAGAACATTCTTATAGTTATTCTCATTACAATTATCCTGTATCTCTTTATCAAGATCGTCAGATCCTGTAAAAGAAAAATATCAAATCATTTTGGTATATCTGTGTCTACCACCCGTACCAACCCAACCATAACTCTGAAAGTATATAATGGGCCTCAGAACCATACCATCCCATTATTAGACGTCCCTTATGAAATGGATAGCATTTCGCCATCTATTACACCATCACTTGTCAGGATTAAGACATATTTATGCCCTCACCCTAGAATATCTATGATCTGGTCTGGCCCAGTCACCCTGGACATTAACGACGTTTCTGTACCGTTCTGCTTGCCCCAGCATATGGTACTACCACTGAAATCTAGATTCTCAGTTATTCCAGCCCTTAGAGACCCGACAAACAGAACAGCCCTAGTTCTAAAGACAAACAACACAACCATTTCCCTCCCAGTTACCCCACCGTCCCAAATCCCCACTGATGAAGCTGATGGAGAATATGAGACTCTGATGCCTCAACCATCAACAATGACAATGACCGAGTTATTTGCTGCCGTTATGAAAAACAGCATTTCTGTTGGAAATGAAAATTAGAATCGCGACCTACATTGCCTTCTCATACATATCTAAGCACATGTGTCAATTACCCACCACCTTCATCAGTAAATACATATTGGTATTATAAAGATCTATCGTTGCCATCTACCTTTGAAACCAGTTTGCATTTTGCTCATGTTTTACCTGTACCTTACAGACCTGGCCTAGGTCTGCCTTACTGTTTATGAGTTGTGTGTATATAGGTGCCGGAAGGGAAGTTAGTAGTTAGTGTCAATGACTTCCTGGTCCAGAACTGTATTAATGTAGCTGTATAAATGTTTGTACTATGCAAGAAGGGAGTTAGTAGTTAGTCCATGACTTCCTTGTCTTTAAATTGCCAGTGTATTCTACCACGACGACTTAAAAAGTGTAAAATTTTGTCTGAAAATGTTAGTTAATGATGTACGATACTTATTGGTAGTTGATTCAATAGCCTTTTTTATAATAATTTAGAAGCACACTGTACTATATTCCAAATTAGCACGAGTACTACACAGTAGACCCATTGGACCTTTTTTGAACAACTTGTAGTTTTAAGGCCTTTAGTCAGTCGCGCATGGGACGCACGATACTAATTAGGGGGTATATGTTAGATCCCAATCTGCCTTATCTATTAAAGGCATATTCAGCTATATAAGTGTTACATAACATTACGTCATATTACATCATAATTATTAATTATCATATCTTTAATAACTTATATTATATTAATATGAATATTATACATCGATATGCATCTATATCACATATCTCACTTTGCCAAGCGAGTTCCCATATGTTACATAACCCCTATAGTTCACGAACCGACCACCAGGTGGTGGCGGCGTGCGCGACCACTGTTATTATGTCATAGCGCCTCATTGGCTATCATTATAACCAATCACACGGTATTATGTTAATTACCTGGAGCTGCCCGTGCTCCAGCACGTGACTGTGGCATCATAAAAGGATAAGCGCACACGTGCTGAAAACAACACTCGACACTCCAACTCCAGGGCGTATCACATTTAATAAACGCCATCCTCAATCTACTTGGACGCCTTTAAGACTCATCCTTATTCTGTAGCCCACTCAGGTACAACAACTGAGATAGAGTAGACACAACTTCAGATTTATTTTCTTTTTAAATCGATAGGTTCCATGATCATGTTTTCATATCTGAGTACAGCAGCTGTCAGTTGGTGAGCCACTTGCTAAGCAAAAGCTAGCAAAGTTTATGTAACTACCAACTCTTTGAGTATTGGACAACTATCTGACACATTTCCTATTACTCCAGGGATATTTCTAACAAGATCTAATTAGTTCTGAATAAATTGAGTCCAATGATAGTGAACTCTCTTCACAATAATACATATTTGTCTATAAACAAACTCCTCTGTATAAGCTATTTAAATTTGTTGCTAAGAAATCACTGCTCTACAAGTAAAGTAAAACCTCAGATGTTTTCGCGTTTCATCATTTTCAGGATATAAGACACACTACAATTGTCCAGTAAAGAATTTTTTGCCAATAGAGGATAATGCTGAAGTCGCATGTTTTCAGCATATTTACTATATCATTTTTTTTTTACATTCTCTGATCAGCACACTATATTTGGTACAATATTGCCTCTTTTACAATTGAATAGAGCTTCTCAATAGCAAAATGAGAAACCATTCTGTAAGTCATTCCTAGGAAAGGTCTTTCTTTGTCTTGAAAAGGGTCTGTTGCTAGGTAAAATTGGCTGTTACTAGGTAACCCCTTGTCCTAGCAACAAATGGTTGGCTGCAATGTGATCGTTGTGTCCAATTTAGTGGGGGGGGGGGTAGGTACCATTGGAATCGTTGTAAAATGAATATTAGTGCCAGAACAGGTAGATCAATTTGTATTTTAGCTCTTAAAAACGAGGCTAAAATTTCAAGAGATGGTTGTATAGAATTGCAGATTTCTCAGTGACTGCATGAGCTTTCATTGGTCAAACGTCACTTTTCCATACCCAGAGACATTGGACAACATAAAAAAACAAGTTATAGCTTTTGGTAATCTTTCGAATTAAACTCCTAAAATATGGCTCTTTTGAATGACTTGCTGCTCTACTATATGTACTAGCATACTAGAACTCTACAACAACGGCACATTCTCACAATACTATGATAAATATACATCAGGCCAAGCATGTCATATAAAACTATTTTACGGCTATTCAAAATAAAAATTTGGTTTCCCATCACCAACCCTTGAAAATTTGAAAAACCTTTTTTCCCCCTTCCTTCTAATTTTGCTTACTCGGTAGGCAAGAAGTCACCCCCAAGGCTTAACGAGACCGGAATCTCTGCGTATAGTTAAATTGACAATACAAAAATCACTAGGTCTAGTTCCCTGCAACCCTGGCATTAAGGACAAGGGCTCCAGGTGGCCCAAATATAAATTGACAAAGGATTTCCTTGTAACTTGAAGTATTTGTTCTTTAAATAATATGTCATTGAAATATGAAATAAAAAGTTTGGGTAGCAATGCTACTTTCTTCTGTACTGGCCATCATTCGTAGGACCCTTTAACATTGAGTTCAATATCAGCAGAATATCTAGCCAATTGGGATTTTAGAGGGATTTCTGTGAATATCTTGAAAACTGTACTAACAATTTCTCTAAAAAACTAGAATTATGTCAATTGATGTATGCTTATCAAGAAGAAATTGTAAAATCATATGGTTCCAACGCTACTTTTTGCACAAGGTGAGCGCAAATGAAAGGGGGGGGGCCCGTACTGCATAAGCCTATGGACTACATCCAGAGGTGGGTAGAGGGGGGCTTCATAGTAATTTACAAAACTTTCTTCAAACCTAGTAGAAATGTTCACTTACATCATTTGACTTAACTTTTGAACTAATAATGATAGAAACTTGCTTCAAAAAATGCCAGATACCCCTGAATGAGCTAAATTGAGTGGTTGACAAAGCAGCCGCTAACACACACAAGTCATGAATTATCCATTGACTGCTTATTTTATTACACGATATCAATAGAGTATCAATAAATTCAAGTTGAAAACAAAAATTGTTCCCCCTCCCTGGGACTCGAAGCTTGCCATAGTGTGTGTACACGATTGGTACACACAGCGAAAAAAAAATATACGCCCAGACCGGGACTCATCCCGCCTACCTCTGCAAGCTGAGCGCAATGCGCTACCCACTAGACCACCGGGCCACACACCTCGGCGCCCGGCTTGGCTTGGTTTGGTTTGAACGCGTCCCGCAGTCTTCGCCGTTATGGCACCAGTAGCAGTAGTGGCATTCTAACCAACCTGTATTGCTGCTATGAATGTCTGGTGGTGTGGCCTCATAGGCAGCGCGCTGGCATTTAAAACAGCAGGCTATGGGTTCGACCCCTACCTTTGGCAATGAAAATTTTGTAGGTTTTAACATGTAACATACAAGGGGTCCATGGTTAGGAGATTATGTTAAGGATTCAATTGAAAATTTAGAATCTAAGATCTATGATCAAGAGGCCCGTGTTAAGGATGCAATTGAGAGGATTCAATTTAGGATCTGTCATCTATGATCAAGATATTAGGGTTTCATATTTAAATTTGACGATCAATTCTGAGTTTAATATCAATTCTAAAAGCACTTAAATTGCAGTGCGTTTCCCGGATTAGAAATTTATCCCATATTTTCGGCAAAGTAAACACAGCAAATCTGTAATGCCGTGCATATTCATATCATGTTCTAAGAAGTATAGAATTGATTTACAACATTTTTAATATGATCTTGGATCAAAATTTTCAGAACAAATATTATTTTAATACTGAATCTAAAAGCCCTTCATATGTTGTGTGTTTTGCAATTTATTAATCTATAACATACTTTCAGGAAAGTAAACACAGCAATGCTGTAATACCGTGCATATTCCTATTATGATCCAAGGAAAAAAGATCATTATATATGAACTCTATGGCCTTTGGAATGGACCTATACTTAAATATATGCTCTGATTGTGCTGCTTCCTCGCTCTCCATATAAAATCCTGTCCCATTGCTATAGTATGGAGTAAACCTATGCCTGGATTAAAATATGCAAATAAGGAATGTGTGTGAGGGTTGGGAGTAGTGTGGTGGTGGTATTGGTGGTGGTGGTGTCACAATGGTCACTAACATCCATCTGATAACTTTTGAAGATCAAAATTGACCATATATGGCCTGGATCCCTGTGATTCCTGAAACCAAGATGGCCGACATATATGGAGAACAATAAGATTAGGTACTTGAGGTGTCCCAATGGTCACTAACATCCATCTGATAACTTTTGAAGATCGAAGTTGACCATATATGGCCTGGATCCCTGTGTTTTCTAAAACAATGATGGCCAACACATATTGAAAAAAATAGAATTAGGTAGTTGAGGTCTTTCAATGGTCACTAACATCCATCTCATAACTTTTGAAGATCAAAATTGACCATTTATGACCTGGATCCCTGTGATTCCTGAAACCAAGATGGCCGACACACAAGGAAAACAAAAGAATTAGGTAGTTGAGGTCTTTCAATGGTCACTAACATCCATCTGATAATTTTTGAAGATCAAAATTGACCACATATGACCTGGATCCTTGTGTTTCCTAAAACAAAGATGGCCGACACACATGGAAAACAACAAAATTGGGTAGTTGAGGTCCCCCAATGGTCACTAACATCCATCTGATAACTTTTGAAGATCGAAATTGACCATATATGGCCTGGATCCCTGTGTTTCCTAAAACAAAGTGGGCCGACACATATGGAGAACAATAAAATTAGCTAGTTGAGGTGTCCCAATGGTCACTAACATCCATCTGATAACTTTTGAAGATCAAAGTTGACCATATATGACCTGGATCCCTGTGTTTTCTAAAACAAAGATGGCCGACACATATTGAAAAAAAATAGAATTAGGTAGTTGAGGTCTTCAATGGTCACTAACATCCATCTCATAACTTTTGAAGATCAAAATTGATCATATATGAGCTGGATCCCTGTGTTTCCTAAAACAAAGATGGCCAACACACATGGAAAACAATAAAATTAGGTACTTGAGGTGTCCCAATGGTCACTAACATCCATCTGATAACTTTTGAAGATCTAAGTTGACCATATATGGCCTGGATCCCTGTGTTTCCTAAAACAAAGATGGCTGACATATATGGAGAACAATACAATTAGCTAGTTGAGGTGTCCCAATGGTCACTAACATCCATCTGATAACTTTTGAAGATTAAAATTGACAATATATGAGCTGGATCCCTGTGTTTCCTAAAACAAAGATGGCAGACACACATGGAAAACAATAAAATAGGCTAGTTGAGGTCTCCCAATGGTCACTAACATCCATCTGATAATTTTTGAAGATCAAAGTTGACCATATATGGCCTGGATCCCTGTGTTTTCTAAAACAAAGATGGCCGACACATATTGAAAAAAATAGAACTAGGTAGTTGAGGTCTTTCAATGGTCACTAACATCCATCTCATAACTTTTGAAGATCAAAATTGACCATATATGAGCTGGATCCCTGTGTTTCCTAAAACAAAGATGGCCGACACACATGGAAAACAACAAAATTGGGTAGTTGAGGTCCCCCAATGGTCACTAACATCCATCTGATAACTTTTGAAGATCGAAGTTGACCATATATGGCCTGGATCCCTGTGTTTCCTAAAACAAAGATGGCCGACATATATAGAGAACAATAAAATTAGCTAGTTGAGGTGTCCCAATGGTCACTAACATCCATCTGATAACTTTTGAAGATCAAAGTTGACCATATATGACCTGGATCCCTGTGTTTCCTAAAACAAAGATGGCCGACACACATGGAAAACAATAAAATAGGCTAGTTGAGGTCTCCCAATAGTCACTAACAACCATCTGATAATTTTTGAAGATCTAAATTGACCATGTATGGCCTGGATCCCTGTGTATCCTAAAACAAAGATGGCCGACACATATGGAAAACAATAGAATTAGGTAGTTGAGGTCTTTCAATGGTCACTAATATCCATCTGATAACATTTGAAGATCAAAATTGACCACAAATGACCTGGATCCCTGTGTTTCCTAAAACCGACACACATGGCAAACAATAAAATCGGGTAGTTGAGGTGTCCCAATGGTCACTAACATCCATCTGATAACTTTTTAAGATCAAAATTGACCATATATGGCCTGGATCCCTGTGTTTCCGAAAACCAAGATGGGCGACACACATGGAAAACGGTCCCAAGACTCCAAATAATCCAATGCCATGCCACTTAAAACTACTAAAAAAGTGCATCATACTTATGTGTACATGTATACATAAATATACATGTAGGTGGCCTTTAGTGGGTTAATAGTCAGTTGTGCTGAGAAATGCACCACCAGCAGAAGAGAACCACATGGTGCTGGGGGAGGTGGTGCCAGGCAGGTATGGGACCACCCCAGGAGCACAGCCACCACCACCATTCAGAGGTGGGTGGGGGGGGGGGCTATATATACTATATACCATGGCTCTGCCTGAGGTGTACAGGGCTACCTCCACTCTGTCCCCAGGGTCTACAATAACAGGTCCACCAACACCACCACTGCCACCACTTCTATGCTTGACTGATTTGCAGATTTTAATCCAGGTATAGGCATACTCAATACTGTACCTATGAGACAGGATTATACATGGAGAGCGAGGAAGCACCACTATGAGAGCTTGTATTTAAGAATGGGTCCCCTCCTATAGCCGTTCATTCCTAAGAATGAACGGCAATGACATGTAAGGAGGCATGTTATCTATGATGAGTCACATGTTAGGCATTGACAACTTATTTTATTACATGATTAATCAATGAAATATCAATAAATTCAATTTGAAAAAGAAATCGTTCACCTGCCCATGGGACTCAAAGCCTGCCATAGTAGTGTGAGTAGCCCCACAATAGTACACCAAGTCAACACAGGTAAAACCTAGACCTGTCTGAGTCTTGAACACCCAACCTTCAGATCAGAAGTTGAAGATCTTACCACTAGACCACCAGGCCATGTGTAAGAATCCAGTGTTGAAGGCTCTACACATACACCACTGAGCACTATTTATTACTTAAAATGCCAAAAACCTTTAAAATATGCCTGGGATCACATGTTCAAAATACTATTTTTGGACCAGTAACATTACAAGCTATATTATGGTCAATTTATAGAGATATTTAGTTACTCTAAGATATCTTTCTCTAAACATTTGTGCCAACACTATGTAATCCTATGACAAAGTCACTCAGACTTCAAGATTATATATCTTGGAAACTAGCCTGGGACCCCCCTATTTTCTGTTCACTATGTACATTGTATATATACAGGCAAACACACTGTTTCTTGTCAGTCCCTGTGGCGCACTGCATAGGGAGTTGGATTTGGGATCAGTAGGGTATGGGTTCGAACCCTACCTCTGGCAATGAAATTCTCATAGATTTTAACATGTGACATATGACTTGTAAGATGTGCCTGATATCCATAGATAACAGGCACTGGGTGCCTGATATCCATGGATATCAGCACACCTTACAAAGGTCATAATGCATGCATCATGGTGTGCAATATCGACATGTATCAGGATGGGAATATCCAGGAAAAGCAGCCTGAGTCACAGACATCGTGTAATAACAGGGAATAAGGATGTCCAGAATGGAAGAGCTCTTAAGCCAATAGTTATAGAGTAACAACTACCGGTACTAAGGTTCTTGATACACAACCTTGGTACTACATCTTATCATACATGCCTTGTAAAATACTAAACAACTTCAACCTTGAAGCTTTGCAAAATTCTTACCAGCGCATCTTGATCCTGTATTCAAATGAGGAGAGAGGCAATGCGTATTAGTCAAACATTAAGATATATGTTGACGTTTGCTAGTAGATATCATTACACCCAAATATTATGCCATTCTATGACAGTTATACTTATAATGCTATCACTTCTTTTCTGTTTATCTAATATGCGGGAGCTGTAAGGAAGCAGAGAGCTGATTCTCTGCCCCAAAATCTGTGTTATGTTGGTCGGTAATGTTACCTGCATCTAAACAAACAATTAATAAGCAGCAGCTAATTAGTACCATATTGTCGTGTTTAGTTGTGGTTTTCTTTTTATGGCCAAATTACGGGAGGTGAGTGGCTGTTGAGATAACTATAAACTACTGAAAATAGATCTTGAATAAGCAGCTCATTGTATAAAGGCTGGGATCACTACTACCAGTATACGCGAGAGTGATAAACGTGACAGATCAGATGTACATTAAATTTTAATGTTAACATTTTTATGCAAGTGAGTTTATTACTGTATAACAATATAATAACAATTTGAAATGATGTAATTTCAACCTACTCTCAGATTCCTAAGGACACTTTCAACAAAGTCTCTCTGGTTTGCTTCCTTCATGAGCACGTACATGAAGCCTCCCCCACCTGCACCAGCCATTGTCATCCCGTAGATGTGGGGTCGCAATACATTGATCATGTTTGTTACTGCAGCAGGCTCACTGCCAGGGGCCATCTTCTTTTTCAGCGTCCAGTATCTGTCCATGCAGGCTCCTACCTTTTCCAAATCACCTGCAAAATGACATGTGCAGAATGATTGAACATTCTCGCTACTTGTCATATCTCATACATATACTTGAAACAGACATATTATGACTTACAATGAAACCATACAGGCCTTACAGGCCCACAGACAAAATCCCCTGTTTTCCCTGGACTTTCCGTGTAAATCAGGATAGTCATACCTGTATAGACGGTGATATTATGCTGTACGGTGTAATTTATTATGATAAGTCACCATTTTATCCATTCCTATACAAACAATTTCCCTATAAAAGGTTCTTATGACAACATTTACTGAGTTCTTAATACTGAGTTTCAAAACCCTTTTCATCCTCTTTTTTCTTTTCCCTTGTGTTTGAAGTTAATGGGTGTGGACCACTAATAGTCCAGTAGATAGAGCATAAAGATTGGCACATTTGGCAGCAAGCATCAAAGTTTGTACATAGAGGCTTTTTGACGTGCTGAATCCATTTCTAAGAGGAAACATCATTTTTGAGTAACGTTTCTGCTCATAAATTGACATTGAAAATAAAAAGTATTAAATAATTATGAAATTCCATGAAAAATACCCAATACATTTTAAAAGAATTTATGAGCCTTTAAACCCACATAGAATAGCTACAACCTATCAGTATTCATTATCTAAAGTCCAAATCAGTAATGTTTTAATTGGCTGTCTGCATATTGATGACCTAATTTGCATATTTCAATCAGGTAGCTCTACAAGCAAACCTGAGTCACTCAAAGCCTCTCTTTGATACTTGGCATAGTGGTAGTTCTTTCACTAGCATTTAGTTTCAATTGAGATAAAGTCATAGATATAATTAGACCTTTCCACATATACTGCTGACCCTAATTAGCATAATTTATGCAAAATAGAATGGACTAGGTATATGTGTCAAGCTTTCAAGTCATATAGTAATCATAAATATATCAATCCATCTCAGCTTGGATATACATTCCACGATGACCAATCATTATTTGATTGATTAAGTTCATGATTCTGTGTCTGATTAGCATAATTTATGCAAAATCATGGGGAAAATATGGTATGCTAATGTGTAATGTCAGAGCATGAAAGGTTGCAATATGAATAGATACCACTGGATATGAGAAACTAAGGCATGCAAATATTGCTTGTATTTTCCCTTCATATAAACCAACAGTATATTTATTGATTGTCTGCATATCAATGACTCAATTGTATATTGTGATTAAGAAGCCCTTTATGTCACACTACCGTAATCTCTCGCGTAGAAGGCGCAGCCCGCGTAGAAGGCGCACCCCCAACTACGGGAAGGCAGATCCGCGTAGAAGGCGCATCTGCTGCTCCTGAGTCTAATATTTGAAAAACCCGCGTATAAGGCGCACCCCTAACTCAAGGAGCATGGTCCACCCAAAGGACCCAACCCTAAGGGACATTTCAAATATTGTCTACACCTATCACTACCCCAAATGGTCATGTATTTTCTTTAACCAAAGAAAAGGTGTAGTTTATACCATGGTGCTCTATATACTCTTAAACTGCTGAATGAAACATGCCATTCTGCTCACCATAAATGTGTTTGGAAATGTGTGTACACTCCACTCACTGGGAGCTTTGTTAATTACACTATTGACCTTTTAATCAAGAGAATTCATGCAGCATTATAATCAATAATCCTGTCATAGTGTGTGCTGCCACCTGGTGTTATTCTAGGAATCATTTAACTCATTAACTACTATTGATGCCAATTGTCTTCATATGGCCCACAACTGATGTTATTTGGCATCATGTTGAAAGGTACAATTCTGTTCATTTTTTTGAAAGAAATAATCCTCTGATTTGCATTATTTGTTAACAAGTTATAGATAAGACAGGTTCAAACCAAATTTGTTATTTTGTTCATATCATAACCTCCCATTGATTATCTAGGCCCACACTGTTATAACAGGGAAATAGGCCTGTCTTCTAGAGTCATGGCATGCAGGGATACCAGTAGTTTGTAATGTAGAGAATAGAGAATGACATACAGCTCATACAACACCAGGTGGCAGCACACACTATGGCAGGATTACTGATTATAATGCTGCATGAATTCTCTTGATTAAAAGGTCAATAGTGTAATTAACAAAGCTCTCAGTGAGTGGGGTGTACACATATTTCCAAACACTTTTATGGTGAGCAGAATGGTATGTTTCATTCAGCAGTTTAAGGGAATTTAGAGCACCATGGGTTAGACTACACCTTTTCTTTGGTTAAAGAAAATACATGAGTCTGTGTACATCTTTCTGGTTTGGAAAGTGGAGGTACCCCGCGTATAAGGCGCACCCCCAATTCAAGGCAATTACCCTCCCGCGTATAAGACCCAGTCACGATCTGATTCGCGTATAAGACGCGCCTTCTACGCGGGAGATTACGGTAGGAGGAAAGTATAGATGTCAGCTGGAATTCCGAAAGATAATTGTTGGTAGCCATATTTAGCATAAACAGTAATAGAGCAGACTAAAAAAGCTTCTATAGTAAATAGTCTATAGTAATGTGATGACAGCTTGCTGGACGGTGACGGGAGGGGGGGGGGTTAATTAGTAAGGGTCAGTATGTGTCAAAAATAACAGTATGTGGTAGTGCTGGGGGGATTGAAGGTTTATAGAAAGTCTCACTGTCATGCCTATCTGCCTGCTTTCCTGAAAGCCTGAAACTTTGATTCTTGGACCTTTGAGTCAAGGGTCCTCTGCCCTTTCATCCTCAACCGCTGGTCAGTTTAGTGCAGGGGCTTCTCCTACTAAGGCTGGATACCAGGGAACCAGGGAACATATGCAGGACAGGGTTTCTCCCCTCCTATCACTGACCTTGGTCAGGTAAAGAGGGTGAGGGTCTTCTTGCAATTCCGGGTTATATGAAGCTATTCCATTCCCTGTTCCCCCAGATTAAAGTCTCAAGACAGTTTTGAAGAGTTATAAGGCCCCTGTGTAGCAGTATATGGTGGCACAATTAAGGCTTTCCTTTACAAAGAACCTTTTACTTGTCCCAACCCCTTTCTTCTAAAGGTATTTTACTTGTATCAATTTGTTTATTACCTTTTGGCGATTCAAAACTACTTTATATCTTGATCCCTATTATTATGACATTAACAGATGTTAAGATAGCAGGTTTGAGTTAAGTTGAGTGGTCAGCACCCATAAACTATCCACTCTGGACAAATGACCCCAGTTAAAACAAAATTGTATGGGATATTGAGCAGAGTAGGTTCCTGGTGATTTTCTACCCCATTAATGAAAATGATATATAAGCTATAAATTCTTTGGGGGGGGGGGGGGTCGTAATAAAGTAGAAAGGTGTCATATTTGTTCAGCTACTATCTTGAAACAGAGACAGAGGTGGGTCAGAGTGCTTAGTGCTTGAAAAAGGGTCACCACTTATGGCATTCCTATTCCTCTTTGTTATTTGGGCATGTTTCCCTCACTGGAGTTTGATATTCTCATTACTCAAGTGAGGCGATGTGATGGGTATTTTCCCTAGGTAACTTTATACAACTTTACTATGGTTGTTGAAAGGTATGTGGGCTAATGCCCACCTGTGAGTCCTTACTTAGGTAAAAATAGTGCCCGCCTGTGAGTCCTTACTTAGGTAAAAGTAAAGGACAGTATGATATCATTATTAGGTGTTGAATGCTGCAGTTTGCCTATAACCTTGCTCGAGGGTATTTAGAAAAGTGGGGAAGTGAGGAGGAGTGTCAGGCCAACACCTCCAAGTTGCATATATATGGTTAGGGGAGTGGGGGAAGCCCTGATTTTCTATCCCCAGTGGTTAGGATAGTGGGGAAGCCCTGATTCCCACCCAAGGCCTCAATGTTTTATACATAGCGTACAGCTTTATCTAGAGACATGCTACTATCAGACACTTTCTCTGGCTTGAGCCTGCAAAATAATTGCAGGTGACTATAAATAGCTGTCCATCATCCTGGAAGTGACATCATAAGAGGAGAGTGTGTGCCTTGTATTGAAGATTGAAGAATTTCATAGAGCAGCCTCTTTGAACTGTGGTACAGTATAGTACAACCTATCATTACATTAGCTTTAGCAGACTACTTCAGACAAGCACCAATGGAGGATCATTTTATTGTTATGAGGATCTGTACCATGGTTTCAGGGGGTTCAGCCATAGTGCCAATTGAAACAGTGCTTGATAAATAAACCCATGAACTATGGCCATGAATGTATCAGGCAGACCTATACTGTATGATTGTAGGGTAGTAAACTAGTCATCAATATACAGACAGTAAAAGTACACTGTAAAAACAGTGTTTAGGGATTAAACACTAGTGTTTAGGACTTAAACACTTGATTAAACACTTTTTTGTCCCACTTTTCTAAACACTTATTTTGAGCTAAACGCGTTTGATTTTAAACGCGTTTAACTTTGAAGTGTTTAACCAAGTGTTTAAATCTTAAACACTTAACACTTCAGTGTTCAGGTGTTTGACAGAAAGTGTTTAAAGCTAAACACTTAAACACTTCAAGTGTTTAGGTGTTTAAATGCTAGTGTTGAGAAAATTTTGTGTGCATTTTTAAACACCTTTTTTACAGTGTACGTATTGATAATGGGTATAAAGGGGAAATACTATTAGTATATTAGTATGCAATACTGCTTCCTGTGCTATTGCATAGATCATTAATTATGCAAATTAGGTATATCACATTTAATATACCTTTCAAACATGGTTATCATGAGGTTCATGTTTAGTTACTATCCTAAAAGATGCTATGATGGATTGATATACTGTGATTACTGTATTGCTGAAAGCTTGATACATTTACCCAATAGTCCTTAAATTTCTATTTTGCATAGATTATTCTAATTAGGGTTAGCAATATCTATGTGTAAAACTTTAGCCAGTATGCAAAGACAATATCTATATGGCAAAAGAATGCTAGAGAAATAGATATTTTCTGCCTTAATCTTTCAGAAAGGTCTGGCGGTCCAGGTTGGCATGTGGAATTAAGTAATAATAATATGCAAATTAGGTCATTAATCTGCAAACAATCAACATACAACATGTACATAATACCTATTAAGACTTAAGATGATAATAAGTTGTTGGTCCTGTCCAACTATTTTGAATGCCTTAAAATTTTTAATTTCTTTATTTAGTATTTATCAGTATTTTTCATAGATTTGAATAAATTGATATTAATCCTCATCATGATCAATGTTTATCACTAATGGTTATTTATATTATTCTTCTTAAAATAAATCAATTATTGTTCAAGGAATTATGGTATAAGCTGAGATGGATTGATATGTAAATTTATGTTTACTACCGGGTATATGATAGAACATTTATATCCAGTAGTTCTATTTTGCATAAATTATGCTAATTAGAGTTAACAGTATATGTGTTTAAGTCTAATAATATACATGACTATATCAAAATTGGAACTAAATATACTAGTGAAGCTATCACTATGCCTTTGTCTCTAAGATGTGTACTGCTTCAGGCCAGCTTGTGAAGCTACCTAATAACAATATGCAAATTAGGTCATTGATATGCAGACAATGGATGAAAAAATGACTGATCAGGACATAAGATGATACACAAAGGTGTGTTTCAGGTATTCTTTCTAGGTTTGAAGCCTTTCAACTTCTTATAAAATTCATTGGGTATTTTTCATGGAATTAAATAATTAATTAATACTTTTTATTTTCAATGTCAACTTATGAGTAGAAACTTTATTCGAAAATGATGTTTCCTCTTAGAAATGGATTCAGCATGTCAAAAAGCCCCTATGTGCAAACTTTGATGCTTGCTGCCAAATGTGCCAATGTTGGTCAAAATCCAGGCTCTATCTACTGCACTATAAATTCGACATGGTGACATGGCCATTTCTTAAAATCGACATGTGACATGGGCCTTAGTGACATGAGCCAAAAAATTAGTGACATGACATAGGTGCTTTCTTAAAATCGACATGGGACATGAGAGGTTCTTAGAGGTGACATGGGACACAGGGATTCAAGTGACATGTGACATGACAATTTCTTAAAATCGACATGTGACATGGGGGACCCCCCATCCACACCCCGAAGTTAGCTCCTAGAGGCATACCGGGGAACCTAGAATCTATGTTCGTTTTTATTTTGAAAATGTCTATATACTTATCTAAGGGAGTGATCATTTTTTAACAACAGGGGGGGGCCGGTGGGTTTGAGGGGGGGGTCAGAATTTTTTCAACCCCTTGACCGGGGGGGTTCAGAATTTTTTCAATACCTCTGATGGGGGGGGTCAAAATAATTTCACCTGTTTTCAGTGGAAAACCCCGCACGTTACTAAAGGCTAAAAGGGGACGTTCGCGTGCGATTTTTGTCCCTTATGGGGGGGGGGGTCGAAAAAATTTTACCCCCTTGAGAGGGGGGTCGAAATTTTTTTCGCGCGTCCGCGCGCAAACCCAGCAGCCCCCCCCCTGTTGTTAAAAAATGATCACTCCCTAAGTCAGTGAGACGTCAAATTTTTGCTGAACAACCTACCCTTTTTGGCAGCTTCAGCGATTTCCCATGCACCTTCCACTAGCTTGTCCTCGGTCTCCCAAATCTCAGGGTCGCGAGCATACCATGTGCGGATGACATTCTGCAGGAGGTTTCGTGCTAACCTTGTTGTGCCTGTATAGACCAGAATGAGGCGCTCCTCCAGGGCTTTAGTGACATCCTCTGGTACAATGACTGGGGTGACATTGATCTTCAAAGGCAGTGCGGCATCTGAGTGTCCCACTTTGAGGCCCCCAATGAGCCCCCCCACCTGGTCCTGCCAGCCCCCACCAGTCGTCAGCAGCTGTTCAAGATGCAACACCTGGAAAACAAAGTTTACAGTTTGTTAAATTCATGTATGTTCACAATCACAGTGACAGTCCAATCGTCCAAAGCACTGTGCAAAAATACTTAAAACATACCCCTTTTGACGGGAAATGGCTTGGAAAAGTACCCCTGTCCCTGCTGTTTGTATAAAAGAAAACAAACCATTAATTTTGGCACCCGTTGAATGGAGTATTTTGATAATATGTACCCCTTTCCCGATCATGATTTGCAAATTACCTTAGAAAAAAATCTGAAAATGTGATATCAACCTTAACTTCAGTTCTAGTTGGAATATTTTAAAAATTCCCTTAAAACGGGTACAGGCAGATCTGTTGCTAGGGTCCAAAAAGCACCCCCTTTCCCGCTAGTTTGTGTATGCACATTATCTCCATATTTCCACAAGTGCCCGCCCCCCTGGGGTCCCCGACCCTCCCCCACACACTCTGTGCCTTAGACGGCTTCTGTACGGCGTTATCGCCTTCACACCTGGAGGGAGCAGAGCAACTCAGGTGAGAAGTCGCGGCTCCCCGTCTCCTGCAGGCCTCCGTGTTAGCCTGAACACCTCGACACCTAGAAGGAGCAAAGCAACTCAGGTGCCAAACTGCCGCACATTCAGCCCTCCTATGGTATCTGCAGTCAGCTGATTGATTGATTGATTTGTGTTTTACAGCACTTTAGCGGCACTAAGTGGCTATTCCGTGCTTCACATATATTCATGGCGAGAACTACATTACACAATTTAACAGAGGAATGTGTCAGTGCCCACGCATATGTGCACCACACACATCCTGAGGGGATAGGAAAGAGGAGATATAGACCCTTTTAAGTGGGCTAGGGAAGCCCGTGCAGTCAGCTGAACGGCAATACACCTTCAAGGTGTGGAGTAGCTCAGGTACTAAGGCATCATGCTAAGGCAGCAGGACCTGGATGCTGGGGTGGGGGTAGGGCAGGGGGTAGCACCATATAAAACTCCAAGACAGACACCTGTCATCTGCCAACCTAAGAATACCAGCCTACCACTCTACAACGATTATCTGCCAATTCTGCAATGATGCCGGGGGCTAAGAGGACAAAACAAACCATCCAGTTCAAGCTAAACTGCATGAAGTTTGCTGATGAGACCTCCAATCGTAAGGGAGCTGATCACTTTGGGGTGAATGAGTGTATGGTGAGGAAGTGGAAGAAGCAGAGAGATGCCCTTCAGAAGGAGTTCAAGAAAAATTCCAAACATCGTGTCCTCACCCCTGCTGCACAGACCTCCCGATCTGCCCATCACAAGGAGTTGGAAGATGGCCTCCTCCAGTGGGTGGAGAAGGCTCGAGATGCTGGCCGAACTGTGACTGGTAAAGCCCTCCAGGTGGAGGCCAAAAGACAATCTGCCAAGGATGCCCGGGTCTCCTAAAGTGCCTCCCACAGGTAACTTTTTATGGATATTTTGTTTTCATTTCACAATAACAATGGTTCCTTCATTAATAATTATCACAATAATGACATTTGGAAAATTGGCACAATGATTCATGTTTATCATTTTATTTGCAGCAACTCCTCCACTGCAAACGGAGCACTGAGGTTTAAGGCCAGCAATGGCTGGATGGGACGTTTCCTGGGAAGGCATGGCCTATCTACACGGTTTGCCACTTCATTGGGGCAAAAGATACCCAAAGATGCTGATGCTAAAGTTTATGCAACATTCTTGACCTTCATTGAGGACAAGACCAGATATACTTGGATCTACTTCCTGAAAACCAAAGATCAGGTGTTCGAATTCCTTGAATGGAAGGCTTTGGTTGAGAAGGAGACTGGTCAGAAGGTAAAGACGTTAAGAACCAACAATGGTGGTGAATATACTTCTAACAAGTTCAAAAAGTACCTCAAGAAGGAGGGAATACGACATGAGCTAACCATCCCAAAGAATCCTGAACAAAATGGTGTAGCTGAACGAATGAATCGTACCTTGGTAGAGATGGGGCGAGCTATGTTAGGAGATATGTCCAGGTCCTTTTTGGCAAAAGCGATGTCAACAGCAGTTTATTTGAGAAATCATAGCCCAACTTCAGCTGTTCCGGATATGACACCATTTGAGGCTTTCAAAGAAAAGAAGCCTGATGTTGCTAACCTGAGACCTTTTGGAGTGACATACTATGCACACATCCCAAAAGATGAGCGTAGAAAGCTTGACTCAAAATCCAGAAGGTGCATCTTCCTTGGTTATATAGACAATGTCAAGGGATATCGTCTTTATGACATGAACTGCAAGAAAGCTTTATATAGTCATGATGTTATATTTGATGAAGATAGTCTAGATGAGACTGTAGAAGGAAGTCACCATGTCATCATAGAATCAACGGAAGTCAAGGAAGAAGCAGATGAGGTTCAAGCTCAAGCTCCAGTCGCAGCCAAAGTTGAAGTGCCGCAGGAGGTTCCCACTGAGAATCCTGACCTTCATGATAACTTTCAGCCCAGGAGGTCGAGCCGTCCGAAAAAGCAACCAGACTACTATGGCGAGTGGGTCATGATTTCAGATGTGAATGATCCAGCTAGCTATAAGGAAGCCATGGAAATGGACAAGGAAAAGTGGCAAGCAGCCACGGAAAAATAAATTGAATCATTGCAGAAGCATGATGTTTGGGACTTAGTTAAACTCCCTGAAGGTAGAAAAACTGTGGACAGCAAGTGCGTGTTCAAAACCAAGCTTAGTCCTGATGGAACCATAGAGCAGTACAAGGCTAGGCTTGTGGCACAAGGGTACAATCAAAAATATGGTCTAGATTATGATGAGACGTTTTGCCCTGTTGTAAGAACAGAGTCAGTACGTGCACTGCTTACTGTAGCTGCGAAGAAGAACCTTCTACTTCACCAAATGGACTTCACTACAGCATTCCTAAATGGAACACTTGAGGAAGTGGTGTATGTAAAACAACCTGAGGGTTTTGTTAAGAAAGGTGAAGAACATTTAGTCTGCAAGCTCAAGAAAAGCCTGTATGGACTTAAACAGTCACCAAGGTGCTGGAATATAACACTTGACAACCATCTCAAAAGTATTGGTCTCAAGTCAACAGCAGATCCATGCATCTACACAGGTAAAGAAGATGAAACAGTAATCGTAGCTGTCTATGTGGATGATATTATCATAGCAACAGAGAATCCGGCTACGATGGTGAAAGTCAAGAAAAACATCTCAAAGAAGTTTGATGTCAAAGACTTGGGTGAACTGAACACCTTCCTAGGAGTTCAGATCAGACAGACACCTGAGAGCATATGGATAAGTCAGCCTGGATACACGTCCAGGATCCTTGAGAAGTTTGGCATGCAGGAAGCCAAACCAGTGTCAACCCCAGTTGATCCTTCTGTTAGAATGACAAGCTCTGTATGTGATGATGACAGCTCTGTTGATCCGGTACTGTATCAGTCAGCAGTTGGAAGCCTGCTGTATTTGTCCAATTCGACAAGATCTGACATTACATTTGCCGTAAATCAAGTGGCTAAATAGAACAGTCACAGTCATAGTTTACTACTATGCCAGATGTTCATACTATGCACACTTACATATCATTACACTATACATTGTACTTATCTTATTTTTCAAAATTCCATATACTAAGTTGAATTCTCCAGGCACAGTATTAGATCATTTCCTCATGATAATTTTCTTTTGCTTCCCTCTATCTCTGTTTCTATTGTAGGGGCCGGCATCGTTGTATATATATTAGTGCCGTTCATCCGAGAGACGTGTTCGTGTGGTGCTTGTTCCTTCTATGCCAGCTAGGTGTCGCTTTGCGATACCCCGTTGGTACAAGAGGGGACAGCACCATGCCTCGCGTCCAGCTTCTACTAAGAAGCCGGACGAGCGGCAGAAGGGGACTGGACATGGTCCAGTCAAGACGCTTAGTTATTACCTACTGAATCTTGAATAAAGTCCTACCGGAGAGGTAGGGGTATCCGGGGCTTTGCCCAACCCGAACTACTCGTGTTGTGTTGGTATCTCTAGTGATAAGCGAGCCAACGAGCCACCCAACATATAAGTCGATACGAACCATTACACAGGTCCCGTGACCAGTTGGTTCGGGGGTGGAGCGCGGCCAAATTGGCCGAAAGCCTCGGGAAACCCGATGTGGATCCCCCCAGCCCTGGGCTAGAGGGATTCGAAGAGGATGGCTTTACATCCCAGCATCTGTTGTTAGACTGGAAGCCCGGTCAACAACAAATGTTCAACCCAGAGGGTGTCCAGACTGTTTTCTCGACACCCGGTTTAATAGACGGTGCCACTAGTAATGGAGGTGGCATCGTAAGATTGTATCCGGGTACACCTCAAACGGTGGCACCGGACACAGGACTGTTTAGGGGGGTATTAAGACCCCCAACTTTGGACTTAAGCGATTGGTCCCAAGTTATAACTAGCAGGCGCCAGCTGGGTCCTATTATACCAGCAGGCTCGGCTAGCAACTTGGGTACCCCAATGGCACAAAGCCCTATGCAGCGTACCGCGACCCCCCCGGGAGCGGTACCAGAGGGGGCAAACGGAGTAGCCCCATTAATGACATCGTCGGATCATGATAGCGACGATGGTAAAGCTATAAAGGACCCATTGGTCCCTAAAGCAACCCCGAAGACTAAGCCTCGGGATGCCGAACCGAGAAACTCGGAAAAGCATTACCTAGGCCTATCTTTGGACGAAGGCTTGTCTGACTCCATGTTCAACCCTGGAGGCAGCCGCAAGTCGATATACGGACGTCGGATGGGCCCCGGGTATAAAACTACCTCGGCCTATTTGAAAGCCAAGGAGCAGGTAGAGTTACAGGCTAAGAGGCAACATGAACAATTCATGGCAGCCCAATTGAAAATAGAAGAGGAGACTAAATCTCGGATCGGCAAATTACGATCCGTTGAACAGGAGGCGATTCTAAAAGAATCAGACCTAAAATATCGCCTAACTTCCGTAGCCCACCGATTGGAGCGAAAGGAGAAAGACGAACGGGAAAAAGAGAGAAGATTGGCTGAGTTGGAGCTCGAAGAAGCCAATAAACTCAGAGCAATCGAAAAGGCTAGAGCCGAGGAGGTTGCTAAGGCCCGGGATGTAAACAAACTACAATCCGAGTTGCATGCCATGGAGGAGAAGTTAAAGAAACTTCAACTCCGAAAGGCAGAGACAGAGGCCAAGTTGGTCTCGGAACAATCCGAGATCAGGAGAGAGACCAACGAATATCAGCGGTCTCAGAAGGAGAAAGGTGAAAAGTACCGTCTATTGAAGGATACTTTTAAGCGGGAGGCATTGGCCGCCCAGGAGGAGCGTAACCGAGCTGTTGCAGAAAACGAGAAGATTCGATCCGAGATCTTATCGGAAAACGCACAGCTAAGGGAGGAGCAGCGAAATCTCACTACGGATGTAGCTACCCTCACAATAAATAAGTCTGCTATGGAGAGTTATTTACAGGAGCAAGAGCAGGCGAATGCTCCTCCTGCGAGTAAGGACCTAAACCCGAACTCGACGTTTGTTAAACAGGGTGACCCAGTTTCCTGTTCTACACCTAAGCATCCGCAATACAATCCTTTTGTCAATGACAATGCGACGCGGAATATAGATCAAGGGGGAGTTTATATCAGAACCTGCAGGTTGGAGGGTCCCGGGTTCGATTCCCGTTTTCTCCAGGACGTTTTCCGCCGACCTCTACACTGGTGGGGAGAAACCGGGAATCGAACCCGGGACCCTCCAACCTGCAGGCGGAAGCTCTACCGCTGAGCTACTTCCCCTTCTGACATTCTCTACCTTCCACCTACATCTGGATCGGTATAATACACAAGGGGGGCAGCTTATACCAGCTGACCAGCCCCTGAGGGCTGGTGCAACCGGAACGGGGCAGATGGCCTACCGCCATGGACTTACAGCCAGAGCTGGCCCCTACACTCCTCCCAACCAGCTTCAACCATGGCCAACCAGCACCAAGCATTCCTCCCAACCAGATCGATTGGGCTTTATCAAGCAGTGTGAGGCACTCCTGACTTCCCAGTTGACCTACCAGTACACAGTACTGCCAGGGTCGAAGCGTATCTGTATTATACCGTTCCAGGCACCTACACCTGGATTGGTATGACACACACGTAGGGGGGAGCTACCACCGGATGCCAGCCCCTGGGGGCTGGGATCTCCAGAAACGGGGCTGCTGGCCTTACGGCAGAGCTGGCCCCTACACTCCTCCCTACCAGATTCAATATAGGGTTCAGTACCCTATAGGTACCAGATACCCGGGACTAGTACTGAGTTGCATACCCGCCACCTGTTTCCAAGTCTCCCCAGTACTAGCAAATTGAATCGTCATTCGTGTCATACCAGCCCAGGTACCGAGTTCTCGTAGTCCCCCCTCACACGGGTCAGGACCAACTCGGTTTCTCCACCAGTGTAGAGGTCGGCGGAAAACGTCCTGGAGAAACCGGGAATCGAACCCGGGACCCTCCAACCTGCAGGCGGAAGCTCTACCGCTGAGCTACTTCCCCTTCTGACATTCTCTACCTTCCACCTACATCTGGATCGGTATAATACACAAGGGGGGCAGCTTATACCAGCTGACCAGCCCCTGAGGGCTGGTGCAACCGGAACGGGGCAGATGGCCTACCGCCATGGACTTACAGCCAGAGCTGGCCCCTACACTCCTCCCAACCAGCTTCAACCATGGCCAACCAGCACCAAGCATTCCTCCCAACCAGATCGATTGGGCTTTATCAAGCAGTGTGAGGCACTCCTGACTTCCCAGTTGACCTACCAGTACACAGTACTGCCAGGGTCGAAGCGTATCTGTATTATACCGTTCCAGGCACCTACACCTGGATTGGTATGACACACACGTAGGGGGGAGCTACCACCGGATGCCAGCCCCTGGGGGCTGGGATCTCCAGAAACGGGGCTGCTGGCCTTACGGCAGAGCTGGCCCCTACACTATGTTGATGTCACTGTGCTAACAGCAATATATATACATATATATGTAGATTTTCCGGCACTGATTGAGCCAAACCTGAGTGTACTGGAGTCTCTATGAGCTGCAGGTATTATACTTCAGGATGTAAAATATCACACTATGACAAATACTAAACTCCTTCCACATTTTCAATCTCCCTTCATTCCTCATCCCCCACCCCTTCCCCAAGACCACTGAGTGGTTTCACCAATACTATAATGCGAGTGCCTGGAGTCTTGAACTTTTCTGATTTTTTTGATCTATCATGTGTGAATACGATTGTTAGAAGCTATTTTCTCTGCTTTATAGTCCACTGAAGAGAATATTATTACTCGCCGCCGTACCAATTGTCAACATAGGAGGCTGAAATGTGGGCCCAGATGGCAGAACGGCCAGACCGAATTCTGGTATTTAACTTTAGACCCAATAAAACCTTTTAAAAAAAACCCAAAACCTTCAGAACAACACTGGAAAGCTGTGAAACACATTATGCGATACCTTAAAGGAACCAGTAGTCATGGTATTCAGTACTGTAGAAATTCTGAAGAAGGAATGATAGGCTATTGTGACACAGATTGGGCAGGTGATCAAAGTGATCGGAAATCTTCATCTGGATATGCCTTCACACTGGCTGAAGCTCCCATAAGCTGGAGGAGTAAGAAACAGTCTTGTGTAGCTCTATCAACAGCAGAAGCCGAGTATGTAGCATTGGCATCTGCAGCACAAGAAGCATTTTGGCTACGACAGCTCTTGAAGGAACTGGATGGCCCTATTACAGAAGCAACCTCTTCGATGACAGTCAGTCAGCCATAGCAATGGCAAAGAATCCACAGTTTCACGGACGTACCAAGCATATTGAAATCAAGTATCACTACATACGCGGTGAAATACTGTAGGGAACTGTGAAACTGCAATATCTGCCAACTACAGAAATGCCAGCTGATGTGCTGACTAAAGGCTTATCCAAAGAAAAGCATCAGAAGCTTACAAAGCTTCTTAGAGTATCAGATTAGTTGCACCCAAGGTAAAGTTGGGTGAGAGAGTGCACGTGCTAGTAACCGCTCCTCTCAAATTTACAAGACATTTCTGATACTAAAGTTAAAAGCTCAAGCTTAGTCTATGAAGTTTCTACTTTCATATCTTGTTGTTATTATCATCATTATTTTTCATTTATGATGTGAAAGACAATTCATATGAGAACATTATATTTATATATAAGAACCGAGAAGGAGTGTTGAATATAACGTTTCCTATATATATGCCTAACTCTAACAGACTGTCTAAACAGTGGTGTCCCCTAGTGGACACACTATGAACTATTACCTCACTATAAGTGTGTCCCCCTAGTGTTATATTGCTAAATACTTTTACTACATCAGAACCTGTTGGTTACAGTCTGAGCATGCACAGAAGTCAATGTGCCTTTTGTCCAACATTAAATCTATCTCACAACTTTGAAGACCACAGCAGAGGCAACATCTCTGTGTTCCTTCCCCTACCACAGCTATAGGATGGATCATGTCTGCACCCACACTTCCTCCAGATTCCTCACTATAATATACTGAAAACGAGTGTTGAAGTGATTGAACTCGCAAGTAACTTGGAAAGTACAGGTCTGGCCACATTGGCACTATATCGACAGCAATGTGGAAGACTTACCAACAATTATATAGAGTTGTAGTAGTTGTTAATATTGAGAAATATCCCAAACAAAGAAGAAATGTACTCCATACATATTGTGCGCACGCCATTTTGGATTTTGCCATAAACTAGTTAGGTATAACAAATTTTCTCAAATCATATCAAATCATTGTTATTAGGCCTGTTTTTGCATGGATCTATCTTCTGCGTAAACTATAATGTATTATTATGATTTCTTTAACATCTGCCATGTTTGTATCAAAGTGACACACTCGCAATGTCGTAAAAGTTAAACCGCTCGGACGTTTTTTGGGAAAAACATTCCGAGACGAACGCAAATCGTTTCATTAACAATTATGCTACTAGAATGATTTTATTATTATGTTTTTAAATAAGAAAAATAGAGAAATGTCTAATATAACCTTACAAGGAAAAATAACATGCAATATATGATTTTGTATTCAAAGTTCATCATGTGTATGACACCCGATCCACCCATAGAAAAGCATTGAGTGCACAAATCATCTTGCACCCATTTTGAGGAGACCTTAATATCAGAAAGATAAGGACCAGATAACAGGTAACAATTACACCTCTAGGATCCTGAATATGTACATGTCTCATGACACATTTCATTTTCTCTCATATTTTAGCATTTTGATGTTATATGAGGGCAAAGTGACAGTCCCATCCATTTTGAGTTCTTAATTTTCGCCATGGCCCCCACCTGTCTCTAAAAACTTGGAAAAGTAAACTTTCCAAGTTAATTACAATGTAATAGTTTTTCCTATACATGGATCACAGCTTACTTTTAGGTACATTGAAGATTGTCCCTATACTTACTGCATGGTTCAATGCGTCTGTTGAGAACTTTCTCCCCGCTCCTTTCCACAAGGCTGCTATGACTGCTCCAGCCAAGATACTGCTTGTGCCCAGTCCTATAGAAATCGTGGATTAAGTTTATATCTACGGTATATTTAGTCTAATTAAAAATTAAACTATTGAAGGGTTGACCCGGTAATAAAAAGTATGACACAATGTAATAGTCAATGGTCTTTGGAATAGACAGGTCTGGTTCCATCAAAAGCCTGTGGGAACGTGGTACAATGTAGTATACAGGGATCCCCGGGAGAGGAGGGAGCACTCACTATATGTCGGAGACACGGGTGTGGGGCTGCAAGGCCACTTTTTGGCCAAAATCCCTCTCACCAAGGGTCACTTTTTCTGAAATTTCAATGCAACACGCACACCCGTGTCAGTACAAAGTCAAGTGCCCCCCCCCTCCTGGGCAGGGATCTTTGATCACGTACAGTTCATCATCAATATGGGTAAAGTTATATGTTATAAAAAATCCTATAACTCTATAAGCAAATAAACATACTCCAAAAGACACAAAGGATGTACTACCACTTACCTGAACCGTGTGGTAGATTAGACCAGGAGAACATCTCAAAGCCTCCCCCGAGCTGCTCTGTCAGCTGGTCAGCCAATGAAACCTCTGACGGATACTGCACAATGTCAGCACAACAGAACGCTGCCTTCAACAGGGCCCCTGGGGAAACATCAGAAGGGTGATCTTAGGGAGTGAATTTTTTAACAACAGGGGGGGGCTGGTGGGTTTGAGGGGGGGTCAGAATTTTTTTAACCCCTTGACCGGGGGGGGTCAGAATTTTTTCAATACCTCTGATGGGGGGGGGGGGATCAAAATAATTTCACCTGTTTTCAGTGGAAAACCCCGCGCGTTACTATAGGCTAAAAGGGGACGTCCGCGCGCGATTTTTGTCCCTTATGGGGGGGGGGTCGAAAAAATTTTACCCCCTCAAGAAGGGGGGGGTCGAAATTTTTTTCGCGCGTCCGCGCGCAAACCCACCAGCCCCCCCCCCGTTGTTAAAAAATGATCACTCCCTTACTACACATTACGCTGCAGAAACAGTGTCACCAGGGTGTCTATATAGGTGCGCTGGGCTAGCGCAATGTCTCTGCTACACATGTATATATCTTCTGTAACATAAGAGGTAACTATAAGAAGTGCGGGCTTAGAGCAACTGTTTATTCAGAGACAGTTTTGTTTTGTTTATATTTGATCGTATTTCATTTTTAAAGGGTTACACTGTTGCCCAGGACCTGAAGTTAGAATTATAAACTGACCTGCTGCATGAGGCTGGGAGTAGTCGGACAGGTTTGACAGCTTGGTCAACGTGAGGACACGACTCTGCTGCTCCTTATCCACAATATGGAGAACAAGTTTGGGCCTGAGAAAAAAGTTAGAATTCAAAATGATACCATAAAAACAATATATCTTACTTTTGCTATGTTGGATACTTAAAGGGTGAGGAGTCCCCTGTGCATATACTTGCATTATACCATGGTACATGTGCCATGTGTGTGAATATGAACTTTGAGAGAAACTCTTTTATCAAGAAGAAATGCAATGGAACCCCTCCATTGGCAAATACTAAGTGAAACGGAGACATTTAAATATAATGCAGCAATGTAAATTGCTGATAACTCGAAAAGTGAAAAGCCTGTGATTGGCTCCCATGAGTGGGGCCCCCAAGATTTTTTAGGAAATGGACATGTCACTTTTAAAAGGGTGCAATGTCAGAATGACACTTCAAAATGGCCAAATGTCGCCGAGTCGTTTTTTACCTCTTGGGGGCCACATGAGTTGTGCACTCATCCTGTTGCATCAGCATCACCCAGGTTATTCGCACCACCAAGCCACTATTCGCATAATTCCTGCCAAAACTGTGCTGTTCGCACCACATTGGATCATGGATCAACATCATATACCTTCACCATTGGAGGCAAAAAGAGTCTGTACAATATTGACAATTTCTCAAAATTTACAAACTTGGTAATGAAATACCTTTTCCTGCAAGACCCCTACATCTCCTCCTTTAACGGCACTATAAATTCATCAAGTAATTCTGCCTCTTATATATAAAATTTCCATCTTTTTTAAAACTTTTTCACACCACCAAAATGACTGAAAGTGCAGGGCCCCAGGGTGTCTCCTTATAACTCGCTTTTCGAGTTGATAATAAAGGTTATATAATTCTGTCAAACTTACTCTGGAATACGTCTAGCCTTGACACCAATGGGTTTCTGTAGTGAAAATAAAGATAAAATGAAATGACTGTGATACACACAGGAAGAGCTTACCAACGATATTTGCAGAACTACAGTATGTGTTATAATGTTAAATAGGATGCCATGTATAAGTCATCTCTGCCTTTCATGGAAATATTTTATTCACTTTTACCCTTAATTGTGCTATAATCTATTCAAAAAGTGCAGTCCATGGAATAACTGAATATGCAACCGCTGCATACCTTTCCATCGATGGTGAGTGCTACATTGAAGACAGCCCCTCCGTGTTCATAAGTGATGGGTGGTGTATCTGACCATCCTCCTGCCAGATCTGCACGTGCAGGGCACTCCACAACAATCCACTCTCCAAACACAGGTCTCACATCAGGTTCTGTCACCATGAACTAAATACAAGCATATATGAGGCAGTGGTAACAACCTTATTACAGCAATCCTTCCTCGCAATGGAAGACTGACAATATATAACTTCCGCTCTTGGCAGTGGGCATACACCACCATCTTCACAAATCATGAATACCATAAACATAATATAAAAGTCTGTTATCACTACCAGGAGGCAGTGCTGATTTCACCATCAGCATATGAGAACCACTGCATGGATACATACGTTCAGCACTGTAACTTGTAAGTCTTCAACTGTCTATGCCACAGGAATCGGCACAATATTAGAAATACCCTTCACTTAGCTCATGGGCCTTTGTTGTTTGGAAATAAAGTACCGGGTACAATAACACTTTGTAAAGAACATGTATGAGAAACAAGTGTAAATGCTATACCCCCGGTGGTTACATTATACCCAGGTCCTATCAAATTTACAAGTACAGTAATTTAGGTGTGTGTGTTTTTTTTTTTCAAACTATACAATGAATACATCAGTGTAACATTTGATCAACAACACATTAGAAGTGGCACTCACAATTTTGGAAGACATGACAGCTCTTCGTATGAGTATACGAGCTGCTCCCTCATAGTGTCGAGCGGCTCGTACCAGCAGGTAGGACCGGTCCAACCAGTGTTGTCTCTCAGCTGCCAGAGCTTGTACACCCTCAACAATGTTCTCATTCTGTGAATGCGCAGGTTGTATACATTAATGAATTAACAGCCTCTGATGGCCCTTTCAAGAGATAGCGGTTGTTTTTGATCGAAAATTTATCATTCTTGATAAATCCAGCATCGCTAGAACCCCTCCTCATGGTGAGGATGTTTGTTAATATATGTGTCAGGAGGAGAAACAAGAACTTGTTTGTAGTCATCGCACATAGCCATGGATGAGTTATTAATTATTCATTATTGGTAATTTGTTATACATAGGTACGTCTTATTAGCCAAGCAAGATTCATTTATCATCATGAAATGCCAATTGTGCAGTAAAACAATAAAATTGTATTTATGAATTTCATGACTTATCACTTTCCAATGTCAGCGAGAACCATATAATCATGAAAAGCATTTCTCGACCCAACACAGGGCAACAAAGCACTGTGACCCTCAAATGGTTCAGGAGTCATTAAACCTTAAGGACGGCACGTCCTCGACACTACACCTCACCCCACACCACTAGCATGGTATATTGGTGTCACCCCTTCTGCCGATCGTCCGGCTCCTTAGTAGGAGCTGGATGCCAGGCGTGGTGCTGCCCCCTCTTGTACCAAACGGGTATTGCAAAGCGACACCTGGTTGGCATAGAAGGAACAAGCAACACACCAGCACATCTCTTGGATGATCCGCACTAGTATATATACAATGATGCCGGCCCCTACACCACCACCCCTAGACTTAACCTAGGGTAGGTGTTACAATAGACTATTTTAAACCTTCGTATGATATATAACAATTATTTACACAGGTAAGATATAGTAGTTAAAGAACTAATATAACAAATAGAGGGGCATTATAAATATTGTAGGGAATCGCAGTTGCTATGCATCGAGGCTTGAATGTATTCGAGACTATTACTATGTACAGTCTCGTAGCAGGATAGGCGCTCTTCAGGGGCGTCTTCTATGCTACTCGTAAGAGGGCACCACAGGTGGTCTTGGACGGTGTGGCATAGGAGGCGGACCAGAGGGTGCTCAGCGCAGAACCAATGAACCATGACGAGAGGTATATATTCCGCCGTCCTCCTACGATCGGGGGACTCGCAGAGCTACCGGGCTGGTAGACTGGTCTAGTCTCTAGAACGGCCTAACGAATGTTATAACGAGAGCTTTACCTCCTTCGGGGTATAGACTATAGGCATATGAAAGGTTGAAACGTGTTCACAGTCTTCTTGTAACAAGTACTGTAATAAAGTGATTCTGAAACCTATTCGAACCGACTAGTTATTGCTTCGATAATATAGTTGTCTCGATATTAAGGTGTATCTCGAAATAGCAATACCTACAATATTATGTACATAAATAAGCATTGTCACATATAACCCGAAGTATATAAGTAAAACCGGATAGGAAGTGGCACCTTATGTACCATCGACCTATGTTATGAAGTAATATTATTATACCATTATTAACATATACTATTCACCTTATATAATATTTATAGACATATCCGAGGGTGATTGAAAGATAGTGTAGTTTTGTATTAACCCGAAAATTTTTTTGTTTTGTTTTACATTTTATACTGATATATACAGACAATTATAAAAAGTTAATAGGTGTCCTACCAGGATAGAAGAATCACCCGTACAAAAAAAATTTGACTTCTGGCGAACCTGGAATGACTGGTTTCTGCAGCTCCATCCAGCGACATAGGTGTGGTGGCAAGCCACGTTGCTGTTGTGATGTGCCCTGATGAAGATGTGTAGATGGAAGATGTGTAGATGGAGCCCCCTTTCAAGTGGTGGTCCACGAGTTGTTCGGGTAGCGTCCATCTAGCTGCAGGTAGTCATTCCAGTCCGTAGGTTCCGGGTGGTCATCCGAGAGTGAACTCTGGCATATGAGAGATGCCTTTACCCTCGGGTACAAAGTAGCCGGCAGATAGACACCTACAAGTCAGTAGACTCGTCGTCCGTGTCCATCTTCTCAGCCGACTCGAGTCCACGTCCAATAGACGCGAACCCAAATCAACAGTTTGCCGTTCCAGTCGTCCAGATGCTTGCTGAAACAGAGGAAGAATTTCAGGTCTGCCTCCTTGTACCTTGTTATGTACTTCAAGTTCTCAGTGGCTTAGAACTCATTAAGCTTCTCGGCTTCCCTTCACTTTTCGACACAGGCTTTGTAAGCCTCTTCGACCCGCTTAATCTCCTGTAAACGAGATTGAAGGTGGCTTCAGTTACATCCCGCCAGTAGTTGATGGACTTCTGACGGTGAAGTGACTGCCATTGGCTCATGAGGTTGTTTTGGATCTTGCATGTGCGTTTGTCTCGGTGGTCCAAGAACGTTTCTGGATCCTCAAGTCTAGCAAGAGTGTTTGCCACCAGCCCCATTATGGGGACCCGAGGGTCCACAGATGGAGCGGCGGCTGGTACCTGAGCAGAAGGGGGTACAGCAACAGGTGGCGTGCCTGCACTAGGGACAACAGAACCCTCAACCGTAGCGCCTCCTCGTCCATGACCATAGCCAGGGAGTGGTCGGGTGGACTCGCATCCACCACGGCCCCTCCCCCGAGCCTTGGCCCTACCCTCGGCGTCCTTAAAGTTAAGAAGCCATCTTAGAGACGAATGGTTGGTACGAAAAGTAAAGTCATTCCCCCAAAGGAAATGCTTATACTTCTTTGTATACACCACTAGCGCCAGTAGTTCCCTTTTAGTGGTACAATAATTACACTGAGTCTTGTTTAACGTGTTACTAGCAAATGCTAATGGGACTTCAACTCCGTTCTGGACCTGAGAGAGTGCCGCCTCTATGGCATTATTGCTAGCATCAGTGTCTAGTATGAAATGACCGTCGGGTGTGGGATATTTCAATACCGGTGTGTTTCTAAACAAATCTTTTATTTTATTAAAAGATTCTTCCTGCTCACAGGTCCATGGAAAGGGTTCCCGAGCCCTACCGGGTGTCCAATGAGCTAAGCATTACATAGGAAAGCTCACACGAGAGTAATTTGGTATAAAATCACGGTAGTAGGAACAAAATCCTAAAAATGATCTAACCTCCTTAGCACACGAGGGTCTTTCCCAATTCTCCACAGCGTCTAGCTTCTCCGGGTCCGCACTTACCCCACTCGGGGTAATTATCCTTCCTAACTATGTTATTGTTTTCTTAAACAAATTACACTTCTTAGGCTTGACTTTAAGGCCAGTAGCTAGAATCCTATCCAGGACCAATTGTAGATTAGCCTGGCATTCCTTGAATGACTTGCCAAACACGACAACATCATCCAAGTAAACTTAGGAACAATCCTAAGTGACTAGAGAATGCGGTTTTCTCTATGTCCTTAGGGTGCATTGGTATTTGCCACTACCATACGATATCATGGCAAGATTTGTCACCGGGATCCCCTTCTCTGCCCATCGAGGGACCCCTGCTCAGTTTTCCTCTGTGATTATTCCAGAGATACTTCCCTGTCCCCGAGGGACAGGTTTATCAGCCGTACATTCGGCTGCATAGTGCCCTAATTTCTGACATCTGAAACACCTTCTCAGAGATTTATCCACTCGGGTCCTTCTCAGAGCGTCTGTTAACCGTGCTACCAGAACGGTAGGGGCAGCAGCAGCTGCTACAGTAGGAATGGCTGTAGTTGTAGTATTATTTGCCTGGGCTAGCCCGGACGTTGTTTTATTTACAATGGATCCTCCTTTTCCTTTCGGATTGACTTTTCGATACCGTTTCTGGCGGTAATACTTTCCGGCTACCTGGACGGAACCAATATACTCTCCGTTATCATCAGAAATATGTATTCATCCTCCTGATTAACTTCCTGTAGGTCAACCTGGGCCATTTGGAATGTATCAGGTATTTGAGCAGGTGCTGCCCTGTATTGTAATGGAGCAGCTCTTAGCGTATTAGGTGCCAGACCTACCAGCCTTTTCTTCATATCATAACTGTCAATGGCTATGAAGAGATCACTGAAGGACATTTCGTCTTTCCAGGAATCCCAGACCACCTGTTTGTGATCCGGATCTCGCAATCCGCTATAGAATTGTGTGAACAGTTCCTGCAGATAGCAATCGTCATCATGAGCCCAATTTGGACGTGCTTTTGACAGCAGGTCCTCTAACTCCAACCCGAAGACTTTATGAGACTCTTTGGGTTTCTGGGTCATCTTCTTAAAGCTTACCCATGGATCTTCTCTTACGATAGAACCAAATAGGTATTCGACTAATTGGTCATAGGTACCGTATATCCCATACGCTGCTCTCCATTGATTAAGAGGTACTTTCCCGCCCTTATTTAACCAACAGATCAAGTAAGGAAGAGCTTCCTCTTTTGTCCGACCACTGCAGTTGACTTCGTTGACAAAAGCCTGATACCTATCCTTCCATGGATCATTTGAATCGTAGGGAGGGGGTATCTTTGCCTGTATACGAGCTGGATTATTACATCCTCATAGTCTATCAGCCTCTCGCATGCTCCAGTTCATGACTTCCATGCCATCTGCTCCTTTCCGGTAGCAGTCAATGCCCAAATTTTGGATACATTGGCTTCTATCAAAGATGTTCTGCATCCCTGCTGGCATGGAGGTTCTCCTATTCGGTTTCCTGCCATCTTCACCCGATCCTGATCCTCCGGATCCAGGTCCACCGTAGCCGCCTCCAGGGTTACCTCCTCGGGGTCCCCTATCAGAATGGCCTCCAGAGGAACCACTAGACTAGCCTCCACTGTAGCCAGTATTTCTGGATGATCCAGAAGGCACATACCTGGGGTAGGAATTATTCTGATTCCCTCCCTGGTTGTATGAATTTCCCGAATAGGAATACCCCCCTCCTCCAGAATAATAATTATCATAACTATATCCTTGAGGAGCTGGTCTCGGTACGTAAGCACCCCCTACCACATTAGGTTGTGGTGGATTTGAACTTGGAACTTGTCCAGTATTAGGTGCATTACAGGGGCCAGGATTGTGGTTAGGCAATCTTGGTCCTGCTGGAGTACTATGACCAGGCTGGGAAAAATAAGAAGGTGGTGTCAGCAAGTTTCTTATCGGTCCCGGTACACAAGGTTGGGATGGCGGAGTTGTGTTTGATCCACTCACCGCTGCATTAACATGAGTCAGATTAATCTTATGACTCAGATCTGGTATCAGCGGTGCCGGACCTACAACCGGATCATATTTTGGAACATGTGGTGTAGGTGCACTACTTATTGATGATTGATTTGAGCCGACTTGTACTGTTGGGATCAACCACTCCACTGGATGTAGAATGATTTGGTTTCTTATAGATACCAGAATCTACATTCTTATCTGCCCCATCAGTTACAAATGGATTGTATCTGGTGGGCGTTACGTTTTGGACTGTATTTGCCAACATTGTAGATACCACATTCGGATCTATATTACCTATAGTCAGTTGTGCGGCTTCTACATACTTATCTAGAGTCATTGCAGTGTTTTGCAAATCCTGAAGCTCGTTAGTGAGTTTCTATCTTCCTCCAGTTGTTTATTATATTTTATTCCACGATTTCTGGGATTCTCAGTGCTTTTCCTGGATATTCCCATGCACATACCTGTCGATATTGCACAGCATGAAGGTTGTAGCATCAATTTTGTAAGGCGTGTGGTTATCCATGGATAACCTGCATGCCAGGCTGTTATCCATGGATAACCCGCACGCCTCTCGTGTCCTTACATGTCATATGTTACATGTTAAAACCTACAGAATTTTTCATTGCCAGGGTAGGGGTCGAACCTGCAGTCTCACATCCCAAATCCAACTCCCTATGCATTGCGCCACAGGGACTGATGAGAAACGCTTGGTTAGAACCACTTCTGGATATGATACAAAGCCCGGGGAGGCAACGACTGCGGGCTGTCCGCTACCATAACCGCGGGACGCATTCAAACATAGCCAAGCCGAGACAGCCGCTGAAGGAGGAGATGCGGTGGTCTAGTGGTTAGCGCATTGCGCTCAGCCGTTAGAGGTACACGGGTCGAGTCCCGGTCCGGGCACATCTTTTTTTCGCCGTGTGCGCTGTCGCTGTCCGCTGCCGGGCGACGAGGTGTATGTACCGATTGTGTACAAGCACTATTTTTCGCCGTGTGCAGCTGCCATAACCGAGAGATGCATTCAAACAAAGCCAAGCCTAGCCAGGCGCCGAGGTGTGTGTACTGATCGTGTGCATACATTTATAACCGCGAGACGCATTCAAAGCAAGCCGAGACGGGGGCTGTCGCTGTCTGCTGCCGAGCGCCGAGGTGTATGTACCGATCGTGTACACACAATGGCTGGCTACGAGTCCCGGGGAAGGGGAACAATTTTTGTTTTCAACTTGAATTTATTGGTATAATAAATAAGATTATCTATTGGTTTCGTGGAGTAAAATAATTGTTAATGGATAATTCATGACTTGTGTGTGTTAGCAAAGGCTAATTACACTTGGGCTATGCTCTCGTGTAATTATCCTTCACTAACACACACGCGTCATGAATTATCCATTGATTACTTGTTCACTATAATACCCATCCGGATTGTCTCATTGTATTCAGCTTGCTTATTACACTGAAGTTTCAATTTCTCTAATTCACTTCAATAGTGACTTATATCAGCTTCATAGTTGGCCTTATCATGACATAGCTGATCGTTCGTATCTATGTATGTTTGGATACGAGTGTGTCTATTGTCATATACTTTATTGAATGCCTTTCTCATGTTCTGAAGTTTCATTTCTTCATTTTCTAATTCTTTCATATATTTACTCTTCCTGGTTTCGAATTCGGTTCGAATGCCAACAAGATCTTCCTCTAGATGCAGCTTTTCATTAATTACTTCATCTTTTGCTTTGACTAAGATATTTAAGTTCTCATTCAAAGATACATATGTTTCGTTTAACAACAGAACATCCAGTTGTTTTAGTTCTTCACCTTCTGGTACTGCATATGTTACATCGCCATCAATGGCGCTGTAATCCAGAATAGGCAATCCGGGTCTGGGTATGCTGTATGGTAATTTACCAAACGTTACCCTTTTTGGCATAGGAGCCGGATGTTCTGGGTTAGTGCTACCACCAACTTCGAACATCGAATTGCTTAGGTCATCAACAACTGATTGTTGACCTATCAAGATACACCTTCTCTGTATGGATTGTTCTCTCTGTACAGAGTCAGGTATATTTTCCTCACTATCCAGTGTGTAATGAGGTCCGGGTTCCCTCCAGGATGCAGCGTCTACATCCTGTGGGTTCGAATGGGTTTGGACTGTTAATGTCCCATTGCCATTCTCTTGGACAATTAATTGTCCCTCAGGGTTAGCTTCCGCGAGGCTGTCTAACCCATGTACTAACGTCCAGGCTATACACCAGAATTAACTGGTCACGGCACCAATGTAATGGTTTGATTTACCAGTTTGGTGGTTCGGGCCTTACGGATTAGGAAAGAATGAGTAAGGCAGTGATTCAAGTGTATGCCAACGGTTTTATTTCGAACACTCAACGGCTACCCGGAAGGTGATAGTGGGGCAGCTCATATGGATAAATGGATATCTATGGGCTCGGAGGCCTGGAGGGGCTGAGCCCCGGTCTTTATATATGGACCTTAGTGTTTGTCGCTAGATGTCCCCACAGGCCCGGATTGGTGCTGCCACCTATCCGGAACCTTAGGAACACCCAGCGACTGGACTCACCTGTCACGCCAGACGGCACCCGTATATATATTACAGTATGATACCTCTACACAAGTTTATGAAATCAAAAAAATCAAAATCAAACTGATACTGCTCCATTAATTTATTGGCCAGCCAGAATCATTAATATTAGTTCATTTCAAGTGCAGTCTGAAGATCCCCTAAGGTGAAACCGCCCAGTTCCTCTAATTAATCACACAGTGATGAGGACAACCAGGATCCGTGTTAGCCATCCTCATGGCAACCAATGCCCTGACAACATTCCCAAACAACAAACACTTGTTATGATTGGTCAATCTAGGTCATGTGATAATCAATATAAAAGGGCACTTTTCAAAATTGTGCCTTCATTCCAGCGGTAACTGCCAACCACAGCACATACCCCGTATTGAATTTACTGGTCTCTGGCTTTTAGATAAGCCGTAGTCGACTTATATCCGGGGCCCATCTGACGACCATGTCTGGATTTACGGCTGCCTCCCGGGTTGAGTCCAATAGAGCCTCATCTAAGGATAATCCCAGCGTATACATTTCCGTGGATTTCGGTAGTGTATTACGATTGATATCTAAGATATCCCGTCGGGGTAGGGCAGACCTGTTAATAACGACATCTGCCTCAACACTATGGTGTTTACCATCCCCTCTATCGTCTTGATCGCTTTCGTAATCCGACGATGTGATTAAGGGTTGATCTCACCTTACTCGGGTTCCTTTTGGTACCACATTCGGTTGGCGTTCCTGTCCTTTGGATAGGACTTTGGGCCTTCAGAGTCTTTATAACACTAGAGGCGCCTACAGAAATACCAGATTCTGATCCACGCCTACTGGAAACTGTCGACCCGGTTTCCAGTCTAGCAAAATTTGCTAATAGGCTATGCCATCCTCTTCGAATTCTTCCAGCCCTAAGCTTAAAGAACTCGCATCTCGTCTTCCTCGGCTTTCGGCCGTCTGGCCGCGCTCCACCCCCGAACCAACTGGTCACGGCACTAGTGTAACGGTTTCTTTCGGTGTATCGATTTGGGTGGCTCTTAGGCTCGCTTAGTCTCTATAAGCAACACACAACACAAGAGGTTCGGGTTGGGCAAAGCCCTTAACTTTCCATCTGCTCGGATGGCTTTTATTGACTCCTGAGAAGGTCTAGTAACGTGTCTGGACTGGACAAGGTCCAGTCCCCTTCTGCCGATCGTCCGGCTCCTTAGTGGGAGCTGGATGCGAGGCGTGGTGCTGCCCCCTCTTATACCAAACGGGTATCGCAAAGCGACACCTGGTTGGCATAGAAGGAACAAGCAACACACGAGCACATCTCTCGGATGATCCGCACTAGTATATATACAACGTTGTCCCCTCTAGTACCAAACGGGTATCGCATAGCGACACCTGGTTGGCATAGAAGGAACAAGCAACACACGAGCACATTTCTCGGATGATCCGCACAAGTATATATACAACGATGCCGGCCCCTACACCAGGAAAGATAAGAAATAGACCTTTTTAATTGGGCTAGGGAGGCCCACAAAACGAAAGGTTAAAATAGGAATTCATAACTACCGTAATCTCCCGTGTATAAGGCGCGTCTTATACGCCAAACAAAATGCTGCTGGGTCTTATATGCAGGAGGCAAATTGCCTTGAGTTTGGGGTGTGCCTTATAGGGGGGTTATTTTTACTACAGAACAGTACTAAACTGATAAAAATCTGCCCTCAGGGGGCGCCTTCTACGCGAAACAGCCCCCCTGTGAGTTGGGGGGGGGGCGCCTTATACGCGAGCTGCACCTTCTACGCGAGAGATTACGGTAGGAATGAAAGATACGATATTTCTTTTCTCCATTATTGGCATAAAATTAAGAATAGAAAAATCCACTTCTTATACTACTACCTACCGGTACTTGTATTTCATAAAAATAGATGAAAAATTAAACTAAACAGCACTTAAAAGATAGAGGAGAAGAATGTGTTACAAAGTAGTACTTCTATGGGATACCGTACAGAGAATTCGTGAATTTTGAAGCAATGAAGTAAAATTTTAAAAAAGTACAAAAGGGTAGTCTGCACAGGCAGCTATAGTCTTTGCCATAATAATTGGTCTAGACAAAGCTATGATTACTCACTTGTCAATTTCACCCTAGCCAATCAAGACTCAACAGCCAATCATGGCCTGTAGTGATTGGTTAAGACATAGGTATTACCGTAAATTCTCTTGTATAAGCCCAGAATCCAAATCAAAATTAGGCTTGTAGTATGTCAAAAAACAGGGTGCGGCTTATAGGACGGTATTTATTACTATAGAACAGTACTAAAACTACAACTTTCAAGTAAAGAAGTAGCTTATAGCCCCCTCTAAAGTAGGGGGGGTGCGGCTTAAATATGAGGGTTCGGCTTATATGAAAGAATTTACGGTACCCCCCTCACCCAGAGAAATCCTACAGCTGATGTAATGTCTCTGCAATGCCCAGGGGCCACTCCACCAATATTTGGATAAATGAACATGATTTTGAGGGAAAAGGGGCCCTTTTTGGGCATAGGGTATGGGCCTGCGATACATTCTAGACAATTTTGAGGGAAAAGGGGGTACCTTTTAGACCACAGATGTACCAAATACAGTCTGAGATGAAAGTTTGTGTGCCAAAATGGGTATACATGTAGTACCAATTCATAGTGATTTCTTTTATCGCAATGTGACTTCCTAGGGTTAGAGGGAGTTGTCTGGATTTTTTTTTTGGCATTTGGCATTTTCCCTTCAAAAAGGGTCCAGAATCACTCAAATTCCAAGCTATTAATAGGGTACCAAGTCCTTGTTCACACATGGAAATTATAGAAAAGATAGGAAGTGGCCCCCTGGGCTGCAATGACCACTGCTTGTCTAACTAGCTGTTTGAGCTATTAATAGTACAACTGGCAAAAAATCTATGTTCTTACCATAGGATTTTGCTCATATTCCCTGACTCAAAAAATGGGGGTCCTTCTACATAACTATAAATAGCTAAAACATTACACTGACAGTCCTCCATAATAAATAAGAAGTGGGGGAATATAAATCAATTGTATGGGTAAAATCAGTAGGATGACAAGTACCCACACCTAAGCTCAGGATGTAGCATATTTTTCCTAATTTTTCCATTATTTCTCAGAGATTTTGGTTTACCTCAGCCTAAATAATGTTGCGTTTAGGGAGTGGTCATTATTTATCAACAGGGGGGTAAGGTGGTGGGTTTTTGCGCAGATGCACAAAATCTTTTTTACACCCCCCCTCGACAGCAGTCAAAATATCTTTTGCTAAAAAGAGGGTTTAATTTTCTTTAGCCCCCCCTCAAGAGGGGTAATTTTTTTTAGCCCCCCCCCTCGGGAGGGGTCTGAAATTTTTACGCCTCCCCTTGTTAAATAATGACCACTCCCTTAGCTAAATAAGATTGACAGGTAGGTAGGAAAATTCTTTTATTTTAAAGAATATTTTATGGCTGATCCTACGTTTTCTTGCTTTTGATGCACAGGATCTCCTTTCTCCAAAACACATAAAAAAGATTTAGGGCAGAGCCAAAAAAAAAGGGTATATCTCGCGTTGCCCGAACTTACCCATTCATTAGTCTGCACATGGTAGAGAGTAGCAGACTTATTGTCATTGATTAAACAAGTTATAGTTTATCTAGTCCAATATGCCTTTCATATTATTTCCAGAGTCGTATCAGGAATCAGATTGAGAGGATGTTTACAATTATCGTGTCTTTAATCCTTTAAATAGTATTGGATTATTGGTGTCTTAGCCAGTAGCATATTTCAGGTAGGTCACAAAAGGCATGTCAATGATGATGCAATATGGATTGAAAAACGTTTGATAACGTATGCCGTATGTCCTATGTCCTAAGTATAAGTATAACCTGTCTACGCCACATTGTGCCCCCACAGATTTGGCAGGATTTTGCCTATTGTTTTCACAGAAGACTCCCTGATATTGTTGTACCATATCACATCTCCTCAAGCCCATCTGAGCTGCTCTTTTCTAATCGAGGAAGTACACTTAGATATACATAGCCAATCACAGATAGATTCAGATACACAGACGACTGTTAGTAGGGAGGCAAAATATTGAAATTTTGCCATATGAGGGATGGAATGTTAGGGGGTGGCATCCATGCCAGACTTGAAGTATGATCCACACTGATCAACTTTCAGTGGATGCCACACGCACAAATCATTTTTCTCTGAAATAGGGCCCGATAAAGGTAGCCATTATCGAAATTCCTTGTTTTTCCTATTACTTTGCATCCACTGATGCTAAACATTCATTTAAAGTGTCTACTAGCACATTTTCAGGGTCTACAAACTCATTTGCGACATCCTATTTTTTTCCAAGATGCATGCTAAGACTTATATAGACCTATTTTAGGTCGCCATTACAAGAATTCACTGTTTATGCAATAGTCTTGCAAATAAGGCTGATAGACATTCATTCAGTGTGGCTATATCCACATTATCAGGGTCTAGGAACATGATGGAAACATTGTTCTCTTCTCCTGTCCATATATATATATATATATATATATATATATATATATATATATATATATATATATATATATATATATGTATATATATATGTATATATATATATATGTATATATATATGTATATATATATATATGTATATATATATATATATATATATATATATATATATATATATATATATATATATATATATAAGCCTATCATAGATCTGAACAAGGAAGCCATATCTGGAATTGACGGTTTTCACTGTATCTTTGCTATTAGTGAAGTTAGACACTCCCTTCATGTGGCTGTATCCACATTTTCAGGTTCTAGGAACATGATAGGGGCATTGATCTTCCTTTCCCTTACCTATTTATTGGCCTATCATAGACCTGAGATAGGGTAGACATGAGAGCAACTACCAGAATTCACAATCTTTACTACATGTCTGAATGTACATCCTAAAGATATGTAGTTACGGTAAATAAAACCATACTTTTAGGATTTAGTCCTTCTTATTATCATATCCATGTTTTTCTTAGGCCCTATGTATATCTATCCTATTTTGTTTCTTTTTTTCATTATGTGATTAAATATATTTTAGAAATCAAAGAAGATGCCCCTGGAAACGAGGTGTATATTTGATATTTTGAGTTAAGCTTAGTGAAGCTGAGATGAATTGTGTTGTCATGGTTAATGTTTATGATACATGTAGCAACTATTAGAAGGTGATAAGAAGGAGTGGGGGGTGCATACAGGTGGATGTACCTATGAAGACATTGCAGGTGGGTTGGAGAGGTTTAAAACACTCAGTGATAGCCTAAGAGCTACCTGTGGCACCACCAGGCAATAACAAATGGTCATGACCAGCAGTGGGCAAGTTGAGAGGTGTCATTAGGCATTGTAGGTATGAAAACACCATTAACAGGATGGACAGGTATTATATAATACTATATACGAGCATGCAGGCTATACCAGCAGCCCAATGAGGTATACTTGTACACTGTATATTCATTTGTGTGACACATGAAATGGCATGGTTATAACCTTTGGTAGGGGAATGGGGTAATGGCAGGAGCTTGAAATCCTTGGGCCCTATTAATAAATAGTTGCTTCCTATGTGCCTCATTATAATCAATTCAATGATTATAATAGCTTTACCTTTATTATGCAGGATCTTGACCACTGTATTTAGTCCCTAACTCTGCCAAGGGAGTTAACCAATCTTATACACACAGCGCCTAGCTAGTGGCTACAGTAACATTGCAGCAAGCTTGAAATTATGCAGCTATCCTGAAACATTGCCAATCTACATGTATTTCTTCCATGGAATCATCTATTATATACAAAATCTTATGTGTCAACATAATATCAATCCCAACAGGGGCATACTTTGATAATAATTCCTCAGTAGAGCATTATTTAGACCAGCTTGCTTTGGTACTTTGCTGGTTATGACCACTATTGCCTGAGCACTTGTACATTGTCTATCAAAGCACTAGTGTCTGGTCATCTAAGAATTAAGCCCCTGATCTTGCTATTCCTACTTGTGCCTCAGTAGTGTCTATTATCTTCTGGATAATGTGTGTGGTATGGTGTTATTGTGTGGTATACAATGTAAAATGATGGTTTTAGAAAATTGGGGAAAGAAGCAATACAAGAAAACACAACAATACATATCTTTGCAATCGTTCTGGAATGCATTTCTGCTGTACAGAAATACTATACATTTGTGCTTCAGTTATCCATTCAAAGCTTTACCCATTATGTGTATTGTCCTACAAGTTCACAGATCTCAATCATGGAATATGTCAGCCTTAAAAACAACATTGGTAAAATGGATATTATGTTTAGTCGTATGCTTTATTCTCCACACCTTGGATGATTGTACATCTGCCTTTTACTTGGTAGATTATTTTTGCTGCATCTTACAAGAATCAGGTAATCAAACATTATCCTCAAACCTTGAAATGCAAATGAATGGATGTCATTGGCTAGGTTAATAATATTCCTATGAGAGAAGGCAGATATTGGTTTTTGGATATGTGACAAGATATTAGGCTTAATTGGATATATATATATATATATATATATATATATATATATATATATATATATATATATATATATATATCAGTCCAATCTTGATCTTAGACAAACATATGTGCCTATATCACATTATGCTCTCATTTTCCTTTCTAACTTGCTCTTTATAGTTTTGTTTTTGCCTAGAACACAAGAGATAAAGGCCCCAGTCTCAGCTTTATTGATATTTGGGCCACAGTGACCATAAGGAGCAAAGAGTATTTCAGAAGCTTATTCAAAATCTATTGACTTACATTCTGCACAAGATTTCCTGTCATATGGTATCATTATATTTCCTGTCATATGGTATCATTATATATCCCATCTTCAATGGTTATTGGTTGGAGGATGGCTTCGAGACCAGAAATACCACCTTCAGAGTGCATTAATGCATAAGCGCGAGTCAAAAAATTAATTGTGGTATAAAGGTTACTTATAATTAACCTATGTGGGCTTTGTTTCAGAAACATTAGAAAATGCAGGATCATGACTATGCAGGATCATCACTAGCCCTAAATTGCACCAAACATAAAACAGAAAGGATCTCTTAATTTTGTTTCCGGACTGTGAAAACACTGATCAATATAGACACTGTGCAACAAATGGCCTTCCATTACAGTGAATTTCCGTAATGGCTACCCTGCCCTAGCTTATGATAAGCAAAGAAATATGCAAAATATATAAAGGACTGGAAGAAAAATGCCTCTATCATGTTCCTAGACCCTGAAAATGTGGAAACAGCCACATGAAGTGTCTAACGGCACTAATAGCAAAGATAGGTGTATATATATGGACAGGAGATGGAGAACAATTCCATCATGTTCCTAGACCCTGATAATGTGGATATAGCCACACTGAATGAATGTCTATCAGCCTTATTTGCAAGGCTATTGCATAAACAGTGAATTCTGGTTATGGCGACCTAAAATAAGCCTATATTAGGCTTAGAATGCATCTGGGAAAAATTAGGATGTCACCAATAAGCTTGTAGACGCTGATAATGTGCTAGTAGACACTTTAAATGAATGTCTAGCATCGTTGGATGCAAAGTTATAGCAAAAACGAAGAATTTCGGTAATGGCTACCTTTATCGGGCCCTATTTCAGAGAAAAAAACGATTTGTGTGTGTGGCATCCCCCTGAAAGTTGATTATTATGGACCATATTTCAAGTCTGGCATGGATGCCGCCCCCTAACATTCCATCCCTCACAAGGTGATTTCTAAGCCTCTTTTGAGATTTTACCTCCCTACTATGTGATGGAGTGAGTGAGTGAGTAATAGGAGTTAAACGCCATTTCGACAGCTAAGGTCATATTCATGGCGAGGACGACATTACACAATTTCACAGAGGAATGTGTCAGTGCCCATGCATATGTGCACCACACACATCCGAGGGGATAGGAAAGACGAGATATAGACCCTTTTAAGTGGGCTAGGGAAGCCCAACTATGTGATGGAAAGAGACGCCACTTGGTATATACTTATACTATACACACTCATATAATGTCCTGTAATGCATGGACGTTAATACCCATGTATATAGGCCCATATTGCACTACTAGATAACTCATAACACATAGCATGTCACAACATCAGCAGGCCTACTTTCAAGCTTCTTATACCACAAGCAGCTCCGCATGTTCTAAATACATGTATATCTCTTCACCCCCATTGCTCTGAATGAAGTGAGACCGGGTTATAAATTGAGAGTCAACCTGTTCATTGAGTTTGCCACAGGTGGCTGGACACACACACGCTCGCTCAGCCTCAGATCAGGTGACCAGGGCCCTGCAGTCCTGCAGGTGGCCCCCACACACGCACATTGACATTCTGCTGCTAGCCCCTGATCTGAGAGGATCGCGCCGCACTACCAACTGACATAAGGGCATTAGCATATAAGGCTATGGAGGCCGCCATCTTGGTTAGGCCCTCGACTCCACAGCAGGGCATTCTGGGTAAATTTCTTATCAGTTTAAAAAAAATGGTCAGTGATAAGACTGATAACCAACACCCTGCCCTTATCTAAGTGCACCTCTATTGTTTCAGGTGTGAAAGGAGGTGATGACCTAGATAGGAGACAATGCCCTGATTGGCTTACCTGTGGTGTCAAACAGAAAGTTCAATGATCTATTGCTCTTTTACTTCAAATATTTAATCCATTTCTGGATCATCTACATAAAGCTGTTGAAACGGACAATCAACACATATAATTTATAACAAAATCCCATGAACAGTAATTCATTGGCAGGTACTTAAATTAGACTATACAAAGAGGCAAAATGATGATCTAGCCCACGACTACATGAGCCATCTATCTGAACCTTTTAGTACTAGCAATGTGCTAGTCCCGTATACTACTTGGATAAAAATGAAGCAAACTCTCATTGATTGTATGCTCATGGTTGGATAGAATGGGTCCTTCCTATCAACAGGTACATAACCTCCAACGTGCCTGTATAATTAAATCATTAGGTATCCCAAAGCTTACCTCCAGGTATTGGAAGGCATTGTCCCAGGACTGGTTTGCTGCTGGACCACTCCGCATGCCTCCCTCTCCCTCTGCCATGCACCCCAGCACATCCGCTATATTGGCAAGTGTGCGAGCCGCAACCCCTGGGTTCTGACACTCACATGCCACTGAAACAAGTTACGTACATGGATTGTAAAGCTGCTATAATGTACAGAAACTCTGGGTGCAGATCAAATGCAGTGATGCTATACTAAGGAGTTAGCTTGTTAGATATATTAAAGGTTTATATCAATCTACTGTGTAGAGTTGCTTTTTCATGCAGAGTTTTGAAAGGTCATAGTACTATACCTGTCTAAGATAATATAGACTTAACCATCTTAGACAAGGCTCAGTTTACCATCATCCAGGGTTTTTAGGATCCTGACATGGAGGCCGTCTCTACAAGCCGTTCGGTAGAGTGACGTCAGACTCGTCATACTGGTACCTAACAAGGTGGAGCGGATGTGCTGCTCTGCAACTGTGACAAACATCTTCCTGAAAGGACATAGAATTATCAAATGACAGGTGGGATCACAGAGTATCACTTCAAATATAAAAATACATCTGAAGTTCGATCATTGAGCATAACTTATTTATGGGTAATTGCTATTTTGAAACTCAGAAAACCTTAGAACTACCTGAGTGTATACAGTAAGTACAACATGTTAAAATCATTGTCCAAAACCCAAGGAGTGAGTAATGAGTAATAGATGTTTAACGCCATTTCGACAGCTAAGGTCATATTCATGGCGACCAAAACCCAAGGAGATTTCTATCTGAACAATTGAAACTTAACATGTTGCTGCAATGAGTCATATATTTATTCACTAAAGCAAAGCGAAACGCAGACACCCAAACTATTATTATGACAGCTCTGTGAGGTGTTATGTTGAAAGTGCTTACCGTCTCATCTGGAACTCCTGGTTGATGTCCACCATGGCAAGGATATCCTCCAGACTCAGTCGCCATGTGGAGAACCACCTGCAGAACAACCTCAATGTTATTGGGCAATGTCATAATATATCGTTACATCACAACATAAAACCCTGCTACCCCTTCATTCTACTGCTAAGAATGCATAAACCTGCATCAAAGGTAATGGGCATAGGTGGTGGACAGGTGGTGGGGGGGGGAATGCCCTGGAATACACCAATATCGAGTGAACATCATAAGTACAGTAAAGCCCAAAATCCATTAAGAATACACCAATCTGAAGGTAGAATTTACAAATTTGACCTTAGCCTTAGGATACTATGATGTTACTTTGGCCATCCGGTATTATGAGTATAGCTATAAAATTTCCGTTATGTCTGGGACCCCTCACCTATTTCGAATTCTTATTTTTTGAGTGGAAACCAGAGTATCGGTACAAGTATCCATAAATTTTTGACATATGTAATGTAATAGATTTTGGCAAATCAATGGGTAAACAAGTAAGTGAGTGAGTGAGTGAGTAATAGATGTTTAACGCCATTTCGACAGCTAAGGTCAAGTTCATGGCGAGAACTACATTACACAATTTCACAGAGGAATGTGTCAGTGCCCGTGCATATGTGCACCACACACATCTGAGGGGATAGCAAAGAGGAGAAATAAGACCCTTTTGAGTGGGCTAGGGGAGCCCGGTAAACAAGTAAGTCATTAGGGGTATGTCCAATAGTAAACAATTGGGGGAGATGATAGAAATTACAAACATTCCCCCCAGCTGTGTTACTTATATAATATATGTAGCCTCATGAAACAAGGTGGTGTGGATGGGGGGTCCCCCATGTCACATCTATTTTAAAAAATGGTCATGGCACTTGTCACTTAAATCCCCATGTCCCATGTCACCTCTAAGAGCCTATCATTTCCCATGTCCAATTTAAGAAAGCACCTATGTCATGTCACTAATTGTTTTGCCTCATGTCACTAAGGCCCATGTCACATGTCGATTTTAAGAAATGGCCATGTCACCATGTCAAATTTATTGGTCCATACCCATAAACAAGCTAGTTTCCAATCAGAATAGGACCCAGTTTGCCATGAGAATAGGCACATGCAGTGAGTCTGCAGTGAGGACAGTGAGGTGGCACCATCTAGTGAGTATTGAAAGAACCACCAGCTAAACCCAGGCCCTATCTGCACGCTACCTATTGCAAAAACAGTCAACTAAAATCAACACATTGGATCAAAGAGAGAAAAATCTTTTCAACCAATCACATCACAGCAATAATTCAGTGCGGAACACCCCAATATTATGCAAATGAGCTGTATTTGATTGTAAACTATATGGGAGCCAGCCTATGTTATGACTACTAAAGACCTGATTAGGTAATTAAGAAAGGTTATTCATAACAAACCGTCTCCCATAAAAAGGGCTACATGATATGATCCTTGAATTGATAATGCAACAATGTAAAATGATGCATTAATGTATCATGTTACACTTGCCCCCTACTATCAACCTGGAACCTCGGTACCTATAGCTAGATATATGTGCAGCGCTGCACATCGACAGTCCCCCATAACAACTACAATTTTGATACGGCATATGCATCGGATGATACGAGAATATCTCATAGTGGGGTGCAGCTGACTCTGTTTGGCCAGGACCGGTAGTGACGTCATTGTTGTTTTGTCGTTAATTCCTTGTCGTCGTTGTCGTCAGTCTTCACTTTTGAAGTTGCTGGCAACAGATTCAAACCTATTACACAAATCAGGAAAGATTTTAAACTTTTATTGGTGTTTTAACTGTACATATATGTAATAAAGCCAGTATTTTTGTCAATATTCGCCAATTACGTCTCTGACTATATCGTTACATCACAACATAAAACCCTGCTACCCCTTTGTTCTACTGCTAAGAATGCATAAACCTGCATCAAAGGTAATGGGCGTAGGTGATGGACAGGTGGTGGGGGGGAATGCCCTGGAATACACCAATATCGAGTGAACATCATAAGTACGATAATGCCCAAAATCCATTAAGAATGGTAGAATTTACAAATTTGACCTTAGCCTTAGGATGCCATGATGTTACTTTGGCCATCTGGTATTATAAGCATAGCTATAAAATTTCCATGGAAGGGTGGTCTGTGCAGTGAACAGGGTTATGTATAGGACATTCAGGGGGTGGGGCGGGGAGTCAGGTTACCTCATGAATGAACTCATTTACATTCTTAAAGGGGGGCTAGCATGGCAAAATACAATATGGGTACCGGCCCAAAGATTGTTGATAAACTCGGGGGACCCTGTAATTTGCAGCGCTCTGATTGGTCAATGTGTGGTCATGTGACTTACTTGAACATTAAACCTAACAATGTGTAGTTTAATATGAATTATTCCTAAGAGTTATGGCATTAAGCCATATGGGTAGCTATGGTATATAGCAGGAACCTGCTTGCAGGTTGTCATGTATTCGTCATAGCCATTTTTGAGTTAGATTATCCCGTGAAATAGGGCTGGAGTGGGGTGGAATGCGTTTTAATGATGCCAAACACTCCGGGGTGTGCTCCTTTTGTGTCCTCCCTGTCCAGGTAGGCTTTCAGGTGTCAGTAGACACATGTGTAATGGTTTGTTTTACCAGTTTGGTGGTTCGAGTCTTACAATCAAGAAGGAGAAGGCAAGACAGTAATTTGAGTATATGCCAACTGTTTTATTCAATCACAACGGCTACTTGGAAGGTATGGGTGGGGCAGCTAATCTTCTACTTAAATGGATATGTTAAGCACGGAGGCCTGGAGGCTTTATATAGGAACCCCAGTGTTTGTCGCCAGATGTCCCGTGGGTCCGGATCAGTGCTGCCACCTATCCGAAGCCCTAGGGATATCCAGCGACAGGACTCACCCGCCACACCAGATGACACCTTATTACGATACATCTTACCGGTATACCTCTACACTACTCCCCCAGACAATAGGTAGGAGTTATAACTATTACATTTTATATAGGTATAACATATACATTATGTCTACCCGGATAATAGAGGTATAACTACAAATATAATAACCATATCCTAAAGTATCACATAAGAAACTATTAAACATATTTGGTAGTAGTATAGTTACGAATAGTGATAATGGAGGTCGATACAATTCGACAGTCTTAGTTATTAATCAAATATGTGTAACAGATTTGATAATGTTAAACAATCCAAACAAGTTCTTTATTGGACAACAAACTTTGTAGTAATTTAGTCTTGGAAAAGACTCTAAATGTAACATTACTATATAATGATAATCATTAGTTCTGAATAGAACTGTTCAGTTTGAAACCGTAATGATGAACCCATACACTCGAAAAAGAAAAAACTCAACATCTTATAATTTCATACATTAGATCATTAGCACCAGATCAATATTTTTATACAATAATATGTCATAAATAAATAGATATGACATTCTGGTGTTTGAACCTTACATTTTATCAGATCCTATAATGTCTCAAGACATAACTAATAGTGTGGATCCGATTATTTTTACAAACCCGTAAGTTATAGAGAATCTAAGCCTTCTACAGGTATACACTGGTTCGATATGAACGATAGTTAATAACATATTGATATGCTAATATGATTACAAATACAATCGTATGATAATTCTTCTTATGTTGTCTAGGTGCTCTCCTGATGTGGAGTCAATACGCCTTGAACTTGGTAGAAAAGAAATTGCGGTCAGCTAACCACAGGGTGGAAGTGCTAGTCTCTAAATATCCTTTGCATATATGTATAACACGGGAGTTGAAATAGGGCAGCTACCCCTAATCCTCTAGGAGTGCTAATGTCTGTAGTTATAATCCGGATGGTGTAGATATATGATGATATATTGTAACATGTAGTTCGGCTCTTATGTACATCACATAGTGTAGTAAGTTAATAGTCCAAAAGGTATATCCGGAGGTGTAGGCACAGCATGGTATTTGGCTAATAGTAACATAGCAGAATGGTAGGTATATCCATCTGAGTGTAAATCAGGAACAGGTGGTACAGGAACAGGAAGCACAGGCACGTAAATCCACATCAGACAGCATCGGGAACATTATAGATATCTATTCGGAATTATTATTAAATATAATCCGAAAATAGGTACATCAGGAAGTATGCATAGTGTAACATATTCTGATAAGACTAAGTCTGGTTATAAAGGAACCCGGAACACACCAAGGGCAGCTAGTGTGTTACCAACACATAAACATCAGAATGTCTGACTGGACGTATTCCCTTTGGTACTAATTGCAGTAGCTTTGCAGTTATCGAGTCAGTCTCTTGAAACTGTCGTATGGTATCCATAGACCATTCCAATACGCTGGCAATCTGGGTTTCGAAAGGTTTTCGAATCCTAGCCAAAACTACTCTATGAGCCCCACAGTCAGTACAATCCGGATTGTCACATTTCCGAATTGGTATCCGAGACAAGGCATCTGCTTTGATATGCTTTACTCGAGGTCTATGCTGAATCTGGCGATGTTCCAGCCCGTATTGAGACAGATGGGCTAGCCATCGGCCTAGCATACCTTCAGCATCTCGAAAGTTCAATAACCATCTTAAAGAGGAATGATCCATGGGGCTGTGTACAAATGACGTCATGCATTTTTGGACCATTTTTGACCCCCCCTCCCCCCTTGTCATGTTTCGTCATACTTGACCCCCCCTCAGCATGACGTCATGCAGAGAGATACCCCCCCCCCCCAAAGTGCATGCAATCTTACAAAGCAATCGAGTCACCTCAGCAATTTACTGTAGAATCTGCGAATAAGGTGAGTCTGATAGAGTTCCATTCAGACAAAGATGTGGAGAGTAAGTTTGGGGGAGGTCCCCTTTACATCTCCCCAAGCATCCCCTCAGTGAAAATAGCAACAGGGTGGTGGAGAGCTCCAGGGGAGTGTTCGTTATTTATCAACAGTGGGATTCCGGGATGGGGTGGATTGGGGGAGGAGCAAAATAATTTTGACACCTCAAGGAGGGGGGGGGGGGGGAATATCACACCTTTTCAAAAAGAAGCCTGTGGATTACTATGTATGCTGCCCTGAGGCAACAGCAGCAGTTCAGGGGTATTTTAGGTGCATCATTTTAGATCCTGAGGGCAGCAGTGGCCCTTTTCAAAAAGGGTTAAATTGGTATAGGTAGGATAGATTACTAGTGCCCCCTTATAGTGGCCTGACATCACCTTGATTTTACACTGACATTGATGGCAGTGACACTCATTGAGTGAGATGTCTGAGGAATGCATGCATGTAGGGCCTATAGGTAAAACATTTATGTCAGATGAATGCATTAAACTTCCCTACCTTTACAAAAGTTTTTGCGGGCTTCCCTAGCCCACTTAAAAGGGTCTATTTCTCCTCTTTCCTATCCTCTTGGATGTGTGTGGTGCATAATGTGTGGGCACTGACACATTCCTCTATGAAATTGTGTAATGTAGTTCTCGCCATGAATATGACCTTAGCTGTCGAAATGGCGTTAAACATCTATTACTCACTCACTCACAAAAGTTTTTGTTCTTGCCAAAACTAAAGCATATTGTGATTTCTTGACTTGATGACATGATGTCATGCAGCCCATGACCCCCCCTCCCCCCCTTATCATGCTTGGTCATGGCAGGTGGGACCCCCCCTCCCCCCCTCCTGCATGACGTCATTTGTACACAGCCCCCATACGTAAAGTAAAGTCGGTTCCCCACAAGAAATGTTTGAACTTCTTAGTATATACTACTACTGCTAACAGCTCTCGCTTAGTTGTGCAAAATTTGCGTTGAGTTCTGCTCAGTGTATTGCTAGCAAAGGCTATTGGTACTTCTACTCCATTCTGGACCTGTGATAGAGCAGCACCAATGCTATCATAACTAGCATCCGTATCCAGTATGAAATGATCTGTTTCATTGGGATATTGTAGTACGGGAGTACTCGTGAACAGATCCTTTAGCTTTTGAAAAGCAGAATCTTGTTCATTGGTCCAAGGAAATCTATCCTTGCGGCTTCCTGGAGTCCAGTTAGCTATAACTTGTAAAGGATAACTGACTCTAGAATAATTAGGAATGAATTCCCGATAATAGGAACAGAATCCTAGAAATGACCTTACTTCTTTAGGTGTTTTGGGTCTACTCCAATTTGTAACTGATTCTAATTTCTCCGAGCAGCTTTTATCCCATCGTCTGAAATGATGCGGCCTAAATAATTTAGAGACTTTTTGAACATATGGCATTTCTTAGGTTTCAGTTTGAGACCATTAGAAATATTCCGTTCTAACACCAACTTAAGGTTGTTAGTGCATTCCTCGAATGTTTTTTTTCTCCAAATACTATTACATCATCAAGGTATACAAGACATCCTTTCCACAACAGGTCACTCAAAAGAGTTTCCATCATTGCTTCAAATGTTGCGGGTGCGTTACATAAGCCAAAAGGCATTACATTATATTGGAACAACCCAATATGACTTGAGAGCGCAGTTTTCTCCATATCTGCAGGGTTCATACCTACCTGCCAGTAACCCGCTTGTATATCTAGGGTACAAAACCAACTATTACCTCCTAGTGAGTCTATCGTCTCATCTATTCGAGGCGATCGATATGAATTCTTTTTCGTTACCCTATTTAACTTTCTGTAATCTATACAGAATCGGATGGTGCCATCTTTCTTTATTACCATACATACGGGACTACTCAATGTACTGTTAGACGGGAATATCATGTCCTGTTCCACCATCTTATTGATTTCTTCTTCAGCCACATGTTTCTTGGCCAAAGGTAACCGTCAATAGGTAAACCTTAACTGGTTCTGCATCTCCAGTATCTATACTATGCACTACCCTAGTCATCTTACCTAGTGATTCACCAGGTTTGGCAAAGGCGGTTCTATATTGCTGGAGCAATCCAAATAATTCTTTCTAGTGTTCCAGACCCTCTAACGTAGTATCTTCATATAACTTTATTAGGTCATCTGAGATATCTTCTGTGTTCATTACTTTAGGCAGTTTCAAATTACTATTCATAACTGTTTCCCAAAGCGTAACACTCCCAAAGACATGTCCTTTCTTCAAGTAGATAGGCGTAGTTCCCATATTGGAAACCGGTACTACTGCCTAAGATGCATTTGCTACCATAGTGTCCACGGAAGTTAATCCGATGCTCGACAGGGTAACTACATCCGGTTCTATTACTGCGGCCTTGTTCCGCATAGCCGGATTGCTCCTTAAGAGCACGTCACAGGCTACCCCTGTGGGGATTCGGACAGTGTGTGCCACACTTGCCAAACCACTTACTTGCCTCAGGATACGGGTATTTCACACTCAACTCTTCTGATTGTGGTTCCAATACCACACCATACAGGGAGGTGAAATCCAACCCAAGTATCCCCTCATCTGATATATCTGCAACGGTGGCACTCATGACGTAATCATGCATGCCATCCAATTGCAACTTTACACAAGTTCTACCATACATTTGCATTCTACTGCCATCGGCCGTCTGAGCATTTCCTCCCAATAAGAGAGTATCGTGCTCATCCGGAATAAAATCGTAGAATTTCTTGGAGACACAGGAGTGGCTAGCACCCGTATTAACGAGGAACTCAGCGGGTCTTCCGTTAACAGTAAGGCAAACATACCAACGCCTTCCATTTAAAAGGGAGGGCGTGTCTGTGACGATAGGAATGTCATTGTTCACACCAGGGGTCAATCCACATCCTTTTAGGAATTCCAGACAAGGATGACCTGGGGGTTTCCCCTGTGCTCCCTGGGCACCTGGTATATCGGGTTCCCTAACCTTCCGGCTTCTTGTGTTCCGGTGTTAGGCGAATCTGCTACTATATGCAAACTTTCATCACGGATGGTGATATCATGGCAAGAATTGTCATAGGGATCCCCTTGCATGCCCGTGGTGGGACCCCCTCTTAGTTTTCCTCAGCATTTACACCAGAGAAACTTCCCTGCCCCCTGGGAACAGGTTTTTCGGCCGTACATTCGGCAGCATAGAGTCCTAAGGTCTGACACCTAAAACATCTTCTCTGGGATTTATCCACTCGGGGCCTCCTCAGAGCATCCATTAATCATGCAACTAACGTCTCTACCAAATCTGTAGGGGCAGCTGAAGCCGCCACAGTGGGTGTGGTAGGAACGACATTATGACTTACCGGGGGTGGGCTGGCTACTGTTTTACTCAGACTTGGTCCCCCCTTGCCTTTCGGACCTAATTTATGGTACCGCTTCTGGCAGTGGTATTGTCCGGCTACATGCACCGAACCAATATATTCCCCATTGTCATCGGAAACATATTCCTCATCATGATTAACATCCTGAAGTTCCACAGGGGCCAACTGGAATGGTTCAGAAACCATTGCAGAGGTCTTTCCGTATTGTAGTGGGACTGCCCGCAACAGAATCGGAGCCAGACCCACCAACCTTTTCTTCATATCATAACCATCTATGGCTATGATGAGGTCGCTAAAGGATGTCTCATGCTTCCATGAATCCCAGACTACTTGTTTGTGGTCCAGATCTCGCAATCCACCGTAGAATTGTGTAAACCATTCTTGCAGATAGCAATCATCGTCATGGGGCCAGTTCAGGCGAGCTTTTGACAGTAAATCCTGTAGTTATAATCCAAAGACCTTATGAGACTCCATGGGTTTCTGGGTCCTCTTTTTAAAGCTAACCCATGAATCTTCTCTTACGATAGAGCCAAATAGATATGCGGCACATTCAACCAATTGGTCATAGGTACCGGATATTCCATACGCAGCTCTCCACTGATTAAGAGCTACCTTTATTTAACCAACAAATTAGTTAAGGTAAAGCTTCTTCTTTCGTCCAGCCACTACAGTTGACTTCATCAACAAATGCCTGATACCTATCCTTCCATGGATCATTCGAATCATAAGGAGGAGGTATGCATGCCTGCATACTGGCATACTGGCATAGAGGGTTATTACACCCTCATAGCCTGTCAGCTTATCGCATGCTCCAGTCCATGACTTCCATGCCGTCTGCACCCTTCCGGTAGTAGTCAATGCCCAGATTTTGGATACATTGGCTCTTATCAAAGATGCTTTGCATCCCTGCTGGCATGGATGTCCTGCGATTAGGTTTTCTGCCACCTCCGCCAGATTTGGATCCTCCTGCTCCGTGCCCACCGGGGGTGCCTCCAGAATTTCCCCCTGGAGGTCCATTACCAGCAGGTCCTGTATGACCCCCAGAAGAGTCCCCAGCAGCACCAGTTTCCTGCTGATCCTGTTGGCATGTACCTTGGATTGGAACCACTCTGTCTCCATCCCTGGGTATTATTACTCCCCGAATAGGAGAATCCCATTCCCCCAGAGTAATAATTATTCTGGCCATATCTACCCGGTGCTTGTCCGTGAAATATAGGTATCCTGTGCTACATTCCCTCTCAATCTGAAGGGTGCCTGTGCTCCAGGTGCCTGGGATATAGCTATAGGCTGCATACCTAGCGTTGATTGCATCGGTACCGAACTAGGACCTAACCCTGTTACTGGTATGCTACTTGGGCCGAGGTTAGGCTGATGCATCCTTGGTCCGGCTGGAGTGCTATGCCCGGGTTGAGCAAAATAAGATGGGGGGGGCGTAAGCATGTCTCTTATTGGTCCCGGTACTTGAGGTATGGGCAGCGGTGCTACACTAGGTGTATACACTATTGCTCGCTTATTGGTCTGAGTTGGATTAATTTTATGACTCAGATCAGGTACAGGAGGTGCTTGTCCTACTAGTGGATCCTGTCTCAGATTCACGGGTATATAGGAACACTACTTATGGGAGTATGGACTGATATGACAGTTATAGTAGAACTGTCTGATCCTACCACTCCCCCAGAAATGGTGACATCCGGTTTTGTATAAACCCCGGAGTTCACGTTTTTATCCGCACCTTCATTAACAAACTGATTGTTAATGAAGGTGCGGAAGGTGTTACACTTTGTGATTGATCTTTATTCTTTACCATTTCAGAAACCACATCCGGATCTATATTACCTATAGACTTTTGTGCAGCTTCCACATATTTATCTAGAGTTATAGCAGTATTTTGCAAATTCTGTAACTCTTTAGTAAGATTGTCTCTGTCCTCTTCTAGTTGTTTATTATACGCTATAATACCCATCCGAATCATCTCATTATCCTGAGCTTGCTTGCTACATTGGAGTTTCAAGTTATCTAATTCACTTCGATAGTGACATACCTCGGCTTCGTAATTGACTTAATCACTAATTGACTTAATCACTACAAAGCTGATCATTCGTATCAATATAAGTTTGAATACGATCATGTCGATTATCATACTCCTTACTAAATGATTTTCTCATTTCCTGGAGTCTCATCTCTTCATCTTGTAGTTCTTTCATATATTCTTTCTTCCTGGTTTCGAATTCGGCTCGCCTACCAACAAGATCCTCCTCAAGCTGTTCTTTTTTCAATAACTACTTCATCTTTCGCATTTACTAGGACATTCAGAGTCTCATTGAAAGTCATGTAAGTTTCATTTAGCAAGAAGACATCTGGTTGTCTGAATTCCTCACCTTCAGGTATTGCGTAGGTTAAATCACAATCAATGGCGCTGTAATCCCAAATAGGCAAACCTGCTCTTGGCACACTATATGGCAGTTTTCCAAATGTTACGATGTTACGATCTAGTACTTACATCCTGGGGGTTCGAATGGGTTTGGACAGATAATGTCCTATTTCCATTATCTTGGACAATCGTTTGTCCATCAGGCTTAGTTTCCATAAGGTCATCTAACCCATGAACTAGCCATTCGGACGTTATAACGTCCGGGCTATACACCAGAATTTAACTGGTCATGGCACCAATGTAATGGTTTGTTTTACCAGTTTGGTGGTTCGAGTCTTACGATCAAGAAGAAGGCAAGACAGTAATTAGAGTGTATGCCAATGGTTGTATTCAAGCACAACGGCTACCTGGAAGGTATGGGTGGGGCAGCTAATCTTCTACTTAAATGGATATGTTAAGCACGAAGGCCTGGAGGGCCTCTGACGTAGCGACTGAGCCCAGGGCTTTATATAGGAACCCCAGTGTTTGTCGCCAGATGTCCCGTGGGTCCGGATCAGTGCTGCCACCTATCCGAAACCCTAGGAACATCCAGCGCCAGGACTCACCCGCCACGCCAGACGACACCTTATTACGATACTTCTTACCAGCATACCTCTACACATGTTTGTGTGTCTTCATGTTTGTCAAACCTGAGGAGTAGTGGGTTCTTTTTGGGATGATTGGACTTCAGTTTTGTGGAGTATTTGATCCTGATGGTATCATCTGATAGTCTGAGGTCAGTTCTTAGCAGGGCATAGGCACTCTGTATCCTCTGACCTGTTGCTAGCATGAAGAGTAGTAGGGTTCTCCTAGTTAGCTTATACAAATCTAGCTCCTCTATGCCACCCCAATGTGCCAGTTTGTGTATTACTGGTGCTGGGTCCCAAATGTATTCATAAGGTTCCTGTGGCAGGTTTAGGGCTTTTGCCCCTTTTACTAGTTTTTGGGTCAGTGCGTGTTCTCCTAACTGTCTGCCTTCTATGTAGATGAAGCATGACATTAGGGACCTGGTGGTGGCTACTGATAAGTGACCCACCCCACTGTTGGTGATCTCTGTTAGGAAGTCTACACATTGGTGTATGGTGGGGTGGGTGATGCTAACGTTGTTTTTGCTGGTGTGTTTTAGCCACTTCCTTGCTGCTGTAGGGGTCGTGTTACTTAGCTGGCTATGGTAGATTTTGACCATGAGGAGCTCCCAGGATGCCTTGGATATTCCTATGTGATCACACCAGATGATTTCTAAGGGGTGCTTGTCATTCATAAGGGCAGGCATAGGAGCCTCATCCTGTTGGCCATGGGGAAGATTTTCTTCTGATCCCCTGGCCACTGCAGCATTGATGTGTTGACCCTTATGGTCCATCTGTCCTTGAAGGTGGGCAGTCTCCTAAGGTTGGGGTACCAGGGTTGTGTCTTCCACTCTGGTACGAGTAACAGCCCTCTGGGTCTGTCCTCCTTCAGTTTCCTTACTGTCCTGCCAATGATACCAAAGGGTGGAAATATGAGTACAAACAAGCCTGACCAGGTTATGGAGAATGCATCGGTTGCATATGCATTGGGGTAGTGGTGTAGGCATACAAAGTGTTTGCATATTGCATTGGAAGGTGAGGCAAATATGTCAGGTTTTGGGAACTTTTTGAATATTTTCTGTTGGCTTTCAGGGCCATGGAGAAGGTTCTTGAGGCCCTGTCTGCCTCAACATTGTCTTCTGATGGAATGTATGTGGTTTTGAATGTTATCTTCATTTCCCAGACTAATCTGAATACACTTTCAGTGGCTTTGTTGCACGGAATGGATTGGCTAGAACCCTATTTGTTGAGGCAGCTGATGGCTGTGGTGTTGTCTATGAACATATCTATTTTTGAAGTGTAGGAGTGCCCTGTGGACTGCTAGGATTTCTTTTATGTTTATGTGAAGGGGTTCTATCTCTCCACACCATTCTTCCCCATATTCAGAGTGGGTTTCAGGTATGTATGTACCCCACCCTGTGTCTGAGGAGTCTGTGTATAGGGTTATCTGTGGGCACAAAAACCTGCATGTTGCAGATAGTGTAGGTTTTCTCTCAGGGTTGGTTTTATGAACCCTCTAAGGGGAATGAATTTGTCATAATTACCCTGTGTCGTTATTAAAGCCAGTTTTTTTGCAATGATGAGCTTTTTGGTTAGTACCTTTGCTGTCATTTCTAGGTTCTGTGGCTGCTAGGGCTCCTAGAACCTGCGAGAATTTCCTTATGTACATATTTGTACCTAAGGATATCCTCCACCTTTTGTGAGATATCGGCCTGTTTTTTGTCTGGTATCGTAAGTGTTAGAGTGGGTGAGTGCAGTGTGAAGCCCAGGTTCTCAATGGTTTGCGTTGGCTCTAGTACTGATTTGTCAAAGTTGATAGTGAAGCCTGCATTTTGCAGCACCCTGAGTGTATTGTGGCTGTGACTTCCACTTTTGTTTTTGCATAAATTAATGTGTCATCTATGTAAAAGACAAGGTTTATCCTGTGCTTTGTTCTCAGTTGTGCTATGAGTGCCTTCATGATTTTTGTAAAGATTCTGGGCCCTGGGGAGTAACCATTGGGGAGGCAGGTGAACCTATATCTATTACCATGATGTATTAGTTCCTGTATGTTCCGTTAGATTTTTCTTTTAGGAACATGTGTGAGACGAAGCCTCTAGGTGATGGGAAGGCAGGTTCTATTATGCCTTGTGATAGCAGTTTCTCAAGTTTTTCACTCATGATTCTGTCTTTCACTGGGTCCGAGCACCTAGAGTCAGGTTGTCTCAGCTGGGTGGGCAGAGAGCATAGGCTTATGGGTAGGCCCTTTACCATGTCCAGTACCCATCCGTCTGATGTGTATTGTAACCATGTGTCTGCTTCTCTGCCCAGACCTCCTGCCTGGAATGTGGGACTTGTATGTGTGTAGGAGGTAGGTGAACCTACTTTTGTTTTTAGCGCCTGTTGTTGGTGCTGCTTCCGTTGCGCTAGCGTTTGTCTTGCTTGTTTTTGTGTTGTTTGCTGTTGTTGTATTGGCCTCCGTTGGTGTGTTGTTTCCTCTTGTCGTCGTACTTCCCTTGGTGGTTGTTGTTTCTACGTGGTTGTTTTGGTGTACCTGTTGTTATTGTTTCTGCGTGGTTGTTTTGGTGGTACCTGTTGTTGTTGGTGCCCTCGCTGTTGACCCCGGCCCTGGGCTGGGCCCTTAGTGGAGTTTCCCTGATTTCTGGGCTTCCTTTTGTCTTTGGGTGTGTTAAAGACTTCCTTAAAGGTGTCATGTAGCTTACTGCGTGTGTTGACTTCCTCCTTTAGGTTGTCACCCAATAGGTATTGGAAGCCTTGGTTGTTGTCTTTGGCCAGGTGTGAGGTGGGGCCCGCAACAGTGTTCTTGAGTGATCTTATGTTAAGTCTCCAGGAGGTTTTGGCGATCAGCGTTAGAGAGTCAGATATTTTTGGGGTCTGTGTTTTTGCATCCAGACTGTTGAGTGCTGATATCAGCGGTCTGGCTGCAAATTGGAGGGCCCATTGCATAGACTTATAGGGTGCATCCCTGTTCACAGTCTGCTGCTTGTATTTGGGGTCCTTAGCTTCTAGCTCGTCGAGGATCTCTTGGTTTATTCTGGTCTTGTGGAGGCTGTCCAGGTTGTCTGGTCTAAGGTATTTCTCATACAGCGTTGCTGTGTCCGTCTTCCCCAGGGGCGCCTTGTATATGTCGCTGATCAGCGTTTTTACATTGGCCCTTACAGGGCCCGTAGTCTTGTCCATGGGCTCTTCTTTACGGATTTTTACTGCTGTTAGTGGTGAATCCAGCACTTCCCCTTCCTCCAGCTCCCCTGTGTCCATGTCCATTGTGGGCTGAGTGGGCGGGGCTGGTCTGTTGGCTGGGGCGTCAGATTTAGCTCTGTGTGCTGCTAGGTGGCGGTTGAGTGCCTCCAGGTGGCGTGGCACAGGCCCTCTGGAGGGTCATCTGGTGCTGGGGAGTCGGGTGTGTACCTGGTGTACCCCGCAATAGTGTGGTGGGGTTGGTGCTGTGTGAGGTGTAGGTGTCTAGGCCTCTTCCATTATACTCCAGTGTTTTCTACTGCAACTCCCACCTCTGTTTCGGCTGGTCTTTTTGTGTAATATCTTGAGTCAGGTCGCACTTCCTGTGGCCACCTCACCAGTGGTGCACGTTGGAAGTCTATGGGGTTCTGCAGTGGTTGCAGTAGGGGCATCTCCCTCCCATATTCCCTGAGGATTTGTATATGATCCTCCGCCTGACCTGGCCTGCCAGCGTTGGGTTGCTCAGTTTCTGGTTCTATCCCATCCTCAGATATTGAGTCAAATTGTTACGTTGGGGTGTTACCCTGAGCGTCAGCGTTAGTGCTGTTGTCAGATGTAAAGCTGGATTAGAACTTACATGCCCTGTTAACAGCTATAATGTCCTCCAGGATGTTCTCACTGGGCTCTGTAGCTTGGGTATGATCCCCTGGGGGTTACCCTGTCCGCCAGGAATGGTGGAGTCTGAGCTCGGAGTGGTAGCTTGGTGCTCCACTTTTGAGAAGTCATGCTGAGTGTCTAGTGCTCAGCTTTTTATATCTTCTCCACCCCATCCAATGTTTTAATTGGGTTCCTCCTCCTCCAATCCAGGCCTTCCTAGCCCACTTCAAAGGGTCTATTTCTCCTCTTTCCTATCCCCTCAGGATGTGTGTGGTGCACATATGCGCGGGCACTGACACATTCCTCTGTGAAATTAGTAATGTAGTTCTCGCCATGAATATGACCTCAGCTGTCGAAATGGTGTTAAACATCTATTACTCACTCACTCTCACTCATCCTCCAATCAAATAAGTTTTTACAGATCTGATCTGATCAGGAGGGGGAGGGGTGGGGCCTCAGGGCGGTGTGATGGGCAGTTTTATGGCCCTTCGCCTGGTTTCTCTGATCCTGAGATCAGAGAGAGGAGCTCGCCGTTGGTTGCACTTGGTGCACACACAGAATGTGTGGGGGCATTTTTATGGCCTTCAGGTGCTTTGAAGCCAGTCCTCTTGATTGTAGGGTTGTATAGGGCTAATCCCTATACAGGGTTCCCACAAAATCCCCAAATTCCATGACATTTCCATGACAAAAATCAAAATTTTCCATGACATTTTAAAGAGATTTTGGACATTATCAGGGTTGACCTCTTGGCAAAATTCCTGAAATCGCGGTGGTAAAAAGGGTCCCCTCAAATGTATTTGTCAATAAATATTTGGTTTTCCCATTTTCCATGACTAAAAATGAAATTTTCAGAAATTCCATGATATTCCATGACTTTCCCTGACAACTTTTTATTCCATGACTTTCCATGACATGTGGGAACCCTGCTATAGTCCCCCCGACCCTGGGGCCTGGCCCCTACCGGCCTAAGGCCGTGTAGGTTCCGTTGAGACTGCCTTGTATGGCTGGCCTCCTACAAGCTTTGTGCCGTGGAGGGGGAAGGAGCTTAGCTCCTACCTCCATGGCGGTCGCTGTAAGAATGACGAGTGTTGCCTCTGCTAAATAATGAACAATGAGACCATCACCCTGCTTAAAAAGGGCGGGAAACCTGACACCCAAAGCTGACACCCCCATAGGAATACATTGAGTGCACAAAGGGTCTTACACCCATTTTGAGATGACCTACTTTTTTGAAACCTTAATATCAGAAAGATAAGAACCAGATAACAGGTGAAAATTGAACCTCTATGATCCTGAATATGTACACTATTTCATGACAGGTTTCATTTTCTCTCATATTAAGCATTTTCATGTTATTTAAAGTTGAAGTGAACAGTCCCATCTCTGAAACAGGCAATTTAGTTCTTAAAGTGTCACTCTGCCCCCACCTGTCTCTAAAAACCTGGAAAAGTAAAATTTCCTAGTTAACAACCTGCAAGCAAGGTCCTGCTATATACCATACCTACCCCTGGCTTAAATGCCACTCTGTGAAATAATAACACGGATACGTCTTAGCTGTGCTAGCCCCCTTTTAATGGGCTCGTGGCTACCGAATTGATCACAGTGGCCAGGGCATGGCCATGCAAATTTAGTCTGTAAGACCTAGCATATAAGCATTGAAGGAATGCTATATTGTGCACATGCAGCTTGATTTAGGAAAGTTAGTTCTAATGTAATGTTCTATAAGGCGAAGTTTGTATAAAGCCAGTTTTTGAAAGAAATACATGTTTATATATGATAAATGTACATGGGCATGGCATTATCATTTGTCCTCAATATTCATAAGTATGGTGATATTTCAGTTTCAGTTAAAATTACTGGCAGTTATATCGGTGTCATTGCATCAGTCTATCAGGCTCTATTTTCTAAGTAACAAGACACTGTCTTGTTAGTAGTTCCTAACCTGATCAGTACCCCAATTTGCAAATTGGAAAAGGGGGGAATGTGCAATGGCATGGGGTCTTGTATCAAAACTATGATTATACTTGTCAAAAAACAAGAAAGTACAGAATCTGACAGAAAAGCATTCAGCAAAGAGTAAAAAGCAATTGCATATAGGACCAGCCTTTGTGGACAAGAATTACTGAGCTGTGGCAAGACCAGAACAACTTTGAGGAAACTTTATAAATCTCGGCTGTTCCTATAGAAAATTATCATGTCTATGGAGGGTATCTACTCAGTATCATGAGGCCAATAAAGTCATATTAAGAAAATTCAATGACGTGCATTGGCACAAAGGGCTCAGGGTGACTTTTCCCGCGTTTTTTGAAAGGCGTCCAAACCGTCTCACTTTTAGACGCTGTTTTTGAAACAAATAGAAACAAAGAGAGAAAAGTCCAGCCCGGAGGACTGGATTGGCGAAAAAGTTAAAGTCAGCACTCTTTTTATTTATAAATAATCACTATAAAAAACAAACTTTATTTTTAAATGTGATATTTGCATACATAGGTAGACAAATATGTAAACTATCAAGCATAGCAGTTTTATTCTTTTGTAACTATTATTTCTTACAGAAAATTTAAAATGCAAAATGTAACATGAATGACTTTTATCATACACCACCTACCCGGTGGTATAGACTTAGGGTGGTCCCTGAGCCAATTAAACCACACGGAAAGGCACTACTCTAGTTGCCAAAACCAGATCCCCAAATCCTAAATTTACAAACAATCTGTCATGTCTCAACTAATATAATACTAAGGCTACATAAAATTGATAGTCAGCTTTGCGGACACCGCCCACATCCCTTAAAAAGGGCCGCATATACCCTTCTTATCACCACTCTACACAAAAATAGCCCAAACATTTCGCATCCATTGAAAAATTTATAAAAATAATGTAATGGTTCGTATCGACTTATATGTTGGGTGGCTCGTTGGCTCGCTTATCACTAAAGATACCAACACAACACGAGTAGTTCGGGTTGGGCGAAGCCCCGGATACCCCTACCTCTCGGGTAGGACTTTATTCACTATTCAGCAGTTAACAGTTGGACGTCTTGACTGGACTGTGTCCAGTCCCCTTCTGCGGCTCGTCCGGCTTCTTAGTAGAAGCTGGACGCGAGGCATGGTGCTGACCCCTCTTGTACCAGTCGGGTATCGCAAAGCGACACCTAGTTGGCATAGAAGGAACGAGCACCACACGAACACGTCTCTCGGATGAACCGCACTAATATATATACAACGATGCCAGCCCCTACACCACCCCCACTAGACTTTACCTAGGGTTGGGTGTATTTAATAAATACCTATTGTTAACATTATACAATAATAAGTTATATATACATAGGTAAGTCTATACACAAGTGTTTGTATAGATTATACAACATTAAAGGGGCATTATAAATAATATGTACATGATAAGGCATCGTCACATATAACCCGAAGTAACTAGTAACAACAATTAGGAAGTGGTGCCTTATGCACCATCGACCTAAGGTGGTAAATGGTAACGATGTTACAGTGTTATTTACAGTTAAAAGACGTATTAAAAGTATGAATATGTGGTAATATGGTATTAACAATGTTTTACAGTAGTAAATAACCGACCCGAGGTGGGGTGAATAACCCGAAAAAGGAATTTTAGTTAGAGTTTGTTTACAAAAATATAATATAATATAAAAATAGCTTTACATTTTAATACTGATAATAATACATGTCCTACCAGGGTAGTAGGATCGCCCTTACAAAATACCGAACTTCCGGCGAATCTGGAATAACTGGTGTCTGCAGCTCCACCCGGCGACATACGTGTGGTGGCAAGCCACCTTGCTGTTATGATGTGCCATGATGAAGATGGGAAGATGGAGCCCCCGGTTTGGCGTGGTAATCCGTTTTGTGTTTCGGGTAGCGTCCACCTTCGCTGCAGGTTTAGTTCCAGATCGGCGAGTCCAGTATAAGGATAAGTACCTCTGGCATAGTAAATGCCTTTACCCTCGGGTACCACAGACTCCTTCAGATGGACACTTAAAGATCCTCCGGATCAGTGTCCATCTTCTCAGCCGACTCCGCTGGGGCAGCTGGAGCCGAGCTGCTGCAACTGCTCACAGAGAGCAGCGTTGGAGCTTCGCTGAGTGACTCGCTTCCCAAGCTCAGCGCGCCCATCCCCGCGGACGGACTGTCAACTGCCTCGGGTACGGGTGGAGCAGCCGGAGCGAGGGACAGGGACGACGCAGAGCCGTCCCACACGTCCAGGTGCTTCCCGAACGCGAGGAAGAACTTGAGGTCGGCCTCCTTGTACTTATGGATGTACCCGGCGTTCTCAGCACAATGGAACTCCTTAAGCTTTTCAGCTTCCAATTGCTGGCGCCCGCAGGATTGGATTGCCTCCTCGACATTCTTCCTCTCCTGATCCCGGATCTTCTCTTCCTCCCTCTTCTGGACCTCATAGACCAGGTTGAAGGTGGCTTCAGTCATTGTGCGCCAGTAGTCGACTGACTTCTGGCGATGCAATGCCTGCCATTCCGCCATGAGGTCGTTCTGGATCGCCGCCGTTTGAACGTCGCGGTGATCGACAAACGTGTTCGGATCCTGAAGACCTGACAGCGTACCTGCTATGAGTTCCATGACTGGTACTCGAGGGGCCATCGGTGGAACTATAACTGGTGGGGGCGCGGCGGCCTCCACAGTGACAGACGAAGCGCCCGCTGGAGGGACCGAGGGACCCTCAACTGTCGCACCTCCTCGGCCTCGGCCGCCGCCCGGGGGAGCTCGGTGGACTCCATGCCACCACGGCCCCTACCCCGGGGTTTAGACCGGCCCAAGGGGGTTAGGACCTGAGATTCGGGTCCCGCTGGTCCCATTGAAGGGAACTTCGCCGCGTACTCACTATACGTGGGGCGCTTGCCGGATGATCCCTCACCGGCCCACCAAGATCTGTATCCGGATGGGGCACCAAAGTATGTGCTCCAGTCATCCGGACTGCCAGTGGCTTCACTCGGGGGTTGCTCTTCGGGTGCAGTGGGTGGTGGCTGGAGTGGCCGCCTGGCTAACCACCCTACGGGTCTGGTTGCCAGGCATATCCAGAGCCGAGACTTGTTGTCCCGACAGGCGACGATCAGCTGGGTTGGCTGGTCTAGGCTGATCCTTATTACCCGAAGGGCTTACGGATCGGTCTGCGCGGGTCCTTTTGGAAGCACCGGTAGCTGTGGCTGTGCCTCCATTAGGACCCTTCGAGCGGGCCTTGACCTTTTCCCGCTTGTCATCCCCCCTCCACTTCTTCACCTTCAGGTGTACCTCGCTGGGCATCCCGAACTTGGTTGATGAGAAGTTTATCTGGAAGAAGGCCAAGAGGTTGCCACTCCTCCATGAACAGAATCCGGTCTCGAATGCCTGTTCCTTAACATCTTTAACGCTCAACGAGGCCCAGTTAGCCAGGAGCTCGTTGAAGCATTTTACGGCCCGTTTTCTTGTTTTCTCCAGGCCGGTGCCATGGGCCTTCTGCAGATGCAGAGCCATGTCCCGACGCCGGTTGGTGGAAAACGAGCCGTCACACAGTTTGCTCGGACGGTCTCCGAGCACACACTGAAGAAGTGGCTTGTAGTGCATGTGATGCTCCACTATATGTCGAGCGAAGCGAGGCTTCGTCTCAAACATCTTCTCTCCAGCTGGCAGGACTCGAATGGGCACTTCCGGTTGGTCCCCATTGAGTCATAGCCCACTGGACTTTCGTCCGGGCCTCGTAATTGTAAATCGACCCCAGTTTGGATTTGAGCTGGTCAATCCAAATGAGGTAGAATTTACCCACTGGCGTATCCGAGGGGCCGGACTTCATCCACTCCCCGTCATCGCTATCACCATCATTATTGACGGCGCCCAGGCACATGTAGTGGACTGTGTCGTAAGCAGTCTGCGAAGCAGCGGGGAGTCCGTTCCTTGAACCCCTCGGCTGCATTCTTCCACATCCACTTCTGATTGTCGTCTTTGGGGACGTCCGTCGTCACAGACTCCAAATCAGATTTGGCTGACTCGGGCAGCTCTGGGTCGCTTGCGCTTCCCTCACTGTCCGTGTAGATGCCCTCCCCTTTCCGGCTAGCTCGGCTGGTGGTAGTAGTACCAGTCGAGGCCTTGGTAGAGGATTTGGCGCTTGTCCCGCTGGTGCTAGCAGAGGACGCTGCAGTAACCGAGGTGGCTACTGTGGTTGCTGGGGTCTTGGAGGCGGGCGTCTTCGGGCCGCCCTTACCCCTCGGGTTGGTGGGGGGCGTGGGCTCTGCCGGAGACGCTTTCCGACTGACGTGGATCCTTGTCCTTTGAACGAGGGCTCCTCCTACCACTGACCGGGGAGTCAGAGTCGGAGGCGGCCTTTGCCTTACTTTGGGCCTGCTGTTTCCGGTGGGCCCGACGAGCAGCGGTAAGCTCCTTCTGCTGTTTAGCCAGCTCAGCTCGCTTGGCTTCAACAGCAGCCTGTTGCCGTGAGATGTCCTCTTCCGAGATCTCACCAGCCGCCTCCGGTATGTTGGCGCCCGGCTCCTGCTCGGTCGTGGACCTCTCGATGACGATCCGGATGTCTTCTAGCTCCAGGTCACTCTCGGTGAGAGGACCCTTTGGTGCTGGCTTACGGCTCAATCGCTTGACCCGTTCGGTTTCCACCGACGACTGTGTGACGGTGGAGTCTGTATCCATGTCGGATTCAGACTCTCTTAGCTGCGCGGCCTTCCGGGTAATGCCTTCGGAAAGCAGCACAGCTCGGGCCAAGCTCTCGTTGACCGCCATCTTCTCCGCCAACCGTTGGTAGTTGCGGAGCCAAGAAACTGGCATACTGTCAGCCAACTCGTCGGTGCACGAGTCCATAACCAGAGTCTTGAAGTCATCTGGTATGGCATCGGGCACGCCGGGTGTCTCCGCAAGCGGACCGCATCCGAACATGGAGGGATGCATGGGGATGTAGGTCCCCCAGGAGGTGTACACGACACCATTGGCCGCATCTACGTGGGCCATGCGCTCAATGCGCGTTCTGAATCCCGGAGGATACAGCGGAATGTCCAGGACATCGAGACTGCCACCCGAAGCCGTCGCTGTAGACGTGGGCTCTGGGCGTGGTGGTGGTGGAGGTGGCATCCTCTCTCTGTCGGTGGCCTCGGCCATTGCAGAGAGTGTGCGGGCTGCCTCCTCGGCTTCGGATCCCCTCGCGGGGACGACCGTTGAGGAGTCCATAGACTCCACCACGTTAGGTTTGCTAGGCGCAGACTCAGGTGGATGGTAACCGAACTCCCTCTCCGCCTCTTCGCGTCCCTTCCAAGGCCGAAGTTTTCCGACATTTGTCTTCCATTTCCTACCAGTTAGGCAGTCCTCCATCATCACCGTGGACTCGGAGATGATGCGAATAATTTTAAATGGACCTTCCCAAGGTGTTACGAGCTTTAACCGTTCCAGCGGCTCGTAGTACCTTAGTACTTTGTCCCCAACATTAAAACGAATTCTTTTGGCATTGGTGTCGTAACCCACCTTTTGCCATCTCGCACTCTTCAGCAGTTCTTTCCTAACAGCCTCGTATGCCTGTTTGAATCTATCCCTTAACGACTCTACAAACAACACGGTGCAGGGCGCCTCCGTGTCTATCCCAACCACTCCATACACTAAGTCGGCGGGCATTGTGATGTCCTCGCCGAACACTAGCATGTTTGGAGTACAATTAGTAGATGAATGGACAGTGTTGTTGTAGGCATGTACTACAAACTCGCACTGTTCATCCCAGTCGTCCTGGTGGGTATTAACCAGGGGCTTTAGCACTTGTATCAGGGTTCTGTTGAACCGTTCTACCTGTCCATCTGACTGTGGTCGGTATGGGTTGGTTCGGGTCTTGCAAATGGCTAGGTAATGACACATTTCCTGCCACAGCTCTGACTCGAACTCTCTCCCTTGGTCACTGTGCATCATAAGGGGGACACCCAAATGAAGCACCCAGCCTTTTACAAACGCCTCAGCGCATGTGGCGGCTTTGTGATTAGGAAGAGGGAACACCCGAGTGTACTTGGTGTAATAGTCGGTTACGACCATCATGCAAGTATTGTCTCTGGGCGTCGTTTTGATCCCGCTGATGATGTCTATCGCTACTCGAGCGAACCTGACACCAAACAATTCCTGGGATAAGGGTTGCTTTCCCAGGCCGGGTCCCGGCTTGTTTTTACAACAATCCGGGCAAGTGGCGATCCACCGAAGTAGGTCGCCTCTCATTCCAGGCCAGTAGTAACGTCTTTGTAGACGCTCTATCGACCTCTTCTTACTGAAATGGCCACTAGTTTGGTGGCCATGGCAATAATACATGATATCCCTCCTCATCGGGGTAGGAATCACTATTTGTAACAACCTACCGTTGGTGGGAGTAGTCTTCCACCTGCACAGTATGCCGTCTCGGATCTCCAACTCGGTCCATTGATACTCGGTCTAGGGATACTAGCGGCCTCGCCGGTTTAATACCTGTCCGTAGGTATTCCATTATGCGCGCAGTGGTGGGGTCCGACTGTTGGAACTTCTTGATGGTCTCCGAGGACCAATCGAGATAGCTACATACAGCCTCCTCCCAGGGGATACGGGGGGTGGTATAATTAAATATCAACCGAGCTACCACAGCATTGTGGGCCCCGCAGTCTTCACAAGTGGCATTCTGGCACTTTCGGACGGGTAGCCTCGACAAGGCATCCGCATTGATATGTTTAGCACCGGGCCGGTGCTCTATTTGTTTGTGCTCTAATCTGAACTCGGATAGATGAGCTAACCATCGTCCAATCATCCCCTCGGCATCCTTAAAGTTAAGGAGCCACCTAAGAGACGAATGGTCGGTTCGTAAAGTAAAGTCACTTCCCCAAAGGAAATGCTTAAACTTCTTCGTATACAGCACTACCGCGAGGAGTTTCCGTTTAGTGGTACAATAATTACGCTGGGTCTTGCTTAGCGTGTTGCTAGCAAATGCTATTGGGACTTCGACTCCGTCCTGGACCTGAGAGAGAGCCGCCCCGATTGCATCATTCCTCGCGTCGGTGTCTAATATGAAATGTCCCTCGGGAGTGGGATATTTCAATACGGGTGTGTTTCTAAACAAATCTTTTATTTTATTCTCATGGCTGCCGGCCACCGAGTCGAAGAATCTTTTGGACACACAGGAGTGGCTGGCTCCAGTATCCACCAAGAATTCTCCTACCCGGCCTTCCACAGATATGGGTACATACCACCATCTCCCCCCTAAAGGAGAGGGGTTGCTGGTAAACTGGTCTCCCGAATCACCAAGATTCAATCCGAGTCCTCTTAAAAACTCCAGACACGGATGACTTGGGGGAAGGCGTGTCCCACACACTCGAATCAACTCCTTGATCCATCCTTCCTCTCCCCCAGTGCGGCCACTCGCCTCTATATGTTCACCACCGTACACATGAGCACTAGGGTCCCTGGCCCCAGCCGAGGTGCAGGGGTGCGCACCCACAGCCACCCGGCCTCCAGGTGAATTTGATTCAAAATCTTCTACCGGGTTACCCCCGTAAGCATTTTGGCATTCGTTCCCTCCCGGGGTTATACCCAATGCCGTGGATACAACCCCCATTAGTTTTCCACATCAGTGGAACTCGTAGCGTTCTCTTCGCCTTCACCGTTATCTTCGGCTTCATAGAAGGCAGCCATTACCGGCTTAGCAGCGGTACATTCAGATGAGTAGTGTCCCATGCGTTGGCACCTGAAACACTTGACCGTCCGGCGATCCACTCTGGGTCTTTGCCGGCTGGCTTGGAGGGCGTCTGTAATTTTCTTACACATATCCTCCATAAGTTTGGTCATGTCCGGAGACTGACCCTTCGCTTTATCAGCGTTGTCAGAAGACTTAATTGCCTTCCCACCAACTTTCGGGTCACTCCTGACCTCGGATGACGGTTTAGAATCCCTCGATTTACTAAACGCCTTCCTCGGAATATATTTCCTACCTGAAGTATTTTTCCTGAGCTGCATCGAACAAAAGGTGCCGTCCTCCTGCTCGATTTCAATTAGTTCAAAATCATCCGAGGTATTATCTACCTCAGACCGCTGAACTACCGATGCTAGGGGAGCCGAGCCCGTGGCATTCGGTATGTCCCCAGCTAACATGGTTCGCTTCTTCACGGCCATATCTATATCATTAAATATACCGTGCAATGTTATGCCTTCCTTCCAGGCATCTCTAGCAGCAATTTGCTCGTCTCGGTCTCTCAGACCCTTAACGAATTGTGTGATTAAATCGTCCATATACCAGTCCTGGTTTTCAGTACCGGGCCTGGCCTTGCTTAGCAGGGCATGGAGTTCCATACCATATGCTCTGAAAGCTTCATTAGGCTTTTGTGTGCGTTTCTTAAAGCGGACCATCGGATCCTCCTTGACCATGTTACATAGTAGTCCACTAGCAGATTCTACTAACTGCTCAAAACTTCCTACGAGACCATACCAGGTCCGCCATTGTTCTACTGCCATGCGACCCGGCCCGCCTTTCAAGCATCTTACCAGATGCGGCTTGGCCTCGTATGGGGTCCAACCATTACAATTCATCACATCGATGAAATCTTCAAACCATTCTTTCCATGGCCGAGTACCGTCGTATTCCTTAGGAATCACGGCTACCCTTCGGGCTGAATTATGGGCATACATCAATCTAGTGCATTGTTGTTTGCTCCACTTAATTGCCTTGGTTTCGTTCAAGGTTTGTTTGCTTCCCATTCCACCAAAGCTTGTATTGCCTGGTGGAGGCGGTGGTGGCGGTTGTCGAAACGTCCACTGTGTACCACTGTAGTTCGTATAGCCTCCCCCACCTTGGTTAGGGCCGGTACCCGAGGTACCATTGCTACCTGCGTTACCCGTAGCACCGTCTCCCCCTTGGGTACCATGGTGACCGCCATCAGACGGCTGGTTCGGTTGACTGCCATCGTTAGGTGGAGTTTGTTGGTTGCTGTCATTACCAGCTCCCAATCCGACATTTTCTGTCTGATCCACATGTATGTGGAATCCACTAGTTTCCGCACTATTGTCGGAGGCATCCCGAGGTACATAGTCCGGGTCTAAGTTGTGGACTATAGGGACCTCACTTATCCGGACTCTACTAGTTCTGCCATGCTTATCTTGGGTTCTGATATAAACTCCCCCCTGATCTACATTCCGCGTTGCATTGTCATTGACAAAAGGATTGTACTGCGGATGCTTAGGTGTCGAACAGGAAACTGGGTCTCCCTGTTTAACAAACGTCGAGTTTGGGTTTAAATCCTTACTCGCCGGAGGAGCATTCGTCTGCTCTTGCTCCTGTAAATAACTCTCCATAGCAGACTTATTTAATGTGAGGGTAGCTACATCCGTAGTGAAATTTCGCTGCTCCTCCCTTAGCTGTGCACTCTCCGATAAGATCTCGGATTGAATCTTCTCGTTATCTGCAACAGCTCGGTTACGCTCCTCCTGGGCGGCTACTGCCTCCCGCTTAAAAGTATCCTTTAATAGACGATACTTTTCACCTTTTTCCTTCTGAGACCGCTGATATTCATTGGTCTCTTTCCGGATCTCGGCCTGTTCCGAGATCAACTTGGCTTCCATCTCCGCTTTGCGGAGCTGAAGTTTCTTTAACTTCTCCTCCATGGCATGCAACTCGGATTGTAGTCTGTTTACATCCCGGGCCTTAGCAACCTCCTCGGCTCTAGCCTTTTCGATTGCTCTGAGTTTATTGGTTTCTTCGAGCTCCAGCTCAGCCAATCTTTTCTCCTTTTCCATCTCGTCTTTCTCCTTTCGCTCCAATCGATGGGCTACAGAAGATAGGCGATATTTGAGGTCTGATTCTTTTAGAATCGCCTCCTGTTCAACGGATCGGAGTTTACCGATCCGAGATTTTGTCTCCTCTTCTATCTTCGTTTGGGCTGCCATGAATTCTTCATGCTGCCTCTTAGCCTGTAGCTCTACCTGCTCCTTGGCTTTCAAATAGGCCGAAGTAGTTTTATACCCGGGGCCCATCCGACGTCCGTATATTGACTTGCGACTGCCTCCAGGGTTGAACATGGAGTCAGACAAGCCTTCGTCCAAAGATAGGCCTAGGTAATGCCTTTCCGAGCTCCTCGGTTTGGCATCCCGAGGCTTAGTCTTCGGGGTTGCTTTAGGAACCATTGGGTCCTTTACAGCTTTACTATCGTCGCTATCATGATCCGATGATGTCATTAGTGGGGCTACCCTGTTTGCCCCCTCTTGTATCGCTCCCGGGGGGGGGTCGCGGTATGCTGCATAGGGCTCTGTGCTATTGGGGTACCCAAGTTGCTAGCCGAGCCTGCTGGTATAATAGGACCCAGCTGGCGTCTGCTAGTTATAACTCGGGACCAATCGCTCAAGTCCAAAGTTGGGGGTCTTAATACCCCCCTAAACAGTCCTGTATCCGGTGCTACCATTTGAGGTGTACCCGGATACAACTTAACGATGCCATCTCCATCTCTGGTGGCACCGTCTGTTAGACCGGGTGTCGAGAAGACAGTCTGGACACCCTCTGGGTTAAACATTTGTTGTTGACCCGGTTTCCAGTCTAACAACAGATGCTGGGATGTGAAACCATCCTCTTCGAATCCCTCTAGCCCAGGGCTGGAGGGATCCGCATCGGGCTTCCCGAGGCTTTCAGCCAATGTGGCCGCGCTCCACCCCCGAACCAACTGGTCACGGCACCAGTGTAATGGTTCGTATCGACTTATATGTTGGGTGGCTCGTTGGCTCGCTTATCACTAAAGATACCAACACAACACGAGTAGTTCGGGTTGGGCAAAGCCCCGGATACCCCTACCTCTCGGGTAGGACTTTATTCACTATTCAGCAGTTAACAGTTGGACGTCTTGACTGGACTATGTCCAGTCCCCTTCTGCGGCTCGTCCGGCTTCTTAGTAGAAGCTGGACGCGAGGCATGGTGCTGCCCCCTCTTGTACCAGTCAGGTATCGCAAAGCGACACCTAGTTGGCATAGAAGGAACGAGCACCACACGAACACGTCTCTCGGATGAACCGCACTAATATATATACAACGATGCCGGCCCCTACAATAATTTCTCAAAATCCTCACCTCCATTGTGGTGCTTCTACTTGATCAATTTTTACAATTTAAACAGTTTTTGAAAACCTCAAAATGTATTTTTTTTCTCATCCTAAAATCGCCAGATTGATTATGTAAATGGTTGATAACTTTGTAACTGGAGACAACTCCTCGAGGGTGGGGAGCTCAGGCTTTCCGGGTGTCAGCTTATCCGGGTCACCGGATAGCTTCGCCGCAGCTACGGATTCCTCAGCCATGGCTGGAGGGAATTGAATTTGGGAGGTATTAACTCCTTTTCCTGACTTAACGGCGTCAGGGGCCGAACAGAGCGGAGTCGCCTCCCAAGGGACTTGACTCTAGAGGTGAAAATGCCTTTAGTAGTAAATCAGAGAGTGGACGAAAAACTCTGCCTCGATCGACTACTAAAAGCAATATGGCGACACGCCAAGACCCGTGACTTCATTATCCCACCCGAAAGCGGGGTCACGAGAGGTCAACCAAGACTGGACCCGATGATGTCACGCGGCAGACCACGTGCACAGTGCGAAAAACATAAACAAACTGATCGTTTCGGGTAATTATCGCTCATGCTGTCAACTCATCTGGAGAATTGTGTGGAGTTTATGGAAAGCTTAAGCTAATCCACCGGGTAATCCATCCACTACTCACTGGTACATCATACAACAACGACAAACATACCTTTCAGGTCAGTTCTTAGGCTTTCAAATACACACAGAACATTTAACTAGGGTACAGGACATCACACTCGTTGTGTTTACAGGTTAGGTCACTGCAGTCCTCTGGGCCAGTCGAGGACTACAGAGGACGGCTACCCCCTCTTTGGATAGTTCCTTTCCGGACCTGATAATTTGAAGAGCCTTCTCCAGGAATCCTGTAGCCTTCAGGATTCCTTTCCTCGTATTTTTATCCACACCTGCCGAGACTTTTTTAACACCACCATGCTTAGTCTGTATTAACATTGGTGGATTCCCATTTGACACTTTCTTAGGTCTGCCCCGCCCTCTTTTGGGTTTCGGGTTATTCTCCTGGTCAGAAATTCGATTCAGATTCAGAACCTTATCGAATCGTTCACTATAAATTTCTGTGGAGGTCTCCCTCCGAGACCATATTCTTAGTCTAGCAACATTGGACTTATAGAATCGTCCAATGTCAGATATTATTATACTGTACATTCACTAATAACCCGGGCTATAGTGAATGGACCATCCCAATTGGATGCTAATTTGATATTCCTGAGGGGCTCATGCAACCTCAGCACTCTATCTCCGGTTTTGAATTTTCTCATTTTCTAATCCACATCATAGCCCACTTTCTGCCAGCGAGCACTTTTTTCTAAGTCAATCCGAAAAGATTTGTATGCTTTCTTGAGCCTGTCTCTTAAGCATGCCTAAGGATGTCTAAATTGCCTTGTTTGGATACAACGAAATTTGTTTATAACAATTTTTTTTTGCCTTTCCCGAGGAATTTTACTGTATAACCAAACCCATTGTTTACAGACCATCTGTAACCAAACCACTAAACCCTACTACAGTGGTAGGTTCTGCTGCCCCTATGGATCTGGTGGAGACCTTGGTTACACCGTTAACTGAAGCTTTGAGATGCCCTCGAGTAGATAAGTCTCAGAGAAGATGTTTTCGATGTCAAACTCTTGGTCATTATGCTGCCGAATGCACTGCAGAGAAACCTGTGCCTAGATCACAGGGAAGTTTTTCAAGTGTAAATACCGAGGAAAACTGAAGTGGGGTCTCTTAATGGGCAAACAAGGGGATCACTGTGACATTATTTCCTATGATATCACCAGCCGTGATACAGATTTGCATGTAGTAACAGAAAGTTAGGGTTTTTTTGGAAGCGTAACTCTTTCAGAAACGGTTACGGATAGCAACTTTAAGTTCCCGGAAGTAACTGATCCAGGAGATATCTCAGATGACTTAAGAAAGTTATATGATGAAACCCCACTGGAGGATCCTGACCATAAAAAGGAACTGTTTGAATTGCTGAAGCAATACAAGAATGCATTTGCTAAACCTGGTGAACCTTTAGGGCGAACCACAAAGGTTTTGCATAGTATAGATACAGGAGATTCGGAACCTTTTAAGATTCCTTATTGACGGTTACCTCTAGCGAAGAAAAAAGTCGCTGAAGAGGAAATTAATAAAATGCTAAAATGTTAGAATGCCTACTAATTAACTCCCAAACTGCTATTCTAAAATGAATAGACAACACTGGAATAATAATGGATTTTTCATGTAAAACCAAACAGATTAAAAGTTTGTGTAAATTGTACAAATTATAGTGGACCTTATTGCCATTGGACAGAGGTATTTGTTGAAATAACATGGGATATAGGGAACTGCTATCCATCCCCCCTCCCGGCCAATCTCCACCCTACTGCTACACTGGGGGGGGGGGGCCAGGTGTGAAGTCCCGACACAGGTCCAATCATACCTGTGATGTTAACCCCCCAGCCTACACCCACATAGAGGGTGCCAGGGGCCCGGTATGAAGTCCTTACATAGGTCGTGGAATCCCTCTGATGTTTACCCCCCCCCCCCTACACTCATAAGGAGCGGACCAGGGGCCTGGTATGAAGTCCTTTATTGTAAAATTCCAATACTTTTACCCTTAATAAGTCATTGTACAGCAAGAAAAATTCGTTGTAAACAAATATTCAGATCATGTGGAATTCGTTATAAAGGTACCCTTTCAATATAGTAATATATGGGGATGATTTGGGAAAACTGAATTTGTTTATTATAAGCGAAAATTCGTTGTAACAGGATTCGATATAAAGGAATTTTTTTGGTTTGCTTTTGTCTCTTGGACCTATCTTTCGATAACTTTTCTGACGGTAATACTTCCCGGCAATCTTCTGTCATAACTATCTATGGCAATGAAGAGGTCACTGAATGAAGTTTCATCCTTCCATGAGTCCCAGAATACCTGTCTGTGATCATCATCCCGCAATCCCATAGAATTGCGTAAACAACTCTTGCAAATAAAAATCATCGTCATGGGCCCAATTTGGAAACGAAACTGCAAAACCCTGACTGAGCTTTTGACAATAGGTCTTGTAATTCAAAACCGAAGACCTTGTGGGATTCCTTTGCTTTCTGGGTTCTCTTTTTAAAGGTAACCCATGGGTCTTCTCTCACAATAGAACCAAATAGGTATGCAGCACATTCAACCAATTGGTCATAGGTACCGTATAACCCATACACAGCTCTCCATTGATTTAGAGCCACTTTACCGCCTTTACTCAACCAGCAAATTAGGTAAGGTAAGGCTCCCTCCTTAGTCCAGCCACTACAGTTGACTTCATCTACAAAGGCTTGATACCTATCCTTTCATGGATCATTCAGATCATATGGATGGGGAATCTGTGCCATTCTCTGTGCAGGGTTAGCACATCCTTGAAGCCTATCCACTTCTCACATGCTCCAATCCATGATTTCCATGCCATCGGCACCCTTTCAGTAGCAGACAATGCCCAAATTCTGGATGCACTGGCTTCTATCAAAAATACCCTGCATTGCTGCAGGCATAGAGGTCCGAAGATTAGGTTTTCTACCATCTCCTCCAGATCAGGAGCCACCCGGTCCTGATCCACCTGGATTTCCTCCAGGAGGTCCATTTCCTCCAGCTCCAGGAGCGCCTCCTGCTGGACCACCGTAACCTCCATAGTAACCTGCGGGTCCCTGGCTATAGGACTGGTTTCGTGCATACCTAGGGTGATAACCATTTTGGTTTTGGCCCTGGTTGTAACCATTCCCGTAATAGGAGAATCCGTGTCCGCCAGACTGAGATCTCCCATATTGTATTCCTGGATAGTAATTACCCTGGCTATATCTGGAATTAGTTCCACCAGAACTTCCAGATACTCCTGCTCAACCGGATGCAGATACTGGAACGTAAGTATTTTGAGTTACATTCCCTCTCAAATCTATGGTGACCTGAGATGCGGGTATCCGGGACAAAGCCACAGGGCCTAATTTAAGCTAAAAGGGGTACCCTTTTAAAGGGCTTTCGAATGGCAAAAGAATTTTTCAAATATTCCAACTAGAAGGATTATGGTGTACCTATCTATCCCTAACCATGGTAGGTTCATGCCTAACATCTTCCCCTCACATTCATCAATGTTTCATGGTCGAATGGCTACTTTATACATTCATTTTCAAGTGATTATGAAGACATACCTCCTGAAACCTATACTGTCTCAAAGCAGGGCATTTTGTTGATACCAGTAACATGCGGCTCCGCAATAATAAAACCATAGTGTTGTAGATTTTAATACAATAGTAGAGAATAGTCCTGTGAGACATGGCGCGGCGACTTGTAATCTTGTGTCTAGTTTCAGTTGGTGAGACAGATAGGGCATACTATCACCTGGGCTTTTGGTAGTATATAGCACAAATTCAACCTGAACTACCCACTGCAGCTAAGTACTAATAGTCTGTAGACTGTCCATTCTGCATGCACCTCACTCAGCTGCCACAGGGACCTGTCTTATTCAATGTTCAATGCCATAGTCAACAGGTGTGTCATTATGAGTGTACACTGTCTCAGATTGCCAGGAGCCTGCTCTGCCTCCCCCCCCCCTACACACACACCCAACTGCCAATCACTTGTAATAGTCTGTACCTCGTCACGGGCCAGTGGTCAGCAAACCGGCCAGATCACTCCACCTCTCTGTACAGGGGGAGCACAGTGTAAGTACCTCGGTGTACATATACATGTTTTCAGTGTTCCACAAAATCGTTTATATAATGAAAGGAGTAATCAAATTAATCTTTCATCACCAATAGTAGATACATATTCTGAGAAAGCATTATTTCAATGTAAACTAAAAATTTTACACAGAACAGAATGTAGCAGTTCCACAAGGTGGCCTTATACTTCAACCTCCTCTGATTTACAAAAATGCACATATGGCAACACACACTTTAGCACTGATTTCTCCATAGAGATCTTTGACAGTGAATACTTCGTTCAAATACAGAAAATATGATCCAATTGTACCATAACCCACTGAGATAAAACCTGTACTGCATATATATAGTAGTTTCAAAACTAACAATTCTAAAACAAAGGCTACAGGGATGCATTTCTGAATCTTAAAATGCTCTAATGCTAATCTGCCATAGGGCTCCAAATGATGAAATGTCTTATCTGCGAATAAAACCAAAAGTATGAGATATATTCTGAAAATTCCTTCACTGATAAGTAAAGTACACACACTGTTGTTATTACATTAGAATAGTGAGCAGGAATAGTCCATAGCCGGGGAGCCACAAACAAAAATATATTGCAAGGCCTCCCTATCCCTTACACCGTGGCGACTGTGAACCATACACTAGTCTACTCATCTCACAAGTAGTACTCACTAGTCGCCGCGCTAACAAGGGCTGTGTACAAACCTTGTTACAATAGGGAGTGCCCCCCCCCCCCGGGCCACACACTCTGAGGGTGAGTTAGGGGAGGCTTAGGGTGAGCTTCAGTAAATAGGTCTTGTGTTATGTATGTTTGACCCACCTGAAAACACCTTTTCCATACAAGTTTTGAAAAAAATGAAAACAAAATAGGAAGGACATCTATGTCAAGAATCAAGTGACAGAAAGAATGGAAATATAATTTAGCTTGACATAGGTTTTTTTCTGAGCAGAAGTGATCTTTCAATTTCAGACACTGCTACCCACCCCAACCACCAACACCAAGAAGGATGTGCCTTTCTATTTAAAGATATATCTAGAAATAGAAAAGGCACATGCTAATAAAAAGCCTCCCTCCCTCGCAATACTTTTTCAAAAAGTGTCCGCAAAGCTGATTATTGATTTTATGCAGCCTAAGTACAAAACACTAAGAAAGGTAGGTATTTTATTGCAAATGTGTTGAGGCGGATGTGGGTGAGATAAGGTCATACTTACTTATACCGATTAGAAGCTCTTTTTTAGATACATAAAATGAACAAAATTTCTGTCTTTAGAGGAGACTATTTTTACAAATATTTATAAACTTGGTTGAGTTATCGCGAATATACTTTGATGAATACTATTATACAAAACCATTCAAACATCAAAATGAAACTGGATTCTATTTTGTGGCAGCCATGTATACATGTTGTCTATGTCTGTGAATTATATTTGTGTTACCGGTACTGATATACCTTGTGTCACATCTGGCGGAGCCGACAAAGGCTTAGGGTAATGAGTTGTCAGCAGGGATAGATACTCAATAGCTGTGTGGATGGGCTGTTAATACTGTTGCAGCATGAAGGCCCCAAAAAGGTGAACACCCATCACCAAGAAAAAACATTATACACCATACACCATTAGAAAGCTCTAAACTTGTAGATTTCAGATATGGTAGGTGTAATAAAATAAAAAAAAAAAACAGTATTTTTGGTGAATTAGATCCTTAAAAAAAAGGTTTTGATAATTTTTAATTCTGATTGAATCATTTAATTTTCAGAAAAATTGTTTTACCACAAAAATAATGCCTCTACCTTTGTGTCCTATGATTCAAAATATAAAAGGCATCATAATCTTCAATGTGACATCTCAGACTAATTAGGTCAGTAGGTCAAAGGTCAAGATACAAATATCCGTATATACCATATTCAATCTAATAAGTGGCCAGGGCACTGAAATTTTTTTACTTCCGCATCATAACTAAGAGCAACTTAGTCATGGAACATGGACCAATCAACTTCTTCCAGAGATAAAATATTTGAGTCTAATTAGGTCAGTATGTTGACTTTCATACCGGAAATATATGTCAACTTATAGGGAATCAGTACCCTATTTTCATGATAGCGTTTTTTGATAGGATTTATATAAATTGAAAAGAGTGTGCTAGTAAGGTAGTCCTCCTAGAGCAAGGCACCAGACTTATCTGATGCATTTGATGACATCATTATACTATGGTGTCACTCAGTACGACAGAATATTGCACGATACAATATTATTACGCAAGGTTCTGTTCTATCACATGTGGAGAGTTTCAACTATCTGGGTGTTATTATCGATAGCGACTTAAATTTTAAGTTGCACTGTAAAAAGGTTGAGCCGATGGGTATATCAAAGTTAAAACAGTTTTGTTCTAGACTCTGGTCCAAAAACCCTGGTAGATCATATAGACATTGTACAAAACCACTGCCTTAGAGCTTGCGTAAGGGTGAAAAATGCCCAGGATGTACACATAAATGACCTCCTAACTAGGTGTAAAGTGGACTCACTAAGTATAAGAAGGAAAAAAGCACTAGCATGTATAATGTACGTTCTTCACAAGATGACGATAATATCATAATCCCTAGTCATGAACTAAGAGGGAATGGGAAGAGAAAATTGAAAGTAAACAGACCAAAAACAGAATCTCAGAGGGTAGTCCTCTATATAGAGGCAACCATCAGTTGTATATCAGTGTTGTATGCTGATATACAACTGAAACCTACTATGAGTGCTTTTAAATCGTGTCTGAGAGGAGATGTACTTGTAACTGGGTAGATTGTGATTATTGTTAAGATCTGTATGTTAATAACATAGAAAATGTTACGATAAGTTCATGGAAACCACTTGGTACTATAGAAAACTCAACCTATGCTTCTGACTTTAGTGACACCTCCATTTGGGGTGTTTTCTTTAGCCAATAAACAGTGTTAAAACTTCAAACTTCGATTGGGCAAAATGCATCTCTGTACTACATGCACAGCATTGATAGGATTCAATCAGATGCTGTCTGTATCTTTTTTTCCTGTGATTTACTTATAACTCTGACAAGTAGCACTAAATATAGAGGATGTCGGCAGAAAATATATTTTTCTGATATTTCATATTTACTACTATTTAAACTTTCAGACCATTGCAGATATTTAGATTGCTGACAGAAAATTTTGAATATATTGCATTTAAAGGGAGTTCCAGTCTTTTTTTTCTATTTTTTTTGGTTACCCCCTCAGTCTCTAATTTCGACAGGTGCAGTGAGGGCTACCACATTGAGACACAATCACACTGGGCCATACCCACTCAGCTTTGATGGAAGGCCCAGGTGAGCTCTACAGCCCTGGTCCCAAATAGACTAATATAAGGTACACATCATGTCTATGCGCAAAAAAGCACTATACTTAGTGCAGATCTATGAATGGGATTCTTACAACTGTAGGGGCTCGTGGAGCGTTGTATATAGTGTTTGCTCCCTATTCGAGAGGGCAGGTCGATCGGTGCGGTTACCATCGGTAGGACCAGAGGTCGCTTCGATATCTGGCCACTGCGAGGTGGTGGCAGCACTAGTCTTTGCTGCTCCAGTCCCTACCTAGGACTGTGTAGGGAGCTCAGTTGGTCTCTGTTTTTTTTTTGCCTAGCTGCAATATAAACATCTGCAAAACCAAGTACTGCAGATACTGCCCACGGCTAAACACGACTGGCAAGATCACCTGTTCCTCTAACGGGAGAGTCTATACCGGCAAAATGAATGTTTCCTGTAAAAGTTCTAATCTGATCTACAGTCTTGCCTGCAAACGTTGTGGGAAGATGTATGTGGGTCAGACAAAAGGTCCCCTAATGGACCGAATTAGAACTCACTTCAGGAACATCGAACAGAATGTGACAACCAGCATAGTTGGTTCTCACTTTAACTCAGCCTTCCATAAACGATTGGATGATGTGGAACTCACCATATTGGATTTCATTCATGCTCACCCTGGCAGTGACAAGGCCACCTATTTAAGGAACCTGATTGAATTCAATTGGATTCAAAGGCTCCATTCCAATGCCCCCCTAGGGTTGAACATAGCGGATGCACCCTTTGGTGCTGGCTAAATTGCGGGGAAGTGTTTGTTTCTAAACTGGGCCCTCCTAGTCAGACCCCAGATGGTACCAATGCAGTCGAGCACGCCAGGGATTATCAACCTAGCCACGTCAAAAATTTTTTATAAAGTTTTTGATGATCCCTGTTGACATATTGGAACCCCCCTCGTATTTTGGGTACCGGTATCCCCAAAATATTGACAGAACACCATATGAGAAATCAATTTTCTCCACCACTTTTAATGTGAATTTTTTTTACATTAAATATGAAAGATACCAACCGTTCTGGTATTTATCTCTGGGGGTTTTTGTCCTTACATTACTCCTAAGTGCTGTCACTCTAGTCATTCTAGAGTAACATCACTACATAACACCAAGCCCCTTTGAGCTTGGGACTACTGGCAATATTATTGTCACTCCAACTAGCACAAACAGATGCCTGATGAGTCCCCATAGGATGAAACTACTCTCTATTTTGTTGTATGAGTTACTCTAACAACATGTATCCATGGAAAATTCTCCCTGGAAACCAGTGTGTACACTGTCACCTAGTGACAATGACACATGTGACTGTTACCAAGCAATGGTGTTCTGAATGACGTCATAGCCCGAAGGCCAAACCGTCATTCTGAGTGGTAGCGTCATGCCGTCAAGGTCTCCATCCCCACTAGCCAAGTCCGAAATCTCAGTTGGTCTCTGGCTGTGGCCAGGACAACATCTGAACAGAATCAAGCTATACCTATAGCACCACTCCGAACATATGTAACTCCCAAATTAACATGTGCCGGTTGCACTAACCCGAGCTAACTTGTCTGGTTTTGCTTGACATTGACATATCTCGAACTAGATCGAAGTTAGATAAGAATGTGAACCATTACACTGGTGCCGTGACCAGTCTTGGTTTTAGTGCGCGACCCTGGAGGTTGAACCGAACCATGACGGAGCGACCCAAGGAAACTTGGGGTTCGACAGTGGTGACTCCACTGAATTTGACTTCAGCAACTTAGGTTCTGAAGCAAAGGTGCCACCATTCACGGTAGATACAGGCCTTACTATCAAAACCGAGGATGGTTATACGACATTTACTGATTCCTTAACAGAAAAGGTAGTTCAAACTCCCAAGTTGACAACTACCAACGTACTACTGCCAAAGCCAAGGATTGACTGCAAAAGAATACTTGCAACAGCAAGCAATCAATCGAGATGAGATGATGAGACGTGACCAACAAAAGAAGAAAAAGAAGAAAATTCTGAACGCAAAGTATTGCGTCTACGAAATCTCGAAAAACAATGCGAGAAATACGAATATGAACAAAAGATCCTATTCTTCACTCTGAACAATCTTGAACAGAATGTGGAAAACAAGGAAGCTAGAAATAGATCTCTGGAAAAAGAGCATCTAGTGATCCAAAAGAAGCTTGAGCTGACCAAAGCCGAATTGGAAAACCAGAAACTCAAATTTGAGATCGTATATGAACAATGGGAAGTTGATCAAGAAGATAAACGTAACCAATTGTTAATCGAAGAAGATAAACTCCGAGAAAACATTGATCTCCGGAGAACCGAGAACGAGAAATTAGTTCAGATTCGAAATGCAATGATCGAAGACAATGAACATTTAATGCTGGAAATAAAGGATAACAATGAAGACTTGTTAATTCACCAGCAAGAGCTGTGTCTGCAAATAGCCCATCTTACTACAAAGAAAAAGGCTCTAGACTGTTATGTAACAGGCTTGGAAAATACAGTGCCACCACCGAAGACGACAGCAACATGTTAACTTGCAACTGAGGACACTTCTAACAATGATTATGTCCATATTGATGGCAAAGAAAACTCTTTCCATACAGATACAACTCCAGCTAGTTGTGATATCATCGATGATTTAGACTCGGATGAATTTGAAAAACAGAATGTCATACCTTCCGATCAAACATTTGTCAAAGGTATGGCACCAATGACAACTTTGACACCAGCGGAAGCCATGGTGACACAGAGATTATGACCCATTCATCAATCATAATGCTAAGGCGAATGTTACCGGCGACGGTATCTATCAACCTGGACATAAATCTGATGGGGGTAGAGATAAGAAATTGAGGTTTAGTGTCGGAGATGTCCCCTTGGGAACCTACACTGATGAAAATGGTTTGTTTGTTTGTTTGTTTGTTTAGTTTTACGTCCGGGGGCCATCAAGGAACTCAGACATTCAAGGTTTCTCGGACATTAAGTCCTTTCTTTTCTTTTTGGACAGGTATTTATATGCTGCTTGCCCGACACAGCAGTGACCGAATCTATGAATGACCGAATCTATGAGATGAATGACCGAATCTATGAGGAGGGTCGAGGGGGAAAACCGCTACCGGGGCTTCATTCCCCTACTCTTTTCGAAGGATAGCAAGTGTTCTTTTATTTGCCTGGTCCCATAGGCAGGGCCAGACAAACCACGGCCTTTGATCACTCAGACGTGGTTCACTGAGGGGGAATCCCATGGCAAAAAACAAGCATGTAAGCCCAGGCCCGCGCATATGGACACCAGCTGCCCACATGCTCACCCCAAGACACAAGAAACCCCAAGTTTGTCGCCTTTTACGAATCTGGTATGCCCACTGTTAGTATGGAAGGAGATTTCTCCTTGTGGACTCCCAATGAAGTTATTCTGCTCCTTCATGCCCTCACATGAAGGTCCCCAATGGTGGATCCTATCAGGGTTCGGACCTAGTCCGCACCAATGAGGACGGGTCTTTCGACATCTAGTATGAAGACGACTCCTCTCCTCGAAATCTGGGAGCGGGTAATGATGGGAGCCAAGGCGCCACGGGCGGTACTTCGAGTAATACCGGAGGAGCCCCAAGGCCCAACGGAGGAGCGACAGGTGCTGCTGGAGGATCTTCTGGAAACAGGAGGCGATCTCGAGCCACCCTTGACAATTTGCTGAATCGATCTGCGAACACTTCCGGGTGTGCTCACAACGAAGAAACGATTCGGGATTGGAGCCTTAGCCAAGTGGGTAAGCTGGTACGTACCAGCAACGCTGCTCGAAGAGTTGCCTTCATTCCCAAGTCTTATGACGGGACTGTGACATGGAAGGAATGGTTTTCGAACTTTACCAACGACATGCGCTGTAACGCATGGTCTCCCGAGGAAGTACTGCCACACCTGGTCAGATGTTTGGAGGCCGGACCAGGGAAGATAGCAGTGGTCAAATGGAATGAAGTCTACAATGAACGTGGCACATTCACCGATTTAGTTGAATTTGCGAGTGTACTACTGTACAACTTGGTGACCGAGGACCCTATGATGGTTTTCAAGAAACGGACCCAAAAGCCTCATGAGACTTTCAGGGCTTTCGGATTCGAACTGCAGACCTTATTACATAAAGCCCGCCCCAATGTTGGTCTAAATGAGGAATACTTCATTAACGACCTACTACCTCAGTTCATACAAGGACTTAGGGACGAGGAACAGCAGCAGGCCGCCCTAGCCGCTTGGAAGGGGAAGAATGCGGGGCTGACAGACCTCTTTGAAGGAATAGACGACTTCAACAAGGTTCGAACCTTGATGGCGGGAAAAATCCCCATGAAGGCGGCTGCCAATGCAATGGCTCCGACGACTCCGGTCTCCTCCATGCATCAGGCTGATGGGGGTGACTCCGATATCGAGGTGATCGAGATCGAAGAGGAGGATGGAAGCATCTCTGCTGTCCAAGTGAAACAAGACATGAAGAGGAAGTATATACCTCGACAAATGTTTAGTAAAAAGATTCCTGGTCGGGACATCAGACCTAAGGCTGAGCCCACCCCCACGGAGGGAACGAACTCTCGAGGTCTGAGGTCCTCCTCACTACCTACTCCGACAACATCCAACACTACTACCTCTGTTGCCACTCCGGCACAGATGGATGTTACCAAAATGATAGAAGAAATGATCAAAACATTTACTGAAGCTATGACCATGAGACAGCCTCGTCAGAGGGTGGACCGGTCTCGGTTAAGATGCTATAGATGTCAGGAAATGGGCCACTATGCCCATGAATGTACCGCTCCGAAGCCTGTGCTCGCCCGTGTTACGGCTGTCCAGGAGGGCGAGGGTGAAACAGGGAATGAGGAAAACTAGAGGGGGTCACATTAAGGGCAAACAGTGTGATCCCTGGAAGGAACTGCCAAAATACCGGAAACAGCAAGATCAAACTATCCAATGAGCCAATTTCTCCTGGGAGTCTGGTAAGTGAGAAGGATCCTCTCACTCCAGTCGGGGCCAGGAGCTTTGATGTGATGGCGGGTCAGAGGACTCAGAGCCGGAGGGAGGAATCCTGCATCAAAGACGAGGAAGGATGGGTCAGAGAACTGGCCCGAGTGAGTGCGACACACCTTCCCCCAGACCATCCATGCGTGGCCTTTTTAAAAGACTTTGGATGGGAGCTCGGTGACTCGGAGGAGCAGGTTCGATTAGCTGAAAATCCTTCCCCATTGGGAGGGAAAAGATGGTACGTCACTGTATCGGTGAAGGAACAGGTCGGGGAATTCTTGATAGATACTGGTGCCAGTCATTCGTGTGTCTCCAAGAAGTTCTTCGAGCTGATGTCGGGCAAGCCGGATGCACTCCCTGTGGGTGTAAATGCTTGCACGGCGGACGGTAGCCGAATGCAGACTTTTCGTAAAACCTTCATACAGGTCGGAATGGGTGGACATGACTTTGTCATGTGCCCCACCATTGCCGAAATAAGTGATGATGGGATAATTGGACTGGACTTCGCTAGTTTGTATGGTGCGGTTTTAGATCCCCGTCATGGGTTGTTGAAAATTAGGCACCCATATAACTGCGAAATCCACTGTGTATTGAGACACGTGTCCTCTGTGGCGACTGTAGTACAGACTGTGAAGATCCCTCCGGGAAATACTTGTGACGTGTTGTGTTCCTCGAACTCAAAATTCAGGGGAGCCGACGCAGTGTTCGAACCCAATCCAGAAAGGCTGAGTTCCCTAAGATTGGAAACATGTTGACACCCTTGTCGGTAGTGGAGCTTGGGCGGTCATTCCCATCACTAACCGAGGTCACGATCTTATTTATCTACAGAAAGATGAGCAGGTGGGACAGATGTCCCTTGCCGAGTGCACATCCGAAGTCCACTTCGAAAGTGAGGTTAACCCGAAGTCGGTGATGAAACTGACAGATGAGCTTGACAAGCTGGTCGACGATTCCTCGTTGACCAATGCTGATGAGAAGAGAAGGCTTCGAAACCTGTTAACAACCTACTCTCCCGCCTTTGGCGAGGAAGGAGGTCCAGTGGGTAGGACTGACAAAGTCCTACACAGCATTGACACCGGAGATGCCAAACCCTTCAAGATTCCATACCGGAGGTTACCTCTGAAAAAGAAGCTCGAAGCGGAAAGGCAGATTATCAACCAATTGAAGCAGGGGGTAATTGTACCTAGTACTAGCCCTTGGTCTAGTCCTGTTTGTATGACTACGAAGAAAGACGGAACCATAAGGTTTTGTGTGGACTACCGAAAACTCAACGGGGTAACTAAGAAGAATAAGTATTTTTGCACTCTAGACTTGCTTGTTTGTTTGTTTGTTTAGTTTTACGTCCGGGGGCCATCAAGGAACTCAGACATTCAAGGTTTCTTGGACATTAAGTCCTTTCTTTTCTTTTTGGACAGGTATTTATATGCTGCTTGCCCGACACAGCAGTGACCGAATCTATGAATGACCGAATCTATGAGATGAATGACCGAATCTATGAGGAGGGTCGAGGGGGAAAACCGCTACCGGGGCTTCATTCCCCTACTCTTTTCGAAGAATAGCAAGTGTTCTTTTATTTGCCTGGTCCCATAGGCAGGGCCAGACAAACCACGGCCTTTGATCACTCAGACGTGGTTCACTGAGGGGGAATCCCATGGCAAAAAACAAGCATGTAAGCCCAGGCCCGCGCATATGGACACCAGCTGCCCACATGCTCACCCCAAGACACAAGAAACCCCAAGTTTGTCACCTTTTACGAATCTGGTATGCCCACTGTTAGTATGGAAGGAGATTTCTCCTTGTGGACTCCCAATGAAGTTATTCTGCTCCTTCATGCCCTCACATGAAGGTCCCCACTCCACAGGGGGACTCTAGACTTGCAGTCTGGATATTGGCAGATTGGAATGAAACCCGAGGATATGGAGAAGACAGCTTTTTCGAGCCATATGGGATTGTTCCAGTACAATGTATTACCCTTTGGGTTATGTAATGCACCAGCTACGTTCGAAGCCATGATGGAGACCATGTTAAATGACCTATTATGGGAACGCTGCCTGGTATATCTTGACGACGTTGTCGTATTCGGAAAAACGTTCGAGGATTGAGAACAATCTTGAATTGGTCTTGAAGCGTATTCAAGCCAATGGATTGAAGCTTAAACCTAGGAAGTGTAATTTATTTAAAACATCCATTACCTACTTAGGTAGAATCATAACACCCGACGGCATTCATGCCGACCCCGAGAAACTTCAATCAGTTTCAGAATGGGCTAAGCCTGAGAATGCCAGAGAGATACGTTCTTTTCTGGGCTTTTGCTCGTACTATAGAGACTTTATCCCGAACTACTCCAAAGTAAGCTATCCTTTGCAGATACTTGCGCATTGGACTCTGGGGTAACGAGCAAGATAAGTTTTTTTAAAGCTGTAAAAGACTTATTTGCGAACACGCCAGTGTTGAAATACCCAACTTCGGATGGGCATTTCATCCTCAATACAGATGCCAGCAATGATAGCATAGGGGCGGCCCTGCGAGCAATACTTTGAATAAAGTACAAAGAAACTACTGCACCACCAAACGTGAGTTATTGGCTGTGGTGGTGTATACTAAAAAGTTTCGGCACTTACTATGGGGTTCTGACTTTACGTTGAGACCACTCATCTTTGAGGTGGCTCCTGAACTTCAGAACGCTGAAGGGATGATTGGGCGCTGGTTAGCTCATTTATCTGAGTTTGGTTTGGAGCACAGTCAAATCCAACACCGAGCAGGGTCAAAGCATGTAAATGCCGACGCTCTGTCCAGAAGACCGATACAAAAGTGTCAGAAGATCGACTGTGATGATTGCGGGGCACACAACGCTGTGCTAGCGGGATTCGAACCCGAGGTAAAACTCGGAGGATCGAACCATTGCCCGACCTCTGTGTGGAGAACGTTGTTGAATGGTCTCCAGAGACCATCCAGCAATTCCAACAGAGTGACCCTGCAATAAAATGAGTTATCCAACTACTTAAGAGTGGTAATAGGCCAGAAAGGCCAGCCATTTCTATTGAAGATCGAGAAACCCGTAAGTTTCTAGCTCAGTGGACCGAGCTGGAGATGATAGACGGGTTGCTTTGTCGTTGATCCCTATGGCAATAAGACGCGACATCATGTACTTCTGTCATGGCCACAAAACTAGTGGACATTTCGGAAAGAAGAGGTCGCTCGAACACCTCATGAGACGCTATTACTGGCCTGGAATGAGCAGTGATATCACCAGATGGGTTATGACTTGCCCTGAATGTGGCAAGAACAAACCCGGGCCAGGTATGGGCAAAATGCCGTTGATGCAAGAACTGTTCGGGGTAAGATTCGCCCTAATAGCCATTGACATCATCAGCGGACTTGAACCCACGCCTCGTGGAAACACCTGCATGATGGTAGTCTCGGATTATTACATGAAGTACACTTGTGTATTCCCACTGTCAAACCACAAAGCTGCCACTTGCGCTAGTGCATTTGTCAAAGGATGGGTCCTACACTTGGGCGCACCACTGATGATGCACAGCGATCAAGGGAGGGAGTTCGAGTCGAATTATTTGGCGATACGTAAAACTCGAACCAACCCATATAGACCTCAATCTGATGGTTAAGTGGAGAGGTTCAATAGAACATTGATTTAAGTCCTGAAACCCTTGGTAAACTCATGCCTGAAACCCTTGGTAAACTCATGCGAAGATGATTGGGACGAACAATGTGACTTCGTAGTACATGCTTATAATAGTACTGTACACGCCTTGACAAACTGTTCTCCAAACCTTCTACTGTTTCGAGAAGATATAATTATGCCTGCAGACTTGGTATATGGTGTAGTTGGGATTAGTCCTGAAGCCCCCTGCACCGTATTGTTTGTGGAGTCATTAAGAGATCACTTCAAACGAGCTTATGAGCTAGTTCGAATTGAATTAATGAAGAATGCTTGATGGCAGAAAGTCGGTTATGATACCAATTTGAAGCATTGACATTTCAATGTTGGCGATAGGGTATTCCGAATTCATGAACCCCTATCCTCTAAGAAATTAGTCTCGGGATGGGATGGCCCCCATGTTGTGACGAAGATTATTTCCGAATCCACCGTTAACATATTGAGTCTACTAACTGGTAGAACCAATAAATCAAACATGTGCAGATTTCGACGTTGGAGAGGCAGGGAAGCAGCCAACGCCGAGTGTAAAGAATTGACGGAAAAGTGGAACAGGGAGAAAGACGAGATCCTTATGAAACCCAAGTGTTTAAAGACACGGCCTGGAACAAGGAAAATGAATAAGAAGAAGCCTAAAAAGGCTACACCGAAAAAGGTCAAGAGAATTGATGTGAATCTAAAATCCGATCACAAGGAAAATGTCTCATCGGGACACAGGAGTAGGGGTAGGAAGAGGACGCTGGTATCCTCTGATAAACCACCTCGAGCTCCTGGGTTGAAAAAGAAATATTGAGTAGGAGAGAGACACAGCCCACGACTTGCCATAAGGTCTGCCATTACTTAAGTCCTGGTACACAACGAGTGTATATGTCCTGTACTGTGTAATGTTATTTGGTTTTGAAAGTTGAAATACTTTGAAGTTGACTCGAAGTAGGGCCGGATGCACCAAAGTACCCCGTTCATGGTTCCTGTGGGTGACAGACAGCAAAGCTGACATGCACGTACGACACTGCATGTATTTCTGTTAAACTCCCGATGATATGAACAGCGTAGGTACCTACCAACGCAACGACCAAACGGAGAGAAGAACCCTCGAACTGCCACGGGCGCTGCCTGATGTAGTACCAGTTTTTGCCACGGCGGGAAAGGTGGCATGCCGGTTAAAAACCGGAGTGGTGCATGCGCACTGTGATGTCAAGTGTTGTTGTGCACCCATTTTCGCTCACAGCACACGTCCCGATCTTTACGATTGGATAGTTCCAAGCAGGTTAACTCAAATTCTTTAGCAAAGCGGTGAATCGAAGACTTATCGAAGTAAGGTAAAGAAGAACTGACTGCTCTTGGGCCCGTCATAATGGCCCAGAGCCAGGTGACGGCAATGTTAAACGCCAACCCTGAGGGACACCCCATCCCAGCTACCGACTCTGAGGAAGCAATGGACACTTCGAAAGTCCTTGCTTCGACATCGACTGCTACTCCTGAGGGACCAAGTCACCGTTCTGAAGTTCTCTTGAGCGTAGGAACAGACTCCCGAGTGGAGGTAGTTATGCCCGAACCGGCCGACGCCATCCTCGAAGTGCCAGTCACTGTCCCCGGACTCGACACAGCACTGAGGGGATTCATAAATGTTACGAAGGGGTACATCCGTACCATTTCGGGAAAAGACCGTTGGATTGCTCCACGGATGCTTGGAGGCAGAGGTTTGCCACCCGACTCCATAGCCATGGACTTGCAGATGCGATTGGTTAAAGGAGTGTCCGATAACCAAATTGACGACATCAGTAGAGATACCTACTGGTGCGACTACTTCAGCCTAGCTGAGGCCAGGTGCGGCTCGGACGCACTGACCCAAGTAGTCAATGAGATTGCGGAGGACGAGCGGATTCGAATGTCCCTCGATACTCTACTGCTCTACGGATTGATGCTGATAGACGAGCGGCTGAGCAGAGAAAGCTAGTGCATCCTCGAAGTCTACGACTCCGAAGAAGGCACAGGCTTTACCACCGGTCCCCGCCTTCGAAGTCACGGAGGAGGGTGAGATTTCCGATATGGAAGTTGATGGAAATGGAAATGGTGACAAGGACAAGTCCTTGGATGAGATGAACTGACATATCGATGAAAACAACGAGCCCCTCGAGGACGCTACGACTAGAGAACAGAAGGAGATCTGGTCTAAGTATTGTATTGTACCATGTGGTCATAAGGAATCTTAAAATATTCATATGAATGCAAAGATCATAGTTTCTTCTGTCAACCCATGTAATATCATCCATATATAACAACATTAGGCCCTTATTTCACCTCAGGTTGCACCCCATATCTCTGCACTGCACTAAAACACAGAGCACACAATGCAGGGATTGTCACCTGCATCAAAATATAAATAGGATAGTGAATGAATTGTAAATAAACCTTGAAGAATACATTACACCAAACATTAAAGAGTGATACTGTATGTTCCTTATAAGGTATTACACATATATATTGGTCTTTACAAAGAAACAGCCCATAAGGAGCCATGTGCAGCAAAACACCTTCTTTTACCCCTTTAAATCTTAATAAACAGTAATGCCTTTTGTTTTAGGCTGTAAAACCCTTAATAATTGCAATCCATGAAACCCAAAATGTAGCAAAGGTCCCAAGATTATAGCCAGACATATTGACCTATTAACCCATGGAATTATCAACATGATTGTATTTTCCAATATCATTTGAGTTACTTGTATGTAAAGGTCAAATTGTAATTTGACCATTAACTAAGAAACTAAGTTTTGAGTTTCAACTCAGATTCGATCTGACTGAGGGTTATCTCACTCGGCTTCACCTCGTAAGACAACCCTTTGTCAGATCCAAGCCTTGGGAACCTTTGTCTATTTATTGAAAGATGCAAATATACAATGCTGGTTGCCATGATGTTCAAGACTTTTTTGCATACACTTTTCAAATGCATCAAAATTAATAAATATTTGCAATAAATCGCAATATTGAGAGAAAAATCGTGATAATCACCATAGGAAAAGGTTGATGTCAATGACATCTCTACTAGTTGCCAATGCTGCATCAATAAGAATTACCAGTACAGGTTTGCACCCCTAATAGAACTCAGGATAGACCTGTCACAAGGTCTAAAGTACATACATATGGTAAGCAGATGATGACCTATTTTAGGACTCTGACCTTTGACCTACTGACCTAATTCATCTCAAATTATGATCCCCATGTTAAACACATGTTTTTCCACTGATTCATTTATATATAGTTGCATCATTTGATGAAAATGTTGTCAATCCTAGGATTTGACGAATTAATTTGAATTAAAAATGATTTAATTACTTTTTTTCATAAAACTCATATTGTGAAAAATACTGTTTTTTTTTACACCTGGCATATCTGTAATCCTGAGATTCTAAACTTTACTTTGGTGTATAGCATGTTTTGTTTTTCTTTGGTGATGGGTACAACCTGAAAAAGAGCTCGTAGCTCAGCCATGCTCTATACATTAGACTTACTGGAGGAAGGCAGTCAATAATACCATAGACCATCCAAGGATGGGGTGTCATACACTCTTGAATTAGATTAATGGTGCTTAAATGAGGGGCTGATTTTGTTTAATTGATAACAATAAATTTGAGAGATTACACCCTAGTGTAACGGTTCGTATTAGGTTTATATGTTGCGTGGCTCTTAGGCTCGCTTAACACCAGTTGTATTAACACAACACGCGTAGTTCCCAACTGTTCGGGTAGGCTTTTATTGGAGAAGTTGACTACACGTCTGGACTGGACCAGGTCCAATCCCTCTTCAGCCGATCGTCCGGCTCCTTAGTAGGAGCTGGATGCTAGGCGTGGTGCTGCCCCCTCTTGTACCAAACGGGTATCGCAAAGCGACACCTGGTTGGCATAGAAGGAACGAGCACCACACGAATACATCTCTCTGATGAGGCGCACTAATATATACACGACGATGCCGGACCCTACACCACCACCCCTAGACTTTACCTATGGTAGGTGTCACAATAGACCTATTGTTAATATGATATGTATATGACAGTATGTACATAGCTAAGTCTATTTATGGAATATTATATAACGTTAATATGACATTAAAGGGGCATTATAATAATGTACATAATAATAGGCATCGTCATATATAAACCGAAGTAACTAATAATAACAAAATAGGAGGCGGTGCCTTATGCACCATCAACCTATGGTAAGATGCTATAGTAACAGTGTTACATGGTTATTATAGTTATAAACATGTTAAATTATACAGTTTAAACATATTGTAGTGTAGTATAAAAATGATGGCAGCCAGCAGATGGACACTTACAAGTCCTCGGACTCGTCGTCAGTGTCCATCTTCTCAGCTGGCTCCGGGTTAGGTTCGGGAGCCGAGCTGCTGCTTCCTTTAGTGAGAAGCATAAGGGCGTCGGTGCTTGGGTCACTGAGTAGGCTCAGAGCACCCATGCCTCAGAGCACCCATGTCTCCCACTGCCTCGGCGTCGGCATCCGAAAGGATGGTCAAGGACGACGCTGTGCCGTCCCAGTCATCCAGGTGCTTGCTGAAGCAGAGGAAGAACTTGAGGTCTGCCTCCTTGTACCTGTTAATGGACTTCAAGTTCTCAGCGTGGAACTCCTTAAGCTTCTCGGCTTCCCTCTGTTTCTCTTTGCAGGATTTATAGGCCTCCTCGACCCGCTTTATCTCCTGCTCCTTTATCTCGGGCTTCCCTAGCCCACTTAAAAGGGTCTATATCTTCTCTTTCCTATCCCCTCAGGATGTGTGTGGTGCACATATGCGCGGGCACTGACACATTCCTCTGTTAAATTATCAACCTGTGAAGCACGGGATAGCCACTTAGTGCCGCTAAAGTGCTGTAAAACTCAAATCAATCAATCAATGCTCCTTTATCTTGTCTTCATCCCTCTTCTGGATTTCTGGACTTCTCGTGTCGACACCCGGAGGGCGCTGTGCACCAGCAGTGAAGCCAGGTGTTGGTGGTGGGGTTACTACCTGGCTAGCCACCCGATGGGTCTGGTGACCAGGCATATCCAGTGCCAAGACCTGCTGTCCGGACTGGCGACGATCAGCTGGGTTGGCTGGTCTGGACTGATCCTTATTGCCAGCAGGGCTTACGGATAGGTCTGCTCGGGTTCGTTTGGTGGATGTGGCTGAGCGTGCTTGTCCTTCTCACGTTTGTCGTCTCCCCGCCATTTTCTTTAGTTTCAGATGGCCCTCGGTGGGCAACTGGAACTTAGAACCGGAGGTGTTGACGGCAAAGTAAGTGGTGATGTTAGCACTCCTCCAAGCGCAGAACGCCAAACGCCAGCTTTCTCATATCACTGGGTAGCAGCTCGGCCCAGTTCACCAGGAGCTTGTTAAAGCACCTCACTGCACGCTTCTGTGTCTTTTCCAGGCCGGTACCATGGGCCTTTTGCAAATGCAAAGCGATGTCTCAGTGCGGTTGGTCACGAAAGTGCCATCCCATAACTTGCTGGGCCGGTCACCAGGGACACACCGCATCAAGGGCTTATGGTGCATGTGATGCTTGGTATAGAGTACCTTCTCTCCAGTGAGTGAGAGCTGGCACGACTCGAAAGGGCACTTGCGGCGGTTGCCGCTGGGTCCCCACCGGGTCATAGCCCATTAAACCTTCGTTCTGGACTCATAGTTGTAAACCATACCTAACTTGGATTTTAGTTGGTCAATCCAAATAAGGTAAAATTTACCAACAGGGGTATCGTGAGGACCGGTCTTCATCCACTCCTCATGGTCACTATCATCGTCCTTGTTGACGGCGCCCGGGCACATGTAGTGGATCGTGTCATATGCACAATCCGCGAAGCAGCGAGGGACGCGTTCTTTAAATCCCTCGGCTGCATTCTTCCACATCCATTTCTGATTTTTGTCTTTGGGAACGTCCGTGGTCATGTCCTCCCACGTCGTCACTGACTCCAAATCAGATCTGGCTGACTCGGGCAGCTCCGGATCGCTGCTCGAGTAGATGCCTGCCCCCTTGGCCCGGATTCGACTGGAGGTAGTGGTACCAGTCGAAGTCACAACCGAGATGACAGCGGGCGACCCGCTGGTGGTGACAGTGGGTGCTACAGTAACCGTGGTGGCCACGGTGACTGCTGTAGTGGTTGGAGCTGGAGCCTTCGGCTTACTCTTGTCCCCCTTCTTGGTAGAAGAAGGCTTGGGTACCTTTCGCTCCCTTCCGCTTCTCCTTCTTGCCTTTAGCAGGCTGCTTCGGGGCTTCTGGGCTGGAATCCATCCTACCGGATTCCTTCCCTTTACCCCGGGTGCTCTTTCGGCTACTGGTGGTAGAGTCAGTATCCGATGCAGCACTCAACTGGAGCTAGGCCTGCTACTTGCGGTGGGCACGGCGGGCAGCGGTTAGCTCCTTCTGCTGGGCGTTAAGCTCACGGCGCTTAGCTTCCATAGCAGCCTGCTGACAAGTGATGTCCTCGTCTGAGATAGAACCGGCCGCCTCTGGTATTTTGACGCCCGGCTCATCCTCGGATTTTGACCTCTCGATCGTAATCCGAAGGTCCTCCTTCTCGAGATCAGACTCGGTTAGCGGTCCCTTCGTTGTAGGCTTACGAACCAATTTCTTGGTTCGCCCGGATTCCACCGACGAGTGGGTGACGGTAGAGTCGGTGTCCATGTCGGATTCGGACTCCCTTAACTGTGTTGCCCTCCGGGTAATCCCTTCGGATAACAGCACAGCCTTCGCCAAGTCTTTGTCTACCATCATGGCTCCAGACACTGGCATGTTTTCAGCCAGCTCATCGGAGCACGAGTCTATCACCAGTGATTTGAATTCATCTGGGATAGCCTCTGGCTCTCCAGGCACCACGGCCTGCGCACCGCATCCAAACATGGATGGATGCATGGGGATGTAGGTGCCCCACCTCGTGTAGACGATACCTTCCTCCTCGTCTATGTGAGTGAGGCGTTCGGTCCTCGTCTTTAATCCCAGAGGATAGAATGGAATGTCCAAGACATCCGCGTCAATTCCCGTCAGGTTGGAGGTATCCGTTGAACCTGACGCAAAAGTTGCTGGACCCGGAGGCGGTGGAGGAGGCATCCGCTCCCTGTCTGTCGCTGCTGTAGACATTGCAGCGAGGCAGTTAGCGGCCTCTTCTACTTCTGGCGCTCGTCCATGGTCTCCTCCACCCTAGGCGTGGCCGTTGGGGCCTCGTCTTCGTCCAACTCAATGTTGGCGCTTTGATGCACCGCGTCAATTGTCCCCTGTGCCATTACGGCGAGACAATCTTGCAATTAAAGATTGGCAGTAATGGCGTTGGACTCCTCCTGAAGGATCCGTCCAACAAAAAATACAATTAAGGCTCAGCTATGAGCTGCCAGGGGACGCAAAATAACCAGAGCGAAACCAATGGTGTCTTACCACCACGATTCCGCCCTAGTTATAACTGGGTCGAACCAACATGGCATCATACCTCTCGTCTCGCGAGATCACACTGCTTCGCATCCCTTCCAGGGCCTAAGCTTTCCTACATTGGTCTTCCATTTTCTACCAGTGTAGCAATCCTCCATCATCACTGTAGATTCAGAGATGATGCGCACGAATGAATGGACGGTGTTATTGTAGGCGTGTACTCCAAACTCACACTGTTCGTCCCAATGTGCTGATGGCTTTTAACCATTGTCTTCAGGACTATTATCAAAGTCCTGTTGAACCTCTCTACCTGTCCATCCGATTGTGGTCGGTATGGGTTGGTTCGGGTCTTACATATCGCTAGGTAATGGCACATTTCCTGCCTCGAACTCCCTACCTTGATCACTGTGCATCATGAGGGGTACACCCAAATGTAGCACCCAGCCTTTTACAAATGCCTCGGCACATGTAGCGGCTTTGTGACGGAAGGGGTAACACCCGAGTGTACTTAGTATAGTAGTCGGTTACGACCATCATACAAGTGTTCTCTCTAGGCGTCTTTTTAAATCCACTAATGATGTCGATTGCTACTCGAGCAAACCTGACACCAAACAGTTCCTGGGTCAAGGGTAACTTGCCTAGGCCTGGTCCTGGCTTGTTTTTACAACAATCAGGGCAAGTTGCAATCCACCGAAGTAGGTCGCCCCTCATCCCTGGCCAGTAATACCATCTTTGTAGACGTCCAATGGACCTTTCCTTACCGAAATGGCCACTCGTTTGGTGTCTGTGACAATAATACATGATGTCCCTTCTCATCGAGGTGGGAATCACTATTTGCAATAGCTTATTGCAAGTGGAAGTGGTCTTCCACCTGCACAATATGCCATCTTGGATCTCTAGCTCGGTCCACTGAGCTATCAATCGCCTCGTTTCTCTGTCTTCCAGAGATAACATTGGCTTCACCGGCTTAATACCTTTCCGTAAGTATTCCAAGATGCGTGCAGTGGTGGGATCCGACTGTTGGAACTTCTTGATGGTCTCCGGGGACCAATCGAGATAGCTACACACAGCCTCCTCCCACGGGATACGGGGGGTGGTATAATTATATACCAACCCAGCAACCATAGCATTGTGGGCCCCGCAGTCATCACAAGTGGCATTTTGGCACTTTCGGATCGGTCGTCTCGATAAGGCATCCGCATTTATATGCTTTTCACCCAGACAGTGCTCAATCTGCTTGTGCTCTAATCCGAATTCGGATAAATGAGCTAACCACCTTCCAATCATCCCCTCGGCATCCTTAAAATTAAGAAGCCATCTCAGAGACGAATGGTCGGTATGCAAAGTAAAGTCAGTTCCCCAGAGGAAATGCTTATACTTCTTCATATACACCACTACCGCCAAGAGTTCTCTGTTAGTGGTACAATAATTAAGCTGGGTTTTGCTTAGCATGTTGCTAGCGAATGCCAATGGGACTTCGACTCCATTCTGGACCTGAAAGAGTGCATCCCCTATAGCATTATTGCTCGCATCGGTGTCTAGTATGAAATGTCCCTCGGGAGTGGGATCTTTCAGTACTGGTGTGTTTCTAAACAAACCTTTTATTTTATTAAAAGATTCTTCTTGCTCGCTGGTCCATGGGAAGGGTTCCCGTGCCCTACCCTGTGGCTAAGTATTGCATAGGAAAACTTACACGAGAGTAATTCGGTATAAAATCACAGTAATAGGAACAGAATCCTAAAAATGATCTAACCTCCTAAGCACCCGTGGGTCTTTCCCAGTTCTCTACTGCCTCAAGCTTCTCCAGATCTGCACTTACCCCATTAGGGGTAATTATCCTTCCCAAGTATGTAATTGTTTTCTTAAACAGACTGCATTTCTTAGGCTTAAGTTTTACGCCGTTGGCTAGAATCCTATCCAAGACCAGCTGTAGATTCGCGTGGCATTCCTTGAATGACTTGCCGAATACGACAACATCGTCCAAGTAAACCAAACACTTTTTTCACAGCAAGTCACTGAGTAGAGATTCCATCATAGCCTCAAACGTAGCTGGTGCATTACACAATCTGAATGGTAAGACATTATACTCCAATAGTCCCAAATGGCTAGAGAACGCAGTTTTCTCTATGTCTTTGGGATGCATCAGTATCTGCCAATACCCGGACTGTAAATCCAGGGTGCAGAACCATTGGTTCCCACCCAAGCTATCTAAGGTCTCGTCTATCCTTGGTAGAGGATAAGAGTTCTTCTTTGTCATACCGTTTATTTTCTCGTAGTCGACACAGAAACGGATGGTACTGTCTTTTTTTGTGGTCATACAAACAGGGCTGGACCAGGGGCTCGAGCTCGGCATGATTACCCCTAGTTCCAACTGTTTTGTATTTCCTGTTCACATATTAACTTCTTCTTAAGTGGAAGTCTGCGCTATGGTATTTTAAAAGGTCTTTCGTCGCCCACATCAATAGTGTGCAACATCTTGTCGGTTCTACCTACGGGTCCTCCCTCCCTACCGAAAGCATTCTCATACCTCCGAAGGAGATCCCCTAGGTGCCGTATATCCTCTGTATTCTGTAAATCTGATTTATCAATCAGTTTCTGAAATTCTTCATCCAGAGGATGCTTACTAACAGGGTTTAATGGTTCCTTGAACTCGGCTTCGGCGACGTGTTCCACTGAACTCATCACCCCTACGCCGTCACCTCGTTTCAAGTAAATCACTGAACCGGTTCGGTTAGTCATGGGTAGTACAGTCCATGATGCATTCGCCACTAACGTATCCACTGAGTCCAACCTGATGCTAAATAAATGTATCGTGTCGGGTTCAAAGACTCCAGTCTCACCCTTCTGGGCCATTGATCCGCCACAAAGGACATCACAAGTAGTACCTGGAGGGATTTTCACCGTATGAATAACCGAAGCTACTGAAGACACTTGTCTCAACACACACTGTACATGCAAGCCATAGGGGTTCCGGATACTCATCATTCTGTCCCTCGGATCCAACATGGCCCCGTATAGGCTTGCAAAATCCAAACCGAGGATTCCATCGTCACTAACCTCTGCTATAGTAGGCGAAAGAACGCATACTTTGCCTCCTATACGGATAGGCATAAAAGTCCTCCCAAAAGTTCTCATACTGCTTCCGTCGGCCGTGCAAGCATTTACTTCCGTTTTGAGGTTCTCATGACTGCCGGCCATCGAGTCGAAGACTCACAGACACACAGGAATGGCTAGCTCCAGTATCCACTAAGAATTCTCCGACCCGACCTTCCACAGTTATGGGTATGTACCACCGTCTCCCTCCCAATGGGGATGGGTTGCTGGTAAACTGGTGAAAGTCTCCAGCATCACCAAGATTCAATCCGAGTCCTCTTAGAAACTCCAGACACGGATGACTTCGGGGAAGGCGTGTCCCAACACTCGGATCAACTCGTTGATCCGTCCTTCCTCTCCCCCAGTGCGGCCACTCACCATGTAGTCACCTCCAACACACATATTTGCACTTGGGTCCCTGGCCCCGGTCGGAATGCTGGGGTGCGCACCCACAGTCATCCGACCTCCAGGTAAACTTGATTCGAATTCTTCCACCTGATTACCCCCGGTAGCCTTTTGGCATTCATTTCTCGTTGGGGTTATACCCAATGCCGTGGATACAACCCCTTCTAATTTCCCACTACGTCAGCCATATCAGCATCCTGCTGATCTGCTTCGGGTTCAGTGAGCCACCATTACTGGCTTTGCAGCAGTACACTCTGACGAATTGTGCCCCATTTTCTAGCACCTAAAACATTTAACAGTTTGGCGATCCACTCTGGGTCTCGACCGACTGGCTTGTAGTGCATCAGTAATCTTCTTGCACATCTCCTCCATTAACTTTGTCACGTCCGGAGACTGACCACTCACTTTAGAAGTGCTCTCGGCAGGCTTATACGCCTTGCCATTGGATCTGGGCGTACCTGAAGTCTCTGGTGCTGATTTAGCATCCTTCGACTTATTAAAAACCTTCCTCGAAATGTATTTCCTACCAGAAGTGTTCTTTCTTAGTTGCATTGCACAGAAGGTACCATCCTCCTGCTCGATGTCAATCAACTCAAAGTCATCCGAGGTACTAGTGTCCTCGGGACGATGCATAGCAGCTGCTACTGGGGTCGGTCCCATTACATTAGGAACGTCCCCAGCTAACATGGTTCATTTCTTCACAGCCATATCTATACCATTAAATATGCCGTGCAGCACAGACCCTTCTTTCCAAGCGTCTCTTGCAGCTATCTGCTCGTCTCGGTCTCTTAGCCCTTTGACGAATTGAGTAATCAAGTCATCCATATACCAGTCCTGGTTTTCTGTCCACCTTTTAGGCATCTCACCAGGTGTGACTTAGCCTCGTATGGGGTCCACCCATTGCAGTTCATCACATTGATGAAATCTTCAAACCATTCCTTCCATGGCCGAGTACCGTCATATTCCTTCGGAATGACGGCTACCCTTCTGGCTGAGTTGTGAGCATTCATCAGTCTACAACACTGTTGTTTGCTCCATTCAATCATCTTGGTTTCGTTCAAGGTTCGATTGCCTGCTAAACCACCAAAATGCTATTATTCGGCGGTGGTGGTGGTGGTTGGCTATAATTCCACTGTGACTGATTAGGCCCAGTGTTTCCTCCACCACCAGCATTGGGGGTGGTACCCGAGGTACCACTAGCCCCCTGACTGCTCGCATTGGCAGTTCTGGTCTGACCACCAGCATTCGGCATGCTACCTGCCTGACCCTGCTGGCCACCCCCCTGTGCATTCTGTGGATTGCCTGGGTTACCAGCATCCAATCCGACATTATCTATCTGATCCACGGTTATGTGGAATCCGCTTGTTTTCGGCACTTGTGTCGGAACAGTCTCTTTGGACAAAGTCCGGGTCCAGGTTATGGACAATCGCGACTTCACTAATGCGAACTCTATTAGTCCGACCATTCTGACCTTGGGTCCTAACATAGTCTCCCCCTTGGTCAACATTCTGAGATGCATTATTGTTCACAAACAGATTGTATGCACCTGTCGACTGCTTCTGTGTTGAACAGGTGACGGAGTCGCCCTGTTTAACAAAGGTAAGGTCTGGACTAGGATCCGGGCTCGTTGGAGGTGGATTAGTCTGTTCCTTATCATGCAAGTAGCTTTCCATAGCGGACTTGTTTAGGCTGAGGGTCGCCACATCTGTGGTCAGATTCCTCTGCTCCTCTCTTAAATGAGCATTCTCGGACAAGATTTCAGACCGAATCTTCTCATTGTCCTCGACTGCTCGGTTACGCTCTAATTGGGCGGCCTGCGCATTTTTCTTTAAAGTATCCTTTAATAAGCGATACTTCTCGCTCTTTTCCTTCTGAGACCTCTGGTACTCAGTCGTTTCCCTACGGATCTCATCTTGTTCTGAGACAAGTCTGGATTCTGTTTCGGCTTTACGTAATTGAAGTCTTTTCAGCTTCTCTTCCATTGCGTTTAGCTCGGATTGCAGTCTATTCACATCCCAAGCTTTCTCCTATTGGCTTCCTCTTTTTCTAATTCAGCCAACTTACTCTCCCTTCCTTTTTCCTCATTTGTCTTTAACTTTACCCGATGGGCTAGAGATGACAACCGATACTTGAGGTCGGATTCCTTTACGATCGCCTCTTGTTCTATAGAACGAAGCTTGTTATTTCGTTGTCGGGTCTCTTCCTCTATTTTCTTCTGTGCAGCAATGAATTGCTCATGTTGCCTCTTAGCTTGCTGCTCTACCTGGTCTCTGGTTTTTAAATAAGCCGAGGTCGACTTATATCCAGGACCTATCCGACGTCCATGCCTGGACTTATGGCTTCCTCCCAGATTAAATACAGAATCCGACAAGGCTTCGTCTAGGGATAGTCCCAGGGTATACATTTCCGTATTTCTCGGCAATGTATCTTGGTTAGTATCCTGCTGGGTTGAGGTGGGCCCAATGGGGTCCTTACCATTCCCTCCATCATTGCTCTCGTGATCCGATGATGTCATTAAAGGTCTATCCTTCCTTATTCGGGTAGACCCATGTACCCCCTGTCCAGAAGGCGTCTCTGTCCTTTGGATCGGACTTTGGGCCTTAGGGGTCTTCAGTGTACTAGCGGCGCTCACCGATATGCCGGCTTCTAATCCGCGCCTACTAGTTATTACCTGAGACCATTCGCTCAAGTTCAACCGGGCGGGTTTTATTAACCCACTCAGTAAACCAGTATCCGAGGCCACATGGCTAGGGGTATTAGGGTATAGCTTAATGACCCCATCTCCTAATGTGGCGGGATCGTCCAATAAACCGGATGTAGAGAAAACTCTCTGTACACCAGTCGGGTTATACATATATTGTTGACCTGGTTTCCAGTCTAACAATAGATGCTGGGAGGCAATACCATCCTCTTCAAATTCCTCGAGCCCTGGGCTGGAGGAACTCGCCTCGGTTAGTCCGCGGCTTTCGGCCGTTTGGCCGCGCTCCATCCCGAACCGACTGGTCACAGCACCAGTGTTACGGTTTGTATGTTAGGTGGCTCTTTGGCTCGCTTAACACTAGATGTATTAACACAACACGAGTAGTTTGGTTTGGGCAAAGCCCTTCAAACTTAGCACCTGTTCGGGTAGGCTTTTATTGGAGAAGTTGACGACACGTCTGGACTGGACCAGGTCCAGTCCCCTTCTGCGGATCGTCCGGCTCCTTAGTACAAGCTGGATGCGAGGCGTGGTGCTGCCCCCTCTTGTACCAAACGGGTATCACAAAGCGACACCTGGTTGGCATAGAAGGAATGAGCACCACACGAACACATCTCTTGGATGAGGTGCACTAATATATACACGACGATGCCGGCCCCTACACTAGTATGGTGTGGTCGTAACATATTGGTGCCACAGTATGTACGGTATCAATGTATACTATGCCAGATCCATAGTAATCTATAATGCCATGCTCCCAACATGCCTTAAAGGCTACAGGTAAAACTAGTGTAGGATCTAATTCAGTACTGAGGTATATGCCATTAGAATGATGGATTTTAAGGAAGTTTCAACAGACAGTACCTCCTCATATGATTTCTTTAAAAACAACCTATATACCAAAAATCATTTTAGTTACTAAATCAAAAGTAACGTCACATAATTAAAAGGAGGACGTACTTAAAATCACCCTATGGTCTGTAGCTCACTGCATATGATACTTATGCAAAAAAGGGAAAGAATTCTGATTTGAACTAACTTGTTTGCTTTGACATGGTAGCTGTTTTTCTGGAACCACAAGACATCGTCGACAGTTACAGGTGACATGATGTGAGCTATCGGGAAAAGACGAGCATTCTGCAGACAGCGTTGTGACGTAGGCTAGAAAACGAACATACGGTTACAAATATTAATTTTTGCACAACGAAGCAGTGGCGGATCTGGGATTTGCACAGACTCTTCTATTGTTCTAAATGTATATCTGCTATCGGTACTACATGGTAGCCGATAGTATGACAACAATGCCATCACAGGATCATACCTGTAACACTATCCTTACTTAAGTCCATCAACTTGGTGGATTGGCACATGCATCTTTTCTATATATTATTGGTGGGCTACAGGATTTCAAACTCGCTGACAGAAATGCTATGTAACTATGCATAGTCGCATAGAAAAATTACTCCATCGTGTATAGCGTTTATTGTTAAAGCTGGTATAAAAGCTAATATAGTGTGGTCTGATATGTATTTCAAAGGATTATATACCCCTTCCCAAGTCATAGGGTGTCACTTATTATGGCATGATATGGCTCATTATGTGCACATCATTGGACTTTAGTTTCAGCTGATCTATCCTCTTTGGTGGGAAGGGAAACCACTTGGTTAATTAGTTCTGGTCACAGCCTCATGGTGGCAGCACTGAGTGGTGTCTGCTCTGCTGCCAGGCATCCAAATTGAATTCACTACCATTGTAGAATACTCTGCTTTATGGATTCAGATGGAGCCACTGTGCTGGTACAATCTAGACTGCTTGTTGACATGAATAAAATGCTGGAAGCATTTTATTTCTACACACATATATGCTTGAATTTGACATGGTTAGAATGCACTGAATAGACTGAGATTTTGACACTTTCACAAGTGGGGTGATGATAGATATGCAGAAATTGGAAAGTCTATATATTTCAGATCTTGTCCCAGCTTTAACATAGTAGACAGTTTAATGGTGGAGCCAGGAGGTTAATCCCGCCAATGGTGATCACAAAATGATAAATACTGTTGACAGAAGCTGAAGCTCTTCTCAAAGACAAACGGTACCATTTCAGTATCTTTGAAGTTCCTCATTCTTTTCACTATGCCCTAACATCTACCTGGAATATATTTTCTTACCACATCAGATGGCCAAACGTCCTCTGCCTTAATGTTTCGCTGCTCCAGGAACTCGAGCCATGGTATATTACAAAATGTACCACCTTCGGATATGGTTTTCTACAAGACAAGAAATTGTGGTTGAAAGTTGTGTGAAAGTTGGTACTTAGGATACACCATACGCATAATGCCGAACTGTTGAGTTGCTCAGATTCACATAGTATGGCAACTTAGCGTACTACTGCATTATGAATAGATGTTTAATGCCATTTCGACAGCCAAGGTCATAGCGAAAAGACTACATCACAGAATTGCACAGGTGAATGTGTCGATGTGCACCACACATAGCGGGGACAGAAGACAAGATTTACCCTTTTAAGCGTGCTAGGGAAGCCCATGCAGTACTCGAAGGGACAACAAAGTGTACTGGTGTAACAGAGAGAGAGGCGAGTGACTTACGGTGATGAAGTCATGGACACCAAGTATGACAAGAACACGGTGTGTGTTCCAGCTCTCTGTACTTGGAAGTCGGATTGTCCACGATTGTAGAATCATGTCGTCATTCAGACTGCAGTCACTGCAGTTCTGTAAGGAAAGAATACCCGCATTCATACTATGGTATTTGTAAGGAAAATATCAGAGCTTATTGGTGACACCGGATTATGATTTTACATTCATGTCCATGCTGTATTCAAACTAAAAAGCAGCCAGGGCGCTTAAAAATGATTTTTATGGTAATTCAGTACTTTATAGGTTAACTACCTCTAAAATTGTGAAAATTAGGCATTTCCTAGTCTGTAAATCACTCCAAAAGAAGGGACGCCTATTAGGTACAAGGCGCTAAAAGTTTGGTTTTGAATGTTTGCTTGCCTTGTATAAGCCACCCCAGGGAAGTGGGCAATTGGAATATGTCATATACACTGAAAATAAACATCGAATAAGAGCTGGTTTTGGGCCAGGGCTAGCTATGCCTCTTAATAATCTATGCCACATCCCTACCTATAGCGTCAGCCATGGATATTAACACTGCTTCCCTGGCTGAGGTGCAGTCCCTCAAGGGAATTAGTCAGCAACGGGCTCAGCTTGTGATAGACTGTGTACATACTCATGGGCCTTTCACTGACTTTCCCAGTATGACGCGACACTTGGACGCACAGGTCGTCTCTAGCCTGAAACAGGCCTTCGAAGCTGGTCGAATTATTTGTGGGGTAACTTAACCATCTACAAACATTGCTGGTTCTCAAGGGTCCCTAGGTTATTGGATATGGAGGCTCAAAATAAGACAATGGAGGCTAAGAAAAGGGAGGCTGAGGATAAGCTAAGACTTGCGAATGAAAAAATACAGTCTTTAGAAAGCTCCAGTCAGTCTTCTGCACTGACCCAGGCCGCAGCATCTTCCACTGTCATGCCGGCTACCTCATCTGATGAGGAGTTGTTGCGCTCCTTAAAAACATTCACTGCCCTGTTTGAGACCAGGTTACAGTTAACCCCCAAAACTCTTGATACAGCGCAAGCCCTGCCACCTCATACCAGTACCCCTAACAGTGCCAGGCTGCCGCCTCCTTTAGAGACACCTGTAACACATATGTCACCAGTCCGTGGTCCAAATGGTTACCAGCAGGTCCGGGATGCAGTTTATGTTCCTACCATTCGCAGGATACATACTGATCCTCCTGCTGACTCAGTCTGAATGATCCTCAGCATCTGCTGGGTAGGACTAGCCAGAGGAGATCGCGGGCAAGATGTTCATCTCCCCTATCTGAGTCAGATTCCACTTCATCCAGTAGCGATTCTAGCCCAGTCCCTCTATCTCGACAGTCTCAAGAACCACTGGGCAAGGTACCTACATATGATGGCAAAGTGAAGTGGCAGGTCTATTGTGAACAGTTTAAGCAGACTGTTGCAGGGTTCAGTGAGGAGGAGTCTCTCAGATTGCTTGTCCAACATCTCCGAGATGATGCCCTTGAGTTTTTTGGGTCTCTACCTAAGTCCACAAGGCGAGACTATTGGAAACTTAGAAAGGCCTTGAAGGAACGCTTTGGGTCGCGAAATCAGCCAGAAACTGCAAGACGTAAGCTTCAGGCTCTCAAGCAGGAGACAGAGGAGTCCCTGGATGCATTTTCTCAAAGCTGTCTGAATCGTGCTTGGGAAGGGTTTCAATTGAGAGGGCAGCCATGGATGCCTTCCTGCAGGGCTGCGCGGACTGTGGGACAGCTCTTTCTGCAATTGACAATGGAGAGACCCTCCTAAGACCCTGAAAGCAGCTATAAAAAGGGTCAGAAGCTCCATTCATAATACTAGATTTATATATGGAGACAAGAGGTTACCTTTGCACCCCTTGACGACGTGCCAACAGTCGCAATGATTGAGTGGGGTACGCAGGATGCTGATTTGGAGGAAACCATCAGAAAGGTGCTAGTTAAGTACCTTGCTGAAGTCAGGGTCTCGCGTCCTCCAAGCCCCTACCCTGGTAGGCCTCCATCGCATAGTCCTAGCCACAGTCCCAGCCGCAACCCTAGCAACAACAGGCCTTGCTTCAACTGTAAACAGCACGGCCACTTTGCTAGAGAGTGTCCAGTCCCCAAACCATTACAGGCTCCAGCCTCACCAAAGAAGTCGAAAAACTAGTTTGGGATGGGTGCAATGACCAAAACCCATCCCCGCATCACAGTGGTCATCCTCCCGAAGGTGCTTTGAAGCAGAAGAAAGCTGAGGTTCCAATCTCTGTTGCAGCTATAGACAGCAGCAGTACCCTTGGGTGAGAAATGTTGAGTTCCGAGAGGGAAACATCACCTGTTACCCACCTGAAAGTTTGATTTTGCCTATCATCATCAATGGCACACATACTGATGCTCTAGTGGATATTGGAGCCCAGGTCACAGTTATCAGATTCTTGCAGAGTATGTCTGACCCTCCACAGTTCCTTGAAAAGGTTTTGTTGAAAGGTGCAGGGGTTTCCAGTCAGATGACTGGTCATTTTATGGATAAGGTCAAAGTTCATATCAGTAGCTTGTCGTTTGGCTGGCATGTCTATGCAGCTCGGACTTGGACTTTCTAAAGGCAGTAGGGGCTACAATTGACCTATCCCAGGCAACTATCATCATCAGTGGGAAAGTCATACCTGCCAAGTATAGGCAGACTAGCACTGGTGGGATATATGAAGTTGGGCAAGTAACTTGTGTAAAGAAAGTAGTACTCCCACCACATTCCACCAAGCAAGTGCTTGTCAACACAGGTGGAGTTCCCAGTTCACAGGGACAAGAGCTCCTACCCTGCCCAAAAGAGTTCCACCCAGAGGTCCTGTGCCCCCATACTTTACTTAAGCAAAGTTGTACTGCAGTAGTTGAAGTCTCAAACATAGGCAACAAGTACATTAAGTTGAAACCTGGACAAAATATTGGTTCCTCTCAGCCAGCTAGTGTCTTAGATTCGCTGATGGATGTCTCAACAATACCAGCAAAATTGAGGCAGATTGCACTTGATAGCAAGCAAGAAGGTTTAGCCAGTAAGCATGAACTCAGGGCACTGGCTGACCGCACCCCTATTAACTTACAGGAATTGTTCTTCAGGTTAGCTTTGACCCTAACATACAGTCAGGCACAAGAAACTTCCCAAATCCTGACTGAATATCAAGCTGTGTTCTCCAAGGATGACACAGATCTTGGGTGCTTTTCAGCCATTATAAGCACTCCATAGACACAGGTAGCGCTAAGCCCATCCGGCAACGGATGAGGAGAACACCTCTTGGGTTCCAGGAGGAAGAGGAGAAGCATCTGAAGAAGATGCTAGATGCAGGAGTGATCAAGCCATCCTCCTCAGCTTGGGCATCAGTGCCAGTACTTGTCAGGAAGAAAGATGGCTCAGTCCGTTGGTGCCTGGACTATCGGGCCCTTAATAATGTGATGGATGAGGATGCGTTCCCACTGCCAAGAATTGAGGAATGCCTCGACTCACTTGCTGGAAGCAGATATTACAGTACACTTGACATGAACTCAGGGTATTGGCAAATTGAGCTCCAACCTCAAGATCAACATAAAACAGCATTCATCACTAAATATGGGATGTATGAATGGAATCTAATGGGGTTTGGTTTGTGCAATGCTCCAGCCACATTTCAGCGTGCGGTACAGCTGGTTCTTCATGGGATGCAATGGAGCAAAGTCTTGTCATACTTAGATGACGTTGTTTTTTTTTTTGGGTCTAGTTTTCAGGAGGCACTAGAATGCTTCAGGAGCTACAATCTAAAGCTGAAGCCAATGAAATGCAACTTGTTCCAGACCCAGGTGAAATTCCTTGGTCGGTTGGTTACTCCAGAGGGCATAGCTTTGGACTCCGAGAGCCTGGAGACCATTGATAAGCAGCCAAGGCCTAAAAATGTTAAAGAGGGGAGTCCTTCCTTGGTTATGCAAATTACCATCGTGAATTCATTCCTCGGTTTGCTGAGATTGCAACACCATTGCATACCCTCACAGGCCCTAAAGCAGTGTTTCTATGGAACGAGAAGTGTGAACAAGCCTTCGTCCTCCTCAAAAGTGACTTATGCAATGCAACAGTCCTACCGTATACCAGCCTTGAACAAAAGTTCATTCTTGACTGTGATGCTTCTGATATAGCTATTGCAGGAGAGCTTGGCCAAGTAGTTGATGGGCAGGTGCGGGTTATTGCCTTCAACAGCTTTGTCCTGACACCTGAACAGCGCAAGTACTGTACAACCCGCAAAGAGCTTCTGGCAGTGGTGCGAATGACTAGACAGTATCGACATTACCTGCTTGGTCGACCATTCTTCGTGAGGACAGACCACAAGTCTTACCTGGTTAATGGGCTTCAAGAACATTCAGGGCCAGCTCGCTCGCTGGCTGCAAGAACTTTCACAGTATGACATGTCCATAGTCCACAGGCCTGGGAAGAAGCATGTCACTAAAGATGCTCTTTTCAGGATACCAGACACACTGGATTACTGTGACTCTTACAGGGCAGGTTCATCCCCAGAGATGTTACCTTGTGGAGGCTACCCATACTGTAGCCGAGCTCAGCAACAATGGGCAAGATTTGAGACTGAGGTAGATGATGTGGTACTACTTGCATTGTGTCCTATAGAGTTGTGGCCAGATGTGAGTCAATTACCAGTCAGTGAGGAGCCCTTAACAATAAGAGCACTAGGGGTTCATTCTCATGAAATAAAATCCTGTGGATACTACACTTAGTAGCTACTCTAACACAGAACTTCAGCAAAAGCAGCAGGAAGATCCTGATATTGGTCCCCTCATGCAGTGGATAGAGTCATGCGATGACCCTTCACAGGCAGCTCTGGCCCTCAGCAGTCCAGCTACCAAGTACTTCTGGGTATACCGGCATCAGCTTACCACAAGAGATGGTGTGCTCTATTACAAGTGGGAGTGCATTCCACATGGGAAACTTCTGCTCTTAGTCCCAAGAGGACTGAGAGAGGAAGTGCTTGCATACTGTCATGATCATGCAACGGCAGGACACCTGGGACAGGAGAAAACTGTAGCCAGACTGAGGCATAACTTTATCTGGTTCCAGTGTCACTCGGACTGCTTGGAGTATGTGAAAACATGCTCAGTCTGCAACCAAAACAAAAAAACGTGCAGAGCTCCAAGGGCTAAGTTGGGTAAATATCATGCTGGTGGATCAATTCACTAAATGGGTTGAATGCTATCTGATCCCTGACCAAAAGGCAGAGCAAATTGCCACCAGATTCGTAAATGACTTTGTCTGACGGTTTGGGTGTCCATGCCAGCTTCACACTGATCAGGGGAGGAATGTTAATGGCAATCACATCCATGCCATTTGTGACCTGCTGAACATTAAGAAGACCAGGACGACCCCATACCAACCTGCTTCAAATGGTCAGGTAGAGAGGTACAACAGGACAATCCTTCAGATGATTCGATGTTTCCTGAAGGGTTGATCCTGTCAGTGGGATTTGCGCTGGATGGGATACTGGGGTCAATTTAGGGTGATAAGAGGGTCTTAAAGCTCACCTTGTATTCTCCATACCAAAGTAGTCATATACAAGTTATTCTCCCAGATATATCATCCAATAGTTATATTTCTGGACCAATACCCGCGCACTGCACTAGTCCAATAAGCACTCATAAGAGGTCTTTAAGGATCTTAGCTTTATTCTGATAGAGGGTAATCACACACACTGCACAAACACCAATAATATTAAGTAGTCAGGTTGTAGTCAATAGTCCGGAGAATGCACCTATAGGTGTCTGTATGTCCACAGTACTTAACACACCATAGCACCATATCAGGAAGTAACACCAATTGCTGGAGACCAGCATCAGGCCATAAGGTCTACCACTTGATCCTATGGGTTGTCCAATCTCCTTGGTTTTTCACAGCTCCACCAATGTTCTGCAGTCTCACCAGCATAGAGTCCACGGAGATAATTCCCCCAGCCTGAGTGGCAGTGTGTCTGAGCTTTTATAGCTCCACAAAGTCATTAGTTCAACCGGTGGTGAGGCTGAGTCATGTCTCCATTCTCCAGTAGCATCACTCACAACATGTCCATGTGAGTCACCCCGCCCATGGGCAATCCCCATGTGGTATAGGTGACTCACCTCCTGCAAGTGACGCATATCCTGCTGGTGACTCACATCCGGAATAGATTAGTCATAGGGTGAATCATGGGTGAGTCACAGGATAAATCATGTATGAGCCACGGTTGAGTCACGGTTGAGGTAATAATATATGCAGTTCTAGCATATCCTAGATGGGTTATTGCCACAAAAATGAGTCATGGATGAATCACAGATGAGTCATGGATGGATCATGTATGAGCCACACCCTGGTCTTAATATATGCAGTTATGACACATCCTGGCTGAGTCAGTGCCCCGCATAGTCATCATATGTGTCATCCCTAAGTCACTCCATTCAGTCTCATACTTCCTTAGTGCTGGTGTGTCCCCTCAGTCTATTACATAGCATTCTCTATGGGGTCTCCCCTTCTATATTACAAACATTACACATTTGTAGATAAACACTTGTATCAGTAAGTAGTGAATGAGTGGCGAACCACTACACATTCACATCTAGCAGTTCTGGCAGGAGCTCTGCGAGCTGTCCCACACAAACAAACTGGCTACAGCTCAAACATGATGATGCTCGGTAGGGAGGTGACCCAGCTTGAAGACATTGTGTCCGTCCAGCAGAGTCCACACCTCTCTGAAGTTGACTATGTGCAAGGCCTCTGTGCCAATCTCGAAACTGTCCACACCTTGGCAAGGACACATCTAGGCAAGACCCAGGCTAGAAAAAAGCAGCGTTACGATCTGCAGGCACATGAAGTCAAGTACCAAGTAGGTGACTTTGTGTACATGAAAAACATGACCAGCAAGAAAGGTCAGAGCCCAAAGCTGCACAAGGTGTGGAAGGGTCCATACTTGGTTGAGAAAGTCATCTCTCCAGTCCTATTACAGCTCAAGGACAGGAAAAGGTCGCAGGACATCACCACGGAACATGAGCCATCAAGAGAAAACAGGCAGGAGTGTGAGGATTTACAGTAACAGTGGCTGCAGCACCCCCTTAGCAGTGGCCACAGGGGACACACAAGAGTGGTTCCCTGTGAGCAGGACTGAGTCAGTTGGTTCCTTGGTTTTGGTTGATACAGAAGCACCCCAGAATTCCAAGGGCTGACTGACTATACTACAGACTACACACCTAGACCTGTGAGTATAAGACACATATAAATATTACAATTACAATAATTGCATGGTTACATTCTATAATATGCTATCCGGTCACCTAGAGCTACATCAAGAATTCTATGTGTATCTAAGACTAATATGTGTGGTTACAAAGTGAAACTTTAATATTGAATTTCTATTAATTTTCCCTCAAACAGCATCATGACGTTTGGATGATGTTTCATAAAAACCATCATTTCAACAACAATCAGATATTCGGCATGCATACCTATTCAAGAACCTATGATAGCAATGATTAAAATGAAGTAAAAAAAATAACAGAACGTTTCTAAATAAAACCAACAATTTAACCTAGACCATTTTGTTTTGACAATCATGATGTTTGAGATCAATGAGTTCACATTGTCACTACTCGGTATGGCTGAACATTTAATACTTAATTTAGATCAATGTGTCAAATAAAACACTATGGCTGGTGTTATTGGTACAAGATAACTTGTGTAGCAGGTGGGCTACTGTTTCCATGTTTACGTGTGAACAGCTATTTTATTTAGGTGATCGTTTTTTTAAGGGTGAGTGTGTTTAGGTGCCTAAATTTTGCATCGGAAAAAAAAGTAGAGAACAAAGGGGTAATCTTTCTAAATGTCTATGTGATTCTTGCCTGCAATACCATCTTTAGTATGTAAATCCCCCAATTGGCCACTGTATGTAGTTCAGACATCCGGACTGTATAACACAACCATAGTACATGTACTGGGCATTAGTTTAAGGGAAATCAATGTTGAGACTTTTCAGGAAGTACTAAGCTTTTGTAATAGTTTGTATTCCCGAAGGTTTTAGTTTCGACTAGAAATAAAGACGAACACAGTATCTACGGTTCAGAGGCAACAAATAGTAAGGTTTATTCAGTTTTCTGTCACAGGTAAAGCATGGGTTACCAAGAGTAAGTTTAAGAGGTACCAGAGGGAGGTCTGAGCGTATCAGACGCTCGTAATCGGATTCCCCCACCGACGGTCCGGCTCGCACCTTTATAGGTTGCAAGCGGGGTGGCGACATGGAGTGGTGTAGTATGGAAGCTAGGAGAGAGGTGCTGCCACCTCTTGACAAGTGTAACCATTACCTACTCGAGCCAACCATCGCTTGGAACGCCGGTCAGCCTACAAGACATTCAACTAGTATGTAAACCGTGCCCCTACACTACCCCACCAAGACTATAACATGGTGATATACAATAAGGTAGAACCATTTTTATAGTATTTACACACAACAAGGGGCACACGGCTGTCTTGCAGGCTGCCTGGATATTAATAATACCAGTATTAAGTATTTATACATTGGTGTGAGACTCACCACACTATAATTTTACACTGTAGCGTACTCATCAGCTATCGAGTAAAATGCAAGACAAGTAACCCACAATCTGTACAATCACTTTGAATAAAAAAAACTTATTTGACTTTCAAAGTTGTCAGTGTTATACACCAGTAATTTGCCCCGACCATATATGTAAAAAAACGATCATATCTTTGATATGTAACCATGATCTGGACTTAACAATCGCCAGACAGACTAGAAGGTAAATGTTCATGGTAAATGTTCATCCGAAGGAAATGTTCATGGGTCATCCTGGTGTTGACAACGTAAATCCATTCATCAGTTTAGGCCATATGTAGACATGTTTCGACCATTGTCCATACTCTCCAAGATATAGAAGGTACTCCAAATGATCAGTTTGTAGTTTATGTAGTCCGGTTATATATATACATGCAGCAAAGAGGGTAGTCCACTATTGTACAATACACCGACTCCCTTTTGCTCATTGAGATTTGGCAAGACTCATCACATGTATCAGCAATCTTGGTAATATCCATTCCAGACGAACACTTCCAGTTCAGGAACTAATAGAACATGTTCCTTGTTAACTGCAAAAAGTGTTGTTTTTATTCCGATTATAGGTATCATCCTTCCTGGCTCGGCTGGATACCATTCATTAGGATCAGAAGAATTATCAAAACTAGTCAATAGATCTAATCTTTGGCCACGTCCTTGTGAGCGTTCTCCATGTCCTTTCTTATCTGCTTCTGTCATCTCTTCCAACCCCTTCTTAGTTATCTCTTGTGTCAGAAGGAACAAGGCATGCCTACGAGTTCCTCTCAGTTAGTATTAACCCCAAAGCAGTCCTTGAAGTTAATGTTTAACTCGTCCAGTGCATCCCGAATCTTAGCTCATTCTTATAATACCCCGTATTCTTTTCCGTCTTTTTCTCCAATGCACTTATTAAGCCTGTTCTTAATTTCTTCTGACTTCTCCTTGTCGATCCTATTTATTTCCAGAGCCTGCATTTGCTGCATCATATGGACAACAGACATACAGACACCCCGATAAAACTGAAACGACATTTCTTGGTATTTCTCACTTCATTCTTGTCGATCCTATTTATTTCCAGAGCCTGCATTTGCTGCATCATATGGACAACAGACATACAGACACCCCGATAAAACTGAACCGACATATCTTGGTATTTCTCACTCCATTTTTTCATAACCTTACCCTGAATCTCGAAGCATTCTTCTGGCATGTTTCCGAACTGATATCCCAAAACGGTCTGGAATATCAGGCATCCTATGACGGCACTCTAAATCCAATGTCAAATCAGACTCAGAAGTGGAAGTCCAGCGCCTCTGTCTAGAACACTATCAGATTGCGTGATGGATGAGACCATAGCGCACGCTCCCTGCATCTCTACTGGTATACCCCTTCCAGAACCAACTGGCGTAACTGATCTCGGAGTGATGTTCAGATTAGTACCTACCGGTGGTTGGGATACCCCACCAGGTGTGGCAGTCACCCTCCCTCTTCCAATGGGCTTTCCAAACTTGTCGAGAACCTGAGATTCCGGACCAGGCTGACCCAGTCCAGGGAAGTCCTTCATACCTTCTAGTTTCGAACTAGGTGGCCCTGCACCAGACAGCCCAGACAAAGCAGACCGATGTTCCATCTGACCTATGGCGTGTGGCACTCGCGGCATGGGTGACCTCTGAAGTCCTCTGAAACTAATCTTACCGGGGCACTGCTCCATTTTAGTGCGCTTTGCGGCTGTGGCTTTATCGGACTCCCTGTATATTGTATCCCCTCTATATTCTCTCATAGCCACAAAACTGTGCGTCTGTGATTCTCAAACGGCCCTGGTTGTAGGATAGCTTCATTTCCACTTCAAGTTTGGAGCTCTTATGGTTTTCTACACAACAGAACTTTCTGACTTTCGAATCTAACTTTCTGAAATTCTCCTTCTTCCAAGCATCCCACTTCTCGAAGAGCATACGATGTAGTCTCAGAGTTTGGGTTAGTGCCTTTCTAAATCTGTGATCGTGCTCTTCTATCAAATGTCTTACTAAATCCCCCTTCCTAGCAGTTTCGATTCCAGAACAGATGGTGGAATCTCGGCCTTTATTCAGATAGCAGTAATAGACTGCATGGTGGTGCAAGTGGTGCTCAACAATATGCCGAACAAATCAGATATGGCTCGTATATTTAGTCGGATTAGTAGACCCCCTCGCACAGATAATGAAGTGGCAGTGCTCATTCGTATCCTTTTCCCATGTATCAATTGCCCACTTTATGTTGCAGTAGGCATCCCAATCGTAATAATCCCTGTCTCTGACATCGATGGTTTGTTCTACCCAGTTAATGTATGACATATTGATGCTCTTATCCTGCCAAGTCTCCTTCATCCATTCTTCATCATCTGATTCGTCATTCATATCTACTGCTGGTGGGCAGCCGTAATACTTACTGTTACGTTTGCATTCCTCAATGCACTTCGGAACGAAAATCTTAAAACCAGATATGACATTATCCCGAATTTTTTGTGCCTCAGGACTTATATCCTCCGCGTCGTAAAGTTTGGGATGATCAATATCTGTGTCCCAATCGAAATCACTATTCTGACTTCTTATCCTCTTTCTTCAACCACCTCTACTACTTTCACAGTGGTTGTGGCTGCCCCACTCACTTCCTTAACAACCTTGGTATCTCTTGTATCCATAGGTTCATCCCTCTTTTCTGATTCATTCCCCCCATCAGAATTATTATCCCCCTCTTGATTCTTAATTTCTGCATGTCTCAACTTCCTTTTTTCCTTCTTAATTAATGCCTTCTCATACCCGTCTTCATCTACTAGAATTATATACTTAGTTGCCCCTTTCCGGCTACCAGAGGATAGCCCCTTAGCATCTTTTTTTAGATTTTTCAGATTTCTTCGGAATAGGTTTGCTTTCCTTACTCTTTCTTTACCTGTATTTTCGAACCTTGTCTGGTTACGCATTCCGACTTCTTAGTGCTGGTAGAATCCTTTATTATTCCGAGCTGTCATTTTGCCTCTTCTACTCTGCCTATCTCACTAGTACTAAAACCCTTAAATATATCCTGTTGTTTCTTCAGAACGCTTTTCTGGTTATCAATCTTAGATATAATTTCAGATTCCATTCTGAGTGTCTTTTCCTATCCTATTTTCTTTTTTCTTTAAATCTGCTTCAGATATAGGACTGTCAACCTCCGTCTCTTCCTCGGACTGCATATTCACCCAAGGCAGAGGTGCAGCTTGGCTGTGGTTTCCGAAATGGAACAACGTATCTCCAACTGACCTGGTAGGGTTCATGGTATCATACTTTTCCTTAACGTATATGGCTGTATCCCGAAAGTCCTTGTTATAGGTGAATGTAGGTAGGTTCCACGTAGACTGTGTCACCGTTCTTCCAACGGATGGCGCTTGTGCTGATATCACAGGCACCACGTTCTTCAATAGGGTCTCTCAGAGGGGCCGAACATTTGAAACTGAATTTCGTGGATTCTGATTTAGGTACGGACGGTGGAGGCATTATATCCCGGTCTGACTGAGACGATAATGCTCCTTCCGAATGTACTTTCTGAAGTTCTAGTAAGTTAGCTACTGCCTCCTTACTTTCTGAATCTTGGGTTCCGATTAGGTCCCTCTCTTTGCTTTGTACCGGGCTCAGAGTCATGTTATTAACCTCCCCCAATAGTCCAACAATTTGCTCAGCCATGTCTGACCTCACAAACTCCTGTCCCGTGGATTCCTCCAACTCCTTGGTGCCTCCCGTTACCTTGCAATGAACTTAAATACCTTTCTTAACTTATTTTCTTATCCAAAACTTAAATCTTGTTGATGGTGTGAGCACATTGGCACCTTGTCCGGTACACGCTTGAATAGACAAGATGGTCGTTTTCATGCGAGATCACCCTCTTCGGGTAGACTTTATATGTTCTATTTCAGGTTACACCGCTTCTCTGTGCGATCCTTGCGCTCCGGCGAACGCCCTCCCTTACAGGTCTATCTTTAGCATTGGGTGGCTTGGTTTTCTTCTCGAAAGCTGCCCTAGTCTCCAACCGTTCGACATGCTTAGCCTTCCCAACTCCTGCCAAGACATTTCTTTTCCTATTAACATTTGATTCACATATTTCGTTTAAGTTCTTCTTAGGCCTTCCCCTCTTCTTTGGTATTTGTTTATTCTTCCGTGATCGTATGCGTTTTACTATATTCCCACTATGGTTTTTCTTGAATACCGTAGTGTCTATTACTGGCTCGACCTCAGGCAGTTCTAGAACATCTAGTGTGATCTCCGACATGTTCCGTATAGATCTCTTATAAAACATGTAGTTTCAGATATTATCTTAGTTATGACATGAGGCCCATCCCAGCTTGCTACAACTTTGAGGTTTTCAAGGGGCTTATAGAACCTTAGTACTCGATCACCCACTTTGAAAAACCTCAGTTTGAGACCTGTGTTATATCCTATTTTCTGCCATTTTTTCCGCTTTCTGTAATTGCTCTCTAACCATTCCATATGCATTCTTGAATTTATCCTGAAGTGCTTCCACAAACATAATGGTACATGGTACCTGAGGGCTTCTGCCCACGACACCAAACACTAAATCAGCTGGCATTATCATACGCTCTCCAAACACCAGCATATTTGGGGTACAATTCGTAGAGGCATGTACAGTGCTGTTGTAAGCGTGAACTACAAAAATCGCACTGTATATCCCAATCGTCCTGATACTTATTCACTAGAGGTTTCAGAAGCTGAATAAGTGTTCTATTAAACCTTCCCACTAATCCATCTGATTGCAGTCGATATGGATTAGTTCCGGTTTTACAGATGGCTAGGTAATTGCACATTTCCTGCCATAAAGCAGATTCAAATTCTCATCCCTGATCACTATGCAGCATCAAGGGTACTCCGAATTGTAGAACCCATCCTCTCACAAAGACTTCTGCACATGTGGTAGCTTTATGATTTTTCATGGCAAATACTTTTGTATATTTCATATAGTAGTCAGATACTACCATCATACAGGTATTTTCTCTTGAAGTGGTTCTGAAGCCACTGATAATGTTGATGGCTATTCTTCCAAATCGTACTCTAAATAATTCTTGAATTAGGGGATTTTTCCCCATGCCTTCTCTGGGTTTATTCTTACAACAGTCAGGACAAGTAGCTATCCACCGTAACAGATCACCACTCATTCCTGGCCAATAGTACCTCCGAGCTAGCCTCTCTAAAGATCTGTTTTTACCGAAATGGCCACTTGTTAAGTGTCCATGACAGTAATACATAATATCCCCTTTTAACCCATTCGGGATAACTATTTGTAGTATCTTCTGAGTAGGACTGATTTTCCAATGGCATAAGATACCATCCTTGACTTCTAACTTGGCCCATTGAGCTAGAAACCTTCTCATTTCTCTGTTTGCCAGACTAATCTCCAGTCTACAGAGCCTAATACCTTGTGGAACTATCTCAAGAAGTTTTCCCGTAACTGGATCAGCTTTCTGAAACTCTCGGATGGTCTTGGGTGACAATTCTACAAGAGTTTCTGGATTGCCCATAAATGGTATACGTACAGTAGCCATTACTGCATTATGAGCTCCACAATCCCGACATCCTTCTCGAGCACATTTCCGAATTAGTCTTCTAGACAGGGCGTCCGCATTTATATGCTTAGCCCCCAACCTATGTTGATAAATGTGCTAACCACCGTCCTATCATACCTTCGGCATCTTTAAAATAAAGAAGCCATCGGAATGATGAGTGGTCAGTTCTGAGTGTGAAATCTGATCCCCATAAAAAATGTTTAAACCTCTTAGTATATAACCACCACAGCCAGTAATTCTCTCTTAGTGGTACAATAATTTTTCTGAGCTTTATTCAGAGTGTTGCTTGCAAAGGCTATCGGAACTTCCACACCATCCTGGACCTGGGATAATGCAGCTCCGATACTGTCATTGCTCGCAACTGTATTGTCGGGTCGAGACATCCTTTTAATATGATGATTCTCGATGACATTGATGAAGAGATAACTCAAGAACCCGTAGATACAATTTATATATCTTTATTGCATAGGCTTAACAATTGATGCTTTGCAGTGAACAATACTTCTCGCTTGGCTAATGAGGCGACACACATTTCCATTGTGAGAGATTCCATACTTAACTTACAATATAATAAATAAGTCCTTCCATGTCGTGATGATGATCTCCATTGTGCACTCTGATATTACCATAGGAAGTCTATGGTTCTAATCTTGGCATGCCTATATATATTAATTAACCTATAGGGTGCAGCACATCGCGCTGCATGGCCATGCTATTGTATACCGGAAGGTGGCGCTGCACAACCTGCATCCAAGCTGGGTGACCGTCGGGGCTGCTACTGATTTTACTACATGGGATATGGGTGTCCTGTCCCATGGGCTTGCTAGATCTGGTTCATACTGGAATGTACTGGTCTATGGGCCTCACTATGGGATCCCCCTGTGGTTATCCCATGTGATGGGTTTTCTGCCTGATGGTTATCCATTGCATGTTCTTTATACATTCTGGACTATTAGTAATATGGTTTACACGTAACTGCTTTAGTGGGGTCTAATTGTACAGAAAGACGAAATACGGGTGGTTAAAAGGTAGAGGCGATAATTGTATAGGAATTACTATAGAGTGGGACAGGGTGGTCCGCCCCTCGAACCAGGTCTGATGGTTACCAGTCGATGTCCCTGCTGAGGGTCGGTAGCTGCTCGAGCCTAGAGGCGAGACATGCTCAATGCTCGTAAGGTCTCAAGACGCCACACCCAAGATCGTGCTAGGATCAGGGGATCTCTTCTTGTGTTCAGGTGTTAAGGCTGGCGACTGTGACTCGGACCTCGGTCGCTTGGCGTCCCGAGATCGAGGGTCACTGCCAGGGTGTGGTTGTGGTCTTCCGTACTGGTCTACTGCGTCGGGGTCCCTTCTCTGAACTTTGACACGCCAGTGCATCTCTGCTGACATGTCAAATCGGTGGGAGCGCACATTTTTGAGGAAGCGGGCATCCTGCTTCCCCTCGACCGAGTGACAGAGGTGGTCTGTTCTCATTATCATCGTGTGTCTCTCCTCGGAGGTCATTTGGTCCCACTTCGACATCAAGTGCTCATGGGGTTTCAGGGCCTTGAGTCGGGCGTCGCCGGCTTTGAGGCCATGAACCTGAGCCAAATGCTCAGCCATGCGCCCTCTCCTCGTGGTTCTTAATCCCTGGCACTTTTGGTTCTGATTCTTCTCGTTGCTACACCTATACACCGGAGCTTGGTGCATATGGTGCTCAACGAGATGGCTAATGAACGAGTCCTTGTTGGGTCAGACTCTCTCTTTCTCTGTATTATTATTACAGATCTCGAAGGGGCAGGTCGGGTTGGTTGGTGCCCAGTTCGAAGCGGCATATTGCAGCTTCGTTCGGTGCACGAAGCCATAGTAGGACTTGGGGAGTCTTTACCATGTATCCGTGGGAAGCCACCCACACGCAATAAAATTCCACAGGGCCGGAGTCCTTCTTTAGGATTTTCATCCATTCCTCATCGTCGCTCTCGCCATCTCGATTGGTGGCGGGAGGGATCGAGTAGCTGTCAGTATAGTGCTGACAGTCCATAAAACACTTCGGGGTGTAGTCAGGGAATCCAGTGCGGGCGTTGACCCACTTATTCAAACTGGATTCGTCGGGAGCATCCTTCAGGGGTTCTTCCAGGGAGTCGATGTTCTCCAGCAGTTGCCAGCTCATTTCGGCGACCTGCTGGTCTCTGTCTCCATTTCCCTCCTTGGGGTCCTTCTGGAGCTCTTCCTCCTCGGCTGCTGTACTACTAACGGGCTTGGGGGGTAGAGGGGTGACCCTTCGAGAGGCTCTCGTTCTGGTTGACCTAATGGGAGAGGGAGAGTCCTCTTTCTTGGTGGTCTTACTACCTCGGGTTTGACTCCGCGAGCTTCGAGACAAAGCCGAGGCTGCAGAGTCTTCACTATCTTAGGCCCTCTCTTCCACCACCTTCATTTTCCGGCGGCTCGTCTTGGTTTTAGTTTCGGATTTGTCTTTAGACTTTTTGACGGCCTTCTCGACATCTCTCCTAATTTTTGTCTTGCGCTTCATTAGTTCTTTGCACTCTTTGTCAATTTCCTCTTGTCGAGCATTAAGCTCTTCGAGGCTCATTTCTTTAGCGGTGGTTACTTTGGTGGAGTAGCAAGCTCCACCCTCCAAACTCGAGGCAGCGTCGGGGATCCTGCTAGCGGCGTCCCCATCGTGACCTGTCTCGTTCGCCATGCGTTGCTCTTCTTTCTCGAGCTCGGGGTCTGCTAACAGAGCATCTTCCTCGTCTCTCACAGGAGAATTCTTCTGTGAATCTGACATGAATGCGTAGGTGCGTTCTCGGGGGGTTCCCTGTGGTAGGAGAACTTCAGGGGAGTGGATGCTTGGCAAGCGCTCCTTGAACCCAACTAGGCCATACAACAGCGGGTACGCTGTCTGTGACCTAATTCGGTCGTCTTCGCATATAGCATCAACAACAGCGACAAGGCCATCGCTGATGCACATAGCTTCAGCCAGTCCGAAGTAGTTCTCGAACCAGATGTCGGCAACGTCGGAGACTCCCAAATCGGTGCATCCACGGCAGATTCTGAATTGCAGATCGTAAGGGATCAGCTGAGGTGGCTCGCCTTTGAGACCCAGGTATTTCGGTGGGCAATATCGATTTTTACCTGTGGCCGTCCGGATAAATCCTTTGGTCACATTCACGTATCCGATGGCTGGTGGTCGATCGGGCAGAGTCACAGGGACTTCGATAATAACTGAAGGTGTGGTTCCGTCAGTCGTACTCGAGCGTGGTGTCATGGGAGCAGTTAATTCTGCACCCCTAGGGATGCTCAGGGTATCTGGAGTCGAATCAGGAAGAGACGGCTCCATTTCGGTAGTGTCCATCAGTTCAACTGCTGGACTTCGGGGTGCCTCGTCCTGGGCTCGAAGTGGGGTCGGGTGCCCATCAGGATTGGCTGTTACGGTCGCCACCACCTCCGACTGAGCCATATTTCGGGCTCAGACGGCTCAGGGTCAGTCCTCCCTCGTTCAAAGACAAAAGGAGTCCAAGGTAATCGGTGGTTGTGGGATATATTTACTGTCAAGACTGCGGAGAAACAGCGGCACATCTTACCTCAGTAAGACAGTTCGCGTGCTGTGAGCGATATTAGGGTCGCAACAAGCGAAGCAAGACCAACGCGCATGTGCCACTGCACCACTCCGGTCCCCGGTTCGCTAGCGTCCCCCTTCCCGCTCGTGGCAGACGTCCGTACTACCCCGGATAACCGAGGTGGCCGTTGGTGGGACTACCCCCTTCACTGTTCATTTCGACAGCAGTTTGGCAGAAAAACATGTAGCATCATGTGTACACGCCAGGCAAGCTGTCTGCCACCCACAGGAACACATAACAAAACATGCAGACATGACTATACACTTGTTGTGATTTCGGAACATTAAGTAACGGCAGTCCGCCCGGCAATTCTGGGACTGCGCCTCACCTCTCTACCTCTGTTTTTCAACTGAGAATCTCGAGAAGGTCCAGTGGAAGGTGCCAACGTCTTCCTCCTACCTTGGATTCTCCGTTCCGCTGAGACATTTTTATCAAGATTAGGTTTTGAATTCGTGTCCGTGTCGACCCTCCTGGGTCGTCCTCTCTTTGGTTTTTTCTCAACCACTTTCTTACGCTTTGGGGCCTTCTCCTTCAGTTTCTTGGCTAGCTTGCCGGTCCTCATTAGGACCTCGTCTTTTTGTTCATTTATTTGTCTTGAAATTTCCTCACATTCGGAGTAAGCGGCATCCTGCCCCCTCCATCTTCTCAATCTGCATACATTCGACTTATTCATTCGGCCTGTAGCCAAACTCATAAGCATAACTGTACTCTCGGATATGATCTGGGTTACTACGTGGGGTCCATCCCAGCTCGAGATTAATTTCTTACACCTTAAAGGTTCATGTATTCTAAATACTCGATCGCCGACACTAAACTGACGTAACTTCAGGTTAGTGTCATACCCAATTTTCTGCCAATTTGCGTTTTTTAATAGCTCATTTCGAACTATTTCATAAGCTCTCTTAAATTGTTCTCTTAGAGATTCTACAAACATCACCGTACATGGGGCTTCAGGGCTTACCCCTATGACACCATATACGAGGTCTGCAGGGATTATAATATCCTCCCCAAAGACTAGTAAGTTGGGGGAGCAGTTCGTTGCGGAGTGTACAGTACTATTATAAGCGCCTTCAATTGCTCATCCCAGTCGTCTTGGCAAGAATTTACCAAGGGTTTTAGGACCTGTATCAATGTTTGATTGAATCTCTCTACTTGACCATCAGACTGGGGTCTATATGGATTAGTTCGGTTTTGCAAAAGGCTAGATAATGGCACATTTCCTGCCATAAGTTAGACTCGAATTCTCGTCCTTGATTGCTGTGCATCATTAATGGTGCACCTAAATGTAGGACCCATCCTCTCACGAAGGGACTAGCGCAAGTGGCTGCCTTGTGATCAGGTATAGGGTATACTCGAGTGTACTTAGTATAGTAGTCAGTAACTACCATCATACAGGTATTTCCCCGTGGTGTAGGTTCAATTCCGCTGATGATATCGATTGCTACTCGAGCAAATCAGACGCCGAACAGCTCCTGCATCAGAGGTATTTTCCCTATACCGGGACCAGGTTAATTTTTATCGCATTCAGTGCAAGTCATTACCCATCTTGTGATGTCATTGTGCATCCCTGGCCAGTAATACCTCCGGGCTAGGCGTTCTAGGGTTCTCTTCTTTCCGAAGTGTCCACTAGCCTTACGTCCGTGACAGTAGAACATAATGTCTCGTCTTAGTGACATAGGGATCACTATCTGTATAACCTTGTCCTTAGTAGGGCAGGTTTTCCATCGACACAGTAACCCGTCTCGAACTTCTAGCTCGGTCCATTGGGCTAGGAATTTGCGAGTTTCTCTGCTTTCGAGGGATAACGCCGGCCGTTCAGGCTTGGCATTCTTATTCAGGAAAGAAATCACTCTTGATAGCGGGATCGGCTTGTTGGAAATGTTGGATAGTCTCTGCTGGCCATTCTACAACATTCTCCATGCAGGCACGAGATAGCGGTTTGAACTGTCTGGTTCGAACCGTTGCAACTACCGTGTTGTGGGCCCCACAATCATCACAATCGGTTTTCTGGCACTTTCTAAAGGGCCTCCTGGGTAGGGCGTCCGCATTAATATGCTTCAAACCCAGTCGGTGTTGGATCTGGCTATGCTCCAACCCAAATTCTGACAGGTGTGTCAGCCAACGACCAATCATTCCTTCAGCGTCCTTGAAATTAAGGAGCCACCTCAGGGAGGAGTGGTCTGTTCGAAGTGTAAAATCGGTGCCCCGTAGGAAGTGTCGAAACTTTTTGGTATACACCACCACAGCCAGCAACTCACGTTTAGTGGTGCAATAGTTTCATTGTGCCCTATTCAGTGTGTTACTAGCGAAAGCAATAGGTACCTCGGCCCCATCCTGGACCTGCGACAAGGCTGCACTGATGCTATCATTGCTAGCGTCAGTGTCCAGTATGAAATGGTCATCCGCGGTAGGATACTTTAATACTGGCGTGTTAGCAAACAAGTGTTTAATTTGCTCAAAGGCTGCATCTTGTTCATCTCCCCAGGGAAAATGTTCCTTTGCTCGGCCTGGGGTCCAATGTGCTAGTTTTTGCAAAGGATAGCTCACTTTAGAGTAGTTCAGGAGGAAATCTCGATAGTATGAGCAGAACCCTAGTGTAATGGTTCGTATCGACTTATATGTTGGGTGGCTCGTTGGCTCGCTTATCACTAAAGATACCAACACAACACGAGTAGTTCGGGTTAGGCAAAGCCCCGGATACCCCTACCTCTCGGGTAAGACTTTATTCAATCTTCAGCAATTAACAGTTAGACGTCTTGACTGGACTATGTCCAGTCCCCTTCTGCGGCTCATCCGGCTTCTTAGTAGAAGCTGGACGCGAGGCATGGTGCTGCCCCCTCTTGTACCAGCGGGGTATCGCAAAGCGACACCTAGCTGGCATAGAAGGAAAGAGCACCACACGAACACGTCTCTCGGATGAACCGCACTAATATATATATACAACGATGCCGGCCCCTACACCAGGAAGGATCTTACTTCGCATTTATGGGTTTCTGCCACTCAGACACTGTCCAAAGTTTTTCAGGGTCGGCTTTTACGCCGTCGGGAGTTATTATACGACCAAGATAAGTAATGGATGATTTAAATAAATTACATTTCTTAGCCTTTAATTTCAGACCATTTGCTAGTATTCTTTTCAGGACTAAATCGAGGTTGTTTATACAGTCCTCGAAAGTCCTTCCAAATACTATAACGTAATCGAGGTATACCGAACAACTCTTCCAGAGAAGGTCGCTTAGCATCTCCTCCATCATAGCTTCGAAAGTAGCTGGTGCATTACACAGCCCAAAAGGTAAAACATTGTATTGGAATAAACCCATGTGACTTGAGAAAGCAGTTTTCTCCATATCCTTTGGGTCCATCCCGATCTGCCAATACCCGGACTGAAGGTCCACTGTACAGAAATATTTGTTTCCTCCTAGAGTGTCTAAAGTCTCGTCTATCCTTGGTAAGGGATAGGAATTCTTTTTAGTCAGACCATTCAACTTCCGGTAATCTATGCAAAATCGGATAGATCCATCCTTCTTCGTGGTCATACACACTAGGCTGGACCAGGGACTCGTGCTGGGCACAATAACTCCCTTTTCCAGCTGCTTGAGAATTTGCTTTTCGGCCTCCACTTTCTTTTTCAGTGGTAATCTCCTATAGGGTATCTTGAACGGCTTCGAATCGGCGGTGTCAATCATGTGTAACACCTTGCTAGTATGACCTACCAAGCCCCCAGGTTTCCCAAAGGCCTCGTGGAATGTAGCAAGCAAAGCTTCCGCGATATGTTCGGTCAGGAACATATCACCAATTTTCTCGTTTTTCTTCAAGTAAACAGGGTTTCGTCCTCTGTTCATGATAGGGACTACTGTCCATGATCCATTTCCCACCAGAGTGTTGACAGAATCTAGCTGTAGGGTAGACAATACTTCCGGATTGGGTTCGAAGACAGCGTTTGAACCTCGAAAAGCATTGTTCGAAGAACATAGGACGTCGCAAGTCATTCCAGGTAGAATTTTCACAGTCTGTACCACGGTGGCTACCGAGGATACATGTCTCAATATACATGGGATCTCGCAGTTGTATGGATGCCGAATTTTCAGCATCCCGGGGGTCCAACACAGCGCCATACAAGCTTGCGAAATCCAAACCGATTATTCCATCGTCACTTATGTCGGCAATGGTGGGGCTCATCACATACTCGTAGCCCCCCATTCCAATCTGTATGAACGTCTTACCAAAAGTCTGCATCTGGCTACCGTCGGCCGTGCAAGCATTAACACCAACAGGTAGTGTTTCATGGTTGCCGGACACCAGATTGAAGAATTTTCTCGAGACACACGAATGGCTGGCACCAGTGTCAATAAAAACTTCTCCAGTCCGCCCCTTCACCGATACAGCAATGTACCATTGCTTCCCCCCAAAGGAGAGGAATTCTGTGCAAATCGGAGATGTTCCTGAGAATCACCGATCTCCCATCCGGAACCCTTCAAGAAGGTTACACATGGATGGTTCAGGGGGAGGTGTGCTGCACTCACACGCGTCAACTCTTCAACCCAACCTCCCTGTTCTTCGACGCAGGATCTCTCCCCTGGGTTCCGACCTTCCTCTGTCCTTACCCGGTCTTCTCTTCTACATAATTGACTCGGGATAGCACGGGCTTTGGGGCTGTGCACTCGTGAGCATAATTCCCCATTTCTTGACAACGGTAGTCGGTTGTTTCTGTGTGTGTCAGTTGGTGTATTGCTGACATAGGGGTCATACTAGTACTAGTACTCGCACAAACCTTGGTATTCGAGGTTTTCATTTCCACTTTTCCCGCCATGAGGGTCTTCTTTACCGTCCAGCACTCAATTCCTTAAAAAAGGTCCATCAGGGTAGGGTTTCTTCCTTTCCAAGCATCTAAAGCTGCTTCCTGTTGGTCTTCATCCCGAAGTCCTTGTACGAATTGTGGCAACAAGTCATTCAGGAAGTATTTGTCAGATGGGTTAGTTCCTGGCCGAGCCCTCTGTAACAGGGATTGCAGCTCGTCCCCGTAGGCTCGAAATGATTCTTAAGGTTTCTGTGTTTGCTTCTTGAAGAGCATGAAAGGATCTTCACTCACTAAGTTGTACAGCAAAATGCTGGCAATCTCAACTAACTGTTGGAATGTACCTCTTTCGAAGTATACCTCATTCCACTTTTCGATGGCTATCCGGCCTGGGCCATGTTTCAGGCAGCGAATCAGGTGTGGCAGTGCCTCCTCGGCAGTCCATGCATTGCATCTCATGTCATCAGTAAAGTTCGAGAACCATTCTTTCCAGGTTTTTACGCCCTCGTAAATCTTTGGCAGAATGGCTTGTCGCCTAGCTGCGTTATTCGTACGTACCAACTTTTGACATTGGTTGACGCTCCACTCTCTGATGGTCTCTTCACTATGTGCAGTGTTCGAGGTGTTAGCCGATTGGTTTAGCATATCCTCTAACACGCTGCTTCGGGATCTATGCCTTGTAGTTCCCCCGTGGCGCCACCAACCCCTGGAGGGGGTGTTGTCGGGCCTTGGGCGGTGCTGGGTGCACTGCCCCCTGTTGCGCCTTGGTTTCCTGTGCCTAAGGGTTCGGATTGGTTCACTGAGTTGTCATCATATGATAGCTCGAAGTGTCCGTCCTTCCCATACTGAGTGTTGTGTTCATTCGGGATGTCATCCTCTTTACATGGTAACTCAGTGGCCAAGCTGAATCTTATTCTGCACTTTTCAGGTTCAACTCGGATGGGTTTATGTGTGGGGTCATAGACGCCATCGTTCCGGACATGTGCATCGGCATTCTCATTTACGAATGGGTCATATCGGTCTGGCTTCTTCAGCTGGCGTCGAGGTCGCTAAAGGTGTAGTTCCTTTTATAAAAGTAGCGTCAGAAGGTATGTCCTTGTTAGACATTTCTTGGTAAAAAAGTATGTCCATTTGTGTTACTGATACACTCGTGTCGGTTTCGAACGATTTATCTTGTTCCTCAAGGCATGTCTTGTCAGGTTGACCACTATTCTCTATTCCTGACACATATGTATCAAGGGCGGTTTTTCTTTTTGTCAAATTGGCTATTTCGAGGCACAGCTCTTGCTGTTTCAAAAATAGGTCTTGGTTGCTATCTTTCATGGACTCCATTATGTCCTCATTCTTTAAGATGCATTGATCTCGGATCTCTAATAGCTTGTTTGCCTCATATTTATATTGTTCCATTTCGGCTCTTATTTGTTCAGCCTCTCTTCTCAATTCGATATTTCGAATGGTAGAAGTAGCTTTCTGTTCCTCCAAATCAACTTCTTTTTTAAGTTTCTCATTCTCCCACTCTGATTTAGCGAGTTCGAGTTTCTTTTGAATGACATGCATTTGTCGTTCGAGGTCTCGATTTAGTTGTTCCTTCAGTCCAGTTCTTTCTTCTAGTTCCTTGATGTTATCTATCAGTCGTTGTTGATCAGTTTCATACTGGTCACATTGCTTTTCCAGATTCCTAAGTCTCAAGACTTTTCGCTCTGAGTCTTCTACTCTCGGTAAGCCTTGGTGCAGGTGGACTTTATTCATGGCGTCGATACTTAACTTGGCTTCCTCGCGCAAGTATTCGGCTGCTGACTCATTAACGTTTCTTGAACCTCCTATATCAAATACCGAAACGTTGACGGCATCTAAGGATCGACGAGGGTCCGCAGTTTGGGTTTCTGCTCGGGCCGAGGCTGCTCATTGAGCATCTAAAGTCATCATCGTAATTGGTGTCAATTGTTCTGTGGATTGATTGATTTGTGTTTTACAGCACTTTAGCGGCACTAAGTGGCTATCCCATGCTTCACAGGTTGATAATTTAACAGAGGAATGTGTCAGTGCCCGCGCATATGTGCACCACACACATCCTGATGGGATAGGAAAGAGGAGATATGGACCCTTTTAAGTGGGCTAGGGAAGCCCACTTGTTCTGTGGAATCTCTACTTATTCTGTATGTAGAATTCGTGACTAGAGCGGTCATCTCTTCGGACTTGAGGTTACGAACTACCCTCTCTATTTTAGGTCCGCTTATAGAGGTGTACCCTTTCATTTGGATTCAGTTTGTATCGTTAGCATGAGCAGTGTCATTCGTTGTGGATCCCGAGGTACTCAAACTTCTATATCGAGATCCATCGTGCGCATGTTCGACCTCCAGGGCCGCGCACTAACACCAAGAACTGGTCACGGCACCAGTGTAATGGTTCGAATATATGTCTTGGATAGTTCGAAGTTAAAACCAGACAAGGGATCTCGGGTTAGTGCAACTGGCACGTATTTATTTCGGTGTATGCTTTACATCTACCTCGATATGGATCGCTTAATGGTATCTTAAGCTCGGTAAAAGGTGGTCCGACTCCGTTGACAGTCAGAGCCAGACTAACGCCTTCCCCGGCCCCAGGTAGGAGCTGGAGCGAGGCGAACAGTGCTGCCACCACCCCGCAGTGACCAGGGGTCAAAAGGACCTCTAGTGACTACCGGTGATGGGCGCACCGCTCGAAACGCCCTCTCGAGGAAGACGCTCACACTATATCACAATCTACGAGCCCCTACCGGTATATACCATCGTCTTCCTCCCAAGAGAGAGGGATTCCCAGTAAATCTGTCTAAATCTTCTGATATGCCGAGATCCAACCCCTGTTCCTTTAGAAGCCTTAAACAAGGGGGGTTCGGGGGAAGGTGTGCTGCACTTACATGTGCGAGTTCCCTAACCCACCCTTCCTCTTCTCCAACAGCTTTTTCATGGTCATTTTGATTCCCATCTTATCATAGGAGTCTCTGGCCATGGGAGAGATGAAGGGATCAGTCTCATTCCCCTCCCCTCCAGATGAATTCATATCAGTTTGAATAGGCAGCTCACTGGCAATAGAATCTTGGCACACATTTTGTTCTCAGGATGAGCCTTCTGCCCCGATCTCAACCCCTTTAATTTTCCGGAACATCTACCTCTTCCACTGATGCAATTTTCCTAGGTACTGGCTTTGAAGCCCGGCATTCATAAGCTACATGGCCAAATTTTTGGCACCAGTAACATACGATTTGAGACCTATCGAACCATGGACGACTTTGGCGATGGCTTTCCAGTTCCTTTCGGAAGCTGTCGAGCATCCCCTTCATCATAGAGGCCATATCCAACTCTCCTCCAGCCGCAGTCTTTTCTGATTTATTAGTGTTATTGCTAGGCTCCGTTTTCTCCCCTTCTACCTTCCCTGTTTTCTTTTGGGTCATGAACGTTCGTCTAGGAATGAACTTCTTTGTCCCTTTAGGAAATCTTAATGCTGATATGCTTCCATCGTCGTCCTTGAATTGAATAATCTCATACTCAGTCTCTGGATCAGTGACCGCAGATGTCTTACCGTCTGCTCCGGAAGAAGGTTTAGTTATAGGCAAGACCGTACTGCTAGTAGCCTCTTGTGGAACAAAACCCATTAAAAATGTATTCTTCCTATCCAAGTTATGGATTGCATCAAACAGTGACTTCATACTAGTCCCTGATGTCCAAGCTCGGAAGGCACAATCCTGGTGGGCTCTGAGACCTTTGACAAAATGAGACATGAGTTCGGAACTCACATAATCCTCATCCATCCTTATACCTGGTCTCGCCTTTCTTAACAAAATTTGCAGTTCGAGTCCATAGACTCGTACTGATTCCCCTGGTTTCTGAACATGCTTCTTGTACTTAGTCATTGGGTCTTTCAACACAATGCTTCCCAAGTAAGCACTACAGATCTCGACTAGCTGCACATATGTGCCAACATCATCATACTGTCCCCTCCACTGGTCCACAGCTATCCTTGCCGGACCTTTCTTCGGACATCTGATCAAGATTGGCAGGGATTCTTCATTCGAATACATATCTATGTCCGGATCATCTGTAAAATCAGAAAACCAGTCTTTCCATGGTTCCGAACCATTGAAAGCTTTAGTCTCGATTTGCGTCCTTTTAGCCAAAGTTTCTCGCCCCGCTGGACGAGTACACTGGTTCAGAATCCAGTCCAACATTTTCTCTTCTTTGCTTTTCTTACCCCCACCAGATCCTCCTGCCCCTGCTGTAGAATGGTCCCTTCCAAAATGGTTGCTCCATCCCCACCCTGAATGCATATTCGGAGGTGGTCCTGAAGAATTTCTAAATCCCGAATTATAATTCTGGATAGCTTCCGTGTTCTGGTTACTATTCAGATCTGCACCTTCTGAGTATTTCTTAGTCTTGGGGTTCTGCTCAGTGGGAGCTCATGGGTCCGACTGAACTGGCTCCGGATCCGTCCCCTCGTTAGTACGAGCACTCTTCCCGCCCCCCTGGAGGCAGTGTGCCACTAGGTTCTTCCTCACTATGCTTACCCCCAGTGTCGGTGTAATGAGCATATCAGACACTCGTAATCGGATTCCCCCACTGACGGTCCGGCTCGCAAGCGGGGTGGCAACATGGAGTGGTGTAGTATGGACGCTAGGAGAGAGGTGCTGCCACCTCTCGACAAGCGTAACCATCACCTACTCGAGCCAAACATCACTCGGAACGCCGGTCAGCCTACAAGACATTCGATTAGTATGTAAACCGTTATATGTGCATGCGCCTTATTCACAGGAATTTATGGTAGCATGTAGTCAAATACCTGGTCCCTTGTCATGATGATTCTTAATGCAGAATGTTAGAACTGTATGCCCTATATATGTTACCTGGTAATCTCTGGGCTGTATGCCTTGGATGATATTGTTGCGGCCAAGGTGTATACCAGACTTGAGGTAGCTGTGTATGATGACATTACCGCTCTTCACTGACACACCAGGCTCAACCACTGAATTGATCACAACTGACTCAGCATTTGTCCTATTCTGCAGTGAGATGGCAAATTTAAAGTGAATGAAGCAACATTTCAATACAAGTCCACCTTGTATACAGTGGTATTTTTACACAGGGATTCATGGGGTATAAAAAGTTCTGAAGATATACATATCAGTTCTGATTTTGTTGTAAATTGGTACAAAATCTGGATCAAATAAAAAAGGAAATTTAGATAAAATTCGGAAAAATTACATCTCTGATTACAAACTATCATACAGGTTTAGAGCTATTTGGAGTTAAGCAACAGCGATTACCTGCGTGTAGGAGAAGGATGATCGCTTCCATGCGAAAGGTGCATCATGACCAAGCGCCATCTGGTTGTGCAGAAGATGCTCATGGTGTGTTTTGGCATTTGCTGTCATATAACTGTGGCGACCATCCTCTGCCAGGACTGAAAAAGGGAAGACACTATGTAACCACCAGCGTTTAGTCCAATGGGGGCATTTAGGCACATACAGGTATACTCTTGGCAACATTTAGAACTACTTTAACAACCTGTTCCAACTCCAATACATTTACACCATAGTGCTTCGCATACCTATCCACTGCTGTGGGGGATTTAGATGGTGGCGCAGGCGTGCACAACCCCTCCTTTTTATCTATACAAATAATATGTAAACTAACAGTAGGTTGCCCCCCCCCCTACCCATGGCGTAACTCACTGTTCCTTATTGTATTATGTATTTGCTCACATATAGTGTCGAGTGACCTTTCCAATAATCATGTTGAACAGTTGACAAAAGATATAGGGAGTTCATTTTCTTCTATTGCACACCTTAGTCTCTGTGACCAATAGAACCAGAGATACAGGCCTCCAAAGTTGACATTGTACAGCTAGAATTATTATCTGTCTTATTTTTTGGTGGGTGAAAGAGGACAACTACAAGGGGTCCATGGTTAGGAGATTATGTTAAGGATTCAATTGAAAATTTAGAATCTAAGATCTATGATCAAGAGGCCCGTGTTAAGGGTGCAATTGAGAGGATTCAATTTAGGATCTGTCATCTATGATCAAGATATTAGGGTTTCATATTTAAATTTGATGATCAATTCTGAGTTTAATATCAATTCTAAAAGCAGTTAAATTGCAGTGCGTTTCCCGGATTAGAAATTTATCCCATATTTTCGGCAAAGTAAACACAGCAAAGCTGTAATGCAGTGCATATTCATATCATGTTCTCAGAAGTATAGAATTGATTTACAACATTTTTAATATGATAGTAGATCAAAATTTTCAGAACAAATATTATTTTAATACGGAATCTAAAAGCCCTTCATATGTTGTGTGTTTTGCAATTTATTAATCTATAACATACTTTCAGGAAAGTAAACACAGCAATGCTGTAATGCCGTGCATATTCCTATGATGATCCAAGGAAAAAAGATCATTATATATGAACTCTATGGCCTTTGGAATGGACCTATACTTAAATATATGCTCTGATTGTGGTGCTTCCTCGCTCTCCATGTAAAATCCTGCCCCATTGCTATAGTATGGAGTAAACCTATGCCTGGATTAAAATATGCAAATAAGGAATGTGTGTGAGGGTTGGGAGTAGTGTGGTGGTGGTATTGGTGGTGGTGGTGTCACAATGGTCACTAACATCCATCTGATAACTTTTGAAGATCAAAATTGACCATATATGGCCTGGATCCCTGTGATTCCTTAAACCAAGATGGCCGACACACAAGGAAAACAAAAGAATTAGGTAGTGGAGGTGTCCAAATGGTCACTAACATCCATCTGATAACTTTTGAAGATCAAAATTGACCATATATGGCCTGGATCCCTGTGATTCCTGAAACCAAGATGGCCGACACACAAGGAAAACAAAAGAATTAGGTAGTTGAGGTGTCCCAATGGTCACTAACATCTATCTGATAACTTTTGAAGATCAAAATTGACCACATATGACCTGGATCCCTGTGTTTCCTAAAACCAAGATGGCCGACACACATGGAAAACAATAAAATTGGGTAGTTGAGGTGTCCAAATGGTCACTAACCATAACTTCTGAAGATCAAAATTGACCATATATGACCTAGATCCTGTGTTTCCTAAAACAAAGATGGCCGACACACATGGAAAACAACAAAATTGGGTAGTTGAGGTCCACCAATGGTCACTAACATCCATCTGATAACTTTTGAAGATCGAAGTTGACCATATACGGCACATGGCTATTGTATTATTGACCAATGGGAGGCATCCCTGGCATATACTGCGGAGTCGGGGGCTGAAGGTGTTAGTCATAGTGCCGTCGGGGTCTAATGGCGGCCCCCAGCTGATAATGGCTATGTGAGCTATATGGCCTGGATCCCTGTGTTTCCTAAAACAAAGATGGCTGACATATATGGAGAACAATAAAATTAGCTAGTTGAGGTGTCCCAATGGTCACTAACAGCCATCTGATAACTTTTGAAGATCAAAATTGACCACATATGACCTGGATCCCTGTGTTTCCGAAAACCAAGATGGCCGACACACATGGAAAACAATAAAATTAGGTACTTGAGGTGTCCCAATTGTCACTAACATCCATCTGATAACTTTTGAAGATCGAAGTTGACCATATATGGCCTGGATCCCTGTGTTTCCTAAACCAAAAATGGCTGACATATATGGAGAACAATAAAATTAGCTAGTTGAGGTGTCCCAATGGTCACTAACAGCCATCTGATAACTTTTGAAGATCAAAATTGACCACATATGACCTGGATCCCTGTGTTTCCGAAAACCAAGATGGCCGACACACATGGAAAACAATAAAATTAGGTACTTGAGGTGTCCCAATGGTCACTAACATCCATCTGATAACTTTTGAAGATCGAAGTTGACCATATATGGCCTGGATCCCTGTGTTTCCTAAACCAAAAATGGCTGACATATATGGAGAACAATAAAATTAGCTAGTTGAGGTGTCCCAATGGTCACTAACAGCCATCTGATAACTTTTGAAGATCAAAATTGACCACATATGACCTGGATCCCTGTGTTTCCAAAAACCAAGATGGCCGACACACATGGAAAACAATAAAATTAGGTACTTGAGGTGTCCCAGTGGTCACTAACATCCATCTGATAACTTTTGAAGATCGAAGTTGACCATATATGGCCTGGATCCCTGTGTTTCCTAAAACAAAGATGGCCGACATATATGGAGAACAATAAAATTAGCTAGTTGAGGTGTCCCAATGGTCACTAACATCCATCTGATAACTTTTGAAGATTAAAATTGACAATATATGAGCTGGATCCCTGTGTTTCCTAAAACAAAGATGGCCGACACACATGGAAAACAATAAAATAGGCTAGTTGAGGTCTCCCAATGGTCACTAACATCCATCTGATAATTTTTGAAAATCAAAGTTGACCATATATGGCCTGGATCCCTGTGTTTTCTAAAACAAAGATGGCCGACACATATTGAAAAAAATAGAATTAGGTAGTTGAGGTCTTTCAATGGTCACTAACATCCATCTCATAACTTTTGAAGATCAAAATTGACCATATATGAGCTGGATCCCTGTGATTCCTGAAACCAAGATGGCCGACACACATGGAAAACAACAAAATTGGGTAGTTGAGGTCCCCCAATGGTCACTAACATCCATCTGATAACTTTTGAAGATCGAAATTGACCATATATGGCCTGGATCCCTGTTAACTAAAACAAAGATGGCCGACACACATGGAAAACAATAAAATAGGCTAGTTGAGGTCTCCCAATAGTCACTAACACCTATCTGATAATTTTTGAAGATCAAAATTGACCATGTATGGCCTGGATCCCTGTGTATCCTAAAACAAAGATGGCCGACACATATGGAAAACAATAGAAATAGGTAGTTGAGGTCTTTCAATGGTCACTAATGTAAGGGTTTGTGTCTTACAGACCTGGGGGGTTCGGGTCTTACGATTCGGAAAGAAAGAGTAAGACGGTGTTTCAAGTGTATGCCAACGGATAGAGTTTATTACAAATGTACACTCACGGCTACCCGGTAGTATTAAGAGGGCAGCTAACAGTTATTAAAGGTGTTCTACATGCTTGGAGGCCAGAAGGGCCTCTGACGTAGCGGCTGAGCCCCGGGCTTTATAAAGGACCCGGGTGTTGGTCATCAGATGTCCCCACAGACCCGGATCGGTGCTGCCACCTATCCGGAACCTGAGGAACGTCCGATGACTCGACTCACCCGCCATGTCTTTTGTTTGTTTGTTTGTTTAGTTTTACGTCCGGGGGCCATCGAGGAACTCAGACATTCAAGGTTTCTCGGACATTAAGTCCTTTCTTTTCTTTTTGGACAGGTATTTATATGCTGCTTGCCCGACACAGCAGTGACCGAATCTATGAATGACCGAATCTATGAGATGAATGACCGAATCTATGAGGAGGGTCGAGGGGGAAAACCTCTACCGGGGCTTCATTCCCCTACTCTTTTCGAAGGATAGCAAGTGTTCTTTTATTTGCCTGGTCCCATAGGCAGGGCCAGACAAACCACGGCCTTTGATGACTCAGACGTGGTTCACTGAGGGGGAATCCCATGGCAAAAGACAAGCATGTAAGCCCAGGCCCACGCATATGGACACCAGCTGCCCACACGCTCACCCCAAGACACAAGAAACCCCAAGTTTGTCGCCTTTTACGAATCTGGTATGCCCACTGTTAGTATGGAAGGAGATTTCTCCTTGTGGACTCCCAATGAAGTTATTCTGCTCCTTCATGCCCTCACATGAAGGTCCCCACTCCACAGGGGGAACCCGCCATGTCAGACGGTACCCAACACTATGGTTACACATTATGTACCTCTACACTAATATCCATCTGATAACATATGAAGATCAAAATTGACCACAAATGACCTGGATCCCTGTGTTTCCTAAAACCAAGATGGCTGACACACATGGCAAACAATAAAATTGGGTAGTTGAGGTGTCCCAATGGTCACTAACATCCATCTGATAACTTTTTAAGATCAAAATTGACCATATATGGCCTGGATTCCTGTGTTTCCGAAAACCAAGATGGCCGACGCACATGGAAAACGGTCCCAAGACTCCAAATAATCCAATGCCACGCCACTTAAAACTCCTAAAAAAGTGCATCATACTTATGTGTACATGTATACATAAATATACATGTAGGTGGCCTTTAGTGGGTTAATAGTCAGTGGTGCTGAGAAATGCACCACCAGCAGAAGAGAACCACATGGTGCTGGGGGAAGTGGTGGCAGGCAGGTATGGGGCCACCACAGGAGCACAGCCACCACCACTATTCAGAGGTGGGTGGGGGGGGGGGTATATATACTATATACCATGGCTCTGCCTGAGGTGTCCAGGGCTACCACCACTCTGTCCCCAGGGTCTACAATAACAGGTCCACCAACACCACCACTGCCACCACTTCTATGCTTGACTGAATTGTAGATTTTAATCCAGGTATAGGCATACTCAATACTGTACCTATGACAGGATTATACATGGAGAGCGAGGAAGCACCACTATGAGAGCTTGTATTTAAGAATGGGTCCCCTCCTATAGCCGTTCATTCCTAAGAATGAACGGCAATAAGACCTAGATTTTCAAAACCTTTCAAAGCTGGGCACTTTTGGAAAGTCCAGTCACCCTGTCTTCTGCTAGATGGAGCCAGCAGTGTGGTGCAACAGTCGTGAACCCTTTCGGGGAGAAACGGTATGATCGGAAGTGTGTCCCTGGTTCCGGTGGTGAATATGTGAAAGTTTACTGCTCATATTTTACAAGCGAAAATGGCGCCGCGTTAGCGCTTCTCCTTGAAAGACGTAACCTGCAACAGTCGGTAGTATTCTGCTAGATGGAGCCATCAGTGTGGCAAAGGAGTGTATTCTTCTGTCAGAGTGGCCAGCAGTGTGATGCAACAGTGCAGAGATAGAAGCACCTAAGCACCTCTAGTAATAATTATACTGAAGAGATACCATCACTCTACTCTACCAAATTGAATCCATCTATCCAAAGGGAATTTCAAGATACAACTTGATCAAATAGCACTTGGCCAAGTGGTGTTACAATGTAAACATTGTGATGTAGACAATTATGGAAGGTAGGGCTCTAGAGTTATGTCTCCACAAACATTAATGGGTCATTGAAAGGACTCAAGTTTCCATTGATTCCACAGATCTTAATGGCATATTAAGAGAACTCAGTGAACCCAAAGTGAAGATTTAGTCTGAATTCAAACTCCATTAATTTGTGCTATCACGGTTTCTACAGTCCCCACAAGTCAGTTATTGTGAATAAATTAAACCATGTCGCGTCCAGACACAAATGCACGAGAACTCAGGAGAAATGGGGAGAAGCAGAAAAATGAAAAAAAGGGAACAAATGGAGTCAAAGAGGAAATATCATTGACATCCATACTTAATGAGATGAAAGCTATAGAGAAAAAATTATTTGATAAAATCACAGCCTCTGAAGCTAGTAGCAACAATCTCAACAAAAAATCAGAAGAAAGACTTGAGGGGATTATAACATCAGAAATACGAAAAATTTCGAAGAACTTTGAGAGTTACAGAAGACAGAGGAAGGGGCAAGGGCACAGCTCTCAAAAATAATTGATGATCTACACACTGAAGTAAGGGGCCTGACAACAACATTAGGTGAGCGAAATGAGGAGCTCAAGGTATTACAGGAAAAAGTCACAAAAATGGAAGGGCATTTTAACGATAAATATCAAAACCCAGACACACCATTTGCAAATGTAGTGAATGGGATCCCACCTGAATATGTTAGACACAAAATTGAAAATGCAGAAAGAAATATCATTGTCTATGGCATGAACCAACGAGTCCCTGATGATTTGTACAATAGAGTAGATAGATTATTCTATGATCTTGAAATAGAACTAGCTGAGAGCGATATACTGACCATAGACAGACTCAGGTACACAGAAGGCGGCCAAAGTGGACGACCTCCACCTGTTAAAATCAGCTTCAGCTCACTACATGCAAAGCGCTACGTAATGCAAACAAAGTCTAAACTCAGGTACCTAAAGAGGGCACGAAGGATTTATCTTGCAGATGATGAGCCACGATATCTCCGTGAAATAAGAGGAAAACTAAGGCAAATTTCAAGTCACTGTGGAGATAATAATGTACCAGCATACTGCACAGACAAAGGTATAATCATAGAATGCAAAACATACACATTCAAAGACTTGGATACCATCCCTACTGAATTTCTCCCAGATCACATCACGAAAGAAATGCTCCAGTCAAAAAAAGTGGATAAAAAAACACAAGCTCCCCTAATGGAGAACAATGCAAAACAGGGACAACAAAAGTGTGATGGCCTAAATATTGGCAAAGATGAGAGGATCCGTAAAACCAAGTTTGGTTATGTATACAATGGCCAGACAGCATTTCTCAGCAACCTCTACAAATTTAAGATCGAAGATACTATAGATGGCAAAGAGGATAGTATTCAACAGTGTGGAACAAGCCTATGTTTACATGAAGTGTTTGACAAATGGTGATCAAGAGAAGGCTGCACGTGTGATGAAATCAAGCACTCAGATGGAAATCAAAGACATAGGTATTGAATGTGAAGTCCTACCCAAAGGCAACTGGATGGATGACAGAGAGCATGTCATGTTTAATTACATGTATATGAAATACACTCAAAATGAAGCACTGAAAAGCCTATTGTTAGCTACGGCACCCTGCCATCTCATTGAATCCACACTATCGGAGGAATGGGGAGGCAAGGCAGGTTTCAGCAGTGACAAGTATGATCTTGGAACCTATGCGGGGAAAAATAGACAAGGCAAAATAACTGAAGATATTCGAAACCACATCATGTCCAAGATGGACAGCAAGATGCCAGAACCACAGAAAAAAGAGGATGAGGCAAATGGAGCGGATGTCAGCGATAAATAACAACTGAGCACTGCTGTGTTGTTTTTTTGTTTTTTTTTGTTGTTTAGTTTAGGGAGGTGAGTGGTAAAGACTCACAAGAGGGTGATAAGTGCTTGAAACCGCTCCCCTCAAGTCACATAACTATAAAACATCATTGATTTTCAATCACTTTTGATTCTGTGAAGTGTCCTTGAAAGAGAAAGGAGTGAATAGTTTATTTCTCATCAGCTAAACCAAAGCTTGCTAGAAAAGCTTATACCCGTACCTGAAATGACAATGACCACAACTAATAAAACCTCTAATGATCAAGGCAGTCCTACTCATAGCCAATTGAACTTGAACACATTCTCCGCAGCATAGTTGCGCAACATGAAACATGGAGAGACCTATTTATTTAGGTCGGACCTCTCTTATTGATTGAACTCAGTATAGAGGAAAAGATGTCCTGCCACTAGTATGCAAAGCCACATATCTATTTCAGTTACACATACATTTACTTAGGTTGATTTTATGTAGTTATATATATATTGCCTTTCCTTATTAGAAGTAGTTTTAATGTATCTATTTTAGAGCATTGGTTGAAAATATTACTTTGTATGTTTCAGTTCTTAGTAAATACTACCTTATAAGTATTGAGAGCTTAGAAAATGTTACTTTATAAGTATTGGATGCTTAGAAAATGTTACTCTACATGTATTGAGTTCTTTTCTCTGGTGCTATTACTCAAGTGTCTTAATGTAAACATATATATACTTGTAGTGTTCTACCCCTCGATGCTAATCGAATCTTTCGATAGACAACGAAGAACAACTATTCAGGTTCCAGTTAAAACTTTATTGTCAATAACGCATAGGCATCAGCCGTTCTCGATGACAGTTTACCGGTAGTAGTGTTTGAACTACTAAGCACTTTCGACACTAGACGACTAGCACAGCCTTCTAGTGTCTATGTTTAACAAGCCACATATACCTTTTCCGTGCAACAGCACAGAGAAGTATTACAACATGGTAGTCGGGCAGCCGCCGACCATCGCTCACGACGGTCCGTCACGACTGGACTGACCCTGAGGAAGGCCGTACAACGGCCTTATATACACCAGAGTCGAGGGCCACGTGACCATGTGGTGACTCCAGTGCCCCCAGGCGTCGGGTGAGAGAGGTGCTCTCGATGTTGCCCACGAGGACCATGAAGGTACCTCGGGGATGACTCGGGACCACCACACCACCCCCACCTAGACTGAAACGAGGTCTCTGAAAAAATTCAGAGATCCCGGAGTCTGTCTAAACAAAAAGTAATAATTTAAGGTACTGTACCCAACGACTTAGTCGACAAGCACAGTAGAGATATATAGAAAAATATATATTTTCTTCTGTACTGTAGAAAAAAAAATTAAAACAGTTAATTTAGGGGCGCTGCTCCATCCAACGTTGGAGACCAGTGTCAACGACACTGCTTCACGACCGGTTCCTGGTCGATCCGAGGGAGGCACGACCGGGTATGGTAACCAGGGTCGTGTCGTTTCCACCCTGTCTCGTTCAGAAGCTCCTTCCAGCGTAGGAAGCCCATCCATAGTGTATAGTACAACTATGATGGTCCTTCCTGCGGGTTCCATGCTGACATCGAAAACTCAGTTCGATGTCAGCGGTCCGAGCCAGGGGGAGGGAACAGTAGTATCATACTACTGCCCCTCAGAGATGGACCCGGTAGCAGCGTCGATTTCCGCCTGCTCACCGTCAGTGCGATCATCGTCGTGTGATGCACTGGCGGCTAGCTGGCCGGAAAACGTGGGCGACTTGGGCAATGGAGCCTTGCGGTCCATTGTCGTCCCCCAAGCCTCGTTAGAGGTCTCGGGTGCATCTCAAGTCTCCCTCAGGATCTGAGTGGAGGATTGTCGAGTCTGCAGAGTCGCTCTCGTTATCACCATCACTCTCTCGATCATCATGATCGTCTTGGTCTCCCTGGTCCAAGGGAGCCTCCGGAGAGTGGCTGGTGACATCAACGTCCCCGTCTACCTCCATCGACTGTTCCACCTCTGCAGGTTCTACTGCACTGGTGGACGCCGATTGGTCCGGGCAGACGGCTACTCCTGCTGTACACAAATGATTGATGCCTTAAAGATCCGGATGGATCCTCGGCAACACCACCCTCTGAACAGCTGGCGGAGCAGGCTCAGGGGCTCCCGAAAGGTCGACTAAGGGAGCCAATGAGAAAGGCGCAGGTGCTGGTTGGTAGACGGAAGCGCAGAGAGACCATCCAGGGGTGTCAGGCTTACCCTGCACCGCCTGCTCTCAACCCAACATGGTCATAGCCGAGCTCAGAATGTCTATCCTCAGAGACAGCTCTCTCAGAGGATTAGACTGCCAGCGTCCTGACGTCAGGGACGACCCCACCTTCGACTAAGTACCTCTGCGCTTCACGAGAGGGCTCAGTGCGAACAGGCTTCAAGGTCCTGACGTCATGGTGTTTGTCCTTCATCCATTCCGATAGCTGGACCCCGAAGACTCTAAAGAATTCGCGATCCTTTTCCTCCCAGCTTTCTATGATAGCATCCCTCTTGGTGATATCATATTGAGCTTGTGACTCAAAGTTATTGAGTCGCGTACGGACATCGGTCAGACGAGAGTCCATCTCCATCTGCACGGTCTGACGCGCCTCTTCCCTAAGAGCCAGAATGAGCTCGTTACGAGTGGCCGTGTTTGTTCTATCGAACAGGCCGAACAAGTAGGCAATTGCTTCCTCGCGAAATGCCTCACCGAAATGGTCGATAGCAGGGCTACCTGTCATCTGTAGCAGTCCTTTACATCGCTCTACGAACGACTTTGGGACTCCACGTTCGACGCCTTCGCCGTACGCAGGCTGGGCCAACTCCCAACGCAGGGTTGCTGTTGGGGTGTCGACACCAGACACGATGTTGGAGAAGGTAACTCCTGCTCCCGAACGGGCTTCCCTAGCCCACTTAAAAGGGTCTATATCTCCTCTTCCCTATCCCCTCAGGATGTGTGTGGTGCACATATGCGCGGGCACTGACACATTCCTCTGTTAAATTATCAACCTGTGAAGCACGAGATAGCCACTTAGTGCCGCTAAAGTGCTGTAAAACACAAAACAATCCTGCTCCTGAAGTTAGTGTCGCACCACCTACATGAACACACGGCGTGGCAGCTTGCGTGCTGCTCTCTGCCGCTGTAGCTGGTTTGACAGTAGGGAAGAGTTGGTGGTGACCTTGGGTTGTCGATCACGACCACCTCGAGGTTCCACCACCTTGCTTCCCGACTGGGTTTGGCTGAACCAGTCGAAGCAGACTTCGACTTTTTAGGAGCCGGGGCCGGAGTGGGCTTCGATGCCTGCACGGGCTTTGGAGGGACCAGTTGCGACTTCCAACTTCTTAGGTTCAGTTGAGCCAGCAGACTTTCCAGCGTCGGTAGAGTGGGTCCTCTTGTTCCCACTCGTAGAGGCTGTTGGTGCTGGGTCTCGAGGACGACTTGCCTCCCGCTTCTTTCGTTGCTCTACCCTGAACTCTGGGTAGGCACCGTAGAAAGCGGGCATGAGCTCCGGTCTGATATACAGACACTTCGTAGACAAAGGGGCGGGTGCCATCCGCATCCAATGTCTAGTCGGCGCGCCAGTTTTCCGCTCACATTTACTAACTAGTGTCTCCACTAGTTGTATGGCACCCTTGGCATTGTACTTGTGGGGCTGCTTATAAGACTTAAGATGACGCGCCATCAAGCCCCTTCGTGCAGTCACGAAAGGAGGAGAGGTCGGGTCATCGGGGTCCTGGTAACATGGAATGGTCTTTTCCACCTTAACACACCAGAACTGTGGACAGATGGCTCGATGCTCTTCCACCAAGTGTCGAGCATACCTGCCATCGGTCGCATACACGCGAGGGGAAAACCCTTTACGTGTACAGCTCTCAAAAGGACACTGCTGCCCTGGATTGAAGATGCACCAAGCAAAGCCAATCCGCTGTCTCTCGGGCAGCGACACCCCCGACGAGTCTGAGGCATTCGTGATGTTCTCAGTCATCGAGACATACCAATCGATGGCATGTATATCATCCGAATACCATTCCTCGTCATCGCTTCTGTCCTTTCCGACGAGGCTGGGGAGTACCACTTGACCATTCTTGCGGTAATCCTGAAGTTTAGTCAAGGGTCTGTCATCGACATACTCCGTGCGTCGCTTGGCAGTGATCCCTGAGTCGCTTCCACTCGTCGACAGCCTTGGCCGGGTCCGGGGGTGAGGCTACAGTGCTCTCCACGGCACCTGCCTCGACCTCCGTCGGCTCGGTTCCAGGCTCAGGGGGAGCAGTGGACTCACTGCTCTTCTCGCGAGCCGGAGGCTTCTTGGCTGCGCATTCCTTCTTACCACCCTCCTTCTTCGGCACCTTCGGGATCTTGAAGTCTTTCAAGTTCCCTTTCAGTGCCTTCGATTCTGGAGTTTTCTTACTCTTTGAACCTGAAGGGATGGCACTTTTTGATGCAGATGCAGTCAATGGCTCGTCGACCTCCATCGCAGGGGGAGGAATCTCTCGAGGCTGCAGCAGCCGCGGCTTCCAAGTCGTGCTTTTGCTGCTTCAAGGCCTCTTTCGCCTTCCGGCGAAGCTCCTTCTCTTTCTCCTGGGACTCCTGCTCGGGTAGAGTGCTCTTGGATTTCTTCTTCTTCTTCTTCTGAGACTGGTGACTCGCCGAAGAGCTGTAGCCGGACTGCTCGTCGGAAGAGGACCCCATGGTTCTTCTTGAACAATGGAAAAATGTTCTCCGGGCCTCAAACCGTTCTCAGACGGATCGAAGGGTCGAAGGAATCTTCGAGGTGTTTCGATCCGCACTCAGGCGGCTCGAAGCCTCGAAGGGTCTTCGATGTACCTCGAACCACACTTAGGCGGCTCAAAGGACCGAAGACAGTACTTCGAGAACACGAACCTGCACTCAGGCAGGTCGTGTCCCTCGAGGCGATGTCGTAGGTAACCTCCTACACTCAGGTAGGAAGTTCCCACGTAGAAGTGTACTTACTGACCTAAGCTAGGCTTAGTCGAGCTTATTTGCTCTCACTCTCACGAGCAGGGCGCAAATGTGACCTCCGGGGTGTGCGACACGGCCTTTTATCCCTGCGGCACGCGTCTCTGATTGGAAGAACAGCGCACGTGACTGAGAGGAGCACCCCCTATTGGTTCACCGCGCATCACGCCATGACCAAATAAGGTAATGCTCCAAAAATGGAACGACTCACTCTTCTCACACCGTCACGCTCTGGTTCTCCAGTCGCATTTTTTGCATGTGCCGTTGTTCTATGCGGGCTATGGGGCTCCAACACTGTCAATATGGTCACCAAGGGCACCTCCATTTTACCAGACCACCGGGATTAAAATTGGTTCCAATATGGACCTGCCTATCAGGTAGAATCCATCAGCTTTAACTGGGAACCCATCCACACAGTCTAGTTAAACATAGGGGCCCAAGTTCCTCATACTTCCAGTGCCGGAATGTCTCAAACTAAGAGGCAATCGTATGACTTCTCGTTGTGTAATTTTTTTATTCACCGTCGGCTTCATGTCCACAGACAGATTTACCCAAGAACGGCACCCATTATTTAATTCCTTATTAAAAACAGGTTGGTAAATACGCTGTTTAGTATTGTGCGATCCATCGATTGCTGAGTTGGGTTTAATCTAGGACTTTTCCTGATTTTAACCCCATCTGTAGGAACAAGTGTTGAGTCTCGGGGCGGGTTTTTGTTACCCCCTTCTGGCTCACCGTCTTTTGATGTAGCCATGCCGACCGGGTTGTTAGCCCGTTTCCGTCGGCATCGGCCTCCCATCACTTGTGGCGGCGTGGATGAAGGGCCCGGAGTGTTTGCTCTAGGTTTTGTTTCATCATCGACACTTGTCGATTGTCCCTTTGATGAGCCTTGGCGCTTGAGCCTTGCTCAAGGCATAGGTCCGGTCTGGAGTTACTGATCTTCGACTTTAATCGAAACGTTTCGATGTGAAGTTTGTTTAGTCATTTGCACCTTCGAAGGGGGGTCGAGCTTCCGACGTCCCTTCAAAGGCGGTTTAGACGCTTTCGACTTATCTCGACGAGCCGGTCGACCACGGCGTCGCTTTGATGGTTTACTAGCATCCAACACCTCCACCTCGCTCAGTTTCCAAGCTCTGTCCTGTGGTTTTCGATGACCCTGTTTAGTTTGTTTTTTAGACTGAACTCCAGGTCGCGACCTTTCGATCTCTATTTCGACCTTTTCAGAAACAGACTTAGCCCTTTTCGTGGCCCCACAAGAAGGTGAATCATCATCAAGTTGTGGTTGCAACAACTCGAGAGTTTGTGATAGTTCTATGCCCAACCACCGGCGTACTCTATCAACATTACTTTTTTGCAACCGACCACGAGACGATCGAAGTAATAGTGTCGACTCAGAGAGGACAGAATCCACCACGAACGCCAGCTTCATAGCTGCCTGGGGGGTGTGGTACCTCACCACCTGTTCCCCAACTGAGTACCTTCTCTGCTTCAGCCCATAGTCATACCCGACCTTCTGGCGTTCCGCAGATTTACCTAAATTCTCTCTTACCATGCTGTAACTTTCTCTCAACCAATCTCGAAGCTGTTCCATGAAAGTAACGGAACAAGGGACCTTGAGTGGGTTCTCGATTGAGCCGAAAATTACATCGGCTGGCATGAGAATTTCTTCCCCGAATACCATCATATTTGGACTGCATCCAGTAGAACTATGTTCAGAGCTGTTATATGCGGACACAACATATTTAGCCTGTTCGTCCCAGTCGTCCATATGCTTGTCAACCAACATGGTCAGACTCTGAATCAATGTTCTGTTGAACCTCTCCACCTGGCCATCACTCTGTGGCCTGTATGGATTGGTTCTTTGTTTTACAATCGTCAAATATTCACACATTTCAGAGAAGAGACGAGACTCAAATTCTCGCCCTTGGTCGGAATGCAGGAGCAACGGGATGCCAAAGGTCAAGACCCATTCGTCCACGAAGGCTTCTACTCCGAAAGATGTGCCAGCCACCTATCCATCATTCCTTCAGCTTCTTTGAAATTCAGGAGCCATTTCAAAGAAGAATGATCGGTGCGGATAGTGAAGTTACCACCATAGAGGTAGTGCCTAAACTTCCTGGTGTACACGACAGTTCTCTTTTGGTTGTGCAGTAGTTTTGTTGTGTTTTACTTAGAGTGTTACTAGCAAAGGAGATTGGGACCTCCACCCTGTCCTGAATCTGGGATAGAACAGCTCCAATCACCATGTTGCTAGCATCAGTGTCTAAGATAAATAGACCGTCGGGTGTGGGGAATCGAAGCAGAGGAGTCTCCTTGAAACTTCGTTTTAACTCGACAAAAGCATGTTCAGCCCTTTCTGTCCATGCGAATGCCTCATAACGACCTCTACTACCTTTAGGTTTCTGGACCACCAAGTCCTGCAAGGGACCCACTAGTTCAGCAAACCCTGGGATGAACTCCCGGTAGTAGGAACAAAAGCCAATGAAGGATCGAATTTCCTTCACTGTGGTGGGCCTAGCCCAAGTCATTACGTCGCTAATTTTCCCCGGGTTAGCTTCTATACCCTGTTCAGACAGGATTCGGCCTAGGTACTCGACTGAAGTCCTAAAAAGCTGACACTTTTTAGGTTTCAACTTCAGTCCCCATGCGCGAATCCTGTTGAAAACTTCTGCCAGATTTGCCATTGCTTCATCCGTCGTTTTGCCGAAGACGATGATATCATCGAGGTAAACAAACCAAACGCCATTCGATCGAATTCATAGAGCCCCCTCTGGTAGGAAAAAGCGGTCTTCTCGACATCGTCGGGGTTCATCCTGATCTGCCAATACCCAGATTGGAGATCGAGACAACTAAACCACTTGTTTCCTCCCAAGGCATCCAAGCATTCGTCGATGCGTGGGAGAGGATAAGCATTTTTCTTAGTCACTCCATTCAGACATTGATAATCGATGCAGAATCTCATGGTCCCATCCTTCTTCGTCACCATCTAGACAGGACTGGACCAGGGACTAGTACTTGGCCTAACCACCCCGTACCCAACATCTCTTTTAGTTGCTCATCTGCTACAGCTTTCTTGCTGAGAGGAATCCTCCTATAAGGGACCTGGATAGGTTGTGCATCACCAGTTTCGATGTTATGCAGACATCGATTGGTGCGCCCTAACGGTTCATCTGGACTCTTTGAAGATATCCATGTGCTTACGCAGTAAGGCGGACAGCTTCAGTCTTTCTTCTGGTTGGGTCAAGTGGGTATCACCATACATATCCAATAGCCAGGTAGGGAGCTCCCCCGTGTGGGTGCTCGCAATTTCTGCTGTCTCGACGTCTGCAGCTTCTTGCTCGAGACGCATCATTACAGATCCTACCTCTGGCGAAGAGAATTCACCATTTCTATCGGCATATTGTACGGTACCGACCACCTGGCCTCTCTCCAGGACAATCTCTCGATTCAGTGGATTACAGACGGGAAACACTGTTCAACGGACATTGCTGACAAGGGCATCCTCACCAACCAACCCAAAACTTCTCAGTTTTCAGATCGGGTTCGAATATGCCCTGTCGATCTCTTTCCAGACCCTCGGATTTTACCAAGACATCGCATCGATGTCTAGCTGGTATCCTAGTGGTCTGTGCTACTGAGGCAATCGACGATATTCTTTTCAGTTTGCACTGATGGTGCTCTTCTTTCGGCTCTGTCATGACCAATTGACCCGTTCTCGAGTTAAGGATCATGCCATACAAAGCCGCAAAGTCCAGTCCCAGAATACCATTGTCGGCCACATCGGCTACTATAGGGCTAAACACATAGTAGCTCGATTTGACCTTCAGAGGTAGAACCAATCGACCATAAGTCTGCATTTCGGCTCCAGACGCAGTGCACGCCGTTATTCCCTCGTAGAGATTATCTGACAGCACCACTAACGCTCTCGCAAGTTCCCGAGAGATAATGGTGTGGCTGGCACCAGTATCTATTAGGAAGTCTAAAGGATGCCCTCGAATCTCGGCGGACAGGTACCATCGTTTCCCCGACAAGGGGGCGGTTCCTGCTAGCATTCTCAATCCCACGTCAGTACTCAGATCGATCCCCTGCTTCCGAGGGAAGCTCCGTTGCGCAGACTCTGGCCAGCTGCCGCACCAGGGCTTCTCTCCCGGCGTCGACTTTCATTTTCGATTCAGTCGAACCCTCGACCTCGGAGTTCGGGCTGCCAGCGCCCTGTTCTTTGGTCATTGAGGCTTTTTCTACACCGACGTCTTTGGAACCCGACCGGTGATCAACCGGTGCCTCTGTGGTAGAGGGCTTGGAGGGCCCTACCGTGACCTTACCTAGTTCCTTCGAATCTACTGTCTTTTGATCAGGACTGCCAGAGGTGCTGATACCTTGGCTTTTCGATGGTCAAAAAACTGAGAAAACTGAGGTGGGCAGCTCGACGTGGCAATCGAGCTGCCTGCCTCAGTTTTCCGTCGCGTCAGGTGGTAGACCTTTAATAGGCTCGGGGCATGTTCGTGCAAAATGCCCTTGCCTCTTACAATTCCAACACTTAGCATCGGACGGAGGGGTACTCGGCTTCTCCGAGGTAGTAGCAGGAACGTTCCCTCCCTCGATCACCCTGAGTAAATTCTGCAATTGACTCAGCGAGAAGGTCTGTTCCTGTACCTTGGGTTTGGAGGCCTTATTTGACACCTTCGATTTGCCAGCTGGTTTCTGGCTTTTCTTAGCCTTACTCCCTGCCACGGGCTTCGAGTATGAGGACACTTCACCCTGTTCCTCGTCGACCAAAATGCTGTCGGCCAGTGCCGACATTGCGTTTGTCAAAGTAGGATTCACTAACTTTGGCAGTAGTTGTCGTTTCCTCAACAACTCATCCGCCAAGTCCATGATATCTTTGAGGGACATGTAAGTGCGCCATTCTCGTAACATGTCTTGTTGCAAATCAGTGTCATATAATCCTCCTATGAACAACTGGTTGACTTTGGTTATTAGCCATTCAACCGAGAAGTCCACACCTGGGTAGGCATCGCCGGCAAGTCGTCTTAAAGCAGCCATAAGCTCTAATGCTTTCGTTCTTGCCCTGGCGTCTCTTCTCCATAGTGACAATGGGATCCTGCAGGCTCGAGGTCATGGCTTCAGTTACCATGTCTACCAGCCCTTCGAGGGTCCCGTCACCATGCTCCTCCCATAATCACACAGTATCAGCTGCGGGGCCATTCTGGAGTAGCATGAGGAGTTGAGCTAATGCTATACTCGAGGTCCATACATTTACTCGACGGACATGATTGAATCCATGGTACCAACGGAGCCAATCATCCTTCCACGTAAATGCGGGACACTCGACTGACCTAGTTCGGGCCGGTTCTTTTCAAACATTCTACTTCATCTTCTGACCTGATCAAGAGCGAATGTTGTACCTCTTCTAGGTATCTGATGGTCCATCCCCATGTTTCTCATAGTGGTATCTGCACGACTATGATTCATCCCCCAGGTATTACCAGTCTCAGCTTCACTCATATGTGACGCCTCGAACCTGATATCCCTATACTTAGGAGGATCAACATGTTGTTGTGTAGTGATGAGAGTCGAAAGCTGTCCGATCACATCACTTAGACCATCGGTGCGCGGCATCGAAGAAATGGGTTGGGTCCGACGTGATCTCGATTCTACTTTTGAGATATCGTCGATAGCCCCCACCATTCGATCGATTTCCGACTGTTGTTTCGAAAGTTCCACTGCCTCAATTCTGCTACAAGGAATTCCAGTCGGCTACATTCTGCTTTCGAGAGATCTCGTTGCTCGCTTAAGGCGAAGAGTTGCTTAACCTCCATCATGGCACGGTTAAGCCACTCCCTGTAGTCAGGATTCTCAACTAGATCCCCCGAAGTAGCAACCCTAGCAGTGCTACATTCACTACTTTGTTGATTCTCTCGAGGTCTAGCGGCACGCACTTTCATGTCCGTTTGCTTCTGCAGACGTTCTTCAAGTGCGAGTTCATCACGAACTTCTTGATTGACCCTGGCTTCATCAGCCTCTCTACGAGACACCATCTCTCGTCGGAGTTTGTCGTTTTCTCCACGCATGGGCCCCAAAGTACTCGAATCTTTCTGATCCTTCAGAGATTGAGCTACTAAGGTTTCAGATTGTATGGTTTTAAGCTCGGCTTCATGCCTTGCTTTTCGTTCCATCAAAATCTGATATTCAGCCAACTTATCTGCATGCACGATGCGCTCCTCACAGCGACGACGCATTTCTGCCTCATCCCTGGCTCAAGCATCCTCGTCAGCTTGCATCTGACAGTGTAACGATTCACGTTCCTGACGTAGCTGTTCGACCTGCTTTTCATAAGCATTCAGGTGACCAGCTACTTCTTCAGAATGCTCCGCTGATTTTTGACATAGCTCATGCTTCAACTCTTGCAGTCGTTCCTCCAACATAGTCTTCTCTACTTCCTGTATTTTCAACTTATGTTTAAGGGATGTCTGTTCGTGTTGGGCATCCCGAAAATCGTTTCGAGCTTTCTCGACGCATTCTCGGCGGCTTGTTGCAAGGCTTTCTATCTTCGCTTTTAGCGATTGACACTCTGCAGCTGTCAATCGACTACGCTCGATCTCAGACTTCGTGGCAAGCAAAGACTCTTTCTCGGTTGAGAGTTGTTTGACCTTCTCTTGAAGATCGTCAAGCTCTCTATTAGCGATCTGAGTTTTTTTTAAGCCTCCAGCGCTTGCTGCCTAAGCTGCTCCAATCTCAGCTCTATTTCTACACTTTTTCCTGCGCTTTCGTGGTGTTATTCGTGAGAGTATTCAACTGATAACGACCTTGTCGTAGTTGGCGTTCTTGCTATCGCAACAACTCTTCGGTGAGTCCCTTGCCGCTGTCTATACTTCCTGGTATAGAAACGGGAGAAGGACCCTCGAAAGACCAACTACCAAGGCCCATTGGAGTTCCCACGGGCGATGCTGTCTTTTCCACATAGGACAAACTCTGTGTCCTTAGGAAATTCTCAGCAGCCGGAAAGAGTTGAGTCGAAACTCGCCAATTGAGTAGTCGACTCCTTTGATACAGGCCCAATGGGTCAGTCGATGGACCTGTGATCAGTGAGTGGTTCAAACCACCACTAATTAGTGGATCATTCGTATCCACTAACGGACCCGCAGCCGCTTGATGTTGGTGATCGGGGTCATCACCTTCATCCAAGTGGCCCTGCATGTTGAACTTAAGCTCGCAGTACCTACGCGGACTAGAGTTAACAACTGGTCACGGCACCAGTGTAGTGTTCTACCCCTCGATGCTAATCGAATCTTTCGATAGACAACGAAGAACAACTATTCAGGTTCTAGTTAAAAATTTATTGTCAATAACGCATAGGCATCAGCCATTCTCGATGACAGTTTACAGGTAGTAGTGTTTGAACTACTAAGCACTTTCGACACTAGATGATTAGCACAGCCTTCTAGTGTCTATGTTTAACAAGCCACATATACCTTCTCCGTGCAACAGCACAGAGAAGTATTACAACATGGTAGTCGGGCAGCCGCCGACCATCGCTCATGATGGTCCGTCATGACGGGACTGACCCTGAGGAAGGCCGTACAACGGCCTTATATACACCAGAGTCAAGGGCCACTTGACCATGTGGTGACGTGGCGCTGGACTCCAGCACCCCCAGGCGTCGGGTAAGAGAGGTGCTCTCGATGTCGCCCACGAGGACCACGAAGGTACCTCGAGGATGACTCGGGACCACCACATACTCATTCATGCATATCAAACAAAACATTATGAAAGTATTAAGTAGTAAGTATCATTGCTGTGGATTGGATATGCTCTGGAGCCCTGAGCACATAAGGTAATGTATTATAAACTTAACACGATCAAACCCACTAGGCTCACCCCAAAATGGGAGTCATTGGTTCAGATCTGTCACCCTGGCTTGATAAGAAATTCTGAGCTGGGAAATTATACCCTTTTTGATCATTTTCGCTTAGGTAATTGGTATCATAATATGCTCTTTGTCAATCAAATCAGAAAGAAAACATTAACAGAAGGTGAGGGAGCTGAAACAGAAAATGGATGGTAGTAACAAGAATGGAAAAAGCACAAATAAGGGTATGAGTTTTGTACATCTAAACTGTAGAAGCTTCTATGCTAAAAGGGATCAACTGGAAACAGAATTTCAGGACTATGATGTAATAGCACTATCAGAATCTTGGTTAAACAAGAATCATGATGTAAGTATGACACACTGGCAACACAAGAAATGCTTCAGGCTAGACAGAACTTGTAAAAGAGGGGGAGGAGTGTTGTGTTATCTCTCTGGAAAGTTGTCTCCATACTGTACTATTGTCCCTGAATTAACAGTAGCAAATCTAGATATTAAATGCCTCACTATCAGATTCAGAAAACCGAATAACAAACTGATGACAAAAGGGAATATGAATGCATTTATAGAACACCTTAAGAGACTGGCAGAAAATGTAGAGAGTGAGTTTTTCTTTATGGGAGATCTTAATATTAGTGTCAGGAAAGTAGACACACCTAAATGCAAACGATTGCTAGCACACATGCTACCAACAGTTAAACAAAAATGGGACTTTATCCTTAATGCGATCACAGTGTATCTTGATGAAAAGTGCCCTATCAGGACCTTCACTTTCAAAGACTATCAGAAAGAATGGATGGACAATGAGGTGCTAGAGGCGATGCGTGACAGGGATGACTTAGTTATTGAACATAAAAGGCATCCATCTGACTTATTATGGCAGGAAGTAACAAATGCTAGACAATATGTGGAACATTTGATTGTGAAAAAGAAATCCAACATTGTTACAGATAAACTGAAAAACTGTGAAAAGAACCCAAAAGATTTTTGGAAACATCTTAATAGTCTACTTAAACTCCCAAAAACCTCAGAAACTATAATGCTAAAGGACAGTGTCACACAAGCCTTCTTGGAAGCACAAAGTGTGCCAGAGTGTGCTATTAATCTTTTTGCCACCATTGGGGAAGAACTAGCAAAGGCCAAGCCAAATTATGTTAAACATGATTATTAGTTGCCAAGTGCAAGAGAGTATACTGTACAAAAGAATGGTTCAGAAAAGGTTAAGGTAAATCCAGCTGATGTATTAGGGCATGTAAAAGATATTGATACTAGTAAGCCATCAGGTATACCCACAATTAGTACAAGGGTTTTTAAGGATTGTTTCTTAGTGGTTGTACCACAATTAGTAAATCTATTCCAAACATCTGCAGACCTAGCAAGTTTCCCGTTACAATGGGGAAAGGCGCAGCTCAAGCTACTTCCTAAGTCTGGAGATCTAACAAGCATAAAAAATTGGAGGCCAATAAGCATCTTGCCTCTGGTTGGAAAGATGATGGAAAAGATAATGCATAACATATGATGACTCACATTGATTTAAATAACTTTTTGTCAAAGTTCCAGTATGGTTACCAGAAAAACAGGGGAACAGGAGAAGCAGTTTTTGATTTTGTCTCTGATTTATTTAAGTGCAAAGATATGTCACATGTCACAGCAGCCTGTTTTTATAGATATGCGCAAGGCATTTGATTCCATAGATCATAACATATTATTGCAGAAAATTGAAAAGGCTGGTTTCCACCACAGCACATTATCATGGCTACACAGCTATCTCCAAAACCGTACCATTCAAACGACAATTGACAATAATGCTTCTACTGAGGAAAAACTGACATTTGGCGTACCTCAAGGGTCAGTACTGGGTCAATTATTGTTTATTCTCTTTCTTAATGATATCACAGAGGAAATACATTTCTCAAAGGTCATTATGTATGATATTGTACTCTATGCAAATGATATTGTACTCTATGCAAATGAAAAAAGAGATAGGATGGCTATCAGAAACCTGCAAGTGGATCTTAATAGAAAAGGTCTATGGTGTGATAACAACCTTATGACTATTAATGTTGATAAGACTCAGTGCATGTGGTTCTCCTCTCCCCGAAGACACCAAATTTACTAAATCTAGATGTAAATATAAATGGACAGAAACTTAAAGTTGTAAACAAATACACATATCTAGGGGTCATCATTGATAGTAAACTCACTATGGCCTCCTTCTTAAATGACACTGTAAGAAAGGCCGCAGCCTCTATTTTTAAGCTTGCAATAATTAGACATCTTCTACGGAGAAAGCTAGCATATCGATCTACAAACAGTGTATACTCCGAATATTTGACTATTGTTGCTTTATCACTGACTGTGCTAATGTAGCAGATATTGCAAGGTTACAAATAATACAAAACCAGGGATTAAGAATCTGTCTTAAGGTGAAAAAGAAACATGAAGCTTTTGTAGGGCTGCATGCCAGATGTGAAGTACCAATGCTGGAGGCACGGAGAAAGGAGCTGCTCACTCCATTAATGTATAGGAAGGCTCAGATACAGAAAATAGTCTTAGAGGAATTGTATACTCATATAGACAGGAGGACAAGACAGAATGATAAGATAGTTTTCTTTGAAAGGCAGTATAGACTTCAATCATTCAAAAAAAGTCCACTTTATAGAGGTATAAAATTGTGGAACGAATTACCATGTGAGGTCCAGTATATATCAGTGAAGGAAAAATTTTAAAAAGAGATCAAAGAGCGAAATGGTACAGATATGAAAGGTATGAAGGAGAAATATATACAAGAGATGAGAACTGGAAGGCAGTAAACTCACTAACGATTAAAGACCTAATGAGTCTTTACTCTTCAAAGCTGAATATTGTAATGTTACTTATTCATGCCCCACAAAAAAACTGTGATTATTAGTCCAAAAGAGATGAAGATTGATCCATCAGTACCTCATACATTACCATTTAAAGCGAAACATGTGTTAACCTGTTCATTATCATCAAATGTAAATAATTTCATCCCTGTTCATATTGTTTATAGAAATGTTCTTAAAGTGGCAGGCAGGTAAATGAAATGACTATATATGTGATTAGAATTATATTGTACTAGAGATTTCTTGAAATCATACACAAACACAAGCTTTGTAAACCCATAGAAACACCATTGGATATGCTATATAGTAATTTACTGGAATTACCGACATACCATGATGCCAATATGCTTTTTGTGAAACTGTTTTTATATCTATTCCAGGAAACAAATGTATCCAATCTTGTATATCCTGTCTTCATATTGTAACAGAAAATTGCCATGTGCAGTTACAATAAATGCCTATTTTATAGGACATAAAATTTTTTTTTTTTTTTTAAATTGCTCAATAATAGGGAGTGCGGCCCATCCTTTAGGACCGCACCCCCTACTTCTCCCATTCCTGGATTCACCACTGGACATGTGCCATATAAATGGAGGGTAGATCATAAGCAGACACTCATTTAATCGCACAGGTGCGCTAGAATGGGCTACTATGGTAACTAGCATCTAGAATGTTAATAGGTTAAGGAGAGGCATTGTCAAGAATGCTTCATCACTTACGGACTTTGATCTTGGTTCCACGTAAAGCCCTCCACAACAGACTACGAGCAGTCTCCATGTTAAAAGCTGCAGGGCCTGTCAACTTCTGTGATGTGCCAAAGACGCCACTCCGTGGTCCTGTCACAAATGCCTCCTCTGTCACCTCATCACACATAGCCAGCAAGAAATCAAAGAAGATTGACAGCTTAAAATAGAAAAGGATGCTTACCAATCATTATGGTGCTATGAGGGGCATTCACATAGACGCTGTGCTTTGCAGAGGATCGATTGATCAATCTGCGGTCAGAATCGTTTTGCTAGTCATGTAATCTATACATTGCTGCTTGACACCATAAGTTTTGGCTTAATAAGAATTACCATAACACCTCAGGTATAGGGCATGCCCCGCATAATAGACACAAAAGTCCAACTTGAAGGAGAGCTAAAAAGTGCATCTAGGGCAAGATTTTGAGCACTCTAGTACTGTTCTATAGTATAACAACCTTGCCTATAAGGCGCACTCACAACTTTTGCTGGTGCTGTAAGGTTCGCCAGGGGTCAATCATCGCTTATAGGCCATGCCTTTTAACAAATAACCATAGGCGCGTCTTCTACGCAAAGAAATACTATAGAAATAATAAGAAGAAATACTAGATGGTGGGAAGCTCCATCCTCACCTTGAGTGGATCAGCCCCACTGTCCAGTCCAATGTAGGTACAAGCATCAAGAGGGGGCATAGTATGGAAGCTAAGCAGATGAGATGCCATCTTGACACTGAAGTACATCAGTCCTGTCACCTGCAATATAGTAACATATTCTAGAATTGCATTACTACCGGGTATTGTGTAGGTCTCTGCTTACGTAGTAGACATATTTGACTGTACATGCCAAGTAGAGCATGAAATGTGTCCATGGAGTATTGATTTATTTGTTTAACGTCCAAGTGCTCTAAAACTTGTTCGTCAATGGAGTCAGCTGTTTATCAATACTGAATTGAAGCTCCTTGATCAGGGTAGTACTTACTAGACAGACACGCCCGTCAGGCATGCTCACTTCCTTCCTGCTATTTTCAGAGGCACGGAACAAAATATCCTGACAATATCCCTAAAATTTCAAACATTTAAAACAGTTTTGAGAAATCCAGTATTTTTGTACTTTAGTAGATCACCCATTTACCTTAATCTCAGCAAACAAAATACTGTACTGTGTATACTAACGTTGAATGTACGCTTATCTATAACAATTCATACAACGGATGATAACTCTTGCATCAATATTTCAGAATTACATTAGCCAGACATTTTAGGTTTCTAACTTGTTCATTAATTTTGTAGACACCGTGCCATGAAGCATAGCTAAGTGAGCATGGAACAGTGAGCACGCATACATCCTCCCCTCGGAACTTGGCACTGTCTGGATAAAACATAGGTTTGATTAATTATGTATACAATGTACTTGGTACACAGGACAGAGTCCAATACCTCGACTACTGGAGCAAAGTTCTGCATCCAGAAAGTGTCCATATGACGTCCTGACAGATCTATTATTTAGTGCTCATCAATTATATGGGTTGTAACTGTGTTTTGCACATCGGTTTCTCTAATTTAGGGAATAAGTCAAGAGAAGAATTGGGTAGGCAACCGGGACGTTTATTCTTAGCTACAAATACCCTGCAGTTCTATTGGTTTTGTTGCTGATATATATATATATATATATATATATATATATATATATATATATATATATATATATATGTATATATATATGTATATATATATGTATATATATATGTATATATATATATATATATTATATATAAAGTAGTGGAAAAGCCCGCGAAACTTATACCAGGGTTCCCATTATATATGGGTCATGGTTTTAACTGACTTTTACCCGACATTTATCGACTTTTGACTGACCAAAGCCGGGGGGGGGGGGGGACTTTGGGAAAAATTTAGGAGCCGGTTTGGGCCCAAAATAGAAAAAAAATTCCGGCTTATGACTGGGGATTTACGGTATGAAATGAAATTTTGGTCACTTTGATACTGATCTGAAGTTTCTGAAGTTTAAAATCCTCACATAAATGCACATCCCCTAATTTTTTCTGAATGTATAAGGTGTAGTCGGGGTCCATCATCGAGTATATCCTATAATGTATGCCATGCTTTACGTTAGTACCGGTATGCAGCAAAAGCTAAATGGTCTATTTCAGTGGATTGCACAAAGTACAGAATAACTAGCCTATTTTATGAATATGTTGACCTATCGTGGTAATAAGGCCACATAAGATGGTCGTTTGAGAAAGCTGGTCTTTTGATTTCACTTTTTTTAGGGTTTTTCATTTTGTAGATGAAAAAGTTCCATAATGTCCTTTGACAAGGCTTTCGCTGAGGCACAGTTGAAACATTTTGTTTGATATCTCAGGATCCAGAGAACAAACAAGTGCAAAGAAATATCTCAATTCTTGAAACAATAGATGTATTCCAAAACTTGTGGTGTATGAAATCTTAAGACCTACTTTTTATCATTTTGACCGGAATGACAAATCCTAAACTCAAACTGATGATGAAAAAAATTAGCATACCATGCCTTACAAAATAGTTTACTGATTTTGTGCCTGTACTTACCTATGACCGTAGGGACCTCCAAGAACATGTCCGTGCTGCACAGCCATACACCAGGCGGTGCATTAACTGCTACCTGAAGTACAACATGAATCACATGGTACAGAATCACTGCTTCCGACAGGAGGGGCACTCTGATGGTTGTATCTGGTGTAAGGTATGCAGTCACTTTTCATTGACATATGGTGAAATGTAATAAAATGATGGTTATGAAAACTGAGTGAACAGCAAAGTAATTTGCTCATAACTCCAAATGTCCTACCCACCCCATCACCTCTGAAATGGACGGAACCCAGGTAAAGCCTACTGCCTGGGTGCATTGGGCGATTCCAACCTCTGTTGTTGAGGGTTAATTTGCTGGCAGCCTTATACAGTAAATTGTCATTGCAGTTTAATCTGATCCATGACACACAAAGCAAAAACTGCATGAAATTTCATTCGCTAGATAGAGAATGTATTGTTTCCCTTTGCCCCCTTAATCACTGGATGTACCGGTAGGACAAGAGGGACGTGCTAGTGTGGATATGACTACATGAAAGATCAATGCAATTATCTGAAGATACTAGACATTTTCTTTCTGGAGATACTATATATTCACTTATCTACTAAAACACAACTATAGTTCACACCAAGCTGACGTCCGGCCCATACCCGTCAATAGTTAGTTTATAGTCTAGTTCCCATGGCTTACTGGGTTTATCTGTATTTTTGTATTTTTTTTTTTTTTTGGTGGGGGGGGGGGATTCTTTTTGGAGTTTCAGTTAGAAAGCATTAGTTCCATACCTTATGTGTCATCTGATACAACAATAAATCTATGTTGCATACAAGCGTTTCTGCATCCTTGTTCCCATGGTAACTCATGGGAACTGTGACAAAGGCTCGGCCACATGGATCAAACGGAAACAGTTGACCCTGTAACAGGAATGTCTTTATTGAACACAGCATTGGAGAATAAGAGTGTACATGAGAGCGCATGCGAGAGAGAGAGAGAGAGAGACAGAGAGAGAGAGACAGAGAGAGACAGAGAGAGAGACAGAGAGAGAGACAGACAGCCCGACAGACGAGAGTTACGTTGTGGGGAAAAATTTGGTCTGGGCACTGTGGGGTTGGGTAATGGGTACAATCGATCATTGTGAGGTGCACATTTCATACATGTACATATGTACATTATGGGGTTAAAATGTCTGAATATAGTGGGGTCATATTGTTATTCAGGAATATATTTCATCAAATAGCAAAACAAGAAAGTAGCTTTGATGGCCTTCGAAACGCACCTAAGATCAAGTTTATCGGACCAGTGGTTGCTGAGATATTTAGTTTTGAAAGTTTCAGCGGAAGTATCGTAAAAGAGTCCCTATTCAAAATGCTAGTTTCTGGCTGTGCTATTGGGGGGTGGAGACTGGATCATGGCTCAGTGGGCATTAACTCTGGCACCTACATGATGCAGGCTTCACCTGCTCACTGTAGGACTATTTGAGAAAAAGTGCCTCCGCTGCGTGATGGGGCCAGTCAAAGAATTGTTTGTTTTTGCTCTAACCCGTGAACCGTTGCACTTAGAGACACGGGACCGGGTGCAAATCGAAGCTTATCGCAAGGGCTACCAGGCACTCTTCAAATTGGAATTAACTGTCTCAGTTACTGAATGCATGGGGTGCAATCATCTGTTGTTTTGGGGTTACTGTGTCTGAATATGTGGGGTGCAATGTCTGTCGCTATGGGGTTATTACGTCTGTGCATGTGGGGTGTTATGTCTGTTCTTATGGGGTCATTGCGTCTGAACATGTGGGGTGCAATGTGTATTACTCACTAGGGGGCAGTAGGTGGTGATACTGTCTGTAATATGCACAGACTAATGGGGTCTGTCTGACAGACAGGATCATTGTGGGGTTGTACCACGATCTCTTCACATGCACCCCACAAGGTCATTTTGAACCATTTTAAGGACATTGCTTGTGGGGTTAACCCCACAAGCAAAAAATGACCCCACAACGTAGCGTTGTACTTATACTTATAAAAACCCCACAGTGTAGCTCTAGTAAACACAGACAGACAGACAGACAGACAGACAGACAGAGACAGACAGACAGACAGAGACAGAGAGAGGGAGAGGGAGAGGGAGAGGGAGAGAAAGAGAGAGAGTTATTTTAAAAACAAAAGATGACATCAGTGGAATATGGATGAATCCTCAATGTCAAAAGATACCCTTAGCATATATATATATATATAGACATATTCAAGGACTCTTCCCCTCCTTAACAGCCTCATTAAAGCAGTGCAATGACTTTAAGAAAGACAATACAAAGTACAGGGGTTGGCCATTTAGTCTGTAATTTTTTTGGAGTTGCAAGCCGCGTTAGCGGCCGGGAGCATAGCGACCGTTGCAACTTCCTTATGTTTTTGGTTTCATTGCCATTATGGCTATGACGTCACATCTGACGTCAGATGGCAGCTGTGACGTCACATGCAGGGGAGAAATATTTTGTGACGCAGTTAAAAGCGCCCACATCGTCACCTTGGCTACCGCCCGGTTGCTGTGTACGTCGAGACATGGCGGGAGTGCTGGCTTTAGATGAAAGGCCAGATGAACGAGTTTCATCGAGTGGTCCATGACGCGAGTCCGAGAGTTTAAGCAGGGACGGTTTAAGCTGAGACGTGGTTGAAGCAGGGACACGTTGTAGGTCCCCTATCTCTGTCTGAGACATCATTGAAAACAAATAATTCATTGAAAACCATGATAACATCCCTCTCTTCTTATAGAATTTGAATGTTAGCCCTAACCCTAGTGATACTGTCCCTACGCCGTAGAATCATGAAATGGGTAAAGATAGGACTCTGTCTCTGCTTAAACTGTCTCAGCTTAAACCTCTCTGTCCCTGCTTAAACTCTCTGACTCGCGTCATGAATACATGGTTTCATCTCAATAGAGGGCCCTTGAGATGAACCGTAGCTGATTGGGCTATTCTGGGGCCAATTTTGCCGACATTACACAGCAGGTATGACGTCAAAAACAGGGGTTGCATAGAGATGCGTGACGTTGTAATATGCAAAATGTCGCTCCATGCAAAATGTTTCCGCGGAAAATCAAGTTAGACTTTGCATTAATCATACTTCTACGGCGTAGGGGCAGTATCATTAGGGTTGTTGTTTTTTCAATTTCTATAAGAGGAGAGGGATATTTTCATGGTTTCTTCCTTTCAAAGAAAAAACTATTTGTTTTGAGATTAAGTAAAGTTTATCACTCTCCAAGCAGATGTTTTGATCTTGCATGATACGATTTCGAGGGTGCAAAGTCTGTTCGAAGAATGCTGGAAACATTTTGCATGGTAGCGACATTCTGCATGCGACAACGTATAACAACTGACAGGAGAGAAGTGTTACCTGTGTGGGCCTGTGTACCCAGGGCCGTCGGTTCAATAGCCCCTAGGTATATCACCAGGAAGCAAATAAAGCCCCAGGACTATTTAAAGCACACAAAAGTGTTTGGAAAAGTGGCTAGGCCTAGATCTATTAGTATTTCAGGAGTGTAACTAATTCCCGGTATACATCAGTGGGCTAGAGTCTGAGTGACAGAGTGCCATTTATCATACACATTCCCCTGGCAACAGCCATAGCGACCCGGGATAGCAACGTGATGGAGACCTACGATAGACACTCAGTGCGGCAAGTCATTTTCCCGCACGGTTGTGGTGGGTCTCATGATCTTTTTTACGACCGCGCTGTGTGTGTGTGGGGGGGCGATAGATTGGGGGAGGGGCAGATATAATTTTGATTACAAGCCCCCGCTGGGAAAGCTCAAGAAAAATGTGGCTTGGACCACGTATAGGAGTGGCAACTCCTATCCTTGCCACATTTTTCCTGTCGGCATTGTTTTAGCCATATCATCTTTTAGTTACATTTTCTACAATTCAAAATCGTAAATAAACTGAGAAATTTGGAAATGAAACCATTGTGGAAAGTGTAAGACATAAGGTATAACAAGGGATGGGTATTGTATAGTAACATATGGTAGATGGGAGGTCACTATCACACGTCAATATTGTTATGTACATTTGTATGTATATTGACTGACAAAGGTGGTCCGAAGCAGTTTATAGGAAGTGGTTGTCAATACATTGAACCCAACCATAGTCAGGCTGGGTAACGTCCTGCTCCATGTCAATATCCTACATATAGAGTGGACATACTAGGGACATCTCAACAAAGGCATTGACGTTTCAGAGATAAACTAATAATTTGAATTTTAAGACTCACACTGTGCATGATAAGGATGCGAGCATCTTCAAGTACCTCCGGGGTCACCACCTGGGAAGAAATTGATCAAAGCATAGATTTTCTATGGTTAAATGTAATTGATATATGAATTTATGAATTACGTCACCTGATTAATAATGTAACCCCCCCCCCCCGATGCGCAGGTCGGCCACGCTTATATGTAACGGAAAACCATATCAATAAACAGTTATGAGTTTTATAAAAAAAATAAACAAAAATGAAAAAAAAACACAGGCTTAAAAGTCTGCGTATGTATGCGAAATAAGACACAAGTCCAGGCATGCTACTGGTACATACCGTGAAGCCCTCTCGTGCCCCAAGGTGTTCTGCTACAATAAGAAGTGCATTGAGTGTAGCGCCACCACTGCCAACATGTGACTTGGAGTCCTCAACAGCCAAGATCAGTGTGTCCTTACTGATAAGCCCCTTCTTCTGTCGCATTTCCAACTCTGGGTAAATGAGAGAGCATGTTCATTATACGGTTCGCATACATATACTATGTTCTGTAATACCCTGCATATCGGCTCTAAGACTAGAGTTGGTTCTGGTGACATGGCACTGATGAGAGCTGATAAGATGGGAACCATTTTTTCCCTGGAAGCAGGTGTTATAAAAATACAAGCTACCCATCATGACCCGTCCTACCAGTGGGTTCTGCCAGTTTCAGCAGAACCAATATGGGTCTAGATTCCTATAACCTATAGGCGACCCCCACATATAAGACATACCAGGAGGCATTTCACTGTGTTTAATACACTAAACACGGAGGTCTGTATTTTAAACATGGAGGTCCGTAATTTTATGTCCATATTTGAACACCTACTTCCCCTGCCCCCTCTGCATTAACAATATGGTCCATATTGGAAATGCGGAGGGGGTAGGGGGCAGTAGGTGTTCAAATATGGACATAAATGTCAAACACGGACCTCTATGTTTAAAACATGGACCTCCATGTTTAGTGTATTAAACACGGTGAAATGGCCTCCAGGTATCTAGGGTTTGCAGACTTGTCCAAATGGAAATTAAAATGAAATAACTTCTGTTCTAATCAATGGATTTTCAAAATTAGAAAAATTATGTGTACCTAGGGACCTCTCCGTGCTGCTGTTGCATGTAGCAGATGAAAGGGCTTAGTGTACCATCTAGGAATCTAATGGAAACTAAATGCTTGTATATAAGCCGCGCCGTGCCTTATATTCAGGGTAAACCGGTACTGTAGTATGCATTCATCTGAACACTGAGTATAGAATACTCGAGCCATATAATCGGCAAACAACCCATAAAAAAGATCAAGCTGGCTTTAAAATATTTTCTCTGTAAATGTGTGCTCTTTAGAATGAACACAGTAATTTGTATTATTCGCCAGAATTATTTCCAATTCTGCACTCACCATGTTGGTATGCAGCTGCACTGTTTTTGTTCTGACATGTGAAGATAACAGCTGTCCATTCAGTGCCAGGAACACCCTCATGCATACTCCCCATCCTGAAATGGAAGAGCATAAAAACATGCAGAGGTGGCGGAGCCCTGGGGATGTGGGGCATGCATCCCCTAGAATACGTCAAAAGTCACGAAACCCATTTCTGCACTATCTATAAGGTCTTTTTGTGAGACCTTACGTTCTAAATTGGGGTTTTCGGGAGGGAGGAATTCATTTGAGTAGTTTTAATCCATCTAAGAAGGACACTTGTTGATCCAAACCTGAAACAAAAAACATTTCATTTTCAAGCACGAGCAGATCAATCAGACAGAAGATGGAAAGGAAGTTGTGCTACAACTTTTAGTCCAAATGTTTAGTGTCATTTTAATGATCAGAGTACATGTAATTTGATTTGAAAACGTAATCATGAAAAAATCATTTATAATATAGAGCAGGGATATGTTCACCAAGAATGGGTAAATAGGTCAAACCCACAAGGTAAAAAAATTGGTTCAAAGTCCCGCAGTGTAGTTGGCACATTGATTTGACTGAACTAAGACCGTTATAATGGTGCTTCTATCATAGTCAGCAGTGCAAGTCCAATGAGGAGGACATCTTACGGCACAGCTTACAGCCTAGGATGGAGCAGATCTTGACCGTAACATTGATAGCCTCAAAAATTACAAGTCCGGTAGACTTCTATATCTTTTATATTTTGTTATCTTTTCTTACTTGACTTTTTTTGGTTTGGTTTGGTTGATTTTACCTCCACTATAAGTACTTAAAACTTAGCAGAGTTTCTGTGGTTCTTGAACATTAAGTCCTTTCTGTTTGGACATGTTGTCAATGGACTATTCTGGGTATTATTCATTATTTTACACATTTATTAAATTCTTCGCCACACACGCTCAGGCCCTGCTCACAAGCTTACAACTCACCCCCCCCCCCAGTGTGTACAGTGAGCTACTCTTACATCATCCATACCAAGATGTTGTGAGAGCCGGACCCATTCCATTTCTGGGCACTGACTCACTGAGAGTATCACAACATACCGACATACCTGTGGACGCATTTCTAGGATGCAGGGAAATTCCACAATCTCCCTTCACCCTGATTGGTCCACATATAAATAGAATCATTACCAGGTATGACGACACGTCAGATCTGACCAGATCCAACCAGACCTGACCAGATCTGACCTGCTCCTACCGGTATATTTCATCACCCTGTGAGCTGCTCACCTAGGTATATAAGACCCTATGAGCAGCTCCCAGGCATCTCTTTATTCTACACACAACCTCCCTAGTATCTAGAACCTACGACAGGTTGAGCTATAAGCTTAGGGGCAGAGCCTGCACACTGGCGAGTGTATCATTGTTACCACCTATATGTACACTCTGTCATCATGCAATAAACAAGGATCAAAGAACTTCTCTGGATTCAGTGTTCTTTACAACATTGACTTGTAACGGTTCGTTGACAATGTATTCAAAAGCTGCTTGTCCAGACAGCAAGAGAAGTATTTAAATGCTGCTTGCCCGACACAGCAGTGACTTTCAGAAAAAGTTCAGGAAAGGTTGGGATAAAAACATTATCTGAACCTTAAAAAAAAAATGAAACGTTAAAAAAGGGCTATTCTGCACCTTTCCTGAAACACTTAGAGTAAAGAAATCTTATAGACGCTACAAGATGTGTGCTTTAAGAATAGTAGGTGCCTCATCCATGTCAAGGTAGTATGCCAAAGAGAACAAGCTGAAACCCAAAATAAGGTCTACAGAGAATGTTAAAGTAGAGAAATAGGTAAAAAAAAATGTAAATTCAGCAAATCCTGAAAAAATAGGGACTTTCTTCACTTAGCAACCTCTGTAGACCTTAAACGAGGATGCTAGGGGTCGAGAGGGTGCAGCAAAGCTGCAAGACCACTTTCATGAGGGGTTTAGGAGTTTGGATGGCCGTTTAGATAACATTGACCCTTTTGGTTTGGCAAAAGAGTCATGTGTGGTAGGCTTTGAGTAGGAGTGTGGGTTATATACCGTAATCTCTCGCGTAGAAGGCGCAGCCCGTGTAGAAGGCGCACCCCCAACTCAGAGAAGGCTGGTTCGCGTAGAAGGCGTACATACCTTCTCTTAATTGGTACACTGAAAAAACCCGCATATAAGGCGCACCCCTAACTCAGGGGGTCTGGTCCGCGTACAAGTCGCACCTCGTCCATGGCCTGCTACAAGGAGACAAGGGTCTCCTTGTAGTTGGGGATAGCCTTAGGTAGGGTTAAGATCAGGTTGAGTATGATGCTGATCATATATTTTTTTTGAATGCCACAAATGAGGTGTGACCTGAAGTAGAACTTATCTCTAACATTGTATTATCAGTTCTTTTGATTTCTTTTCATACATTCATGCATTCTATCAATGTTGTAGCATGTTAGGGAATGAATTTAAATCATAACATTATCTAAACATAGTTGGAACATCTGTTCTAAAGTCAAACATACAGCAAGTGTATATAAATGGTATACTGGCTCCATCTGGTGGCACTTCTAGGAACCATGTAGTCCATCACTACTGTACTGATACACTGTAAACATGATCATTTATAATCATGTGTTCAATAGGAATGGTTCCTAGAAGTGCTACCAGATGGAGCCAGTATACCATTTATATACACTTGCTGTATGTTTGACTTTAGAACAGATGTTCCAACTATGTTTAGATAATGTTATGATTTAAATTCATTCCCTAACATGCTACAACATTGATAGAATACATGAATGTATGAAAAGAAATCAAAAGAACTGATAATACAATGTTAGAGATAAGTTCTACTTCAAGTCACACCTCATTTGTGGCATTCAAAAAAATATATGATCAGCATCATACCCACCTGATCTAAATTGGGGTACCAGTTAAACCCGCGTATAAGGCGCACCCCCAACTCAAGGCAGCCTGCCTCTCGCGTATAAGACCCATGCACGATCTGATTCGCGTATAAGACGCGCCTTATACGCGGGAGATTACGGTAGGCTATAAATTTCTTTAAAAGTTTGATGAAGGTAGGATGTGCATGTTAACTAACAAATTTGGCATAACTACTGACATATTTTGACTAATTGCTGACAAATAGAGACAAAGTACTGACATTCATTGACTTATTGCTGACAAAATGCGAGTAAATACTGACATATTGACTAATATCTGACAAATTGTGAGTAATTACTGACATAAATGGACTGATGGTTGTTATATAATGACTAAGTACTGGCATATATTGACTGATTGCTGACAAATAGTGAGTAAATACTGACATATATTGACTAATTTCTGACAAATTATGAGCAATTACTGACATATCGAGAGTGAGTGAGTAATAGATGTTTAACGCCATTTCGACAGCTGAGGTTATATTCATGGCGAGAACTACATTACACAATTTCACAGAGGAATGTGTCAGTGCCCAAGCATATGTGCACCACACACATCTGAGGGGAAAGGAAAGAGGAGAAATAGACCCTTTTAAGTGAGCTAGGGAAGCCCACTGACATATCGACTAATTGCTGACAAATAGTGCATAGGTACTGACATATTTTAATTAATTGCTGACAAATTGTGCATAACTACTGACATATTTTTACTAACTGCTGACAAATAGCGACAAAGTACTGACATTCATTGACTTATTGCTGACAAAATATGAGTAAATACTGACATATATTGACTAATATCTGACAAATTATGAGTAATTACTGACATAAATGGACTAATTGTTGTTATATAATGACTAAGTACTGGCATATATTGAATGATTGCTGACAAAAAGTGAGTAAATACTTACATATATTGACTAATTGCTGACAAATTTTATGTAAATACTGACATGTGTTGACTAATTTCTGATATCTAGTGACTAAGTACTGACATATATGGACTAATTGCTGTTATATAATGACCAAGTACTGACTGATTTGGCTGATTGCTGACAAATAGTGAGTAAATACTGACATATATTGACTAATTGCTGATATGTATATATAGGGACTAAGTACTGATATATATATCAACTATTTGCTGACAAATAGTGACAAAACACTGACATATATTGACTTATTGGTGACAAAATGTGAGTAAATACTGACATATATTGACTAATTGCTGACAAATTGCTGACAAATCGTGCATTATTTCTGACATATTTTGACTAATTACTGACAAAATGTGAGTGCATCATGTCAATCTGGGCATGATGCACAAATGATTAAAATGCCATTAATCTTTTTTAATGTCAATACTTAGTCACTAGGTGTATACTGACTAATTGCTGACAAATTGTGAGTAAATACTGACATATTTCGACTAATTGCTAACAAATAGTGAGTAATTACTAACATAAAAATTATATTGATTAACCGCTGACAAATAGTGAGTAATTACTATCATACCATAGCACTAACACTAACCTTTTATAGCCCTAAACTCAATACATGTACCATAAAAACACAGATTAAAACATGGTAACTAGCATTTGGATCTAAAAGGTTTAAGCATCTGATCAAGCAATGGCTGCCTCCATTGAACAACTTGTTTGATGCTATACAAAGGTAGAGGAGGGGTCTTTCTTTTCTACTGTTCAGATTCCACTAGTCACGCATACAGAATCACCTAAAATTAGAACTATTATTGCTAAACTCCGGACTGACAATAACTGTACACTTGACAGCCTGTCAAGAAGATATAGAGGAAAGAAACCTGTCAATTCTAAGTGCACATTCTGTAATGCTGTGCAAGATGTCAATCATGTCTTCTTACATTGTAACATGCCCGAGATGAGAAACGCACGGTCAGTGTTTGAAACAAAATACCTCAAGTTTGTTGATTACTATAAAAGACACGATGACACTAGGAAACTTTCTCAAATACTAGCAGTGGCCCCATATTGCAAATCATCTAAAAGGCCAGGGGCTGTGAACTGTATATACTCATATATAAAATCTGTCTACAACATTGTAAATGAAAACCTGGTGCTGACATAAGTGTACCTGTACATTAGTCAATAAAGCCATCTTGAATCTTGAATCATCAAAATAGTCAAATAGTCAATAGAGAGAAGGTCAAATGGTAACTACCGTAATCTCCCGCGTATAAGACGCATCTTATACGCCAAACAAAGGCCATGTGCGTCTTATAGGTTTTCCCCAAGAAGGGGGTGCGTCTTATACGGGGGGTATTTTTACTATAGAACAGTACTAAATTTACAAAATTCACCCCTAAGAGGTGCGTCTTATACACGAACCAGCCTAGCAATAGCAGTTTTGCATAGCAACAATGTCTAGATTCATACCTGTAGGCATATACTATGGCTTGTGCATAGTCTCCCCTCAAGGACATAGTTCACTGATTTCAAATTGCATATAGCTCCCTTGTGCACATCACATAGTATGAACATAGGTAGAAATGATTGCTATGTCATGTGGTTGCCTAGCAGCCCCCGGCCTAATGTTGTACTTTGCCGTGTCAGGGCCCCTTTAATTCACCTATAAAACACCCCAAAATACCTTAAATTCGGGCTCAAAGTACCCCCATATGCATACACAATGACCCAGTGAACAGCAAATGTTTACAGAACATTCATGAATGTCATTTTAAAGCTAGAAAGTGAACGTTAGGTTTTGATGTTTTCCAACATAAATGAAATGTTCAGCAAATGTTTACTTATGTCCATAAAAACTTTAAAACAAACATTCATATATAATGTTTTATAACATCAAACAAACATTTTAACAAATGTTTGTTAACATCAACAGTGATTTAAAATGTGAACATTCATTCCAAACATTTTAAAACGTAATTAAACATTGAACAAACGTTTATAGAATATTTTCTAACATTCGTTGAAACGGAAAGTTCCCTAACCTTGGTAACATGCCGACGTCGGCACACCGGATGCCGGGGACAAAGTGGTGCTCTGCGCTCAGCGCTCCCGGTTTTGTAGCATAGTAAAATGTCTACACTGGAGCCCTGCTTAGATTTTTATTGCACATTACGGCAATTTAGGCTGCAATAAATTCTTATTTCTACCGGGATAAGAATTTTCTATGCCATTAAATTCTACCCTGTAGATAAGAAGGCTGTAAGTGCTAGATTTTTTGAGGATTAATTCAGACTTTGAATGGTGCTCATAGCACTGAAGCATGAAAATAGAGCTGATAAAAATAAGTGGATTTCCTTTTTAAATGAAGTCTTTAGTTTACATCAATTTTAAGGGAAATTCTGACTGATTAAAGATCTCATATCAACTCCATAATTTTGCGCCAATTCTGTGAGATCGCTAAAACGCAGATGATATTAGGTCAAGATAAAATCCCTTTAAATTGTTAAATTTTGATATGATACATCGATTTTCAACCTTTTATGGGGAACTCTTCCATACATGAAAAGAAAATAGTCCAAAATAATGATTTAAGAGATGTAGCCACTCCTGTATCAGATATGCTTGATCACAAATCTGGGCTCTATTTAAACTCCTAATAGTGGCAGAATTTTGGCTTCGATTTGGGGTCTTTGATCATTCATAACTTCCCTTATATTTGGCATAAAGACTTCATTTAAAGAGCAAATCCATTTCTTTTGATGAGATCTATCCATTGCTTAAAATACAAAATGCATGGGACAAAGTCTTGAAAACTAGGTAAGTGCCTAACCCAGGTGGTTATGCAGCTAGTGGAAATGTTTAACTTTAAGAATGTTCTCTAATGTTGAAAATCATGTTAGAAAACATTTTAAAATGTTAGAAAAAAAAGTTTGTATGAACGTTGAAAAACGTCAGAATGAGTCAACGTTTTAACGTTTAGAATATAAAGATTCAAAACAAACGTTTACAAACTTTCAAATTATTTTGAAAAACGTCAGAAAACGTCTTTTTGTTCACTGGGTGAGTATGCCAAAATGGCCCAAGACCCCCCCCCCTCCCCCTGTACGCACATGTACGCATTTGGCTTGACCCCCCCCACTCCCCCCATTAGGGTAATTTAGGCTTTAGTGCGTACCGGGTATGTAATTTATGGATGGTCCCCTACCTATACCTGAATTGGCTACGTCCGCCAAAGTGTAGGTATGTAAACGTCACACTCCTGAGCGCAGATGTGCTTCACTAAAAACTGTGATCATTTTTGGGGCTTGTGCAAAGGTAGTGCTCAGTTATTGGGCTGTAAATTGGGTTTAAATGTATGGATCAATTCACTTTAAAATTCTAATATTATGTACACAAGATTCTCTACGCTGCCATTATGCTAATTTTTAGGAAGTACTGACAGTTAATTAATTACAGCTTGGTTAACATTAACATCAACTTCTACTGACTACCTTTACCCCAAGATCAGTTTAAGGAGCTATCAAACTATGATAAGGAGTTAGTTTAAACGCTTTAAATTATGTGTATCAAGTTTGAAAAAGATTGAATGGTGCGCACATACTTATCTAAGCTCCGCAGATTTTGCTAATTGATAAATTTTTAGCAATTTTCATGCTTTTCCAGGATTTTTTATTTTCAAAAAATCATATCTCAGGTTCTAGAGGTCGGATAAGCTTCATTTAAACTGCATTATATCGGCAGGGTTTCAGGCTTCCATGATATGTATAGTTTTCTGTGGTCAACCTTTGTTAAAATTTGGGGGGATATATGGCTTTAGGTCACACACCATCCTACTTTGTAGAGTTTAATTTCATGACAAAAATGTAACCAATCTTGGCTCACAAAACCCTCTCCAGCTCTCCCAAAAATGACTCTAAATTCTTAATTCAAAAAGCATGTTAATTCTTATATATTCCTCTTGAGGAGATGATCTGATGTATTTGGATTTTTTGTTCACATACCTACAAAGTGCTAAGGGAGTGGTCATTTATCAACAGGGGGGTGGTGGGTTTGAGGGGGGGCGTAAAAAATCTTGACCCCTCTTGAGGGGGGGCTAAAAAAAAATTGACCCCTCTTGAGGGGGGGGGCTAAAAAAATTTACCAGGTACCCTCTTTTTAGCAAAAAAGCCTGTTTTGGACCAAAGTGCTAAGGGAGTGGTCATTTATCAACAGGCGGGGTGGTGGGTTTGAGGGGGGGCGTAAAAAATCTTGACCCCTCTCGAGGGGGGGGCTAAAAAAAATTGACCCCTCTTGAGGGGGGGCTAAAAAAATTTACCCTCTTTTTAGCAAAAAAACCCAGCGTGCTACTATAGATCAAAGAGGGTGCGCAAATTTTTTTTACTGCCGTTGAGGGGGGGCGTAAAAGATTTTCGCGCGTCTGCACGAAAACCCACCACCCCCCCCCGTTGATAAATAATGACCACTCCATAAGGGAGTGATCATTTTTTAACAACAGGGGGGCTGGTGGGTTTGCGCGCGGACGCGCGAAAAAAATTTCGACCCCCCCTCTTGAGGGGGTAAAATTTTTTCGACCCCCCCCATAAGGGACAGAAATCGCGCGCAGACGTCCTCTTTTAGCCTACAGTAACGCGCGGGGTTTTCCACTGAAAACAGGTGAAATTATTTTGACCCCCCCCATAAGAGGTATTGAAAAAATTCTGACCCCCCTGGTCAAGGGGTTGAAAAAATTCTGACCCCCCCCCCTCAAACCCACCGGCCCCCCCCCTGTTGTTAAAAAATGATCACTCCCTAACGTCGGCGGACGTAGGTCCTCGAGCGCCTTTAAAACTCGGCTTTCCGAGTTAAAAAGCTCTATATAAGGTTCAGTAAGGGATGCGAGTCACTGAGTTCCCGGTCTCAATAGGCATATTGACGGTACTCACCTGTCTGTTTGACTGTTTTTATCTATGGATTTGGACAGCAATGCGAGGACGGACTCGGTCCCTGACAGTCTAGCCACTGTGCGCGACTCAGTTAAGGACTCCCGTTAGGTAAGAGTCAGCGCCCGCCGGACACAGTCTGAGTTTGATCAGCCACGTCTACTATAGCTCATTGCCGTATATTGGGGACCAAAAACTTAGTTTTTCCTATTTTTGCACCTTCAAAATGGTGCTGTGTCTCTCATAGTTGGCCGATCTACACAATTCTTTCACCATGTAAAAGTACACAATTAGGGCATTATTTCTAGATACCTCATTAAGTTTTTGGTGAAAATTAAAAATATTTTATCTTGTATCAAAGTGTGAGTTTCAGAAGCGAAAACCATGAAAAAACACCTACTTCTCCATCTTTAGGCTAAAATTACTATGAAAAAGTGAGTGATGACCCCCTATTTTCATTAATTCATCTTTTAGAGTGAGAAACAAGCTTTTTAAATATGTTTTTACATTTTATATGCCTCTAATAGTTCAAATTCTACCAAAAGATATGTATTTTTTTGAAAACTAACTAAAATCGCCATTTTGACCCGTCCTTTGATACAATTTTTCCCTATAGCATTTAACATGATCCCTATATATGAGAAAAAATGGAGCAAGAAAAAGAAAAAACATGGATTTTGTATCACATTTATGAGTTCTTTCAATATACTGGATAGCTTAGATATTCATGCATTTGTTGGGATTATCCATTGCGGTACTTCATGGTGACCTAATTCAACCTTGACCCCAATAACTGTGATTCAAGGTCAGACAGTGACCTACTTATACAAATGTAAGATATATGGTAACTAATATGATTTATATACTTCTGAAAAGTGTCAATGATATCTCTGACTTGGATTTGATGTCCCTGGTCCATTAAATCAAAATTTTGTTGTTTTATTAAGAGAGAAATCCATAATTTGCACCCAACCACCTGCTATTAATGCAGCTATTTTGCCCCAAATGGGCAGCAATTGGGCAGTATTTGCCCTGTTGTAATAATATGGCAGCTGAAAAAATTATCAAATATCTTCCAATTTCCAATAATTTTCAGTATAGATATTCAAAACACCCTATACAAGACTAGGGTTGTGAAAAAACTAGGATATTTTATCATTAATTAGAAAAAAATAAGGCCCTCATGCTGCAAATGCACCAGTCCCCAATATAGAGGAACGGACTATAGTGTCGTCACCCCTCACCAGGGATGGCGGGTCATTGCTGGCGCGCCCCACTTACCCGGCGGACACACCAGGCCGGTGGCGCCACCCCAGGCCCACACAGGTACCACTCCTTTTAACATATCCATTGTCATTCAATTCGCTTCCAGGTCACGTGGAACTAATTCCATTTCTTCTATGTTTCTATATAGCATAACACATAAAAACAGCCCCCAGTAATGTTCGTTGGTAATATTTTCGACCGTAGCAAGATTAAACCATCTCTCACACAAAATGTGTTAGAATATAGGATAGGCTTAACCCTGAAAATCTTAACTAAGGCAGCGATACATACAGCAAGTGTCATTCTACCCTATTTTGGGCCTCAAAACCTCCATTGGCCAGATGAACATTTGCAGACCTGATAAAATCCCCAAACCTTGGCAATATATAAAAACTCATCTACTGTTCCATTTAGGAACTATTTGGGGTCACTTGTGATTTTTTTTATAATTTTACCAATATTTCTTGCATATGATTTCTAAGCCAATCAGCACCCAGATCACCTTCAGTGCAGGCCTGAATACCATATGACTCACGAGAGGGCAGCATTTACGTCCATGTAACCTTAATTAGGGGTAGGGTCTTCAGATAAAACTAAAATGTTTTTCCTATCAAACCTTAGGGTCTGTCCTATAAAATCCTAAAGTTTGGTGGCAACAGCCTTTCTCAATGTTATGATATGAGGGGATTGATGTGTGCAATTCACACTGAAATTCCTACCAGTTTTCAATGTGATTTCCGAGCAGCGACTTTTATCATCAAAGATCTATGCACTGCACAAGCATCAGTTCTAGAGCTGTCAAATTGCATATTTGCATTGAATTCAGTCACCTGATGATGAAGGGGGCATTGATTTTGCAAAATATTGTTAGGATTTTGCCAGAAAAACTCACAAAATCATGAAAAACATGATAAAACTGGTGAAAAATGATTAATATTAGGCCTATAATTAATCCCACTTTTTACAGATCATATCTTACCAGGGGATCATTTTTTAAGGCATGCCTTTTCTGTTACATGCATCAAGAATACCTGTTATCAATATTGTACTAATATTTGCACTGGGGGATAAATTACTACTGGTTAATTAGATAGTTGCGCTCTCACTGAAACTTTGACGAAACACTGCAAACCCGACCAAACTTCCAATGGACCCTATGGTAGGCCCTACATGGATATCTGTGCATCAATAACCCTAGGAAGATTAAAATGAGGCTAAAATGTCATTTTCTGCTGAAAATTTCACCCTGTAGGTGGTTTATGTCCAGAAAAAGTTATGTTTTGGGAGATTCATAGAAACTGCAATATTTAGTGAATTACCCTACCTCCGCAAGCAAGGTTTTCCTATTTTTTTTTATTTACACACCATTTCTGTGACTAATTTGGCCAGATTCCTGTAAAACCATCCTTGCTGTAACAGAAAAATGACATTAAGAGGGCATTTGAAATAGGCAGGTCAAATGTCCAATCATCCTATAGGTCACGTGGAACTAATTCCATTTCTTCTATGTTTCTATATAGCATAACACATAAAAACAGCCCCCCGTAATGTTCGTTGGTAATATTTTCGACCGTAGCAAGATTAAACCATCTCTCACACACAATGTGTTAGAATATAGGATAGGCTTAACCCTGAAAATCTTAACTAAGGGAGCGATACATACAGCAAGTGTCATTCTACCCTATTTTGGGCCTCAAAACCTCCATTGGCCAGATGAACATTTGCAGACCTAATAAAATCCCCAAACCTTGGCAATATATAAAAACTCATCTACTGTTCCATTTAGGAACTATTTGGGGTCACTTGTGATTTTTTTTTATAATTTTACCAATATTTCTTGCATATGATTTCTAAGCCAATCAGCACCCAGATCACCTTCAGTGCAGGCCTGAATACCATACGACTCACGAGAGGGCAGCATTTACGTCCATGTAACCTCCAACCTACAACAATGGCTGCACTGAGCTGCAGCGCAGCAGGGCCGTTGGTCAGCTTTCTGTGTCACTCAAGGATACAAGCCCTTGTGTCCTTAAGAGATACAAGAAATTGACCAATCAGAAGCCAGTCTCTGCAGCAGCAGATGGCAGCTGCTAAAACCAAGATGGTGGACCTTCTACAGCCTGCATTCAAGGCACAAACCATGGGCTCTACCTAGATGGCGCCACGGTCTGATAATCACTAATGCACTGGCTAATAAGAGGGTGAGCAGGCTCAGGGGTAAACCTGACACCAGTTACCCCTCACCCCAGCAGATTGATGATTTACACATAGTTATCATGAGAATTTGATGGGGAATAAGCTATGGCCTGAAGCTGAGTATTCAATAAAGATATTGCAGTGATCTGTTCATGCTGACATGCATTTACTAGGGAGAAAGCAGGTGTTCATTCCAGCCAACACCAATCGGTACGTTCGACCCCTGGCTTCGTAACTTACAGAGTTCTGGTCCAATTACCAACTGGGTTTACTTGAGTAAGGCCAGACCCAGACACATGTGTCACAGGAAGTCATGTGACATCTGTTTGTAGCATAGGAATGGTGCACTGTGGGATACAAACAGAGGTCTGAGGCTCTGTAACTTACACAACAACCTGCCCTGACCCATTTATGATGTCACAGACTGGTAGCCAATCCGATAACCCGGCAGGTTACTCAAGTAACTAACGCAAGTCAGTTTGGCCAGGGGTCGAACGGACCGACTGACACCAGTTACCCCTCACCTGGAATCCAGGAAGTGTCTGACTGCAGACCTGGTATACATGCTCAGTGGCCAAGCTCCTCCCCTTTACCTGAATGTAAACATAGACCTTGTTGACATATGCTTTGTGATTATGGCAAATAATCTATGAATGGATGATTCCCTTTGAGAAAAATGAATTTGATTCTTTCCCATGAGATATTTTGGATGGTATGTGTAAATGATTTTGGGTGACATTGTCTAGAAACGATGCACCTAACAAAAAGGTCTTGGGGCAAGACTGAGGACTACAGAATGACACCATCTACCCCACACCAGTAGGGAGTGGTCATTTAATAGGGAGTGTTATTTAAAGGGAGTGGTCATTATTTAACAACGGGGGGGGGGGGGTTGCTGGTGGGTTTGATGGGGGGGCATCAAAATTTCAGACCCCTCCGGAGGGGCGGGGGCTAAAAAGATTTTGACCCCTCTTGAGGGGGGCTAACAACATTTACTCTCTTTTTAGCAAAAACGCCAGCAACCTACTACAGATTAAAGAGGGGTGCGAAATTTCTCCGCGCCTCTGGGACGGGGGCCGCAATAAATTTTGACTGCGTTCAGGGCAGGGGGTGTAAAACATTTTCGCACATCCGTGCAAATAACAACCAGCACCCCTGTTGATAAATAATGACCACTCCCTAAAAACCTTACTCTTTTTAGCAACAAAAACTACTACATGTCAAAGAGGGGCGTGCAAATTCTGTTCGTCATTGGGGGGGGGGCCGTAATAATCTGTCGCACATCCTTGTCAAATTTGAATGTGCCTCCAGTACCAGGTATGGGGGGGGGCGCAAATATTTGGACCGTCGAGGGCGGGAGCCTACTGGTACTGTTGGGGCATATAACATTTTCAATAGCCTGCTTAAATTTATGCACCACCTCCCCAGCTGTTCATAAATGATAGCAGTGGGGGGTGGGGGGGCAATAATTTTTAACACCTGTAGATCTACACTCTCCCTCTTAAAAAATCTTAAGGGGTCTCCTTGATCTATGAGGCCAGTATCCTGGGTAGGTCACATGATTCTGTGCCCTGTAAGCCTAATCACAGACAAGCCTTTGGGCCTATATACCACCTACAGGCAAATCTCCTGTTGCAACAGACCCAAGCAGAGCTAGGGTATAAATATATTTTCTGTGAACAAAAAAGAGGTGTAATAGTCAGTGGAACTACATCCTGCAACACCTTACATATTACTTTATTTGTTAGTAGCCATATTGTATTTATAATTCCACTGGAGTTAAGAGTGCTGATGCTATTGTGTTTTGTATACATTAAGATAAATTACATTTTACCATTTGTAGCAAACCTTTCACTAGTTTAAGGACAGAACCTGTAGGGAAACTCTCCCCATGAAATGCCCTGCCATCTAGTGTGAAGATCATTCAGTGACCACATGGCCACAACAAAGCACAACAACATTGGCTCCGCCCACTTTCTAGACTAAAGCATGCAAGGAAAAATATAAGACACACAAAATATTCATTTTTAGGGAGGATGTGTCAACTAGATTTTAATATTTCAGCCATTCTCAGTAAAAAATAATTTTTTATTGCCCTTCACTGCAGATCTGCAACTTGACCTAGTTAGACCGTTCATACTCTGAACTAGCTATACCCACACAGCCATTCTGAAACGTCGGTCGTGCTCTTGGCACAAACACACTGATTTCTAAATACATAGGTAGAATTTTACTTTGTAATAGAATTTGACAGAGCAAAATAGTAATAGTAAGAAATTGAAATGCTCCTGTATGGTGTCTAGGGATGATCATCCTGGATTCAAAGCTTTGTTGACACAGTGTGGTGGGCTAGCCTTGTGTCCCTCAAGGACACAACAACAATTCTTTGTTGACACATTGGGTTGGGATAGCCTATAGTGTCCCCCAAGGACACAACAGCTGTGTACTTGTATGGTACATTGAATCATGAATATGGAGAGCCCTGAGTATAGAGATCTCCCTGATTGATGAAAACCTTGATAGATCTATGCATTTAGGGAGTGGTCATTATTTATCAACGGGGGGGGGGCGTAAAAATTTCAGGACCCTCTCGAGGGGGAGGCTGAAAAAGTATATATATAGGGGGTTGTCACTAATTATCAACAAGAGGGCTGGTGGTTTTGAGGCAGGGGGGTGGGATTGGTCATTTTTTAGCAAAGGGGGTGGGGGGGGACGGTGGCCTACAAATAAATTTCAGAACCGCTCAATAGGGAGTGATCATTTGGTGGTAGATTGGAGGTGGGTGGGCAAATTTTTTTTTTTACCCCTTGACTAGGAGTGGGCAAGTACCGGGTATTTCTCGAACCCTATGAGGGGAGGGGGGAAGGCAAAATTATTTTACCTATTTTTAGCGGCAAAGTCCTGGCATTACTATGGGTTAGGATGGGGTGCGAGGGTTCCTGTCACCCCACAATGTACTTCTTCTTCATCCCTGCACAAATCCATATCCTAAATTGATCACTCCCTCTAACAAAAGGGGAGCCGGTTGGTTGGGGGGACGGCAAAAAAGTCACCCCCTCGAAGTACTCTAACCAAATAATCCAGCGCGCTGCTTAAAGAAAAGGGGGACAGGAATTATCCCGCCACTCTGTCCTTGAAGGATACAAGCAGACATCTGCATCCTTGAAGGATACAAGCAGACCACTGTCTCCTCCAAGGACAGCAGCAGACCCCTGCATCCTTGAAGGACACAAGTAGCCCACTGTGTCCTCCAAGGACACAATCAGACCATTCCATCCTTGAAGCATACAAGTAGACCACTGTGTCCTTAAAGGATACAAGCAGCCCACTGTGTCCTCCAAGGACACAATCAGACCACTGCATCCTTGAAGGATACAAGCAGACCACTGTGCCCTTGAAGTACACAAGCAGACCACTGCAGCATGTGTTCTAAAAGCAGGGGTAGATACGTAACATTTTGGACCTTTGGCCACCCGGGCCAGCAGTCTAGTATATAGCAATGGATTTTCAAATATTCTACTGGCCAAATGGCCAGTTTCAAAGGATTTTTAGGAAAAATCACTGGCCTGCAGCCCAAACTACTGGCCATTGGCCACTGGGCCAGTGTTAATGTCTGCCCCTGAGAAGTATAGCGAGGTTCGATGTTGAAAAGTCAGTGGTTACTGACAATGTCTTTGGCATGTTTTGTGCAGTGTAAATATGCACTAATCCTAGGGATGTCATTGACGCGCGGTTGTTCGCGATTCTGGTTATCACAAATTTTGGTCTCAAATTTTGTTCAATTGCCCTCAGAACATCCGTAACAGAACATCTGTGGGTCAACACGGTAAAAGGTACGCCAGCGCACCCCCTCGAGGGTGTACCTTTAACCGTGTTGATCCACATGTACATGTCCCTAGAAAATTGTCGATTACTCGCATTTAAATGTATCCTTTACGGACACAATGGTCTGGTTGTATCCCTCAAGGACACAGTGTTCTGCTTGTATCCCTCAAGGACACAGTGTTCTGCTTGTCTACTTCAAAGACAGTGTTCTGCTTGTCTCCTTCAAGCACACATTGTTCTGCTCGTATCCCTCAAGGACACAGTGTTCTGCTTGTGTACTTCAAAGACAGTGTTCTGCTTGTCTCCTTCAAGGACACAGTGTTCTGCTTGTCTCCTTCAAGGACACAGTGTTCTGCTTGTATCCCTCAAGGACACAGTGTTCTGCTTGTATCCTTCAAGGGCACAGTGTTCTGCTTGTATCCCTCAAGGACAAATTGTTCTTCTTGTGTCCTTCAAGGACACAGTGTTCTTCTTGTGTCCTTCAAGGACACAATAGTCTCCTTGTATCCGGTAAGAACACAGTGATCTACTTGTTTCCTTCAAGGATGCAGTGGTCTGCTTGTATCCTTCAAGGACACAGTGGGCTGCTTATAGCCTTCAAGGATGCAGTGGGCTGCTTGTGTCCTTGGAGGACACACTGGCCTACTCGTATCCTTCAAGGACGCAGTGGTCTACTTGTGTCCTTCAAGGAAGCAGTGGTCTGCTTGTATCCTTCAAGGTTACAGTGGGCTGCTTATAGCCTTCAAGGATGCAGTGGGCTGCTTGTGTCCTTGGAGGACACACTGGCCTACTTGTATCCTTCAAGGATGCAGTGGTTTGCTTGTGTCCTTCAAAGATGCAATAGTCTGCTTGTATCCGGAGCCTTGTTTGTAACTATTTCAAAGAACAGATACTGCTTTAAGTTTTACCTTGGAAAGATCAGTGCATTTATGCATTGAATGGGTATCACAAAGTTTAGCATCTTGGTCTTATGCGGCTGTGCAGCTGCTGCAGCAGAAGCCGGCTCCTGATTGGTCAGTTGGTTGTATCCTTCAAGGAGACTACATAATGAGCTGCTGCTGTGTCCTTCAGAGACACAGAAAGCTGACCATCGGCCCTGCTGCCACTTGCCTAGAGGTCCAGCCCCGGGGGGGGGGGGCACTCTCTATGTAAGGTATACACATATGTGCGGCTGGCAAGCCACAAATGTCCCTAGCAAGGGTCTACTATTGAGCAAAAGTCCCTAGCAAGGGTCAACTTTCAGCAAAATACCCCGATTTACGCAGGAAATTTTGAAATTCGAAATTTTCTTGGACATAAGCACAGTTTTCATGAAAATAGCAATAAACCAAATTCAATTTTCTCTCCAATTAGTGTAAACTTACGACATTTTGAAACAAATCTAAGATTATTGAGTCAAAAGTGCCCTAGCAAAGGTAGGCTTTTGAAGAAAAAACCCGCGAACGAGTGCCCTAGCAAGGGTAAGGGTTGTCGTGGGTTCAGCCACACACCTGTATCAAAAAAAATTGAAGTGCCCCCCCGGGGGTCCAGCACTTCGGTGGCTGGACGTCAGGCACCTAAAAAACCTATATCACACATGCCGATAGGATCAAGGTCAACCTTGCCCTAATTCGGGCCATGCAAAACAAATAACACTATGCACTATTGGGTTTTGGCCTGTATTTATATTTATTTATCTTACCTGGTTTATCCAATGTTATAACCTCTATAATAACTCTGTGATATTTTAATGTATGTATTTCATAATAATACACCTTAGTTCTCAAACCTCATCGCATAAGTACATCTCTCTTTTATTACCACATATAATTCTCTTTTAACACTGTATGTACTTATGACTCCAATTGTAATAAATCTCATTATTATATACACTCTTCTCTTAGGGAGTGGTCATTATTTATCAACAGGGGGGAGGGTGGGTTTGAGGGGGGGACGTAAAATTTTCAGACCCCTCCCGAGGGGGGGGCTAAAAAAATAGATCAAAGAGGGGCGCGAAAACTCTCCGCGCCTCCGGCGCGGGGGGCGCAAAAAATTTTGACTGCCGTTGAGGGGGGTGTAAAAAATTTTCTCGTGTCCGCGCGAAAACCCACCACCCCCCCGTTGATAAATAATGACCACTCCCTTATTACTGGTGCAAAGCTGGGGGCATGGGGCGCATACAGTAATGCCACTACTCAGTCTGATTCTGTCCCACTTGTTCAGCCGGTTCAGCTGCACTCCGACTCGAGTCCGAGCTTGGAGAGCAAGACACAGAGAGGCCATGATCGATAGACCTGACCACCTTGCTATATCTCTATATACCGGTATATAAAAAGTGGTATGAGTAAGATAGTCACAGTTTGAAAACAGCTATGAATAATTAACCCCTTGATCTTTTCTAAGGCTAGTAAGGGAGTGATCATTTTTTAACAACAGGGGGGAGAGCTGGTGGGTTTGCGCGCAGACGCGCGAAAAAAATTCGACCCCCCCTCTCGAGGTGGTAAATTTTTTTCGACCCTCCCATAAGCCTTATGATAAGGGACAAAAATCGTGTGCGAACATCCCCTTTTAGCCTAAAGTAACGTGCAGGGTTTTCCACTGAAAACAGGTGAAATTATTTTGACCCCCTCCATCAGAGGTGTTGAAAAAATTCTAACCCCCCCGGTCAAGGGGTTGAACAAATTCTGACACCCCCCTCAAACCCACCAGCCCCCCCTGTTGTTAAAAAATGATCACTACTTAATGTAAAAAAATCTTGGCTGACAAATACCCTACCTTTACCGTGTACTCACAATTTTTCTTAAAATTATGACTAAACCCCCGATTTCATGCATAATTTTCTAAGTCACATCCACATTTACTACCGGTACTACAGTCCCCATAGACTATACGTTCATTACGTGAACAAAGTTAAAACTTGTCACATCTGCCGGGTATGGAGCTCAGATGGAGGTAGATTATAAATTGTAATTAACAGACGAACCAAACGACGCCATTGCTTGAACCGGAAGTACTTTATTTTTTACGACACATCAATACTAGAGAGTTCCGCCGGATAACACGGATACGACATCACTTTTCTTTTTTTTTCAAAGTTCTCAAGTTACAGTTTTATGATATGACAATCATGCTTTGATAAATGTTCTGAGGTTACAAAGAATGGTACTCGTTATACTTTATGACATAACAAAACCGTCAAATTTCTTTGGCACAAATTTAGTACGTGTTGGTCTTGTCTTTATCGGGGTTGACTCTACCTCGACTTCGGCACATCACCTGATGGTTCACCTTCAATAACCTCACTAGGTATATATCTCTTAACCTGAGAGCTGTTTCTCTTATACCTTGCCCCTTCGGGACTTTCTACTGTTACCTGGCTACCAGCCTTTGACACTACTGTGTACGGTTTGGGAATAAACGGCGTTTGCAATTTGTTTTCGACCCTGTCCCTTTTAAGTAGAACACTATCCCCCAAGCCAACGTCTGACATAGTCGCGTTGCGTCTTCTGTCTGCTTGCATTTTCGACAAGCCCTTTTTTTCAGCGTCTCAGTCGCGAGTTTCTAAGTCAACTACATCCTATCTCAGTTCAGGAATCTTAGTTCTTATTTTCCTGCAGGCTTTTCCCAGTTGTTGCGTGTGGGATAGCGCGATAGGCGCTAACGTATCTAAATACTTCCTTCTTCCAGTCTTTCACCGTAGCATGGGCGATACGCATCCGCTTCTCAATAGAGTGGTTTTGTCTTTCGACCTCACCATTCACTTGTGGCCATTTAGGCATTACTCTATGGTGTTTGATACCAGATTCATCCATAAAATCTGCAAATGTTTCAGAAATAAACTGCGGTCCGTTGTCAGAGAACAATGTCTCTGGGAAACCATGTGTTCCAAATATCCATTCCATAGCTTCTTTGGTCTCCTTCGCAGTGGTTGATTTCATGATTTTATACTCAATGAACCGACTATAGTAGTCTACTACCACTAGAATAGATTCTCCACTTGGGAGTGGTCCCAAGAAATCTACCGCTAGGTCCTGCCATGGACCAGCTGGCAGCGTTGTCGTCCTGATTGGTTCAGGCGGGTCTGGTTTACTAGTGATTTGACACCCGTGGCATGCTCGGCAGTACTTTTCTGCCTCTTTCTCCATATTTGGCCACCAGACCTTAGTCCGTAGGTTCTGTTTAGTACCTACTATCCCAAGATGTCCTTCATGTGCTAAGGCTAGCACTCTTGGTCGTAGCTTCTTGGGTATCACTAGTCGAGTACCTCTCAGTACTACATACCCAATGGCACAAAGCTCCGAACATACTGCCGCATATATCTTATTTGGGCAGTCGTCCCATTTGCCGGAGTCGATGCATTTCCAAACATCGCTCAGTTCTTCGTCCTCAGCGGACTCTCTCTCTACTTCTCTAGTAGTCATGGCTTTGGGTGTGGCATTCACCGCTACGAAGCGTACATAGCTCTCTGTCTCATTGTGCTTCTCAGTTTGTCGCTGAGTCTTGTGAGCAAGCAATCTTGACAGTGGGTCGGCTATATTAGTTTTGCCCGGTATGTACACTACCTTAAACTTATAAGCCTGCATTCGAAGCACCCATCGCTCAATACGAGCACATGGCTTAGACTTTGGTGAGTAGATTACCTCAAGTGGCTTATGGTCAGTGTGGACCTCAAACTCCAATCCATAGATGTATGGATGAAACGTCTCGCATGCCCACACTAGAGCCAATGCTTCCTTCTCTGTCTGAGAGTCCCTTCTCAACGTCAGTTAACGCTCGACTGGCATACCTAATAACTCTCTTCTCCTTCCCTTGGACCAGCACCAGCACGGCACCTAACCCTACTGGACTCGCATCTGCAATAACAATAGTTTTGGCATTTACGTCATAGTAGCCAAGGGTCTCGGAGCTTGCCAGCAGCTTCTTCAGCTTCTCGAACGATTTGACCTGTTCGGGACCAAAGACAAAAGGCTCGTTGTACTGCGGTCGAGGCGAGATCCGGTATATATCTAGCACTGAAATTAACTAAGCCAAGAAAACTTCTTACCTCTGTTACCGTCTCTGGCTCGCTTGCCTCCAAAATGGCTTTCACCTTTTCCTTTGCTGGATGCATTCCAGTCTGGGTCAGTCTATGTCCCATGAATGTCATTTCAGTCACGAACAGTTCAGTCTTGTCAGGGTTAGCGGTCAGTCCATGTTCTCTCAGTCTACCGAAAATCTTTGTCAATGTCTCGTAGTGCGTTGCTACGTCAACAGTGTGTACAATTGAGTCATCAGAAATGTTGACCACCCCTGGAATTCCTCGCAGGACATTCCTAACAATGCGGTGTTTATACCAAACGGCATACGTTTGTATCGGTACAAACCGGTATGGGTTATGAACGTAGTCAGGTCCCTCGATTCTTCGTCTAGCACAATCTGATGGTACCCCCACTTTAGATCAATCTTAGAGAATACTCTACTCTCTGTCATATCTTGTAGGAATGGGTTGTCGTTCCCTAAGTACGGCATCATTTACGCGTCGCATGTCTACGCATAGCCTAATGTCGCCATCAGGCTTCGTCGCTATTACGACGGGACTAACCCAACGGGTAGCTTCTTCGACGGGCTCAATGATATCTTGCTCAATGAGGCTCTGAATTTTGTCTTCAACCTTTTTTCGCAAACCGAACGGCGTACGTCTCAAAGGCTGAACTACAGGTTTTACAGTAGGGTCTACAGTTAAGCTGATTGGGTCGCCTTTCCACTTACCGAGGCCTTTTAGAACATCACTATTCTCCTCTCTGACCCTTTTCCTGAGGTCCTTTACATCCCCCAGACTTTCAACTTTATTTACCCCTACCTCAATTTTCAGAAGACCCAATTTCTCTGAAGATTCTCTTCCCAGAAGTGGTACCCCGTCACTTTCAACGACTACGTATTCCGCTTCTACATTGTGGTCCCCCACATATTCTTTAGCGATAAAAGTACCTGCGACCTCTAACGGTTCACTCGATGTATACGTGAACAGTTTCTTCTTTGTGGGCTTGGACTTACACAAAATTTTCTGTTTCTTACACTGTTCCCACATTTTCCAGTCAATGAAGTTACAATCACTTCCAGAATCAATGACAAAATCAATAGATACACCTCCGACATTTACAGAGATCATGTCACCTTTTGGTTTTGCTACATTTACACAGAAGTTATAATTGTCAGGCTCCTCTTCCACCACCTGGTGGACCTTACCCTTTTTGGAACCTTTCTTACCATGGGGCTTACCTCTGTCACCTTCCTTACCACTGGACTTGGGACATTTAGCCTCAAAATGACCCTTGGCCTTGCACTTTCTACACTGTTTATGCTTGGCCGGACAATTATCATCCCCAGCTTGGTGATCCTTATACCCACAGTTGTCCTCCCTGATTCATTGTCCTCCCTCTTAGCCTTTCTATATATATGTCTCTCGTAGGTCTTGTTGGTCGGTACAACAAAGTGAGTTTTCAAGGCAGCAACAGCCTCTGCCCAGCCCTTTGCATCCCCAGTGTTGGGTAGTGAAGCAAAGATTTCTCTCACCTCAGCACCAGCAGTATACACTAGTAGGGCTTTCCTCTGGGCCTTATTGTCATCCTTATCAGCTTCAATAAACAGTCTTTGTTTGTTTGTTTGTTTAGTTTTACGTCCGGGGGCCATCGAGGAACTCAGACATTCAAGGTTTCTCGGACATTAAGTCCTTTCTTTTCTTTTTGGACAGGTATTTATATGCTCTTGCCCGACACAGCAGTGACCGAATCTATGAATGACCGAATCTATGAGATGAATGACCGCATCTATGAGGAGGGGTGAGGGGGAAAACCGCTACCGGGGCTTCATTCCCCTACTCTTTTCGAAGGATAGCAAGTGTTCTTTTATTTGCCTGGTCCCATAGGCAGGGCCAGACAAACCACGGCCTTTGATCACTCAGACGTGGTTCACTGAGGGGGAATCCCAGTCCTCTGCTGTCTGCGTATGCATTAAATTCCTCTATGTAAGCCTGCCACCTTAGAGATACTGTGGATGCATCCCCTGACACATCAAATGGTTTCATGCCTCTAATGTCCATAAATTCTGCCATGATGAGAACTGTAGTCCACCACACAAAAATCACACACTGTAGGAACACTGCAATATTTATACTATATATCACATAAACTAAATCTCAATGTGTCGCACACCTAGGCCTATAAATCAGAGTCACTGAAATAGAATACACAGTTATTTGCAAAATACACAGTAGTAAATCACAATAAACAGTACCACAATAGACCTAGGCACAGTGAGTCAATGGTTTAAATATAGTATGGTTTATATATTTAGTTTCCTAAAGTTCAATGTTTGTGGTATTCAGTCTCTAATACAGTTCACAGTTCATAGGCAGAGTGGCAGTTCATACTCACAGGTCTTGAATACACACAGCACTGTAGACTTGAAATAGCTGGCTGACCCAGATTAGACTCCAGCCTGGAATGCAGGTCATTCCCACAGACTAGCACAGTGTCTAAGTTTCACTTTCACACAATGTCAACAAAAGCACAGTCAGTTTCAGTTTCCAGGTGCAGCACAAACAACTACACACAAACTGTAAACACACTTGTAGATCTACTACTGGTCAAATCCACATCTCCAGCAGCAGAATAAACATCTGACTTTCATATACTGTACTATACACTCACAGTGGTCAGAAACCCATCCCCCACCTTGTGTACAGTGTCCTGAATGTAGTCTTCGGTATTTTAGGGGTAGAATCCGTCATCTACACCTCAAACAGACCATCAGGAAAGGTGCTCGTCACCCGTCCTCCTCGTCGTTGCAAGCAAATGTCGTCAACTCACCAGTCGTCGTTGTGTCGTTCACTGGGGCGTTGCATAAGCAGTGAGAAATTTCTGTCACAGTCATTTATGAGGATTTTTGGGGTTTTCTGTTGCATATGATTGTCTCACACCCAAAAACACTTTTGTGAGGATTCTCAGTAAAACCCTCACCAATGTGAGGAAAACTCTTCACTAATGTTAGGAAATTTCTTAAGGACTTTTCCCCTTTGCCATTATGAATACGGTACATCGTTTAATCAAATTATTCTTTAATTTAAAAAAATCAGCCATTCCATTTTTACCTGGATAACCCTGTTTACCTGTGATGAGACTCATTTGACCAAATTACTATCTGACCAACTTCATGCTCGTTTGACCTAATTAGTTTTGATCAATGCCAGGTCCTGGGTGCCAGGTTCATCTATTGTTTACCTCGGTTAATAAAAATTACCTTCTCTGTGTCCTAATTAACCTATTTTGCAAACTTTCAGTAATTATTACTGGTCATTATGCATTTTGACCTGATCAGCTGTAAAAAAGGTTCAGGTACATTTATAATTTTAGCTGATTTATAGGCTTATTAATATAACTCATTTGAGTTGATTATTCCTTGTTGGCTATTTCACTGGTTCTGGTTTAAGATGGCCCTAATTAACCTTTATGGACCATAATTTCACATATCCAACCAAATTAGCCTATTTACATAATTACACAGATTTCTTTATTACCTGTTTTTCCTATAAATCTATGTTTATCTATGAATAACTAAACCCATCATCTACACCAATTTTATGTATTTCACCATAATTGATCCTTATGTGCATTACTTGCCCCTCAGTAAACTATCATTGAAGAAATTATGGGCATAATGTCAATTATTCAACAAGCAAGAGCCAAAGGCTGAACCTTACATGTGGCTAGGACAGGGTCAAGGCTGATCCTAGAAAAGACCGTTTAGTGAGAAAATCTTGTCACACTTGTGCCAGGATGAAAAATTCTCACATGAAAAATTCTCACATAAAACCTCACAGCAGTGAGGGTTTTATGTGAGAAATAATTTATTTCAGCTGTAGTTTGCTTGAAGTCCATTCAATCCCCTTAAAGTTTCATGAAAAGATAGATTTACAGTGTAGCAATGCAGTGTACATGTAAAAATTACAGTAAACACCATATCCATAAAGATATACTGATGTGCATGTTAACCTTTTGTTGGACAGTGTCCCCCCAAAGCCAAAAACCCTTGCAAGAGTGAGAATTGGGATCTATGCAACAGGAACTTTGGTGCAAGAGAAAACCCTGACAAACAAAAACCCTCACTGACACACCAGTGAACATATTTTCTCACTGCGTATGCAACGCACCCCTGACCTCCGTATCAGGCTGGCGTTGCAGTCTCGTCGTTGCAAGCAAACATCGTCAAGTTTTCCTCGGCCCGGGCTCCCCTGCAATCGGTCCCCGGCGTCGTCCAAACCTCGTGTTGAGTGGGCAATAATGAGTGGCGTTGTGCGGTGTGTCGTTCTTGTTTTTTTTTCAATGTCCGTGGCCGATCTTCAAGATATCCCACAGCACTCTAACGTCTCTACCAAAGGGTCCCAGTGATCAAAATGATTTTCTCTTTCCCTTTGGGCTTAGTGTCGACTTCCGATTATTGATTTTAGACAAAAAGACATGAGTCAAACAAGCATGGTCCTCACCCACGATGTTCCCACATGTTGCTGTCTATGGCGTTGGGCTGCCCTCGTGGCTTCCACCCGTCGTGGTTTTCAATGTTCGATTTCTTCCTTGTAGAGGGGTCAAAGTGGTCAAAATGTATTCTCCACCTTTCCCCAATGGTTTTAGAAGTAAATCCTCATCGCCATTGTCACATCTGCTGCGTATGGAGCTCAGATGGAGGTAGATTATAAATTGTAATTAACAGACGAACCAAACGACACCATTGCTTGAACCGGAAGTACTTTATTTTTTACGACACATCAATACAATCTCCGGTCGGCAGAAATTTCGCTCCGGGCACTCACTGTATCTCTGCGCAAACCTTCCTTATCACTCGACTAGGGACCAAATCTGTCCATTACGCGTGGGAATTGATATCTAAATAAAGTGATGTCAGATATCATTTGAAACGATCAAAAAGAGAGAAGTAAAAGAAAAAATTGAATTCAAAAGCTACAGATAACCGATCTAAGTGTGGAAGTTAAGGCGTTTAGGGAGGACTATATTTTGTGGTGTATGCAGTTGACAAAGCTGTGCGGCATATTGTAAACAGAACGCACGTGTACACGAGCCGTACACGTACACGAGTCTGGCCCGTCTGCGACCGCAGACGGGCCAGACTCGATCGGTATCTAAGGAGTGTGGTCCCGATCCGATTGGGAGTATCAAACATGTTTGATATTGTCAGACTCGATCGGACGCCCACGCAGCCGCTCCCGATCGTCAGGATTGGCCGACCCAGTCGGGCCCGTCTGCACGAACCGTCATTACCGGTACTGTATGCGACCCATATGTCCCCTGCTTTGCACCAGTAACAAGGAAGAATTGAATTGTGATGATATTTATTATATTTGGAGTTAAAAAAATAGGCAAATGTTCACGAGTGGGGAGAATTTTTGAGGGTTATCTCACTTGCCGATCAGGTGCCGTATCGCACGACGCCCGCAGGGCGGAGTGCGATGCGGCACCTGATCGGCAAGTGAGATAACCCTCAAAAATTCTCCCCACTCGTGTTCATTTGCATTTATTTCATGTTATTTTGATCTAAAACTGCTGAATTACAATAGAATTTACCAGAATGACTCCCCTTGCGCATTGTTTACATCGCCATCTTGGAGCTATGACGTCACTAAATGGTCACGTGACCTCGGCGTGTGATATTTTCGCGGGTTATCGCACGGGGGGTGTGCGATACGGCCGATCGAGTGCTAGAGCTATGGGCTGTCAGTATCTCGGGCATATCAACATGAAATAATATTAAGTACATACATGTGGATAAGAACAATTGATGATGAATAAAATTGATATGACTTATGAGTAGGTATTAAAGAGGGTATGTACTTATAATAAATGTAAGAAAAATATAATGTATTAACCAGAGATGTTGTATAACAGGATATTGAGATAATGTAAATACGGTATGAACACTTAAATACAGGCCCCTATAGGGCATAAGTAAAAGGGGTGTTAAACTTAAAGGTAAATAGGGATGAACAAAGGAATTAGGAGTGGGTGGGTGGGTGAAAATTGGAATGAATGGGAGAGTGATACAAAGGAAATTGAATGACGACGAAGAGAATGTTTTGATTAGTGTGGTGGAGTGCCGTGGGTGGCGCCACCAGCCTGGTGTTTCCGCCGGGTAATTGTGCCGCGCGCAATGACCCGCCATCCCTGTTGAGGGATGACGAGACAAGCAAGAGAAGCATAGTGGGCCAGGCATGAGTCTACGTAAGCATGGCTTTTGAAAGAGATGTCAAGCTGTCTCTCCAATCTTACAATTTACATTCCGGGAAAGACTTTCAGTTGAAGCCAGAGCAGTGAGATTGTCTAAAGTACCTCTATGAAGGAAAAGATGTAATTTCTCATTTGCCAACCTCATACGGTAAGGAGTGGTCATTATTTATCAAAGAGGGGGGGGGGTGGGTTTTCGCGTGGACGTGTGGAAATTTTTTACGCAGCCCCTCGACGGAAGTCAAAATTTTTTGCGCCCCCCACACCGGAGGCGCGGAGAGTTTTCGCACCCCTCTTTGATCTATAGTAGTGTGCAGGTTTTTTTGCTAAATATAGGGTGAATTTTTTTAGCCCCCCCCTCAAGAGGGGTCAAAATCTTTTTAGCCCCCCCTTGGGAGAGGTCTGAAAATTTTACACCCCCCCTCAAACCCACCACCCCCCCACTGTTGATAAATAATGACCACTCCCTAAGTGAAATTTGCTTTAGAATTCCCACGGAAATGTGTCACTGGCACTGCATCAGTGCATGACTTCTAGAGTAGAGGCTCCTATTATTGGCAGGGCCCTATTATCAGCAGTTTTGATCAATCTGAGGTCCTAAACCAATGTTTCTAAGTCCTGGGAGAGTGTACCAAAGGTAAAAAGCTAATTGATTGCATCCAGCACACATATAAATAGCTGTTTCACATAAATCACATGTGAAGCAGACTTTTTCTTCTTTGAGAATTAGGGAGTTATCATTTTTTAACAACAGGGGGGGGGCTGGCCACGTGACGTGTGGCGGTTACGTCTTTCGGGGAGAAGCGCTAACGTGGCGCCATTTTCGCTTGTTAAATATGAGCAGGTAAACTTTCAACTTTCGCCGGTACCAGGAACACACTTCCGATCATACCGTTTCTCCTCGAAAGGGTTCACGACGTGTGGCGGACGAGTGGTAGGCCCCCTGGTGTAATGGATACGAACCCAGAGGCAGGTGCTGCCACCTGCCATCCGGATTCCCCCACTACACCCGAAGACCTAGGTCTGAGTCCCATGGGTACATGAACGTAAAAGTGTAAATACCATACCCCTACACAGACCTAAATATATTGAAAGAGGCCATAAATATGTGTCCATACCCTTTTCCATTAACTCATAGTTGAGCACATTTCTGCACAAAAATATGTTCTTAACATTCATGAAATATCAATTATCTTGATAATCGAGGCAATTATAGGCTGTAAGGGATTTGACCCAGATAAGGAAGTGATCATATTTTAACAACGGGGGGGGGGGGTGGGCTTGTGGTTTTGAGGGGGGGATCAGAGTTTTTTCAACCCCTTGACCAGGGGGGTCAGAATTTTTTCAATACCTCTGATGGGGGGGTCAAAATAATTTCACCTGTTTTCAGTGGAAAACCCTGTGCATTACTATAGGCTAAAAGGGGACTTTCGCGCGTGATTTTCGTCCCTTATGAGGGGGTCGAAAAGATTTTGCCCCCTTGAGAGGGGGGGCGAAATTTTTTTCTCGCATCCGTACACAGACCCACCAGCCTCCCCCCCCCTGTTGTTAAAAAAAGGTCTTCGGGTGTAGTGGGGGAATCCGGATGGCAGGTGGCAGCACCTGCCTCTGGGTTCGTATCCATTACACCAGGGGGCCTACCACTCGTCCGCCACACGTCACGTGGCCAGCCCCCCCCCCCGTGTTGTTAAAAAATGATAACTCCCTAATTCTCAAACAAGAAAAAGTCTGCTTCACATGTGATTTATGTGAAACAGCTATTTATATGTGTGCTGGATGCAATCAATTAGCTTTTTACCTTTGGTACACTCTCCCAGGACTTAGAAACATTGGTTTATGACCTCAGATTGATCAAAACTGCTGATAATAGGGCCCTGCTGATAATAGGAGCCTCTACTCTAGAAGTCATGCACTGATGCAGTGCCAGTGACACATTTCCGTGGGAATTCTAAAGCAAATTTCACTTAGGGATTGATTGATTGATTTGTGTTTTACAGCACATTAGCGGCACTAAGTGGCTATCCCGTGCTTCACAGGTTGATAATTTAACATAGGAATGTGTCAGTGCCCGCGCATATGTGCACCACACACATCCTGAGGGGATAGGAAAGAGGAGATATAGACCCTTTTAAGTGGGCTAGGGAAGCCCGTTCACTTAGGGAGTGGTCATTATTTATCAACAGTGGGGGGGGGGGTGGTTGGTTTGAGAGGGGGTGTAAAATTTTCAGACCCCTCCCGAGGGGGGCTAAAAAGATTTTGACCCCTCTTGAGGGGGGGCTAAAAAAATTCACCCTATATTTAGCAAAAAAACCTGCACACTACTATAGATCAAAGAGGGGTGCGAAAACTCTCCGCGCCTCCGGTGTGGGGGGGCGCAAAAAATTTTGACTTCCGTCGAGGGGGTGCGTAAAAAATTTCCACACATCCACACGAAAACCCACCCCCCCCTACATCTTTTCCTTCATAGAGGTACTTTAGACAATCTCACTGCTCTGGCTTCAACTGAAAGTCTTTCCCGGAATGTAAATTGTAAGATTGGAGAGACAGCTTGACACCTCTTTCAAAAGCCATGCTTCCCAGTGAACAAAAAGACGTTTTCTGACGTTTTTTCAACATAATTTCAAAGTTTGGAAATGTTTGTTGTGAATGTTAGGCTATTCTAACATTAAAACGTTGACTCATTCTGACGTTTTTCAACGTTCATACCCTAGAAACAATTTTTTGTGAATTCAGGTGAAATTCATGTGATTTTACAAGAAAATTTGGTGTAATTCACGTTATTGATCACGTGAATTCACGTGAATTTGTGAGCAGCAATTCACATGAAATTCATGCGATTTCATGTGAATTTCACATGACTTTCAGATGTATAGCTCACATAGCCATTATCAGCTGGGGGCCGCCATTAGACCCCGACGGCACTATGACTAACACCTTCAGCCCCCGACTCCGCAGTATATGCCAGGGATGCCTCCCATTGGTCAATAATACAATAGCCATGTGCCTTTTAGGCCTACATGCATCTGACAATAAAATGTGAAGAACTCGTGAAATTCACAAGATTTCACAAGAATTTCTGCTGAACCAAATTTTCACCAAATTTACTCGTGTCAAAGTGGTGAAAAGTCGTTCCTTGTTTCCAGGGTACCGGTACAAACGTTTTTTTTCTAACATTTTAAAACATTTTCTAACATAATTTTCAACATTCAAAAACATTAGAGAACATTCTTAGGGAGCGTTCATTATTTATGGCAGGGGGGGGGGTGCCAATCTGGCAGAACGAATACGTCAAAAAAAAATTACCCCCCCCTGGGAATAGGTTGAAAAAAAGTGACCCTCCCCCTTAGGAATGGGTTGAAAAAAAATGACCCCCCCCCCTTAGAACTGATTGAAAGAAAATGATTCCCATCACATTACCTTATACATTTAACCATGTTCAACAAAGTCTGTGTACATCAGGTCTCTTCATTCCTGTCATATTAGGAGAAATTGAGAGACTAATGCACTTTAGCCGGTGCTGAATTAAGTGAACCCTTTAGCTACCCTAATGCTAACCCTATGCTAATCCTAATGCGCAGCAAGATGTGCGCCAGCTAAAGTGTATTCTACCTGAATTTAAACCATTCCAATTATTATGTTAAAAATGGGGTGGCCGTTGTAGAATGTTGTAAAAGCTATCAGCCGTTAGCCAGCTTTCATATAGTATAAATGCAAAGCCTTTTTCAAAATGGTTCCGATCTTTTGAAAAATTGAAATGTGAATACCCTGCCATTGATTGATTGACATCTGTATAAAAAGTACCTATTTTGAAGGCTCCTCCATAGGGGGCACTAGCATGGGCCACCACTGATGCAGTTTAAGTGGGTACTATATTTCCCTGTGTATGGCCTCTGTGCTCAATGAAAAAACATTTTGGACCATTACCATACTTCAACATATGGTGTTTATATGTTTTTTCAGCTATATCAATTTCCGCCACCCTTATATTTCATGCAAAGAAAGATAAAGGATTATAGAAAATGTCTAAAGAATGATGTACAAACCATAGATAAGTCTTGAGCAAACTGTTTGCCACTCCCTCATTATTTCATGTAGAGAAATATAAGCCTGCCCTGTGTATAAGCCTGCCCTGTTTATAATCCTGGTAAATTTGTCACTTAAGTGTGTTTACAAGCCCGTACAGGCTTTTAGTAATACACAGGGAAATACAGGATGTCTTAGCCAGCTAAATCATGCAACCTATTCCTGACTAACTGTAGTGATTGAAGCACTTGCAGCTGTCTTTTTCAAAATTTGCGCATACAAAGACAAACTTTTTGAGATTTTTCTAGTGTTTCAATTTCATTCTGATCTCATTTTTTAACATTAATTTAGTAGGTGTGATGGATATCAATCGCAAAAGCATTGATTTCAAAAGTGAAACTAAGGGTTAGAAACTGGAGGTTCTGATCAGTAGTTGCTGTGATTATAGTAGGTGACTTTTTTACCACTGAGAACTTTGCTGGCACCTCTCAGCTCAAGAGACATGCTTTTCTATGTATACTTCTAGGAAGCCACTGCTGTCATCTACTCTGATGGTCCACAACAGATTGGAGAATGTTTACCATTCTCTCTTTCTTGACAGAAGACCCTTGTGCCAGATATAAGATGATAAGCTGATTTGATAATGGTTCACTGCTCCTGACACCCTGAACTAATTACCCGGTACATGGAATAAGAAAATGGTAATTGGAATTACAGAAAAATGTGCTTTGCGATCTCTTTTGGCCACCAAGATTATTGAAAATGAAGTTTACCGTAATCTCCCGCATATATAAGGCGGAGCTCATGTATAAGGTGCACCCCTAACTCAGGGATGTGTGTTTTGCATATAAGGCACACCTGCTGCTTCTGGATTAATATTTTAAAAAACCCTTGTATAAGGTGCACCCCAACCTTTTGACATATGCTGTAAGACATAGCCTCCCTTGGTAAAAGCCAACCTACATGTACATTGAATAGGCCTAAGTTGTGGGGAAAGCCTTGCTAAGGTGTTACTGCGACATTGGAGGGTGTGAGGGCGGCATGAGATGGAGTGTGGGTGGCATTGGATGGTGTGAGTGTCACATGGGAAGGTGTGAAAAGCTATGGCCACCATAGAGTACTGGTAGGGTTGGAGGGGAGCTGATACTGCCCAACACCTTTTCAGCATTCATTAGCTTTACCCATAGGTTTGATGGAGGTGGGGGGCTATTTAAATGTTTTTCAGGGTAAATCATTTTATGTATCAAATGATATTTGAATAAACACCACGTATAAGATGTGCCCTTAACTCAGGCTGATCCTATAAGGTGCACCTGGGCTCTGATTCGCACATAGGCCTAAGACACGCCTTATATGCAAGACGTTATGGTAGTCAGGACTAAAACATTCCTAAATACAAACTTCATGCAAGAGAATACATTTTTATTACTGTACCACATTAGTTAAGTAGTACAGCATGGGAGCAATAATAATGGAGTATGAGAGTATCTCCCAAGAATGTTTTTGGAATTTCTGGAGCCAACTTCATATTCTCATTTGATCTTTTGAATTTGCTCCTACAGTGTGCCTTATCCACAAATCACACGTTATATATGGGAGGTACTATTGCAATGAATTTAAAAATATAATCATGAGCACCTTTAAGCAACGTCTAAAGGAGCACCAGGTCTAGTGATGTAAGCAAGTTGTTCTAACACTCGAGTGCAGTTGGGTCGCCTTTCCTGCAATCTGATTGGTTGAGAGCGCATGTTGGGTCAGGGGACCCATAAAAGCACTTCCGGTCTCACTTCCTGTTTGTGGCTTTTCTGTCTTATTTGTGAATTATTTTAAGGAAAATCAAAGCTTTTTCTCGTGTCAGAACGTAAACAAAGGGCTCCGGTTTGTCTCTTCCAGAAACCCAAGGCCCTCGGTCCTCAGGCTGGGCTGATCGCCTTCGGCAATTGTTGGATACTCTATTGAGCAAACATTTAGAAGATTAGTTCTTGAAGTTCTTTAATGTAGAGTAGACTTGTAGTGTTACAAATTCAGTTTCAGCCACATGTTGACATGCTGATCTCCGCTTCCTAAACCCCCAAAGTTGTGTCCCACTCAACCCACTCACTTTACTTTTTAGTTCCCCACACAGTCACTGGTGGCAGCACCATATAGGCATACCGGTCATACCACATCTCCCTTTTTTTTGGAAAATGAGAAGTTCACTTATTAGTCTCTTTGTCTTGAAATGTTCATAGATGAATAATACCTATCGATCAAAATGAGTAGCTCACTTATCAATCTCTTTGTCTTGAAATGTTCATGAATGAATAATACTTATCAACCAAATAAGAACATGATTATAGCTAGTATCTTGCTATGAAATTATCTCTCAAGTTAAACTAAACTGATATCTCATTGAGTCTTTCACATGTTTTCAATCAGACGCTTAGGTGCAGATCTGGCTCTCCCAGACCTACGAGGCTCAGTAATATCAGCCCCTGGCGGGTCATCAGGTTCATTCACATATGAAGGGGTACCCGGCTGATCAATCCTCAGTGTTGGTTTGTCAGGTGAGTCAACCCTAGGGGTGACTGCATGTGATGGTATGTCACGTCTTGGTGTAGGAGGATGAACTGCTGGAATAGGTCCTGTATTAGGTGGACCTGGTATTGGTAGTGTAGCAGGTGGTAGTCCAACATTTCTAGTCATACGGCGGTTTTGCCTCAGGAGGCCTGTTGGGGTTGAGATGACATATGATCTCGGTCCATTGGCTTTGCCTACAATTGTGCCATGAGTCTTGAGATCAGGGAGCCACACTTTGTCACCTGCTGATAACTCTCCGGCTTCTTTCACACGGTGTCGTTGGTCATAGTTCAGTTTCATACTGGCTCTGTACATCCTCTCCTTTTTTCGTACAACAACCGGGTCTGGTGTGCTTGGTAAGAGTTCAGATGGATAGCAGGGGACTCTGGTCTTTAATTTCCTGCCCATATTTAGTTGCGCTGGTGAGAAGCCATTATGGAGTGGTGTGTTTCGGTACATTAATAATGCTAAGTCCACATCAGTAGCTTTGTTGAGAATACCTCTGACTGTCTGTACGGCTCGCTCGGCCTCACCATTTGACTGTGGATATCTCAGCGAAGATGTTACATGCACAAATTTCCACTCATCTACAAAGTTTGCAAAGTCTCTTGCACTGAACTGAGGTCCATTGTCTGTGACAAGTATAACGGGGATGCCCTGATGAACAAATATTTTCTTAAGTTTGGCGACAGTCTCTGCGGCGTCAACTCCTTTAGTGACTTTGCTTGTCTCAATATCCCTTAAATAGTAGTCAACAACTACTAGGTAGTTTGTTCCAACATGATAACAGAAGTCAGCAGCAATTCGAGACCAAGGACGGTCGGAGAACTCAGTTCCTTTCATTGGCACGATTCTTTCTCTCCTGTACTACTGGCCCAGCCCTCGGACCGAGGGCCTTGGGTGTCCGGACAGAGACGCACCGTCGCCCTTTGTTATTACGACCAATTAATCTGTTTTTATAGTTTGCACCAACATGATTAAATGGATATGAATGATAGGTAATAAGAAAATGTTGGGCAAAATTGTGGCTGCAATCATTAACAAGTACTATTACTTGGTGGAGAATTGTGAACTTCGCGACGTGTCGCGAAAAAAAATCGTGTTGTGTTGTGAAATTTTACATTGTGTTGGCGAATACCCCAAAAAAAGGAATTGCGCCGCCCCTCAGGAATAGGTTGAAAAAAAATGACCCCCCCTCTCACAATAGGCTGAAAAAAATGACCCCCCCCCTCTGAATACCCCTCAAAATTTTGACCCCCCCCTCATTTGCTCACCCCCCCCTGCCATAAATAATGAACGCTCCCTTAAACGTTTTTTCTAGCATAACCGCTGGGGTATTTTGACTTTGTATTTTGTATAGGTACTGCTATTGCCCAAACTATTATTTAATACGGTTCGTGTACACGTGCGTTCTGTTTACCATATGTGCGCCGTGGGCGGTGCTTAGCGTGTGACGTCAGGAAAGTAGTCCGGTAGGTTCGGGCAGAGACGAGGTTAGGAGTCGCTGCCCGGGAGAGTGACATCAATACTAGAGAGTTCCGCCGGATAACACGGATATGACAAAACTAAATAATTTCTCCTTGCTTCAAATTAGTTTTATGTCTACTTTTTAGCCTCCTAAGCATTTTTACGGGGGTGGAGCCTAAACGGGTAAAACAAAAATAAAGCATTTTGATGTCTGACCGAATCAGAGATTTCTCAATACTTTCAATGCTAAAGTAGGCGACCAAAACTAAAATAACTAGATTCTTTAACATATTAACCACTGCATATTTTTTAATGGGAGTACGATGGGAAACAAGTAAAATAATCCTAGTTTACTCTGTATTAACCTCAGTGCTGGGAAATAGGCCTAACTAGCTTTAAAAAAATTGGATATTTAGAGTTTCATTCAGGTCTACTACTGGTACTGTCCCCATAGACTTATCATTATGTGAATAAAGCTAAGGCCACACCAAAAAATAAGTTGGTCTACGGATTTCCCTCTCCATATTTTCGGAAATGCAAATATTTTTTTTCTTTGAAAAAATTTCATCTACGGATTTCGCTCGCTTCACTTTCTACAAGTTTTCTCTTTGTGATGTTTGGCAATTTTTTTTTTTAAATAAAATTTGTTTGCTCGCCTCACTTTTCCAACAAGGAATCCATTGGACACCAAAAAATTCTTTAAAAAAAACTACGCTCGCTCACACCATTTTTTCAAAACCGAAATCCGTAGACCAACTTATTTTTTTGGTGTGGCCTAAAACTAAATAATTTCTCCTGGCTTCAATAGGGTAAAATTGGGTGGTATCGCGCAGGTACTCACGATACAACCCAACGAAGTGCTGCTACTTTAAGCACGCATCGCCAAGAGACTGGGTTATGGGTGGTACAGATATGGACCTACACCACGCTCACCATCCGTGGGAATGGGCACTGATTGCACTTCAGCATGGTGAGAGGTGGCTGTGCTAAAGGCTATGTAGTTGTTTGGGTTATATCGCGATGCTTTGGGCTGTATCGCGCATTTCACGATACAACCAAAATATAATGCAATTTCCCATAGAGCTTATATCGTGCACAAGCATTCACACCTTTAGCTGTGAATTAGGTGTCAAACAACAAGGGTCAGGGTGACTGCTGTCACACCTCCCTGGGGAGAACTAGCATCCCGATTTTTATACCAGATTGGAACCATGTCATTGGCTACCACTTGACTTATTTTCTTGATCTTGATTAGCTTTGACAATTTTATTTCATATCCTTCATCATCTGCGCGATATGACAACAAGATATGCGCGATATTATCCTTATTTAGATTACTATTGTTTCTTATGGGAATTTAATACTAAAAAATGCAGCAGAAATGTCAAGGTTGACAGCCTTTAGTTCTTATCATTACTGGGTAGTACCTATACGGTCAAGCTGATGAAAGTACATTGAAATGTGGGCACATATAGCGTGGGATGACACTGCAAAAAGAATTTTTGAAAAAGCTTCAATATTTAGAAAACTAGACCTCTTTAACTGCAGGTGCGTGATACAACAAGATGCGCGATGCTACCCAATTTTACCCTATTTCGAATTTCTGCATGGGACCAACGCCATAAATTAGTTTAATCTCTCTACTTTTTAGCCTCCTAAACATTTTTAGGGGGGGTGGAGCCTAAACGAGTAAAACAAAAATAAATCATTTTGATGTCTGGCCGAATCAATCATTTTCATATACTTTCAATGCTAAAATAGGCCCATGTCGACCAAAACTAAAAGGCTAATAAAAAATTAACCCCTGAATATTTTTAATGGGATTACAATGGCAAATAAGTAAAATAACTCAAGTTTACTGTGTATTAGTCTCAGTGCTGAAAATTAGGCCTAACCCCCCAATACAAAAATTATTCTGTTGGTGCGCCTTATAGCTGTTTCCCAATATATTCTATAGTAGCTAAAGGTAAATTGATTGTCCTGACCTTCAAAGTGTATGGGTATTGTATTTACACTCTTACGTTCATGTACCCGTGGGACTCAGACCTAGGTCTTCGGGTGTATTGGGGGAATCCGGATGGCAGGTGGCAGCACCTGCCTCTGGGTTCGTATCCATTGCACCAGGGGGCCTACCACTCGTCCGCCACACGTCACGTGGCCGGTCTGAGTTTCGCGGGCTTTTCCCCTATATAAGGCTGGTTCTACCCCCATGTTCTCCAGTAGTGGTCTTACCCACTGCTCAACCAGGTCGTTACCCAAAAGGGTAACCGAATGCCCTAGTAGCATGTAGTCCTCTGAAGCTGTGATTGTATGTAACATAAGCTAAGAAATAAAAGCTCGGTTGCCTACCCGGAAACTCTTTCTCTCTTCGTTATGATTCCTTAATCTAACTTAACGAGACGAACCACTACACTGGTGCCGTGACCAGTTGGTCTTCGGGTAAGCGCAGTCAGAAATGACTGAGCTGAGCCCAGTTTGGGGAAATGGCCCAAATCATGAGCTAAATTCCCCGATGGAAGATGGTGAAATTAAGTCACCATCCCAAGGTACAGAGTGGAGAGATCCACAGGAACACTACCCGGATGGGTTAGCGGATGTAAGAAAGAACTTACACGATGAACTGGAAGAATTTGGAGATTCCTTATTCATGCCAGGAGGTACTTCGAAACCTGCACCTATGCACAAAAGTACCGCTCAATTTGGTCAACTACCATTTGAGGTACCAAAGCCTAGTGCAGGTATGTTTAAAACTCCATATAGTTCTCGAATTAAACACCAAAAATGTGGATTCAAAAAGAACAAAATGGACGAGCTTGAAGAAATGAGAGCTGAATACGAAAAGATCCAAAAGGATCTCGTTACGCTGACCGGAACTCGAGACAAGATAATGGCTGAAAACAAACAGTTGATATCCGAACGTCTTGATTACGATCAGAGTTGTAGACACCAACAACAATTGTTATTGGATCAAATGGAGAAGGAAAAACAAGATTTCCAACTCCAGCACGAACAGTATCGTGATGCACTATACACGGCGGATCTGGAATACAGAGCCTCGTGTGATGAGTTGAATAGAACTAACCAAGAGTTAAATTCAACTCAACCGGCCTATGGCAAGTATCAAGAAGAGCTGAAGAAAATAGAATCAGCCTTCAAGGATGCACAAAATACATATCATAAACAAACCGAGGAGCATGGAAAACTCAGAGGTCAATGGATACGAGAATCCGCAGACTTGACTGCCAAGCAGACAAAAATGCTGGATGATTATTCCGAACTGGAAGCTAAAGCTATCCAAATGTCGAAGTATCTAGAGGATACTGGTCATGTGGTAGGCGCTCTTGAACCAGACTTCACTGTTTCAGGAATTGCCCTAAACACGACAAGTAACTGGATGCACTCTTTGAGGGGCGATGACGATGGAACAGAGACTACTGTACCTCGTTGCGAAGGAGTAAAGAGTCATCAGGTTAGATTCACTGATAATACCTCGAAACCGCTTGGTTTAGGTACGGGAAACACTGGGGGTAACTCTACGAGTGGAATTAAACAAAACCACTCAGTAAGAACCTCCACCTTTGACAGCGGATGGCCACCACAGTCACCTTTAGGGGGACCAAATGGCCCGTATGCCCAGTATGGATGGAATCAATCCCAATCAGGAGCGAATCCGTCTAATGGTAACGCCCGGAATACATCCGGAGGAACAACCGGACGAACATGCGGGGATTCCAGTACAGCTGGAGGGCAATCCGGATGCGATCAAGGATCCGGACCTCCAGGAGATAGTTCCAGAAGCAGACCCTCTGCCGGTAGAACTGGTTCCAATAATGGAAATCAGTCGTATGGAACAGGAGGAAACACTAATAACAATAGTGGTTTCTTTAGTTTTGGTGGGAATGCACAACCCACCAATAATCCAGGGTCAACTCCTCAAGCCGGCGGATACACCTTCTCACAGGTGCCTCCATACGGAGCAGGAGGATCAGGGGGTGGAGGAGGACCACCACCCGGTGGCTTTGGAGGTACTTATGGTACGTATCCTCCAAGGAAAAAGAGACTCAGTCGCCGAGTATCTCTTTCTCCAGGGTTACAAGCACTGCATGATTCAAATGCAGCGATTGCTAACTTAGGTGTTGATTGTTACAATCAAGGTCTGGACATTACAGAGATCATGGAATGGAGCAGGGGGTTGACCCTTACTGGATCCACGAATCCGGCTCGTAGAGTAGCTAAGATGCCTACTCCCTTTAATGCCAAGAACCCTTGGAAGATAGAGTATCAAGGCTGCGCAGATGTCTTTTCTGCAATGGATGGGGCAAAGCGGAAGCTCTACCTTATCTAGTATGCTGGTTAAAGGAAGGCGACGGTAAAGGAGCCGTGGAACAATGGAGAGATTCCCAAAATGTAGGACTCTCAGCCCATATGAAATATGATGAACTCATTGAGATTGCTTCATATTTATATGGAAATATAGTTGGGGAAGATCCTTGGCTGACGTTCACTAAAAGAACGCAGAAACCTAAGGAATCTGCCAAAGTGTTCGGCTTAGAATGTCAACGACTGTTGCATAAAGCCAGACCTCAATGGAGATTAGATGATGAATGCTTCCTAGATGAAATGTTTAAACAATTCATGGAGGGATTGCGGAAACAGGAACACAGGACAGTGGCCTGTGAAGCTTGGAAGAATGATGCCTCTTTGACAGATTTGTTCTAGTCCTTAGATCATTATGAACGTAAGGCCCGGATCTTTGCCGGGAAGGTACCTCAGTGGATGTCAGCAATGATAATCCTGGATGGGATACCCGAAACTGATTCATCCGAATCAGGGGAACCTGACGAAGATGAAAACGTTGGGGCCGTTGGCCAAGGGAACCCCCGGTACAACCGGAACTGGGGAAAGAAGCCGGGTTACGTCAAGGAGAAAGTGACTACCACCAAACCTCCTGTGACTCAACCCGATACCAAACCCACCACCCGCCCTTCTTTATCAGAGGACCTGGTTAACAATTTGGTAAAAAAGATCACTGAAAATCTTAGAAGGCCTAAGCCTGATAGGAGTGTAGTAACGTGCTTTCGGTGTCAGGAAATTGGACATTATGCTGCCGAGTGTGAGGCAGATAAGCCAGTTTATAGAAATGCTCGTTACCGGAACAATCCGAGTCAGGAGGACTCAGCAAAGAAGGAAAACTGAGTGGGGGTGTCCATGAAGGCAACAGGATTACCCCCCGAATGAGTGATTGCCATGACTGCCAGCCTATCGCCGCTTGCAGTGCTGGTGAGAATCCTCTAGCGATTTTGCCCAGCAGTGAAGCTAAGGGACCTGATCATTTCCTTACTCATGAGGCTGGGGAGACTGATAGTACACCAGGTGTCAAGAACCGGCAGAAGAACACAGAGGGGAAACCCAATATCAGTCAAGAGGAAGTGGCCAATGAGTTGGCCAGGGTGGCGTGTGCCCAGCTTCCCCCGGGTCATCCTTGTCTCGAATTTTTGAAGGGATGTGGATTTGACCTCGGCGCTAAGACGGAAGTTGCCAAGTACGCAAGTAGTCCTACCTACTTGAAAGGTAGGAGGTGGTATGCAGTTGTATCTGTGAGTGGAAGGTCTGCTGAGTTTCTTGTCGATACGGGTGCTAGCCACTCCTGTATTGCTAAGAGATTCTATGATCTTTTGCCTACGAATCATGAAACTTTCACAACGGAAGGAAATGCTCGTATGGCCGACGGTAGCATGATACAAACGTTCAGTAGAACATGTATGAGGTTCAGTCTACAGGAGGATAAGGACTTCATCCTTACTCCTACTGTGGCGAACATTGCGGATGATGGTATACTTGGTCTGGATTTTGCTGCATTATATGGAGCAAGGTTAGATTCCCAGAGGGGAATATTGGAAGTGAGAGACCCGTATCATCTCGAAGTACAATGCATACTTAGGCAAGTGAGCAGTGTAGCCAGTGTAACCCAGACTGTTAAGATACCACCAGGCACAGCCTGTGATGTCTTATGTCGAGCGAACAGAAAGTTTTTAGGAAAAACTGGAGTTGTAGAGCCAGATATGGCAATGTTGTCAAGTATCGGATTGGAATCCGCCGACGTTCTAGTAGCTAACGCTGCCTGGACAGTGGTTCCTATATCCAATACCGGTAATAACACTGTCTACGTACAGAAGGATACGATCCTCGGGTCGGTTATCCTCTCTGAACTGGTAGAAGGCTGTGAACATGTTTCGGCACCCAGAGTCCCTTCCTCACCCGAAAGGAACCCGGAACTAGATACTCTAGTAGCCGAAAGCCATGTTGAAAATGATGAACAACGTGAAGCTCTAACTGACTTGTTATATAAGTACCGTAAAGCTTTTGCAGCACCGAGTGAACAATTGGGGCGTACTGATAAGGTACTGCATACGATTGACACTGGTGAGAATGAACCTTTTAAGATTCCTTATAGAAGACTCCCACTAGCCAAAAAGAGGATAGCTGAGGAGGAGATAGCTAAAATGCTTGAACAGGATGTAATAATTCCATCAACCAGTCCTTGGTCTAGCCCTGTGTGCATGGTGACTAAGAAAGATGGTACCATCCGTTTTTGCATAGATTACCGGAAATTGAATGGTATGACCAAGAAGAATTCATATCCCTTACCACGGATTGATGAGACTATAGACTCCCTTGGAGGTAAGCAATGGTATTGCTCTCTAGACTTACAATCCGGGTACTGGCAAGTGGGTATGCATCCGAAAGACATGGAGAAGACGGCCTTTTCCAGTCATATTGGGTTATTCCAATATAATGTGATGCCGTTTGGATTGTGCAATGCACCGGCGACATTTGAAGCCATGATGGAAACTTTATTAAGTGACCTATTATGGAAGAAATGTCTCGTCTATCTAGATGATGTGATAGTCTTTGGGAAGACATACGAGGAATGCTTGGAAAATTTAGGTATGGTTCTGGAAAGGATCATAGCCAATGGATTGAAGCTGAAACCCAGGAAATGCGATCTTTTTGAAAGATCAATTAATTACTTGGGACGGATAATGTCGAATGAAGGGATTAAAGCCGATCCGGAGAAACTGGATGCTGTGTCAAATTGGCAGGCACCCACGAATGCGAAAGAAGTTAGATCCTTCCTTGGATTCTGTTCCTACTACCGGGACTTTATCCAAGGATATTCAAGGGTCGCCTTTCCTATCCAGAGTTTGTCCCACTGGACACCTGGAGTGAGAAAGGAACAATTTCCTTCGGGATCCCAGCAAGACGAGGCCTTTATGAAAATAAAGGATTTGTTTGCAAGTACACCTGTGTTGAAGTACCCTACGAAGAATGATCATTTCATTCTAGATACTGATGCTAGTAACGAAAGCATAGGAGCCGCCCTTTCTCTGGTCCAGGATGGGGTTGAAGTTCCTATAGCCTTCGCTAGCAACACGTTGAGTAAATCTCAAAGAAACTATTGTACCACTAAACGTGAGTTGCTGGCTGTGGTGGTCTATACGAAGAAGTTCAAGCACTTTTTGTGGGGAAGTAATTTCACTCTATGGACTGATCATTCTTCTCTCAGATGGTTATTGAACTTCAAGGATGCAGAGGGGATGATAGGTCGCTGGTTGGCGCACCTATCCGAATTCGGTCTAAATCACAGCCAGATTGAACACCGAGCCGGGGCAAAACATTTGAATGCAGATGCTTTGTCTAGAATCCCAGTGAGGAAATGTGCAAACGCTGAGTGCACTGATTGTGGAGCACACAATGCTGTGTTGGCAGGGGTTCGAGTACCTTTCGAAACCCAACCGGAACATGTTTTGAATTGGTCCTTGGAGACCATCCAACAGTTCCAGGAGTCTGATGCAGTCACATCACGTTTGATTAAGTTTCTTAATCAGGGTATCTGTCCTCCAAGACCTGAAGTGTCATTGGAGAACAGGGAGATGAGACGATTCCTAGCTCAATGGGCCGAGCTGGAAGTCCGGGATGGTATTCTATTTCGATGGAAGAACTATTCTAATAGGAAGAAAACCTTGCAAGTTGTCATACCTAGTGCTATACGACGAGATATTATGTATTTCTGTCACAGGCATAGAACTAGTGGACACTTTGGAAAGAAACGGTCTCTAGAACGTCTATCCAGACGATACTATTGGCCTGGCATGAGTACAGATCTCACCCGATGGGTAGAGACCTGTCCCGAATGCTGTAAGAACAAACCAGGACCCGGGTTAGGCAAACTGCCATTATCCCAGGAACTGTTTGGGGTAAGGTTTGCTAGAGTAGCTGTTGACATTATTAGTGGGATTCTTCCCACTCCTAGTGGCAACACGTTTATGATGGTCGTGTCAGATTATTATACCAAGTACACCCAAGTGTTTCCTTTACCGGATCATAAGGCTGTTACTTGTGCCAGGGCCTTTGTAAAAGGGTGGGTGTTGCACCTAAGTGTCCCACTCATGTTACATAGTGACCAGGGCAGAGAATTTGAGTCTAGTCTGTGGCAAGAGATGTGTAATTGTCTGGCAATTTGCAAGACAAGAACTAATCCCTATAGACAGCAGAGTGATGGACAAGTGGAGAGGTTCAATAGGACTCTGATTCAAGTATTGAAGTCTCTAGTAAATGAGCAAATGGATGATTGGGATGAACAGTGTGAATTCGTGGTACATGCTTATTATAATGGCACTGTACACTCAAGCACAAACTGTTCTCCTAATCTCCTCGTTTTTGGAGAGGATTTGATTATGCCAGCAGATTTAGTGTTTGGCATAATAAGAATGAATCCGGAAACCCCTTGCCAGGTGATGTTTGTAGAATCTCTAAGAGATAATTTCAAACAAGCCTATGAGAGGGTTAGAGATGAGTTGCAGAAAACTGCACGTTGGCAGAAAGTTGGCTATGACACAGGTCTAAAAGCTAGATTTTTTAATCTAGGGGATAGAGTGTTGCGTCTACACCAACCTCTGGCCAACCTGAAATTAGCCAGCAATTGGGATGGACCTTTCACTATAACTCAGGTTATTAGTGATTGCACGGTGATTATTAAATCACAGCTTGGTAAATGTTACAAGTCGAATGTAGCGAGGCTACGCCCATGGAGGGGGAGGGATACCTCCACCGAAATGTATGGCGCTGGTCTATTGGAAGTAATGGAACAAAGTCGTGTTAAGCAACTCGAAGTGGTACCGACCCGAAAGCGAGGACCCGGGCGGCCACGGAAGTTTGTAGACCCGAAGAGGGTGGTGCCCCCTGTCGTAACATCCGGAAAACAAGGGAAGATACAAAAAGTCTCGGCAGGTGCAGGTAAAATAAGAGGAAAGGTCCTTCTAAGGCTAAGAAGACCTTGGAAAAGGCTCTTATGGATACCAGGTCAATAAAAGAGGCCTCAAAACCTCTTAGACGCAGTCCAAGGTTGCTAAAGACTGCCGTAACCTAGCCTGTTAACACAACGAGTGTGTTGTCCTGTACTGTGTACTGTTATATGTTGTAACCTTGTTCAATGTATATTTGAGCCGGTCATGAGTTTCTGGAAAAGGACCTATGACAATGTACCTATGGTTTTGGACCGATAATCTGGTGGATATGCCTATGCTATCCATAAACTCCATAATACCTAGCGATTTGTCATGGTTGATACCTGAGTACAGACAGACGACCGATCGGGTATTGTATTGTTTTTATGTAGGGGCGCGTGACCTAATTAAGGGCACGCGGGAAAGTTATTGACCCATTTTCGAATGGTCACGTGAGGCGCCGGTTTGATCATGCGCAGCGATTCAAGTTCGAGTATCCCGCCATATTGTCTTATTCCTGCGAAGGAAGAAGACGTGGCCGAGTGTGGTCTTTTTGGAGTTTGATAGCCTGTGACAGCTGTGTTACGAGGTGTGCCCTCGTTAAAAGGCACCCGCCTTTCACTGGGTCTTAACTGCTTATCCGGTGGATTGGGATATTTAAATCCCCGAACAGCCACTTCTGTCGATGGCAGAAGAGGCCGTCCGCCTTGGGGGTGGTGCCGGTGCAAGCACCCCGCCGGAGTATGGAAGTGGTTCTCCCAAGAGTCCCACTTATACATACGACGATCAGCAATACCATGCTGATTGTGATCAGATGGATCAACAAATGAATGTTGATCAGTACTTCTCTGGAGTAGACGATAGCGACGTAGAATCGTTCTATGACACATCCGACAACTCCAGACAAGTAAGTCCTGAACGTCGTAGTGTTCAGCAAACAATTGATGTAGGTAGGCCTTATGTAGCCCCTCCATCCGGAAGTTTGAGTGGAGAGCTGGCAGGAGTCAAGTCACATGACAGGGCTCTAATGCCACCTCCCCCTCAATTGCCGCCTCGTCTGGGTAGGAGTACCTCATCCGGTGCTTTGGGACCTTCTTCTCCGGTTGACAGGCCAATGTACCTAGAGCTGCCCCTACCAGACAGTCCCGAATGGCACGATGTAGCCGGTCCCTATGACGGATGGATGTTAGCTATTTCCGAGGAAATGCTGATACCCACCTGTTATGGGACACCCAGAGAGGTTGACGAGCGTGTTGTCAACGCGATCTGGGAATATGCTCATCCGCAATGGGCTAATACCTTTCCGGAAGCCTGGCTGATGGATTACCATCAGATGGCCAAAGGACTGGTAGTCCATTTATGGTTTCGTAAAGCCGTCTGGGACGCAGAAATGGCTTTCCGAAGGAATACCTCCTATAGGCCTTACTATGTATCTGACAAAACGGGTTACACCGGTGTCAAGGCAGACGAGGTCTCTAGGTACATAGATAGAGACCAGATCCTACTTTTAGGAACAGCGGATGAGTATGAAGCAGCAGGTAACGCTGTTGTGGATTACTGTCCAGGGGTCCCCATTACGTCTCAAACCATTGAGGTAGAGGAGGCCCGGATTGGTGTGTCTCCACTTGACAGACTCGGGGTGATACAGGACCTCGTAGTACGTCTATTGGAGAGGCAGTATGCACTGGCGCACCCGAAGCTTGTCTCCGAGCCGGCACCCGTGCAGGTAACGGCCAAGATGGCTGATCGAATGGAGCGTCTCATGTCTCCTGCTGAAACTCCTACCTTGGGAGGTGCAGCAGAAGTACCTGAGGAGGCTCCATCTGGTACAGATGGTTCTCCTAAGACTGCTCAGTCTACCCCCATGGAGGCTAACCAGAAGTCAGGGAAAACCGCTAGTGGAAAGGGTAAAGGAACCCCCACTAAAGGTAAAGGTAAAGGGAAGCGGTCAGGAACCGAACCCTCTACCAGCACGAGTGTGACCGACAGTACCCGAACTCGTCGGGTGTCCCCACGCTCGGCCAATAGGAAGGGAGCTAAGGCTTCGGATGTCTCCGGCAATGAGACGGATGCATCCGAGCCTGGCACTTCTACCAACGGCAGATCCTGCAGACGGAATAAGAAGAAGGTTAACCAACGTAAACCTGAACCTATCAAGGTAGACGTTCAAACTGAAACTCCAGAAGTTGAACAGGCTGTCTCAACCGTAAAGGTCGAGCTCAGTGTGCCAATCGTCAAGCTACACGACGTAATGGCCGATTTGAGTGGGGACGCTCAAGATGCCGCAGCCCAGGTTCTCGCAGGTCAAAAACCTGTTGTGCAACCTGTGGATGTACCATCCGACCCGGAGGGAGAGGAGCCGGTTGACCCAGTTGTGGATGTCACTCCGACCGACGAGCAAGAGGCTGCTATCTGGGAAAATGCCAATAGCAACTTTGCTGACTTCATTCCTCTACACAGGGGACACCTGAAGGGGAGTAAATCCATATGGAGACTACCCCCTCGGATCACCGGTGAGAAGCGTGAAGATATGGAGGAGTGGCTTCGCAAGAAGCTCTCCGACAGGAAACCGGCCAATATGTACTGGATCTATTGGGAATTCATTAAGAATTCACCCAATGGTCTGTACAACTATGACCAGAAGGGTAAACTGAAGTTTGCTCTGGATGAGTACTACGGGGAGGATCGTAAGGATTGTCCCTTTCAACGTTGTACTCAGAGTGAAGGTGAGGTTGAATTCTTCCTCGAGAAAGATGAGTTCCTTCGTCATCTCGTGGAGGTTCACATGCACCAGAGGCCGGAATATGTCTGCGATCGAGAGGTTGGCAAGAAATGTGCTAAATGCACAAGATGTGTCACTCCCCGACGCGGAGACATGGTCTGGCACTACGTTACTTCGCATGGAGAGGGCCTGGAGGCAGCCATAGATAGAGTGATGAAAATTCACTCTGAACTCTATGGCAACCTTAAGAGCCTCGATGCCAAGAAACTTGCTTCTCTCACACCGAGCACAAAGCAGTTTGCGCCAACGGTTCCTGGTACTAACCAGAAGCTGAAGGCTCGGTTTGCCCAGACTCCCGGGTCTGGCAAATTGGAGTACGCTCAGGAGGAGTACGATTTGTTAAACGAATGGAGGAGCAATAAGGCCCGCCGCCGTGGTGGGGCTTATGTAACTCCATCCGGAGAGCAAGTCGCAGGGACTACCGCAGGGACCCTCTGTGGCAGATAGGAAGAGACAGGCGTCCGAATCTCCTAGCCGATCCAGGTCACCACTGGAGGCGCTGGAGCAACAGACGACTGGGGGAAGGAAGAAGCCATATCTTCCATCTCCTACGGGAACTCCTTCTAGCTATGGACGAGCACCAGCCCCGCGAGGTGGTGCAAAGAACCCGACATTTTTTGGTGTCAGTGGACCGGGTGGTCAATCCTCCCGAAAACACGCGCCTTTCAATGTCAGAGACCCGAAGCAGTACCCTGCTATGGGCCCACCTGGACCAGAGATGCAAATCTTTGATCAGTACGGGAGGGTCAAGCAGAAACTGCCGACAGGAGGAGGTCAAGCTCCACGACCGACAATGAGTGCTGTGGTGAGACAACGTCCACCCGCGCCATTGTTGACTGTTACAGACCTTAGAAGGGAATTGTCGCGGTTGCCCCTGGCCCAGGGACTACCAAACCAAGGCCCTCCTACGACCACCGCTAGTGTGGCTACTACTGCGGTTGCTTCTTCGCATACGCAAGTAGCTGTCACTGCGAGTGGGTCTAGTTCACAGCCTAAGCCTCAGGGCCAGGTACCCCCACCTGGTGCTGTGGTTCATCGGCCCAAGGTGATCCAGACTGTGGAGACCTTCTTCAAGAAGGAGGACAAATTGTCTTGTACTATTCAAAGCAAGCAATTTGAGATGTTACAGCACCACCTGGAAAACCTCCACTTGGATATGTACCGTTGGACCGTGTCAAGCACTCTCCAGTGCATAGATGCGATTCAGAGATCAACCGAATCTCTACTCAGATAAAGGCTGATGTTGCAGGAAGCTGCTAATCTGCGGTAAGAAGCCTTATCCGAGAAGGAAACAGCTTCTCAGATGCTCGATCTAGAATGGGCAACGAACATGAAGAACCAACAAAAGTTCTTCAAGGTTTTTGGAGTTATCATGGATAACTGGGACGGCACACCTGGACATGCTTTGAGCTTGTTCGAAGCACGCCAGAAGGTGAAATTAACACCAGCTGTCCCCGCATTGGCTGCACCTATGGATGGAGCTGGTGTAGACTCTCTTGTTCAGCCACAGGCTCAACAACCGGGTCCAAACCAGCCACCCGAGGAGACCATGGAACAGTAAAAATCTGTTGCATGAAGGTCGGACATAATTGTGTGTCCCGAGGGGTTATCACCTATGTATTGTTGGATGAGAATTTTCCTTTTTATCCAACCTGTATCGATTCGGATACAAAACTGTACCCTAATCCGGAAACTGAAAGCAGAAGATGAGTTAAACAAGTCACCTTGGAGAAGGAGTATGAATGCTGCCAATATTATAACTGTGCTGTGCTATGACATAATAACTGCCTATTTATTGAACTGTGGACATTTAATACCGGAATACATTAATATGGACTTTAAACTACAACCGGATACACTACTACTACTTGTCAGCTAGCACTACAGGCAACAGGGTTTAGCTACGCCCATCAACATATTCTTCAATAGCACTTCAGGCATCAGGGTTCAGCTTGCCCAAAATCTACAAATTCCTGGATTAAACATAGCACTTCAGGCATCAGGGTTCAGCTCGCCCATACCAAGACATCTGCAGCATCCGACTCCACTCATATTCTCCAACCAAGAAACACGTAACTTTGTTATTAATATTGTATTGCATGTGAAAAATGTATTTATAACTCTAATATCTTTTATAAAGGTATATTATTATATAAATGTACTTACCTATAAATATACTGGATCTGCGTATCCTAAAAGTTATTTAAGGTTGTACTAGACCTATACCTGTCTAGATAGGTCATTCCTGGTCTCAATATATTAAGAGACTATACTTCTTCTGTAGTTTGTAAATATAAAACACCAAGGTATAAATTGAGCTGCATCTCAAATATATAATCATCTCTTTCTATAAAATAGAGAAGGTCCAATGGATTTCTCTAAACATAGTATTATATTAATCAGGTTAATACCTTATTATGTTCATATGGTATCAGAATGATTACTCATATCTGTTCATTATTGTTAAGTTCACTTTAAAAGTGGACAAAGTTGTTAATTTAAAAAGTCAAAAATTTTTTTTCCGGGTTTAATAACTGTAATACGATTAATAATTACAACCACCGGTCCTTTTCAGGACCCTACTGTTGTCAAACTTTAATATAAATCTGTGATATTTATATCCATAATATGTGGTTGTTTTAGCTACTGGTGGAAATGAAATGAACGATACTCGATGCTATTATTGTATAAATTTTTCAGAAATAGGATAGTCTCATACTATAGCCTATTTCACATCGAGCGAGTGTAATTAATACCCCTTTTTAGTATTGTAAACAATCACTTACTAGGTTATTAATACACTGCTGTTTAATTACCCCAAGTTATTGTCTAAGAGGGGCAGTGTAGGGGTATGGTATTTACACTCTTACGTTCATGTACCCGTGGGACTCAGACCTAGGTCTTCGGGTGTAGTGGGGGAATCCGGATGGCAGGTGGCAGCACCTGCCTCTGGGTTCGTATCCATTGCACCAGGGGGCCTACCACTCGTCCGCCACACGTCACGTGGCCGGTCTGAGTTTCGCGGGCTTTTCCCCTATATAAGGTTGGTTCTATCCCCATGTTCTCCACAGGCTTCCCTAGCCCACTTAAAAGGGTCTATATCTCCTCTTTCCTATTCCCTCAGGATGTGTGTGGTGCACATATGCGCGGGCACTGACACATTCCTCTGTTAAATTATCAACCTGTGAAGCACGGGATAGCCACTTAGTGCCGCTAAAGAGCTGTAAAACACAAATCAATCAATCAAACCCATGTTCTCCAGTAGTGGTCTTACCCACTGCTCAACCAGGTCGTTACCCGAAAGGGTAACCGAATGCCCTAGTAGCATGTAGTCCTCTGAGGCTGTGATCGTATGTAACATAAGCTAAGAAATAAAAGCTCGGTTGCCTACCCAGAAACTCTTTCTCTCTTCGTTATGATTCCTTAATCTAACTTAACGAGACAAACCACTACAATATTTTGAATTTCTTGATGGGACCAATGCCAAAAGTTGGCTAAATTAGTCTACTGTTGGGCCTCTTAAGAATTTTTAGGGGGGTGAAGCCTAAATGGGTAAAACAAACAAAAAAGCATCTTGGTGTCTGGCCGTATCAGTGATTTCCCTATACTTTCAATGCTAAAATTGGCTTATGTCGACCAAAACTAAAATATCTATAACATATTAACCACTGCATATTTTTTTATGGGAATACGATGGTAAATAAGTAAAATAACTCAAGTTTACTGTGTATTAGGTTCAGTGCTGAAAATTAGACCTAACCAACCAAAAGAAGTTCGGACATTTAGATTTCCATTCAGGTCTACTACTGGTACTGTCCCCGTAGACTTATCATTACTTGAATAAAGCTAAAACTAAATAATTTCTCCTGGCTTCAAAATTTCGAATTTCTGCATGGGACCAACGCCATAAATTAGTTTAATGTCTCTTCTTCTTAGCCTCCTAAGCATTTTTAGGGGGGTGGAGGCTAAATGGGTAAAACAAAAAAAAAAGCATCTTGGTGTCTGGCCACACCAGTCATTTCCCTATGCTTTCAATGCTAAAATAGGCCCATGTCGACCAAAACTAAAAGGCTAATAAAAAATTAACCCCTGAATATTTTTTAATGGGAGTACGATGGCAAATAAGTAAAATAACTCAAGTTTACTGTGTATTAGGCTCAGTGCTGAAAATTAGACCTAATCAACCAAAAGAAGTTCGGACATTTAGATTTCCATTCAGGTCTACTACTGGTACAGTCCCCATAGACTTATCATTACGTGAACAAAGCTAAAACTAAATACTTTCTCCTGGCTTTAAATTAGTTTAATGTCTCTACTTTTTAGGGGGGTGAAGCCTAAACGGGTAAGACAAAAATAAAGCATTTTGATGTCTGGCCGAATCAATCATTTTCATATACTTTCAATGCTAAAGGAGGCCTGTGTCGACCAAAACTAAAACGCCAATTAAAAAAATAGCTCCTGCATATTTTCTTTTATGGTAGTGTGATGGCAAAGAAGTAAAATAACTCTAATGTATAATGTATAAATAATTTCTCCTGGCTTCAATATTTCAACTGTGGGGAGGTTATTTATAATCATGTACATGGCTTCTATCATTTTAATAATGGTCCCCAACTTCAATGGTCCAACCTTCAATGGACTACCTTTGATGGACCCCAACTTTAATGGTCCCTAACTTTGATGGTCTCCACCTTTTAGGACCCCATTTTTAATGGCCCCAAACTTTGACAGGCTCAAACCTCAATGGTCCCAATCTCTGATGGCCCCCACCTTCTACATCACATGTTTAATCTTTAATAACATAGAAGAGAGCTCCATACTGTGACGCAGAAGCCGTGCATAGATTTTTATCAAAGGTGAATCTTGAACAAAACTAAAATATTCATATACCACATTGTTTGTACTGGATTTTGGGGTCAATGGTTATCCCAGAATTAACTTCCAACATTGGCTCCTGTAGGATTATCTTCAGCCACGCGAGGGAACCACTTCTAAGGTTGCAAGTATTATGTTATCAAATTATGAGATTTTGACCATAGGAGAGATGTCGCAGCAAAAAGGATATTATTCTTATTCTTATTCTTCATCTATAGAACCAGGGCTATCTAAATGTGTCTACCATTGCCTTGTGGCACTAATATTCCACAATTCATTGCAGAAGTACTTTCTCCTGGCTCATATTACTGACCCATACCAATGAAAATGGAACTAAATACTTCACAGTACACATACCGTATCATGTGTTATTTGTTTCTTTGTAGGATGTGTTGCGAAACATTGGCTGCACATAAGGGATGGACAAGCGCACACTATACGGGACAATACTAGATGCAGTGGCCAAGGAGCCACTGCTGAAAAGAAGTACAAGTACCACGACCAGCTCCAATTTAATGCCTCTGACATCTGAAAAACCGCGAAGATTGGATTTTTTTTTTGTTTCAAGTTTTAGAGGAGAAAATCGTTTTTTTAACCACACTGTGTGCTGACAACGCCAAAACCAGCACACTGTAAATTCTCTCATATAAGCTGCGGCTTATAGTTGTTTTTTTTGGCACTATAGAAAAGTAATAAAACTACAATTTTCAAGCCATAAAAATGTCTTCTCAAGGGTGCGGGTTACATGAGAGAATTTACGGTACAGTCTTGTCTCACTTAACCAGCCACCTCCGTTTCAGATAAAAATTGACTGGTTCCTGAATCGGCTGATTCTTTGAATCAGAATTACAATAGAATATAATGGTTATAATTCAATCTGTTGTATCTATTGTATGTGGAGAGAACTCCATTTTCTGCCAACCAGGGATTGTAGTTGCATACTAAATTAAGACCAGTATGGAGGATATAGTCGCCCGACTATAGAATTGTGGCCCATGCCAGTTACTTACTGTCCTCTTTACAAACTTCTATAGACATTAATATCACAGAATAACCATGTCAAATTAACTTGTGAATCCTATATTACAGTTATTTTTGTCCATTTCTAATTGAGGTGTTTATGTGCATAATCCTGTAGGACTGCCACAAATGTCAGCCTTGCCCAGCCTAGCCAACCAATGCAACTGTAGTGGTTCGAATATATGTCTTGGATGGTTCGAAGTGAAAACCAGACAAGGGATCTCGGGTTAGTGCAACTGGCACGTGTTTATTTCGGTGTATGGTTTACATCTACCTCGATATTGGTCGCCTAATGAAATGTTAAGCTCGGTAAGAAGTGGTCCGACTCCGTCGACAGGCAGAGCCAGACTAACGCCTTCCCCGGCCCCAGGTAGGAGCTGGTGCGAGGCGAACAGTGCTGCCACCACCCCGCAGCGACCAGGGGTCGTAAGGACCTCTAGTGACTACCGGTGATGGGCGCACCGCTTGAAACGCCCTCTCGAGGAAGACGCTCACACTATATCACGATCTACGAGCCCCTACACTACCCCCACCAGAATAAGGAAAGGGATGTGCAAAAAAACATATTAAAAGTAGAACAATTTCGTTATTCTAAAATAAGGGCTCAAAGTAATAAACAAGAGTTCAAAGTAGAACGTGATATGTTATTTGTGTGACGTCTTAGTAGTAGCAGTCGGCCACATAGAATTATTTAAGGTAAATTAAACATATTAATACACTAAAAATACCATAGGAGAGGGATTGAGACATGTTCGAATCCGCACATAGAGTATTAACGTATGTTATTAATGACATACCATGTTTGTAATTATATATGGTAATATATATTACATGACCCGAAAAGAAAATTTTTATAGTTCACATATGAACCCTATAGTTTTTTTTAAAACACAGTTTACAGTAACTGTGGGTTTTTTTACATTTATATATACATACCACTATTAACCTTGAACTATAATATGAACACGTTAGGTTGGTACCTGAGAAGTACTTTTAAAGCAAGTATACATACTTCGAGTTACAGATCTCATAGGTTTATAGCACCAATTAACTTCTTATTAGTGATAAATAGAAAAATATTTATGAAATCGAGCCTAATGGACAATGTTAGGGTCGATATTTCAATAGAGTAAACACTGTATGTGAGGTAGGAAAATAGTGGTTAACTATACAATATATAACTCTATAGCAGCCCACCAGTGTAGTGGGTCCACTGCACAATAGTAATATACTTCGGTGATGTCTTCGGGGTGTTCACTGCTTGTCTGCAGATCCAATCGGCGAACGATGGACTTGGCGGTGGCAAGCCGCGTCACTGTGTGATGTGCCCTGATCAAGATGGGAAGATGTAGATTCGTCCATTGGGTTTCCTGGGTCTGCATCAATCCGGGATCCTTCGAAGTGGGGCACAGTTCGGGTATTCGATAGTTCCCTGTAGAGAGTAGGGTCAATAACTGCAACTTCTTACATCGGGAACTTGTAAGTCTGTCTCCATTACCGTTTCACCGGGGCTGGTTTCTGGATCGGAGTCCAGACTTATTAAGTTGTGGACCACTGGGGCTGAATCAGGGATTACGGTCAGGGATTACGGCAGTGGCTACTCCAGGGGTTGGGTTCGGGTTTCGGTTGGCTTGACTGTGGTAGTGGTCGGGGCAGCGATGGCAGCTTCGGGTTCCCTTCGGGGTCCGGCCGGGTCTCCAGGCTCAGTGGCAGAGCATTTCGGGGTAGACACACTCATGAACCCAAAGGATTCAATGTCCGCCTCAAGCTGTCTGGCCTCCTGAAGTTTGCACTGGAGCTTTTTGAACGCACTTTCCGGGGTGCCATCCCAGTCTTTCATGAAGCAGCCGAACACTGCCATGAATCGAACGTCCTGATGGTCATACTGACTGGCTCCTGAAGTTCGGTCTCATACTTCAGTTTCATGGCTTTAGCCTTGTTTTCACGTTGGAGCGAGGCCCGAAGTTGGTCCCTCGCCTGCCCCTGCATGTCCTGCGAGATCCGGGATATTTCCCCTAGCTGTATCTCGAAGACACCTTCGGTCACGCCCCGAAGGTATCTGGTCACTTGGCTAACGTGTCTATCTTGCCATGCCTTAAAGATGTAGGCCTGGATATCACAGGACTCCTGTGTCCGAGTCTTGATATAATCATCGGGGTCCTCCAGTTCGAGGTTTGACTTCACCAAGTGTAGCACGTTGGTGGTTTTCATGTTCTTAACTGGAGGTGCTGCAACAGGAGTCATGTGTGAATCTGAGCAGCTCTCGTAGGCAGAGCTCGAAGTTGCAGTGGCATTCGGGGATGGGGTGGTAGTGCCGGGCCGTCGAGACGATCCTACCACCGCCCCACTTTCGTCGATGGTGACGCCTTGCCCCCTTCCAGCCTCGGGTAATGCCTGGGTGGGGTCCCTCATCACCATCTCCCTGCCTGGTCGCTTTGGATCCACCGGTCGGGCCCGTCCACAAGCGGAGGTGGTGGCAGGAATAGCCGGTGGACCCATAGGCTTCAGTTTCCCAGATGGTAGTAGGGTCTGGGATTTGGGCCTGGTTTCTGGGTGTCAGTCAGTGTGGGGAACTCGTCTGGGTCGGGTGCCTCCTTGAGCCTATGGAGCAAGGCATCATCTTATGGGGTGCCCTGGTATCGTAGGGTGGACTCCGAGTCACCTCTCATCCAATCTGAGTGGGACAGGGTGGTCCGCCCCTCGAACCAAGTCTGATGATTACCAGTCGAGGTCCCCGCTGAGGGTCGTAACTACTCGAGCCTAGAGGTGAGACATGCTCCATACTCGTAAGGTCTCGAGATGCCTTACCTAAGATCTTGCTAGGATCGGGGGATCTTTTCTTGTGGTCAGGTGTCGGGGCTGGCGATTGTGACTCGGATCTCGGTCGCTTGGCATCACGAGATCAAGGGTCACCGCCAGGGTGCGGGCGTGGCCTCTCGTTCCGGTCTACTGCGTCGGGGTCCTTCCTCTGCACTTTGACACGCCAGTGCATTTCTGCAGACGTGTCAAATCGATGGGAGCGTACGTTTTTGAGGAGGTAGGCATCCTACTTCCCCTCAACTGAATGACAGAAGTGGTCGGTTCTCAGTGTGATCGGGTGTCTCTCCTCGGAGGTCATTTGCTCCCACTCAGGTGTTCGTGGAGCTTCAGGGCCTTAAGTCGGGCGTCGCTGGCTTTGAGGCCATGTACCTAAGCCAAATGCTCAGCCATGCATCCTCGCCTCATGGTTTTTAGTCCCTGGTACTTTTGGTTCTGGTTCTTCTCGTTGGTACACCTGTACACCGGGGCATGGTGCCCTATACCCCCAGAGCCCTTCAGTAGCACTGCAGCCGAGGAGGAAGAGCTCCAGGAGGACCCCAAGGAGGGAAATGGAGATAGAGACCAGCAGGTCACCGAAATGAGCCGGCAACTGCTGGAGAACATCGAGTCCAGTTTAAATAAATGGGTCAATGCCAGAACTGAATTCCCTGACTACACCCCGAAATGTTTTATGGACTGCCAGCGCTACACTGACAACTATTCGATCCCTCCCGCCACCACTCGAGATGGCGAGAGCAATGACGAGGAATGGATGAGAATCCTAAAGAAAGATTCCGGCCCCGCGAAATTTTATCGCGTGTGGGTGGCTTCCGTCAGAGACATGGTAAAGACGCCTAAGTCTGGCTTCGAGCACCGCACAAAGCTGCAGTATGCCACTTCGAACTGGGCACCGACCAACCCGACTTGTCCCTTCGAGATCTGCGTCAATAATTCAGAGAGAGAGAGAGTCTGGTCCAGCAAGGACTTGTTCTTCCGACATCTTGTTGAGCACCATATGCACCATGCCCCGGTGTACAGGTGTACCAACGAGAAGAACCAGAACCAAAAGTACCAGGGACTAAAAACCATGAGGCGAGGATGCATGGCTGAGCATTTGGCTTAGGTACATGGCCTCAAAGCCAGCGACGCCCGACTTAAGGCCCTGAAGCTCCACGAACACCTGAGTGGGAGCAAATGACCTCCGAGGAGAGACACCCGATCACACTGAGAACCGACCACTTCTGTCATTCAGTTGAGGGGAAGTAGGATGCCTACCTCCTCAAAAACGTACGCTCCCATCGATTTGACACGTCTGCAGAAATGCACTGGCGTGTCAAAGTGCAGAGGAAGGACCCCGACGCAGTAGACTGGAACAAGAGGCCACGCCCGCACCCTGGCGGTGACCCTTGATCTCGTGATGCCAAGCAACCGAGATCCGAGTCACAATCGCCAGCCCCGACACCTGACCACAAGAAAAGATCCCCCGATCCTAGCAAGATCTTAGGTAAGGCATCTCGAGACCTTACGAGTATGGAGCATGTCTCACCTCTAGGCTCGAGTAGTTACGACCCTCAGCGGGGACCTCGACTGGTAATCATCAGACTTGGTTCGAGGGGCGGACCACCCTGTCCCACTCAGATTGGATGAGAGGTGACTCGGAGTCCACCCTACGATACCAGGGCACCCCATAAGATGATGCCTTGCTCCATAGGCTCAAGGAGGCACCCGACCCAGACGAGTTCCCCACACTGACTGACACCCAGAAACCAGGCCCAAATCCCAGACCCTACTACCATCTGGGAAACTGAAGCCTATGGGTCCACCGGCTAGTCCTGCCACCACCTCCGCTTGTGGACGGGCCCGACCGGTGGATCCAAAGCGACCAGGCAGGGAGATGGTGATGAGGGACCCCACCCAGGCATTACCCGAGGCTGGAAGGGGGCAAGGCGTCACCATCGACGAAAGTGGGGCGGTGGTAGGATCGTCTCGACGGCCCGGCACTACCACCCCATCCCCGAATGCCACTGCAACTTTGAGCTCTGCCTACGAGAGCTGCTCAGATTCACACATGACTCCTGTTGCAGCACCTCCAGTTAAGAACATGAAAACCACCAACGTGCTACACTTGGTGAAGTCAAACCTCGAACTGGAGGACCCCGATGATTATATCAAGACTCGGACACAGGAGTCCTGTGATATCCAGGCCTACATCTTTAAGGCATGGCAAGATAGACACGTTAGCCAAGTGACCGGATACCTTCGGGGCGTGACCGAAGGTGTCTTCGAGATACAGCTAGGGGAAATATCCCGGATCTCGCAGGACATGCAGGGGCAGGCGAGGGACCAACTTCGGGCCTCGCTCCAACGTGAAAACAAGGCTAAAGCCATGAAACTGAAGTATGAGACCGAACTTCAGGAGCCAGTCAGTATGACCATCAGGACGTTCGATTCATGGCAGTGTTCGGCTGCTTCATGAAAGACTGGGACGGCACCCCGGAAAGTGCGTTCGAAAAGCTCCAGTGCAAACTTCAGGAGGCCAGACAGCTTGAGGCGGACATTGAATCCTTTGGGTTCATGAGTGAGTGTGTCTACCCCGAAACGCTCTGCCACTGAGCCTGGAGACCCGGCCGGACCCCGAAGGGAACCCGAAGCTGCCATCGCTGCCCCGACCACTACCACAGTCAAGCCAACCGAAACCCGAACCCAAACCCCTGGAGTAGCCACTGCTGTAATCCCTGACCGTAATCCCTGATTCAGCCCCAGTGGTCCACAACTTAATAAGTCTGGACTCCGATCCAGAAACCAGCCCCGGTGAAACGGTAATGGAGACAGACTTACAAGTTCCCGATGTAAGAAGTTGCAGTTATTGACCCTACTCTCTACAGGGAACTATTGAATACCCGAACTGTGCCCCACTTAGAAGGATCCCGGATTGATGCAGACCCAGGAAACCCAATGGACGAATCTACATCTTCCCATCTTGATCAGGGCACATCACACAGTGACGCGGCTTGCCACCGCCAAGTCCATCGTTCGCCGATTGGATCTGCAGACAAGCAGTGAACACCCCGAAGACATCACCGAAGTATATTACTATTGTGCAGTGGACCCACTACACTGGTGGGCTGCTATAGAGTTATATATTGTATAGTTAACCACTATTTTCCTACCTCACATACAGTGTTTACTCTATTGAAATATCGACCCTAACATTGTCCATTAGGCTCGATTTCATAAATATTTTTCTATTTATCACTAATAAGAAGTTAATTGGTGCTATAAACCTATGAGATCTGTAACTCGAAGTATGTATACTTGCTTTAAAAGTACTTCTCAGGTACCAACCTAACGTGTTCATATTATAGTTCAAGGTTAATAGTGGTATGTATATATAAATGTAAAAAAACCCACAGTTACTGTAAACTGTGTTTTAAAAAAAACTATAGGGTTCATACGTGAACTATAAAAATTTTCTTTTCGGGTCATGTAATATATATTACCATATATAATTACAAACATGGTATGTCATTAATAACATACGTTAATACTCTATGTGCGGATTCGAACATGTATCAATCCCTCTCCTATGGTATTTTTAGTGTATTAATATGTTTAATTTACCTTAAATAATTCTATGTGGCCGACTGCTACTACTAAGACGTCACACAAATAACATATCACGTTCTACTTTGAACTCTTGTTTATTACTTTGAGCCCTTATTTTAGAATAACGAAATTGTTCTACTTTTAATATGTTTTTTTGCACATCCCTTTCCTTATTCTGGTGGGGGTAGTGTAGGGGCTCGTAGATCGTGATATAGTGTGAGCGTCTTCCTCGAGAGGGCGTTTCAAGCGGTGCGCCCATCACCGGTAGTCACTAGAGGTCCTTACGACCCCTGGTCGCTGCGGGGTGGTGGCAGCACTGTTCGCCTCGCACCAGCTCCTACCTGGGGCCGGGGAAGGCGTTAGTCTGGCTCTGCCTGTCGACGGAGTCGGACCACTTCTTACCGAGCTTAACATTTCATTAGGCGACCAATATCGAGGTAGATGTAAACCATACACCGAAATAAACACGTGCCAGTTGCACTAACCCGAGATCCCTTGTCTGGTTTTCACTTCGAACCATCCAAGACATATATTCGAACCACTACAGTTGCATTGGTTGGCTAGGCTGGGCAAGGCTGACATTTGTGGCAGTCCTACAGGATTATGCACATAAACACCTCAATTAGAAATGGACAAAAATAACTGTAATATAGGATTCACAAGTTAATTTGACATGGTTATTCTGTGATATTAATGTCTATAGAAGTTTGTAAAGAGGACAGTAAGTAACTGGCATGGGCCACAATTCTATAGTCGGGCGACTATATCCTCCATACTGGTCTTAATTTAGTATGCAACTACAATCCCTGGTTGGCAGAAAATGGAGTTCTCTCCACATACAATAGATACAACAGATTGAATTATAACCATTATATTCTATTGTAATTCTGATTCAAAGAATCAGCCGATTCAGGAACCAGTCAATTTTTATCTGAAACGGAGGTGGCTGGTTAAGTGAGACAAGACTGTACCGTAAATTCTCTCATGTAACCCGCACCCTTGAGAAGACATTTTTATGGCTTGAAAATTGTAGTTTTATTACTTTTCTATAGTGCCAAAAAAAACAACTATAAGCCGCAGCTTATATGAGAGAATTTACAGTGTGCTGGTTTTGGCGTTGTCAGCACACAGTGTGGTTAAAAAAACGATTTTCTCCTCTAAAACTTGAAACAAAAAAAAATCCAATCTTCGCGGTTTTTCAGATGTCAGAGGCATTAAATTGGAGCTGGTCGTGGTACTTGTACTTCTTTTCAGCAGTGGCTCCTTGGCCACTGCATCTAGTATTGTCCCGTATAGTGTGCGCTTGTCCATCCCTTATGTGCAGCCAATGTTTCGCAACACATCCTACAAAGAAACAAATAACACATGATACGGTATGTGTACTGTGAAGTATTGAGTTCCATTTTCATTGGTATGGGTCAGTAATATGAGCCAGGAGAAAGTACTTCTGCAATGAATTGTGGAATATTAGTGCCACAAGGCAATGGTAGACACATTTAGATAGCCCTGGTTCTATAGATGAAGAATAAGAATAAGAATAATATCCTTTTTGCTGCGACATCTCTCCTATGGTCAAAATCTCATAATTTGATAACATAATACTTGCAACCTTAGAAGTGGTTCCCTCGCGTGGCTGAAGATAATCCTACAGGAGCCAATGTTGGAAGTTAATTCTGGGATAACCATTGACCCCAAAATCCAGTACAAACAATGTGGTATATGAATATTTTAGTTTTGTTCAAGATTCACCTTTGATAAAAATCTATGCACGGCTTCTGCGTCACAGTATGGAGCTCTCTTCTATGTTATTAAAGATTAAACATGTGATGTAGAAGGTGGGGGCCATCAGAGATTGGGACCATTGAGGTTTGAGCCTGTCAAAGTTTGGGGCCATTAAAAATGGGGTCCTAAAAGGTGGAGACCATCAAAGTTAGGGACCATTAAAGTTGGGGTCCATCAAAGGTAGTCCATTGAAGGTTGGACCATTGAAGTTGGGGGCCATTATTAAAATGATAGAAGCCATGTACATGATTATAAATAACCTCCCCACAGTTGAAATATTGAAGCCAGGAGAAATTATTTATACATTATACATTAGAGTTATTTTACTTCTTTGCCATCACACTACCATAAAAGAAAATATGCAGGAGCTATTTTTTTAATTGGCATTTTAGTTTTGGTCGACACAGGCCTCCTTTAGCATTGAAAGTATATGAAAATGATTGATTCGGCCAGACATCAAAATGCTTTATTTTTGTCTTACCCGTTTAGGCTTCACCCCCCTAAAAAGTAGAGACATTAAACTAATTTAAAGCCAGGAGAAAGTATTTAGTTTTAGCTTTGTTCACGTAATGATAAGTCTATGGGGACTGTACCAGTAGTAGACCTGAATGGAAATCTAAATGTCCGAACTTCTTTTGGTTGGTTAGGTCTAATTTTCAGCACTGAACCTAATACACAGTAAACTTGAGTTATTTTACTTATTTACCATCGTATTCCCATAAAAAAATATGCAGTGGTTATTATGTTATAGATATTTTAGTTTTGGTCGACATAAGCCAATTTTAGCATTGAAAGTATAGGGAAATCACTGATACGGCCAGACACCAAGATGCTTTTTTGTTTGTTTTACCCATTTAGGCTTCACCCCCCTAAAAATTCTTAAGAGGCCCAACAGTAGACTAATTTAGCCAACTTTTGGCATTGGTCCCATCAAGAAATTCAAAATATTGTAGTGGTTTGTCTCGTTAAGTTAGATTAAGGAATCATAACGAAGAGAGAAAGAGTTTCTGGGTAGGCAACCGAGCTTTTATTTCTTAGCTTATGTTACATACGATCACAGCCTCAGAGGACTACATGCTACTAGGGCATTCGGTTACCCTTTCGGGTAACGACCTGGTTGAGCAGTGGGTAAGACCACTACTGGAGAACATGGGTTTGATTGATTGATTTGTGTTTTACAGCACTTTAGCGGCACTAAGTGGCTATCCCGTGCTTCACAGGTTGATAATTTAACAGAGGAATGTGTCAGTGCCCGCGCATATGTGCACCACACACATCCTGAGGGAATAGGAAAGAGGAGATATAGACCCTTTTAAGTGGGCTAGGGAAGCCCATGGAGAACATGGGTTTGATTGTAATTTGTCCAGCATTGTGGTATTGAAGGTGGGATGGTGAGGTGCTGGTGATCAAAAGGTATGTGTCCCTAGCTATGGGTTTAATTAGATTTGGAATGGGTGCAGCCATGTGTGCAGTTAAACTGCAGGTGTGATGGACTGCATCAGGTAGATCTAAAAGTAGGGATAGGGTGCATGTGGGGTGGAGTAGTGATAACAGGGGTTGGGGTAGGTTACAGCTGATAAAGGAGTCTTGTGTACACATGTCCATGTCAGCCTGCTGCAGCTCTATGTAGTGGGAGTGGCTGTTAGACATGGCTATGAAGGGGGGTAGGGGCTGTACTAGTGTGTGGCCTTTGGCTTCAACGTTGGATGTGTCGAAAGGGACTGGGAAGGTTTCAGTTCTAAAAATAGAGTAGGTGTTATCCCCTAGGCCTATGGGTATTGGTATGGTTATAAGCAGGACGGCGTTGTTGCTCCAATGAGCGCTCACCCTTCTTTTATAATAAAAACCTACCGGTACTTTCAGGGTAGCGATACCTTGGTGGGCGCTGCTTAAGGCGCTGGATAGGTTGTTTAGACCTAGCCTTAGGGTATCATGGGGAATTAAGGTGGGGGGTAACTCGCCTTCCATTAAATCATTAATGGCTGTGAGAAGTGTGTCTAAATCATCTTGGAGATCAATGAGAGATTCAATTTGTGCATTAGCTGCTGAGAATAGCATGGAGTAGAAGGTGTCCTGTCTGGCCTGGGTTTCTAAATTTAGAATAATTCCTGAGAAATTTGAGTTTAGGTTTTGAAGCTTGTGGGCCAGCAGGGATAGTGCATCGTCTGTATCATTTTGGAATTCTGAAAGTGTGTTTAAGGATTTATGATTGTATTCAAAAATATTGAGTAGAAAGTGGGTTGCTAATTCTACAATATGCATTTTGGTGGCCAGTCTTCTGTCTATATCTGACACATCTGAATTTAAAAGATCAATTTCAGGTTGGGTTCCCAGGCCTATGGTAGCTCTGAGGATGTCACCAATGATTTGACCAGGGGCATTTCTGGTTAGACAGGGCCTTGGGGGTAGATATTAGATTAAAAAGAAGATCTAAAGATTTCTGGGATTTATCAAAAAGGTTACTGATCATTAGGTCCAAGTTGTTGGCTGTGTGTGTGATGTAAGGCGAGGCATTGGATCTGACGAGGGGTGAAACTTTGTCAGGTCTTTGCAGAGTGGGGGAGAGGGAGATATTTAGATTGAAAACCAGGGGGTAGTCCATGAAGTTTGACAGTAGGGGCTCAGGCATTTGTGTGAAGAGAGCTCCATAATTTGGTCTGAATATGATCCTTGGGGGTAACTCCTGATGTTGTAGTTCAATGGTAATGGAGTTGAGGATGAGTGTAACCGCCATAGGGACTGCGACCCTAAAAAGGTAATGGGAGTTATTTTAGAAAAATTAAGGGAAAAGAATCCTTGGTGTGGGAGTTTTTAATTTTTGGTCGTTGTGTGGGGTATATCCCTGTTTTAAGGCTTGTATGTACACCTAGGTGAGTGTGGTGTGTGTGTGGGTGGGGGGTTGCTTGGCTTTTATGTGAGGTAAAGGTGTGTCATTTAATGTGACGTAACCTGGGGTGTTAGTGAGCTAATGCTAATTTGGGGGTGGTGGTTTTGAGTTGTAAAAATTGGTAGCTTACCCCTTTTGGGTTTTAGGTCAGCGCTGGTGGCTGGTGTGGGGAGAGTAGATTACTTATTGGACCACAAGTGGGCTTCAAAAATGGCCTGCTGGAAGGTGAGCTCTATTGTGTCTCTGATGACCAAAATTCTGCCTATCCCGGTGAAATACCTGGGAAGGTCTTTGAGGGGCTTATCAAAAGGCAGTAGTGCGCGCGCACATAACAGCGCAATGTAAGCAGCTGCTTTGGGGGAAAAGGTGCTCCAATCTGGATGAGTGTAGAGACCAATGGGTCGTGTAAGGGCAGTTCTTTGAAGACTGCCGGGTCATTCAGGTAGAAGCTCAAATCTTCAGGGGTCATATTGATAACCAATGTCATATTGTGGTTGGATGTAATGTTATTGTAAAAGTGGATAAGGTGGGTGTAGGCTAAGGCTTATAAACCCATCCGTGATTTATCTGTGGTGGTATGTCTTGCCCTATAAGGCCATGGCCGAATTTTATTGGATGGATGCAGTTTAGGCTGCGCTGCCTTCTATGCAAATTTTGGTACCTATGCCTAGGTAATGAAGGTTTATAATTGGGACCTTGGGGTCGGTTGTATGATAAGGTGGGAGTGGGTAAGGTCAGTTGTATGTGTGAAAAACTGCTGACCAGGGGATCATGGATGTGTAGAACATCATGCATGAGCTGGTGATCTGCCTTAATTGACAGGTCGTAAATATAAGGTTCTACCTGCATCACTGCCCTCATGCTAAACAGAGGTACAAACATGGATTGGGCATGGGGGAACACAGACACCTACAATAGGCGTGTCACTGGTAAATAGGAGCCCTGAAAAGCTAACAAACCGGTGTATGCATGCTTTTATAAATAAAAAGCACATACCAGAGGATACACAGCTGCTGTGGGCAGTTTAGGTGGCTACCAAACCACACTGATCAAAAATTGATTACATATGCTACCCTTAAATGGTTACCAGTGCGGCGTGTAAGTTTGTTTCTGAATTTTAGAATTCAGTGTGAAAATTTATGAATAAAGTTTGTTTTGATATATATATATATATAAAAAATAAAATAAATAAATAAATGACAAGATTATATGCAGTGAAAATGAAGATAAATGGTATAAGGGTTAGTAATTTGGGAATTTTCAAGATGCTGGCATTTTAAAGAGCCGCTGGAGTTGGGTCGTTATCGCCAGGTTGTGTTGCAGTTCGGGATGTCACGTGGGGTTGGGCTAATTGGATACTAGGTGTATGTGAAAGCTGAATTCCTGCAGATAGCAGGGGTCTGGCGCGTGGCTAGAGTGTGTGGGCTGGCGCCCAGGGAGTTTGGGTGTATTTGATGGTGTGTGGGTGTGTATGTGGGGGTGGGGTGTTTTAACAAATTTCTTTTGAATTTTAACAAGTAATTGCTGCTTTTTTCTTCTTTGCCTTTTTGAGTGGAGACGGGGCAAAGGTGACAATACTTCTTTTAGCTGGCCGTCCTCTCTTCTTTTTGGGAGGGGGGGCTGGCGTGTTGGTGTCAGGTATTGTGCTTGAGTCAGGGTCGAAAAGGGTTTTCACAGGACCAGTTTGACGCCTTTTTATGATGGCTTTGGCACTGGCCTTTGTGATTGGTCTTCTCAACCTGGATACATGTACTGCTTTCTTGAAAACCTTTCCATCCTGCAATCTTTTTATTATTGCAGTCACTGATGAGGTCATTTTGATTATGATGTATGGGCCAGAGTGGGTAGGTTGCAGCTTTTTGGTCGTGTGTTTCACCAGAAGGTTAGGGATGTGTAAATACACCAATTGACCAGTGTTGAAGGTGCATACCTCTACTGAGGCGTCATGCTTGGCTTTCATCTTTTTATGAGCCTTGATCATGTTTTCTGCTGCCTTCATTTGGATATCATCCCTGAGATTTAGTAAGTGGGTGGCTATATCTTCCTTCTGTTTAATTTCATTTGTAGAAGAGATCAGCGCCAATGCCGCCTCTGTGGGTAGATGTGTTTGTTTACCAAAAACCAAGAGGTTGGGTGAGTAGCCTAGGGCGCTGGAGACTGTGTTATTCATGCTGAAAATCACAGCCTGGAGGAAGGTTGACCAATGCTTTTGTGACTTAGATACAAAAGCTCTGAGGGATGATTCTATTGTCTGGTCTTGACGCTCACAAAGGCCTTGAGACCTACTCCAGTGTGCGCTCCCTGTAACATGTTTAATGCCAAACTTGTTGCAAAATAATGCGAAGGAATTTGAGGTGTATTGTTTGGCATTATCAGTATTTAGGACTGAAGGTGTTCCATGGATACAGATCACTCTCTGGAAGAAACCAAGGGCTACATCAGCGGCTATGTTTTCTTCTGTGCACCATGCTGTGACATGTCTGGTGGCATGATCTGTTACCACCTGTATATGGTGGGAGCCATCCACAGCTTGATTAAAAGGACTGTTAAAACTGGTTCGCGGAGTCTCATTGGTGATTTTAGATGTTTTGGCCTCTTTTTGGTAGTGAGACATATGTGGCATGTGCCACAGAAGTCAAACACTTGTTTGAACATTGAGCGCCAATAGTATCTTGACCTGACAGCTGCATATGTTTTGACTGAACCCAAGTGTCCACCTAATGGGGAACAGTGTGTGGATTCAATTATGGATTCTGCCCATTTTTCAGGTATCACAATTTGAAGGGTGGGGTCTAGGGATTTACCCATGACTGTATCAGTGATTCTGAAAAGGACCTCATCTAGAATGATGAACTGATCATGATTGCTCAAGATTTGGTTAGTTAAACCTGAGTCGATTGGCAATTTTCCGGATTCAATGTAATTTAGCATTGATGAGGCGAAAAGGTCTTCTTTTTGTGCCTTTATTAAAGCCTCTCTAGAAGGTGTGGCGGAGGTGTGCTTGCAAAGTTTCATAATTGCCCTTTCAGCTATGGGTAGTGCCTTCTGTGAGAGCTTAGCTCTTTTGGCATTGGCTGCCCTGACTGATACCCTTGGTGACCTGGATTTGGGGGGTCGACCTCTTGACCTAGAACCAGCCAGCTTGACCTTTGTGGGTCGGCTCTGTTTATTTACAGTGGTTCTGGTCCGTCATTGGGTGGGGGCTGGGGGTGTGTCTTCCTGGGAGTTTTGTGACTGCGCTCTGGTTAAGACACACAGCTCTGATTGCACTGTAAGTGAAGGTATGTAATTTCTTTCAGAGCTATTTTTCTTTGCAATGACACCCTTTGGTGGTTTGCCTGTACTTCCCCAGATTTTGCCTCCTTTTAGGATTGATCTTGGAGGTCCCATCTGGATTGGGTGATTGGGTACTGGCTCATTGGATCTGAAAACCTTGGTCATGGTAATTTCAGAGAAAGACAACTTTTTGGGGGAAGTATGATTTTCCCTTGTGATCTGATGGGAATTGGGTCATCAGAGCTTGGTGGGTAGGTCCTCCTGGAGAGGAAATCTGCCACAAGATTGGCTCTGCCCTGCAAGTATTTTACTTCAAAGTCGTAAGACATGACTGTGTCCACCCACCTGGCTAATCTCCCATTTGTGATATTTTCTTTTTTATTGAAAAGGGAAACTAGGGCGGTGTGGTCAGAGTAGACCTTGAAGTGAGTTCCATCCACATAATGGTGGAATTTTTTTACTGCAAAGACTATGCCCAGTAGTCTGTTATTCCATATCTGGTTTCCTGTGGGGTCAAACCTCTGCCTGCGAATTCAATGGGTCATCCACCTGTGTGATTACAGCTCCCAGGCTGTAATTACTTGAGTCAGTGAAAATCACAATAGGTTTGTTGTAATCAGGGAATTTGAGTACAGCTTCAGTGCAAATCGAGGCTTTGACTTTCTCAAAGGCTTGCTGACAGCTTACGGTCTATTTAAAGGTGCTTTTAGTAGTCTCATATAGGGGCTTTATGATATGAGCAAAACCTTTTATGAACCTTTTGTAAAACTGTGCCATACCATTGAAGCATCTAAGATCATGAATGTTCTTAGGTGGGAGAAAGGTTTTGACTGGCCAGATTTTGTCTGGGGAAGGTGACACACCATGTTGGTCTAGAGAAAATCCCAAGAAATCCATCTTGGTGGTGCCAAATTCACATTTTTCAGATTTTAATTTGATATTTCCTTTAATGAAAAATTTGAGCACTTCATCCAGGTCCTGCAAGTGTCTTTCCCATGTTGGGCTATAAATAGCCACATCATCGACACATGCTACTGCATTTCTATATTTACATTTCATGAGTAGCTGCTACATGATGTTCATGAAGGATAGACCTGAGGTTTTGAGTCCCATAGGGAGGACTTTGGCCATGTACCTAGTTCCATTGGCTAAAAAGGTGGTTATAGGCCTAGATTCTTCAGCCAGAGGAATTTGATGGTAAGCACTATAGACATCCAATTTTGAGAAATATTTGGCACCTGTTCTGCCAATTTGTTGCATGAGGTTGTCTGCCCTGGGGAAGGAGTACGAAAATGATTTGAGGTTTTGGTTAACCCATCTGTAGTCTACTACAATTCTCCAACCAGAGGCTACAGATCTGTCCCCTTGAGGTTTAGGCACTAGAAAAGCTGGTGAGTTCCATTCACAAGGTTTGGTGCATTCCTCAATGATTCCCTGCTCTAAGTGTTTATTTAAGAGCTCCTTTTGGAAAATTTCTTTGTGGGGGGACATTCTGTATGAGGGCCTGTTACAGGGTTTGTGGTCTGGGATTAATTCCAGTTTGACCTCATTTTCTACATTGGAGCCAATGGCGCTATCATCTATCACAAAAGCTTGTCCATTCCCCTCCACAACTTTACGGATCTGCTCCTTTTGGTTGTCATTGAGCTGCTCACAGATTTTATATTTTAGGGTTCATCGCCCTTTGGGAGTTGCTCTAAGGGGTTCTTCACCATAATTGATTGAGAAGAGCTCTTGGTCAGGGGTGACATGGTTGAGTGAATGGTGACTATGTAAGGGGCCAATTGGTATTGCCTTTTTGATGTTAAAAGGCTTGAATAGGCCTAAAGCCATGTGCTTCTTTAAAGGTAGAGGAAAATCATTTGGGTTTGCCATGGTTACTGGTATTAATTTTTGAGCTGTTTTGGGTTTAACCAAAGCATGTTTGATTAAGAAAGATAACTTTATGTCAACATTTTCAGTGATGCCTGTAAGTCTAGATAGCTTGTCTGGGCCAATGACCATGGCGTTCAGTGTAGTTTCCGAATTAGGGGGTATTGTGAAATTTTTCACCGGCCTAATTGTGAAAACTGTTGGTCGCTTGGGGCCAAAACTGAGTTTGGCCTTGTATTTGGTCATGAAGTTTACTCCAAGGATGAAGGGGTGATTTAACTTAGGTACTACATGCAACCTGGTGATAAATTCTACTCCTTCTATCAGAAAGCTTAGATTTAATGCATGGTTTACCTGTACTGAGGATCTGTCTGCTAGGAGGACGGTCATACGTGATCTTCTTCCATGTCTAAAGTTAGGGGTGTTAATTACTTTATCGGCCATGTTCTGACTGATAAAAGACAAGGAAGCACCAGAGTCTACCAATGCTCTGTAGGGGTGGTCATTTATGTCAATAAAAACTACACCTCTAGTTAACTCGGTATTAATGTAAGAGACCTTACCTTGCTGCCCATACTTATCTGACTTGATTCTCAGTTGGAGGTGCGCCACTCTGCTGCTGCTGTCCTCATAACAGTCCTCACTGTCTGAGGAGCTGTCATCAAGGATTATTCTGCCATTGATGTCAGGCTGTTGGAGGAAGTTGACTTCAGCATCACTTTGTACATTACTTGATTGATGGCTGGTGGGGGGCGTTCCAGATTTCTTGTCCACTTGGGTGGGGGCGGGGTCACGAGGTGCCTGGTGACCTTCCCCAGAAACCTATTCTTCATCGTTGTATATCTCTTCATCATCAATGAAATTATCATCGAAATTATCATCATCAATGTTGTTGAGATCAGCGTCATTATCAGATTCAGTGGGCTCATTGTCCTTATTACTCCTAGATTATCTGCCGGGTGTTGAGTCCCTGGTCCTTCTCTTGTTGTATGAGGAGTCATTAGGGGCTTTGGAATCAGCAGAGGATGTGAGCTCCTTGAAAGGAGATCTGCTTATTGTCGGCTGGGGCCGTGGCCACGGTTATGATGATTTTATTATCATCCGTGCCTGAGTTCCTGAGGATACCTGGAGACCTCTTGAACTGGGGTGATTGGCCCTGTTTATTTCCAGGTGGGTCTAGGGATTTAGATCTGCCTTTGTACTTCCTGTTATTGTTATCAGATTGATTATTGAACCCACTTCTGTATTTGGCATCATACTGCTTGTTGTAGTTGCCACTTGGAAGCCTGTCATCCTTTTTGTTGTCCTGATAATGGGCTTCCTTTCTGGATCTGCCACTATTTTTATTGTTATTAAAAATGGCACAGAGGTCTGCCTGCTGGGTGGAGGCTAGGGAGGTTTTGTTGGCTTCAAGACTGAGCTCCTGTTTGAGTGCTAGGCGCTCTGCCTCCACTATAGATTTGGGTGCCTCGGGGAGGATGACTGTTTTAATCTCAGGTTTTAGACCATTGGTCAGATAATCCACCTGCACGGATTCTTCTAGGCTGCTATTGGCTAGGAGGAGAGTCATGTCGGCCAGGTATTGCTCCACAGTTTCATTTGGCTGTTGTTTCCTATTCCTGTAACCTTTGATGATGGTTGCAGGGTCAGGGGTGCCAAAACGCTGTAGGAAAGCAGCATATACAGCCTCATTATCATACATGTTAAGGTGAGGGAAAGAGACTTCAGTATCTTCTTCAGAAGTGACGCTGTCCTCTGATGTGAATTCGGGGGCGGTTTGTCTTCTACTGAAGATATGAGAGGTGGCCCTTATATTACCTCCAGCTGCTGCTGATTCTACACTTCTTAGCAGTCTGTAATAAGGAGGTGTTTGTCTCCTACGAGGTGAACTGGACTGTACCCTTCTCCTTCTGGGGCTAGGTAAGGGTGTATAGTCAGATATGGAGACTCCAGACTCCAAGCTTGGTGAAAGGGTGTTTGGTGGTGGTGGGGCTGCCTCAGGAGTGGAGGGACTTAAGTATGATCTGAAAGGATCACTAAAGGTTGTAGCGTCAGGCCACTGTTCCTCCAGTATTCTATTGACACGATGTAAAAAGGCTGAGGGGCTCTCACCACACTGTGTGTCCTCCGGGTTGCAGGTTGGTGCCTGCTGAGCTCTGTCGGTACTATTTGAGTTTGCTGATCTCCACCTGGCGATAGCTGATCTTATTCTTTGTCTCCAGAGATCAGAGGTAGGTGGCGTATTAGTAGAATCTGGGATAACATAATTATCCCAAGTGAGCTCAGAGGGGTCTGTGTGTATGAAACCTGCTTGACTGGAGGTGGGGTGTGTACCGGTATTGGGCTGCTGAGGTGGTATGCTCTGTAAGGCAGCCTGTAGTTGAGGAGACCTGGGCTCTAAATGCGAGTCTAAATCCAGGTGACTAGGAGAGTTAATTACAGGTGTAGACTGTATTTCACTTGGTAGAGCAGCAAGTCTCAATACTGGGGACTCAGCGTCTGAGAAACCAGGTAAAGTCAAATTAAGGCCTGGTGCCTGCGATGTGCTAGGTGTGCTGGTCTGTGTACCGGTATTACTATCAACTATAGTTGATGAGAAAGTTTTGTTCCTACTCACAGGTGTTGACTTAGGTGTTAATAAGGATGCTGGAAGGATAGGATCCAACAGGAAGTCATCAGGTGACGAATCAGCTGTTTGAGTGGGCTGGTTTGTATCTGGAGCTGCTGCTGCTGCTGCTGGTTGGGGCGCGTCTAGCCCTGAAGATGTAACGGCGCGTTCTGAAGCAAACTCTTTAGGCGTCGTCTCACTTTGGTTCATGGCTCATGAGAGGTGGAAACAATGGGATAGTTATGGTGAGGGTTCTCTGCCATTGTCAACAGGTCGTTACATGTCATGAAGTGAGGTAACAGGAGTCCAGACAATTCAGTTGATGATCCAGCTTTATTGTGAGATTGGCATGAGAGTGATCAATACGGTATACAGTATGGTACTCGCCAGTCTGACCAAGCCATATCCTGGGGCCAAGGCACCTGAGTGTCGTAGGGTCTAGGTTGGAGAGGAATAAGATGATCTGAGCAGGATCCGTCCAGCTTATAAAGGGGGGAAAGGAGCTGCTCGGGGTTACTCATGCCTCCGTATTAGGGCATGTCCAGTGACTCAGTCTGGGGATGAGTAGCTCGGCCCCAGTCCGGTTAGATCCAGTCTGATCCGGATTGGGGGGGGGGGGTGAGCTGCTCTCCAAGGTGAGTCACCTGGAGTGGTGGGCCTAGAGGTAGTGTATGAGTCATGCATTCCAGCGGGGGTTCACAGGTGGAGCCTGGGGGTTTCCACTGGGAGAGGGAGGGGGTGAGTGAGTCACTCTGGAGTGAGTGAGTCACTCAGCCGTTAGGCTGAAAATAGGTAACCTTGGATTCTACAGGGGAAGCTTGGTCAGCTTGGTTTGAATATGTCGTTGATAATTATAATACATAGAATAGTCCACTGACAATGCTTAAATGTTTGTAAACATGCAAGCTCTTTGAAAAACCAATGTAATCATAGCTACAGACAAGTCTAGCTTTAACAAGTTGATTATAAAAGCTACACGCATAAATACAGCACAAATATTACAGGTTATCTCCATAAAACAGTTAACAAAAACACTTACCTTAGACATGATGATTTCGTCTGTATCAGAATAAGACTGAAAACCTTCTGAATGAGATAAATTCAAAATGATGTAACAGCTAATTCAGACATTGTAAATGCCGGTCAGGTTTTCTAGCGGTTACTCTGAAATAATAACATTGAAATTATATGCGCCCTGTTTTATACCATAAAAAGCAACGGTCTGAGAACAGGAGTGCGCTAGACCAATGACGAGACTCGAATTTCTCTAAACCCGCCCCTCAGGAGAAATACACTCTGCAGATCAATGCTTGACCACTGAAAATATCTGAAATGTTGGCAGCACTGCTTAACGCATCGTCTTTAAACTACAGCGGCGTCGCCAAGCGCATACCTATAAACACCCATTCCCGCCATATGGTCTTGAAAATAGACCTATGATAAGGGTATGACCCCTGCGTGCCCGGTAATAAAAAGCCCTAATGATGTACACAGAGTCTTATTTACTGGTCTAATGTCACTATATCCTGTCTCTTAATGAAGACCTACACAGCTTCACCTCCAGGGAATGATCCATGATGACCAGGTTTTATGGATATATTTGCTCTCACCTTCCAGAAGTTGAAATAAAAGGGTATATACCATTGTAGTGGGGTATTATACCTGTTTTCCCCCGATCCAAAGAAGTAAAACAACCCGCATTTTTTCAAGGCTATCTCATAGGGGATGGGGTAGAAAACAAAATCTCTATATACATTGTAGGGTGGGTGTACACTCATATAGGGTAAACCCGCGTGGAGTTGCACCGTTTATTGTGACTCACTCAAACATACTTCAAAGCTGTATGGGTACACACAGCCCCCACCGTGTGATCAGTAGGGTATACGGGGGGTGAAAATGAACAGGGAAATGAAAAAAGATGAGAGTGCATTCTATAAATATTGGTTAAAATATAAATTAAGAGTTGGGGCAAGTCTATGATAATCAGACGGATTCTCACACCACCCATCACCCAGACACACGTGTAGACAGTCGGATAGGTGACAGAGTGCATGCTGTGAACAGGCGGCATTTCAGACTTTAATCCGACTTCACTCAACGCCACTGAAGCATCAGGATGTAATACACTAAAATCATGATATGTTTAGGAATCGTCGGTCACCTTATGACAGCAGTTTGCGGGATGTATTACTGCGGGCCATCGCAAATGTGTTTGTGCATCTCCAGCACCGGATCTATTCTCTGCAGCGGGAAAGGGTTGACCTCTGTCCCTGATTTTGGACTGGGGTACAGCGCATACACAAAAGTGTATTTACAGTAGAATAACATACGTCACATAAACATAAACAAGGAGTATGAGATATTAGATGTTCGACATAACCCAATATCATGTGACAATGTACTACCTGCCTGGGTATTACAAAATTCGTGTGCATGGAGTAAGTCAACTCCAAGCTCTCCATCTACAGAGACGTTCACCAGCCCAGGAGGCCCGACTATAGAAACTAGCATTTCCCCTGACCTTTCAACAAATGGCCAGATAAGGAATAAACCAGACAGAATAGAGCAGGGTATAGAAGGTGTGAACGACAAGACTATGGAGTCTGAGGCTGTAAAAGGTGACTACAGTGTTTCGGATACCATACCCCCTACAGACCCAGCCATCTATAGGAATGATGTAACCTCAGACAATCCTATGAGGTTAGACACTGATATCTCAGACACTCTGAATTACATTACCACCTCCAAACCTGTAAGGGTAACTGAGGGTGTTCAAACCGACACTTCTCTAGACACACCGTCTAGAGTAGAACACTCTCAACACATCACTACTGGGGTACCAGACGATATTTCATCCGTTGAGCCCATATATGACGTTACAAACAAAGACGCATCTGAAATCAACATTTTTGAAATGGTAACAAATCTACCAAAAAATCCAGATGAAAAGAACATAATAGACTCTCTTAATATGAAGATTTCAAACAGCAGTGAAGTAGAGGGGGGTGTGAAAATTTCAAGGAACAAAACTCATGTAGCCCTTGAGGGGCACATAGAGATTCATGTACCCATTCTCTCGGTGCTTGGTATTGTCATTGTATTAATAACAGTGGTGACTTTAATAGTGTACAAAGTGAAAACATCCGGTAGCATATGGAATAACATAATTGAATTAAGCATGAACGCTACTGTGATGGAGCTGGTTCCTAATATGATACCTAATTGGCTGTGAGTATATCTCTTTCGTTATAGTCTAATCTCTCATGATAAATATTCCTGCTCAGTATCACTTTTTATTACACATATAATTAATTTCTTTCATATGATGATGATGATGATGATGATGATGATGATTTGCTGAGCGATGAAGATTCAATGATTTCAGAGACGCCACTTAAGGTTCAATACATGCAGCTAAGAAATAAGAAAATTGATTTCACCCCACCATGTTCAAAAAAAAAAGAAAAAGAAAAAAAAGAAATCATTTCATTGGAACAGAAAGTATGTGAGAAATAAAGCATTATAATTTCTAAAGACTCATAAAAAGCGACTCTTTTAAATTAGGATGTTTGATTTATGATGATGCGGCCATCAATGTTAGGACATATTACAGGTATCATTGAAGAAGGTGCACTCAATACTACATTAATATATATATATATATACTACGCATCTAGATTCAATTTGCATAAACTATGATGAAAAATGCTTAATATAAAGAAACTGGTGTAGCCGAACCTTATCCCTGGCATTATACTATAAACAAAACTCTAACATACAGGATAACAGCTGAATATTAAGCGTTTAATGTATGTTATGGGTACGCACGAGTGGGTTTATGGGTTAATAATCCATGACCCCGAAGGGGGAGTGGATTATTAACCCATAAACCCACGAGTGCGTACCCATAACATGCATTAAAGCGTTTATCGAACATATTTCTCCATTTTGTATCAATTTCTTACCTCATAACCCAAGATTTAATCCAGGAGAAGATATTTTGTAAGTGCATGCTATCCGCTCGATGTAAGAACTAGGTCAGCCACGCGTCGAACAAGGAATGGCCGTACGAGGCGGGTGCCGACACGTATCTATGTGGAAAATCAATGGATTCTTATTTATTTCGAACAAAATGGAGAAATTAGGCATGGCATGTTCATATAGGATATCTAAGGATGGTTCTCTGTTAATAACTCCACCAGGCTCCATTGAAATCTAGGTCTGCAACAATCAGGTATGTGGGAAAAAATTTTCAAATACTGGACATACAATGCTTTCTATCACCGGTCGGCTTGGTATAGTGGACAGCAAGCTCGCCTCCTGTCCCAGCGGCCGGGGATTGATTCCCCGTTGAACCTAAACGGTTTTAACAGGAAACATATGGAGGAGTTGACATTGTATACTTTTCCAATTTATTAACATGTCCGGATTGAAACCAGCAGCTTCTTGAAGACGAAGAAAAGGTCTCAGAGTGCGTTATGGCTGGATAAGGAACTGGGGTTATGAGCAAAAAAGCACAGTTGAGGCCTAGATAGTTAGATAAATGTATATAATCTAAATAACATATGCATGTATATTAGCAGATATTCACTGTAGTTTGTATTAGTGAACATTACTGTATATCTCACAACTCTCTCATTAGATAAGACCAGATGCCCCTGCATGTATAAATGGTTACATCTGATTGCAGTGACTGAAATACATCAGCTGAAAACATTATATAACTCCATGCTTATACTCTACTTTCATGAATCGTGCATGGGTATAGTTCATGATAATTTTAGATAATTTCAATATATATATGTAAATATAGGTGTAGAGGTACATAATGTGTAACCATAGTGGTGGGTACCGTCTGACGTGGCGGGTGAGTCGAGTCGTCGGACGTTCCTCAGGCTCCGGATAGGTGGCAGCACCGATCCGGGTCTGTGGGGACATCTGACGACGAACACCTGGGTCCTTATATATAGCCCAGGGCTCAGCCGCTACGTCAGAGGCCCTTCTGGCCTCCAAGTATGTAGAACATCTTTAATAACTGTTAGCTGCCCTCTTAATACTACCGGGTAGCCGAGAGTGTACATTTGTAATAAACTCTAACCGTTGGCATACACTTGAAACACCATCTTACTCTTTCTTTCCGAATCGTAAGACCCGAACCCCCCAGGTCTGTAAGACCACAAACCCTTACACTGGTGCCGTGACCAGGATTTCTGGTGTATAGCCCGGACGTTATAACGTCCGAACGGCTAGTTCATGGGTTAGATAGCCTCGCGGAAGCTAACCCAGCAGGGCAACTAGTTGCCCAGGAGAATGGCAAATGATCCACACCCATTCGAACTCCCGAGATGCAGAATCTGCATCTTGGAGAGATCCCGAACCTCACTATAATGATAGTGAGGAGAATCTACCAGACTCTGTACGACGTGAACAGTCCATACAGAGGCAGAGTAATTTGATAAGTCAACAATCACTTGTTGACGAATTAAGTAACTCGATGTTCGAAGTTGGTGGAAGTACTAACCCAGAACATCCGGCACCGATGCCAAAAAGGGTAACATTTGGAGAACTACCTTACAGATTACCCAGACCCGGGCTACCAATATTAGATTACAGCGCTATAGACGGCGACTTAACCTATGTGGTACCGGAAGGCGAGGAATTTAAACGACCGGATGTCCTGTTGTTAAATGAAACCTACGTAACTTTGAACGAGAATTTAAATACCTTGGTCAAAGCTAAAGATGAAGTGTTCAATGAAAAACTTCAGTTGGAAGATGACTTGATCGGCATGCGAAACGAATTCGAAGCCAGGAGGAGTGAGTACATGAAGGAATTAGAGAGTGAAGAAATAAAACTTCAGGAAATGAGAAAGTCATTCAATAAAGAATATGACAATAGACACAGTCGTATCCAGACATACATAGATACGAACGATCAACTAAGTCTTGATAAGGCAAATTACGAATCCGAAATATGCCGCTATCAAAGCGAGTTAGAAAAATTGAAACTTCAGTGTAGTAAACAAGCTGAAGACAATGAAACCATCCGGGTAGGCATTATAGCTTACAATAAACAACTGGAGGAGGATAGACAGAAACTCACGAATGAGCTTCAGGAATTGCAGACTACTGCAATAACCCTAGACAAATATGTGGAAGCTGCCCAATTGACTATAGGTACTATAGATCCAACTGTGGTGTCTACAATGTTGGCGAAAACATCCAAAGATGCAACTCCTTTTTTTTTTTTTTTGAAAATCAAAGTTTATTGAGCCTCTCACAATTTACAGAATCGTGGTAAATGAAGCACAACTGGAATTATAATCAAACATCTATCAGTAAGTCAAACACAATCATACAATCAAGAAAAAAAAGCTACAAATCATATTCATACAGTTAAATAGATACCATATCAAATTGTACACCATATCAATTTTATAAAAAATACATATAGTTATAGACGCAACAATGAATCATGAGAAATATATGTAATAATGATAAATAATGATAGACAAAACAAGTCCAGACAAACAAGAACAAAAGTAACACAGGCTAAGGCAGAAAAGTACAGGATTGTTGAAATTGCGACTCACGCCATACACCAAACTTATAAGCTTCTATCAAGGAGGGCTAGCATTGTCCAACCAGATACAACCCATTCGTTGACGATGGGGCTGATAAAAATGTAGTATCCGGAATCTATAAGAAACCGGATGATGCCGCAGCTAGTGGAAAGATTGTCCAAAAACGTAATTGCCCACAGGGAACTACTATTAAAGGACCAATAAATAATGCACCAACACCAGCAGCTCCTATGCTGGATACAGTAGGTCCGGCACCCCCTATACCAGATTTGAGTCATAAAATTAGAGCGACTCACATTAATGCTATTGGTACCAATAATAATACACCAGTAGCACAACCGAGAGTACCGGGACCACCGAGACATATGCTAACCCCACCTTCATATTTCTCTCAACCCGGCCATAGTACACCAGCAGGCCCACGATTGCCGAACCTGTCTTCGGGTCAAGGTAATGGACCTAATGATGCACGTTTTCCCAGACCGAATCCTCTGCAACCTAATGTTAACGGCGGTACATACCAACCAAGAACAACTTCCTATGGATATAGGAAGGATGACACTTCCTTCAGTGACCTATTCATATCAATTGATGAACATGATATGAAGAAGAGATTGGTAGGTCTAGGACCTAACCCGGTAAGAGCAGCTGCATTGCAATATGGAGGTTCACCTGCTCCGGTATATGAAACTTCTCAATTAGCCCCGGTTGACTCGCAGGAGGCTGATCAGGAAGACGAATATGTCTCCGATGAAAATGGAGAATATATTGGATCAGTCCAGGTAGCTGGAAAGTATTACCGACGGAAACGGTACAGGAAGGTACATTCGTGAGGGAGGGGAGGACCCGTTGCTAGTAAAACAGCTTCCGGACCGACCCAATCTGGCAATGCGACCTCTACGGCCAAGCCAACCGTGGCAGCCGCTGTTGCTCCGACTTATATGATGGAAACATTAATAACCGGATTAACAGAAGCTTTAAAGAGACCGAGAGTTGATAAATCTCAGAGGAGATGCTTCAGATGCCAGAAGTTGGGGCATTATGCTCCGGAATGTATGGCTGAGAAACCTGTCCCTCGTAGACAGGAGGGTGTCTCTGGAATAAGTACAGAGGAAAACTGAGGAGGGGTCCCCCGATGGGCAAAGAAGGGGATCCCAGTGACAAATCTTGCCATGATATCACCATCCGTGATGATAGTTCGCATGTAGTAGCAAACTCGCCTAACACCGAGGTGGTTGTAGACACCCGGAAGGTTGGGGAAGCTGATATAACAGGTGCCAAGGGAGCACAGGGGAAACCCGATATCAGTAACGAGGTAGGCGGCTATGAATTAGCCAGGGTTGGTAGTGCCCACCTGCCCCCGGGTCATCCTTGTCTGGAATACCTGAAAGGATGTGGATCGACTCCAGGTGTGAACAATGATGTTCCGATCATCACGGACATGCCCTCTGTTCTAAACGGAAGGCGGTGGTATGTTTGCCTCACTGTTAACGGAAAATCTGCCGAATTTCTTATGGATACGGGTGCTAGCCACTCCTGTATCTCCAAGAGGTTCTATGATCTTATCCCGGATGAACATGATACTCTCAAATCGGGAGGAAGTGCTCAAACGGCCGATGGCAGTACCTTGCAAACGTATGGTAGAACTTGTGTGAAGCTGCAATTGGATGGAATACATGACTATGTCATGAGCGCCACCGTTGCGGATATAGCAGATGAGGGGATACTCGGGTTGGATTTCGCATCCCTGTATGGAGTGGTGTTAGAGCCCCAATCGGGAGTGTTGAGTGTGAAATACCCGTATCCTGTAAAGGTTAGATGTGTACTGAGACAAGGGAGCAGTATGGCTAGTGTAGCACACACTGTGCGGATCCCTCCGGGAGTAGCCTGTGATGTGCTGGTAAGAAGTGATCCTGCAATGCGCAATAAGCCTGCAGTGATAGAACCGGATGTAGCTACTCTGTCAAGCATCGGATTAATATCTGTAGACACTATAGTAGCAAATGCATCCTGGTCAGTAGTACCTGTCTCCAATACTGGAAACACTACTATCTACCTGAAAAAGGGACAAATTTTTGGTAACGTGACCCTTTCGGAAACTGTAACGGATAGTAAGTTAAACTTACAGAAGGTAACAGGAAATGATGAAATTTCGGATGACTTACTCAAGTTATATGAAGAAACTTCATTAGAAGATCCGGAACACCGGAAAGAAATCTATGATATGCTCTGTCAGTATAAGACTGCCTTTGCCAAACCCGGTGAAAAACTAGGTACGACAAATAAGGTAGTACACAAAATAGATACTGGAGATGCGGAACCCTTTAAGATACCGTATAGGCGGTTACCTTTAGCGAAAAAGAGAGTAGCTGAAGAGGAAATAAACAAGATGTTGGAACAGGATGTAATAGTCCCTTCCAATAGTCCATGGAGTAGTCCTGTGTATATGGTAACAAAAAAAGACGGTACTATCCGCTTTTGCATAGACTACAGGAAGCTAAATGGAGTAACGAAAAAGAATTCGTATCCATTACCGAGAATAGACGAAACCATTGACTCCTTAGGAGGAAACAGTTGGTTTTGTACCTTAGACTTGCAATCAGGATATTGGCAAGTGGGAATGAATCCATCTGATATGGAAAAGACTGCATTTTCAAGTCATATTGGACTATTCCAATATAACGTAATGCCGTTTGGTTTGTGCAATGCACCAGCAACATTTGAAGCAATGATGGAAACAATCCTAAGTGATTTATTGTGGAAAAGATGTCTTGTATACCTTGACGATGTCATAGTCTTCGGAAAAACATTCGAAGAGTGTTCTAATAACCTAAAAATGGTACTAGAACGTATTATCTCTAATGGTCTCAAATTGAAACCTAAGAAATGCCACATGTTTAGAAAGTCCATAAATTATTTGGGCCGCATCATTAGTGATGAAGGAATAAAAGCTGATCCGGAGAAAATCGAATCAGTTACGAATTGGAATAGACCTAAAACACCCAAAGAAGTGAGGTCCTTTTTAGGATTCTGTTCCTCCCAGGTAGCAAAAATGGTGTGGCCCGAGTCTGGGCCAGAGCGGGCTCCTGATGTGGGCCACACTGGGTTAACACAGTGGGCGCCCGATGGGTTTTGTCCTCAGCAAAGGGTCTGGGCCACACTGGGCTAACCGATTCGGGCACAGATCTGTTTGAAATTGGGCTCACCGATTTGGGCTCAAAGTGAGTTTGACATGGGTTTTTGGTGTGGCCTAAAGTGGGCTGCCCAATTTGATGAAAAATTAGTGGTGACATGTTAAAAATTCTTTTTGAGAAATTTATCCAAACTCTTTTCTTTTTTTTTAAAGTCAATAAGCAACAAATCCTTGAGCTAATCTAACCCCCCCCCCATCACCAAAGCAGTAAATGCACTATCTACCCAAGTGGAAAGGCAGAGCAGTACCATTCATTTGAATCAAACTCATTCAGCCAACACAAGGCACTTTGATTCATTAAAGTGACATTCTGGCCTCAATCTTATTGGACTATTCCAATATAACGTAATGCCGTTTGGTTTGTGCAATGCACCGGCAACATTTGAAGCAATGATGGAAACTATTCTAAGTGACTTATTGTGGAAAAGATGTCTTGTATACCTTGACGATGTTATAGTCTTCGGAAAAACATTCGAAGAGTGTTCAAATAACCTCAAAATGGTATTAAAGCGCATTATTTCCAATGGGCTCAAATTGAAACCTAAGAAATGTCACATGTTCAGAAAGTCCATAAATTATTTGGGCCGCATCATTAGTGATGAAGGAATAAAAGCTGATCCCGATAAAATCGAGTCAGTAACGAATTGGAATAGGCCTAAAACACCCAAAGAAGTGAGGTCCTTTTAAGGATTCTGTTCCTATTATAGGGAATTTATTCCGAATTATTCTAGAGTCAGTTACCCATTACAAGTAATAGCTAACTGGACTCCAGGAAGTACCAAAGAAAAATTCCTTGGACCCATGAACAGGAATCTGCTTTTCAAAAGCTAAAAGACCTGTTCATGAGTACTCCAGTATTACAATATCCGAATGAAATGGATCATTTTATACTGGATACGGATGCTAGTAATGATAGCATTGGTGCAGCTCTCTCGCAAGTCCAAAATGGGAGAGAAGTACCTATTGCCTTTGCCAGCAATACACTGAGTAAAACTCAGCGCAATTACTGCACAACCAAAAGAGAGTTGTTAGCAGTAGTCGTATATACCAAGAAGTTCAAACATTTTTTATGGGGAACGAACTTTACTTTACGTACGGATCACTCCTCTTTAAGATGGCTACTGAACTTCCGAGATGCTGAACGAATGTTAGGCCGATGGCTAGCCCATTTATCCGAATATGGGCTTGAACATCACCAAATTCAGCATAGACCCGGAGTTAAGCATTTAAATGCTGATGCTTTATCTCGAATACCAATTCGGAAATGTGATAATCCGGATTGTACTGATTGTGGAGCTCATAAGGCAGTGTTAGCAGGGATTCGAAGACCATTCGAACCCCTAGTTGCCAGTATACTGGATTGGTCTATGGATCACATACGACGTTTCCAGGAAGCTGACTCGATAACTGCGCAGCTACTGCAATTAGTACCGAAGGGTATACGTCCAGTTAGACCAGAAGTCTCTCTGGAAAATCGAGAAATGAGAAGGTTTCTTGCTCAATGGACCGAGCTTGAAGTCCGGAAAGGCGTGTTGTACCGTTGGAAGCCATGTAATAATGGTGAGAAAATCATGCAAGTGGTGATACCACATGCAATGAGACATGACATTATGTATTTCTGTCATGGGCACCGGACCAGTGGTCATTTCGGAAGGAAGCGCTCATTAACACGACTTTCCAAGAAATACTATTGGCCTGGCATGTCAAGAGACTTGCAAAGATGGGTAACCACTTGTCCGGATTGTTGTAAGAACAAACCCGGACCCGGGATGGGCAAGCTCCCACTATCCCAAGAACTTTTCGGAGTTAGGTTCGCAAGAATCGGGGTAGATATCATTAGCGGATTGAATACAACCGCTAATGAGAATACCTGTATGATGGTAGTGTGTGATTATTATACGAAATACACTAAAGTATTTCCACTACCGGACCACAAAGCAGTTACCTGTGCCGAAGCCTTTGTAAAAGGTTGGGTACTAAGTTTCGGTGTACCATTAATGTTACACAGTGACCAAGGCAGAGAATTCGAATCAAATCTCTGGCAAGGTATGTGCGAATACTTAGCTATCTGCAAAACTAGAACCAATCCATATAGGCCACAAAGCGACGGATTGGTGGAAAGGTTCAACAGAACCCTTATCCAGGTCCTGAAGTCACTTGTTAATGAACAAATGGACGATTGGGACGAGCAATGTCATTTTGTGACACATGCTTATAACAGTATGGTACATTCAAGTACTAACTGTACTCCGAATCTACTAGTTTTCGGAGAGGACCTGATAATGCCTGCAGACTTAGTATTTGGAGTCGTAGGAATGGACCCGGAACTACCTTGTCATGTAGTTTTCGTCGAATGCTTAAGAGACAGGTTCAGAAAAGCATAGGAGTCTGTCCGAATTGATTTGGAGAAAAGTGCCAAATGGCAGAAGATTGGATATGATACTGATTTAAAACATCGGAAATTCCAATCCGGAGACAGAGTTCTAAGATTACATGAACCACTTAGACACATAAAATTAGTGTCTAATTGGGATGGTCCTTTTACTGTAACACAAGTTATTAGTGATTATACCGTAATTATCAAATCAGACCTATAAGTCAAATGTGGCCAGACTGAGGAAATGGTGTGGGAGGGAGACCTCCACAGAAATATATGGTGAAGGATTAGAAAATATCCGGAACCAGAATCGTATACTAGACCAGGTAAAGAACACTACAGTGAAGCGAGGCCGGGGTAGGCCTAAGAAGTGTTCCGAATCAGTACCACCCACGCCAACACCGATTAAGCGTGGGGGAGTTAAAAAAGTCTCGGCAGGTGAAGACAAAAAGAAGAGGAAGGGTGTTTTGAAGGCTAAGAAGCACCCAGAAAAGGCTCTTCAGACTGTCAGGTCCGATAAAGAACTATCCAAGAAGGGGATATATGTTCACCGCAGCCCTCGAATTGCCCAGAGGACTGCAGTGACCTAACCTGTATACACAACGAGTGTAATGTTTACATTTAGAGGAACGGATGACAACTGACCCGAAAGGCTTATTTGTCGCCGCCGCATGATGTACCAATGGGTTGTGGACGGATAATCCGGTGGATTTGCTTAAGCTTTCCATAATCTCCACTTAAATCCTCAGACGAGTCATCGGCGTGAGCGATAATTACCTAAAAACAATCAGTTTGTTGATGTTCCACGTGCGTTTCCGCATGACGTCACCGCGTCCAGTCTCGACTGACCTCTCGTGACCCCGCGGACTCGCGGGGAAATGACGTCACGAAAGCTGGCCTGTCGCCATATTGTTTTTCGGTAGCGTTTGGGACAGTTTGGTCAGCCCTCTCTCCTTAAATTCTACCATCTAGCAAACCTTTTGTGCGCCCTCAGAGTCTGTCTCTCAGCAGGCAGACTCCGTTTGTGTCGGCCCCGGCGCCGTAAAAGCCGGAAAAAGGAGTATTACACTCACGTGATCGATTCCCCAGTCATGGCTGAGGAATCCGTAGCTGCAGCCAAGCTATCCGGTGACCCAGAAGCTTTTCCGGAAGCTTTGTCACCTGTAACACAGGAAGAGAGCGAGATGATGGATGTGGAGGAACCCACGGATCGCTCATTCGAGGAGAAGCTGGCCTCATTCTCTCTGAATGAGCCCGAAAAACTGTTGTCGCCACTCCCACCCGAGGGATCCGGAGAGGCTGCGAAACCTGAACCCGCAGCAACTGGGTCCGAGACTGCGCAAGTCGACGGCCCGAAGGACCAGTGGAAGCCAGCAGTGGCTGACCCGTTCCCTGCAGAGTACGACGGTCAGTACCTGTACGTCCACCCGGAACTACAGGCACAAGTGACCTACGCTGACGGTACACCAGTTAGGTTGGACCCGAAGGTTAGGATAGCTATCGAGGGCGTCATGGCTCCCAACAGCTGGATAGGACGCCTCCCGAATGGCTCCGAGACTGGCCGTGGTTCCAACGGGGACTCATGGTGGACGCTGCTTTCCGCGAAGTAGTGTACGCAGCTAACCTAGCTTTCCTGCTTGGAGCGTATCCGAAGCCGGACAAGTCTCTGTGGAATGTGAAGCAGACCACCATCGATTGGGTAGGCTGCATCTCGGAACCCGAGGGGCAAACCTACCCACGTCCTTGTGCCACCCGGCCCCAGTACCGGACCATGAAGGAGTACCGCGAAGCCGCTAGCAGCTTTGAACAGTGGGACGATGGTTATTATATAACCGAAGCGGAGTTAGTCGATGTGCAGAACTCGTCGCTAACGGGTTCGGACAGAGGTGCAGCCCTTCGGACGGTTATCATCCGTCGTATGACTGCAGAGCAGGAGGCCCAGGAAAAGGCTAAGAGGGAAGCGGAAGTACCCGCACCTCCTATCCCAGACCTGAAGCTCGCCACCCGGAGCGCAGTCGGTTCTGCTTCAGCCACCGGCAGTACTACCGAGTCTACCTCGGTGGAAGCATCAACCTCCAGTGAGTCCGGAACCAAGGACCTGGATGACTGGAAGGTGAGCAAAAACAGGAGGTCCGCTGCACGGAAGCTCAAGAATATTCCGGATTCTGCTAGAGCCGAACCGCAAGCTAGCACCTCATCCACTGGTAGTACTGCCATGGAAGTTGTTTCTTCAGACGAGGAATCAGTGCATGAGTCCTCGGTTGAGTATGATGAGAAGGCCACCCCATCAACTCAAACCGAGGCTGAACGGTGGGCCAACGCAAAATCCGGATTCAAAACCCGGATTCCGATTTGTTTCTCCGACTGCGCCTACGGAGTAAAGAAGGACGGCTCTACTCTGTATGCCTGCCCGGACTCTGTGAATAAAAATAACGAGTCAGATGACGAGGATTGGATGCGCCTTTCAGACGAGGATCCCAATCCGAGCAAGGCCTATCGTAAGATGTGGCTTATGCTTAACCACACCGAAGGGTACTATACTTATACCCAGAGGCGCAAGCTGCGTTGGGCTCTTGAGAAGTGGTACGGTGACAACCAAAAGTCCTGTCCCTTCTCCATCTGCCAGGATACGAGTGATGTCTCGGTCCGGACCTGGAGTACTCCAGCCCGGTTCCAAAGGCATCTGGTAGAGGCCCACTTCCACCATCACCCGGTTTACATTTGTGATCCGAGTTATGATAAGAAGGGCAAGAAATGTACTAGGAAGGTTCAGTATAACCGACGTAGCGATCTGGCTAGACACCAGAAGAAATGCCACGCAGAAGGGTTAGATGGAGCTCGTAAACGTATTATGGAGCTCCATCAGGAACTCATGAAGGAGTTCGACAGCCTGAGCGAGGATGCTTGGTCTAAGATCCGACCAGGGGACCAAGTCCTCTGCGAGGTTCCGAAGACCAAGGATTTGAAACTCCGCGCCAAGATAGTCCTGACTCCTGGAAAAGGAAAGCTTGACATGCACGAGTCCCTCTGGCAGAAATGCGAGGAATCCGGTAAGGAGGGAAAGAGAGCTCGTGAGAGGAGCAGAAGAGACCAGAACCGTGGTGGTAACGGTAATGGTCAGACCACAACTACTAAAGCCAGAGTAGAAGACCGCTCCAGGTCTCCTTTGGCTCGCCACCCCCACAAGCAGGTTCAGGGTACTCCCGTCTTCAAGAGACCCGAACCTGCCGGATACGCAGGTGCTGTATCTAAGCCGGGGAAAGTTAGCGCCCGTAACTTTCCGTCCTTGAACCAGGGACCTGGACCTGAGAGCCAGACCTTGGTCGTTGGAAAGGGTGGTCGGCTTGTCCCCAAGAAGACCTCAGCACCTGCTGCCGCAGGATCCGCATCTGCTGCAGCCGCTCTACCAGCTAACTTCACCCCAGGGCAGATACAACTGTATATGCAGATGGGGTTGAAGCAGAACCAGCCTCCCACCTACTGTGTACCAACAGCAGGCGTAGCCGGAAGTCCCACACCCGGAAGTGGTCCTCAGGCCGTATCGACTCCCCCCAAGGCTGTCGCTACACCTGAGAAACCAAAGGACGCTATCACCATCAAAACTGGTAATGCGGAAGTCTGGTTCGAGAAGTCTCGCCAGGGGGAAGCAGATGTCCAAAAGGCCATCTACACCCACTGGGAGAAATGTGTTCGCGATAGAGCGACTGACTTTCATCAGGGTCTCCTGTTATGTATGAAGGAGGTTGCGGATGCCGAAAAGCAGCGCCTCGAGACCCTCATTCGGGACGATGTAAAGGCCCAGGAGGATGCAGCCGCAGCTGCCAAAGAACAGGCAGCTATGGACGCACACGTTCTAGAGAAGCGTGTTAAGGAGGAGATAACTCGGAATACCAACTTAAACACTAAGTTTATGAGGGTATTCGGAGTCGATATCGACGAGTGGGACGGCACTCCCGAATCGGCTCTAGAACTCCTTAAGAAGAAGCATGCCAAGAAGTCCACCTAGGCATGCTCTGGGTTATTTCTTCACACACATTTATTTTTTTCTAATAACCAGATCTAGCCTTTGCAGAATTATACTAACTGCGAATGTCTTCTGTTAGGATATTGAACACCTGCTATTTGTGTTCTGGGTTCCATTTATAACCAGCTATTTGTGTATATTCAGGACATATACCACTATTATATCCTGAAATGTCTATTCCGATTCATAACTTATAACAAATCCGATAGTAGAATTGATGCTGCTGTACGTATCCGGATGCTGGTTCCTGATTCCTGTTGTCACTGTTACCTGTTGCTGACCACTACATAAGGATGGACTTTACGATTCTGTGCTACCTCTACATTTACCTCTACTCCCGAATGGACTAAAACTACATATTACTACTACTTCCGGACCAACCTACATTGGACTTTTACTTATGTCAACTATACTTAAATGGATTACGTTTCTACACTGTTGACAAAACCGGACTGATACTCTACTTTTACTCTACACCATTCGGATATACCTATGAACTATAGCACTCCTAGAGGATTGTGGGTAGCTGCCCCAAATTCATCTACCGTGTTCACCTATCATATGAAATGAACTTTAGCATGTCCATCCCGTGGTTAGCCATATCTTCTTTCTGGCACCCGAGAGACTGCAGCGCAGGATTCCAGCAGCAATTACTATTTTTTGTCATGTTTATAATGTCACATAACTATTTTTCTAATATCATTTGTATGTGTATAGCACACTATGGTGATAAATTATTGTATATTTTGATACGAGTATATGCATATCTATTAATACGGATCTTTGATTAATGTTCATATTTATAATATAAGATCCGATAAACCTCACCAGATTGTTCATATTATTGTCCTGCGAGGCATATTGTATTATATATATATTGGTCTGGTGCTATAAAGGTTATTTGGTACATGGTGGTATCACATATATTGTCATATACATTACTCCACCGTAATTTTTTTTTCTTTTTCAAGTGTATAATTCATAACGGTTGTATACCTAATAACTCACGAAATCACTTGCTCATAAAATATATAAAATGTCATTAGATAGTGTGGTTACTTTAAAAGTCTTTTTCAAGACTATATATTCAATCATGATATTAATCATTACAAACACATATGGATGTTATTATGTGATTTATTCGATATTTGACAGTTCCGTTACATATAACTGTTATTATCACATATATGCGAATTATGGTACATATCCTAATGCTTATACTGTAAACATAAATTGTTACCATATGGTATAAAAGGTTAATTAACAGTTCCGCTACATATAACTGTTACTCATTCAAATAATTCGTATTATATTACAACATCCGGTTTGCTATTCTGTAACTATATACACTATCAAATACGTATAATTGACATTCGAATCATACATAACTTGGTGTTAACGTTATATCTATGGTTGTACCTCTATTACTAAGGGTTTAGACATATAGAAATGTTATCCCTGTAATAATATTATAACTATAACACCCTCCTAAATGTCTGGGGGAGTGGGGTAGAGGTACATAATGTGTAACCATAGTGTTGGGTACCGTCTGACGTGGCGGGTGAGTCGAGTCGTCGGACGTTCCTCAGGCTCCGGATAGGTGGCAGCACCAATCCGCGTCTGTGGGGACATCTGACGACGAACACCTGGGTCCTTATATATAGCCCAGGGCTCAGCCGCTACGTCAGAGGCCCTTCTGGCCTCCAAGTATGTAGAACATCTTTAATAACTGTTAGCTGCCCTCTTAATACTACCGGGTAGCCGTGAGTGTACATTTGTAATAAACTCTAACCGTTGGCATACACTTGAAACACCGTCTTACTCTTTCTTTCCGAATCGTAAGACCCGAACCCCCCAGGTCCGTAAGACCACAAACCCTTACATATGGGTGAAGTCGCCAGAAACCAGTAGATTTGGTGTTTTTGAGGTCATTTTGGACTCTCATGACTCTGGAATAAAAAGTTGTGAACCAATCTTGTCTTCCATAGTCTCATTTGGGAGAAAACACTTAGGGCTTTCAGAAAAACCAAGATTTGTTGAGATTAGTTGAGAATTCCCAGAGTTGCGACCCGCTAAAGTCCAAAAAGGGCCCAAAATTATGGTTTTTGTAATTTTTGTAATTTTTACAAGTGTACTGTGTTGAATAAAGAATTACTGAAGTATCCCAATGTCACTTTTTGTATCGTATATGGTCACAGGTATCATTTCCACGATGTCTGGACATCTTAGTAAGTGTATTTTTTTCCTCAGGTGACTCGGAATATGGAAAAGTATAATTTGTAACGTCCGGTACCAAAATCTAAATCGTGAATAGCTCAGTGAAAAAAGGGGCAACAAATATTTTGTTATTACCCATAGGAACATTGTCCATGCCACCAAATATCCTGAAAAAATTGTGTGTGTATTGGCATTTGCCTCCGTGTGAGAGCCACCCATGTAAAATAATTCTGATAAAAGTACCGGAAGTTACATTTACATTTTTGTCTCTCACAGCTAAATAAGTACAAAATGAGTTTCTTTTCGGATCAAACCATGTTCAAAACATAATTTTCTTCAATCGTCAACCAAAAGAATATCCATAATCCCCCCGTACCCCTCCAAACTTGCTTCGATACACAAAATATGAATCGTGTAACGTCCGGTACCTAAAAAATCAGGGCGGGAAAGAAGACGCTGTCAAATGACGTTAGACGACCGGAGGTTGTAACCTACATCCGGGAACTTTAACCCAGTTAATTCCGCGTCAGACCACAACAAGTTTATGAAGATTTTCCCAAAGCAACCCTCCAAAATCTTCCTTCTACACCCCAAAAAAGGTGAGTTAAGCCCCCGATCGCAATAGAAAAGGATGTTTGTGTATCGATTATGTATCATAGGTGGTTGAATTGATTATATTTTGATTGATATCGACGTAATCCATCAAAATAACACGGCGTTGTCGGTGTCAGCCGAGAATTTTGCACCGGGCAAGCCCCAGACTATGTCCGTATGTTTTCGATGTCAAACGGTAACGTCCGGTACCAAAATTCTCGGCGCACCAAAATGCTTACACTGTCATTGTTTTGGATCAAATCTTGCATTTAGTGGTGTAAATTGAAAGAATGGAGCCGTGTGTATTGCTTGGGGTGGTTTGTGAACCTGATTTGATAGAAATTCTACCTTTTTTGTAGTACTCCGGTACCTTTTCGATTTGAACCGTTTAACCCTCACCGAAACCAGAAATATGGCTTGAAATGATGTCCTACTGTATTTTGTTATTCTTAGGCATGCCCCCTACCTCTTCCAAGTATTACAAACACAATATATATTCATTTGGTGGGTCAAATACGAGCAAAATGGATTTTGGTACCGGACGTTACCATAAGTCTCGGAAATTAGAAAATACCCCAAAATGTGGTAAATTAGTGGTGATATGCTGGCAATCCTGTGTTTCCATGTAAGTAGAATATATTTAGAGGTAGCCCAGCCACAATTTCCATACATTAGGACTGTTTTACCCATGTCAGGGGCAATAATCATTTTTGTACCGGACTTTACAATTTCACATTTTCGATCCAAACCATCACAAAGGCTTGGTGTAGACCCCCCATATTTTGATACAATATGCCCCTATGGTACTAGTATTTGATAGTAATGTTGATTTATCCCCACTACATACTTCAATTTCAACTTTATCAAGCCCTATGAGTATAATGCTGCATAATTTACTTTGATACAACTCGTTCTTATGGTAATCATTCCTTGTATTTTAAGAAGATGGGCCGGAAGCCGCTGCCTCCGGACTAGAAAAAGGATCGAAAGGTCATATCGAAAGAGGCCAGACAACGGTCTAAAGAAAAGAAGGGGGAGGAAAAGCACAATGCAGATGAAGCCTCTCGCAAGAAGCAGAGTAGAGAGAAAATGAAGGCAGCTCACACGGAAGCACAGAAGCAGCACGAAAGGGAGCTTACCAGACTGCGAGTTGCAAAGAAGCGTCTACGGGACAAACTGGGAGAAGCTGCAGTGCACGATGATCCGCAACCAGGTACATCACAGGAAGGCCGTGACACAACCTCAACCCCCAATACATCCCGTCTACAGGTAATGTAGTTCCATCATTTACCTTCTAATATTTGAGATCCATGAGACACACACATGATTTCATTATTTGAAAATAAGGTGATTGAACGTGGCGTGTTGTTCCTCTTACCACTACTGCATGAAATTTTGAAAATATGGAACTAATTATTCTGTTTCAGGTGGCCCTGTTCACACCTGGGAGGGGACGACTAGGTAAGGCCAGCTCAACACCAGCACAAAAGGAGGCTCCCAAGAGAAGCATAACGTCAAAGGGGAAGGGCCTTGGCAAGACGAAAGGCCAGAAGAAGCCGGTCAAATACAAACCCGTGTCCATGTCCTCGCCTGATGAGGAGGAACCTCCCGAGGTAAGAAATTTGACATTTAAAAAGCCATTTTGACTTATTTGACTGGTGTGCATTGAACTAAGTCTACATCTATTCAGCATCTTACATTAAGAGATGAATTATAAATAATCACACACATGTAATCACACTTTGAATTTAATCCCAAATTCTTGTTGAATTTTTTCAGGAGGACAAGCGGAAACAAGGAAGGAAGAGGTGCCGTTCCCCGAGTCCAATTCCCTTATCAGATTCCGACGATGACACTCCACGGCCAACCCGTCACTGCCGTATGGTAGCAGACCTTGAGTAAGTTAAAAGCTATGTGTGTGAATTCTCATCCCATGATATTCCAGTAATACATGTAAAATGTTATCATTAAGTAAATGCTATACAAACTACATGTGGCTAGTAAAGGTTTTTGAATTGCTAAAAATCTGAATTTATAACTTTGTCCATAACAATACCTACATTGACACTTTGATAATGATTTGCAGAGGCGTGGTCAAGCGGGCCAAAATGAACGTAGTATGAATGAGGTATAAGTAATAGTAATAGTTTATAAAACAAGGGATAGTTCGGTTGCTGTTGTGTTGCTTTCCTTGTTGTTGTGCTGCTTTGCTTTTTGCTCCTGTGGTTGAAGCTTAGATCTGTAGTTTTGCTATTGAAATTTACTGCTGTGGTCCTGGCATTGCCTTCCTTCCTTAATTGTAGAACCTATTATAATATCCTGGTCTAATACAAAATAGTAGTGGTGTATGATAGATATTAGATGAATTTTATCAACACTCCATTTTTGTATATTTTGAAGCATCCATATGTGTAGGGTTTAACTTTATCATTCTAAATTAACAGCAAACGGCCCCGGAGGACATCTCCACGGATAACAACCCAGCAACCGCCCCCCGACATCCCTAGATCCGCCGACACGACGACTATAGCACCGCCCCAGGACACGACCCAAAATGATGTACTATCCCGTGAGTTGAACCACAGCTCGCCGAACAAAACACCACGAAAAGTCAAGCTGTACAACCGTATAGCCAGAGAACGGAGGGAACGCAAGGAGGCAGAGAGGCTAGAGGCACAACACCGAGTAGAAATGGAGGTGGAGATTGATCGCCTAAAGTCTGCGATTGACAATATCAGGACACAACAGGAGACAAGTGTTGCACGCAAAGCACATAGAGCTGCCAAGGCAGCACAGCAGACTGTTGCCCCTCGTCATAACCGCATTCCTGGGTCACCATCATGCGCAGACAGAGCAAATGGTGACACCGCTCCACGGGACGCAGGAGTTCCCAGTGTTGAGGAGGGACCCCGCGATGCTGAACCCCGCGACGGCGCTCCACAGGACGCATGAGTTCCCCGTGTTGAGGAGAGACCCCGCGATGCTGAACCCCGCGACGGCACTCCACAGGATGCAGGAGTTCCCCGTGTTGAAGAGGGACCCGCGATGCTGAACCCTGCGACGGCGCTCCACAGGATGCAGGAGTTCCCCTTGTTGAGGAGAGACCCCGCGATGCTGAGGAGAGACCACGTGACAGTGCCCTTACTGATCGCCTGAGGTTAGAGCTCTATAGCCTTGTCATGGAAGAGCTGACCACCGCACCCCGGATGAAAAGAGTTGAGGTTGTAAAGTCCCTGCTCCCAGCAGAAACCCTTAAGTCACATCGACTGACCACACAGCTAATGATGGACACTGGACTCAGTCGCAGCTGCCTACTGTCTGGACCACGAAAGGTTGACTGCCGGACAGTGAAGTTCCTGGGAATGGAGGAGCGCATTATTGAGTTCCTGAAGCGACCTGAGCACTCATACACTCTGCCAGGCAAAAAGGACACAGTCACCATCCAAAAGAAAAAAAAAAAAAAAAGAAAAAAATTGTCCATATGCGCGGGCCTGGGCTTACATGCTTGTCTTTTGCCATAGGATTCCCCCTCAGTGAACCACGTCTGAGTGATCAAAGGCCGTGGTTTGTCTGGCCCTGCCTATGGGACCAGGCAAATAAAAGAACACTTGCTATCCTTCGAAAAGAGTAGGGGAATGAAGCCCCGGTAGCGGTTTTCCCCCTCGACCCTCCTCATAGATTCGGTCATTCATCTCATAGATTCGGTCATTCATAGATTCGGTCACTGCTGTGTCGGGCAAGCAGCATATAAATACCTGTCCAAAAAGAAAAGAAAGGACTTAATGTCCGAGAAACCTTGAATGTCTGAGTTCCTCGATGGCCCCCGGACGTAAAACTAAACAAACAAACAAACAAACAATCCAAAAGAAAAAGCATCAAAAGGTCATCCTAACTGAATTCACCGAATACCTCTATGAGATATTCAAGAAGGAGTACCCTAACCACCCCTGCGGCCGGACATACTTTAACGATGTGCGACGGAGGCACAGGTACATCAAGGTTGTGAAGTTCAACATGGTCAGTGTTTGCCTGTGTCTCAAACACCAAAATTTCACGCTCAAACTCCGTGCCGTGGGGATGTGGTATGTACTCCTTGATGATCTCGTCAGGACAACCACCGTTGAGGAGTCCACTGCGAACCTCCGGGCCAAAGACCTTCCTCCGGGGATCCGCGTTGAAACATGGAAGCGCATGAGTGTCCCGTACGGCCCGGATTGTAAGACCTGTATGAAGCTCCGACAAGTGGAGGAGGTTATTACAAGAGAAAAGTTCATCACCGACCTCGGCAAAGAGTTCGTCACCATGCGGGAGCACAGCATGCGTGCAGAACACCAGCACCGCGTCGTACGCAAGCTCCGTCAGTCCATGTCTCCAGCAGAGTGTACTATCCAGATGGACTTCGCGGAGAATTGGATGGTGTCCTATCCGGAGTCTCCCCAAGCCGTCTACTACGCCAAGGAGCCAGTCACACTCCATCCAACCGTCATTCACCACCGGGAAGGAGATGTGACCACACACTGGTGTGTAGCACTGGTAACTGACGACCGCAAGCATGACTCCGGCGCCATCCTTGCCTTTCTGGAAGTCCTCTGTGTCTATGTCGCGCAGACCCTGCCCCAGGTAACCACCATCCACTACTGCTCCGACTCCCCGAGCTCACAGTATCGCAACAAATCCATCTTCAGCATACTGTGCAAGCACCAACAGCTGTTCAACGGCCTCCGTGCGACCTGGACGTACTTCGAGACAGGCCACGGCAAAGGGCCATGCGATGGAGTTGGTGCTGCAGCGAAACAAAATGCGGACTTGGCAGTCAAACGCAACATCAAGATCACTGATGCTGCCTCCTTCGCTGAGCAAGGGAATGAGTTGGAGGGGTCTGTGCACTACATCTGTGTCTCTGTCACTGACGTCGCCCGATGCCGTGACGCTGTACCAGAGCTGGTGTGTGAAAACACCGTGCCTGGAACCATGTCAGTCACCATCGCAGTGAGACAGACCTCCTGCTTTAACGAGTGTTGCTGGGTTGACTGTGTCTCCAAACGTGGGTGTGCTGGATGGCAGGAGCATGAGCTGTTCCCCACCCAGTTTGTTGAGCCCCCAGCAGAGAAAGAGGAGAGGAGGTTAACCAGCCAGACCAGGGACATGTCATCCCCACTCCTGAAAAGTATGTCATCGGAGACTACCTCGCGTGTGTGTACGGCACTTCATGCTACGTAGGCAAAGTCATTGCCTTCCCCGAGGAATGGGACTACACTGTGCAGTTCATGTCTCAAGAGGATCCAAAAATTCCAAGGTTCCGATGGCCACGCCTTGACGACATCATGGACTTGGACAGTGATGATGTCATCATGAAGGTTGGTGAACCCATACGCGAGGGTAAACGGTCCCCACATTACAAGTTACCAGTCAACTCCTGGAAGGAAGTGATGACCAGATTTGCCCAGATGAAGGTGTTCCTTTAAAATGTGTTCTTTCATGTGTGACTCTGTGAGTATGTGTGTGTACAAGTGATCTGTGTGTGCATGTACCTTATACCAGCTGCTATAGCCTCAGCAGGCCTGATATAATAGTGTGCGGTAACGTCCGGTACTTTTATTCCATATCCAGCTCATGCCAAGCTGGTTCAGCCCAAGTGATGTAATGGTCCATATTACTGTTGATATTGATAGTCAACATGTTTGCCTTTTATTTTATAGGCTTTTTAACATAACCTGTACCATATTTGTGTATGACTTATGGTCTATGATCTCGTGAAAACTTGAACATTTTGTGAAAAAAGATTTCTTATGAATGGTAGGATGACAAAATGTGTGAAATATATGGTTGTATACAGCTGAAACTAAAGCTACAAGTGTCTTGTACCTATTTATGAAGTTTAAGAATGATAGGTGGAATATTAGTAGTCTTCCAGATGGTCTCTCTAAGTCAAGGTAAAATGCAGCCGCACGTGTAACGTCCGGTACTTTTATTCCATATCCAGCTCATGCCAAGCTGGTTCAGCCCAAGTGATGTAATGGTCCATATTACTGTTGATATTGATAGTCAACATGTTTGCCTTTTATTTTATAGGCTTTTTAACATAACCTGTACCATATTTGTGTATGACTTATGGTCTATGATCTCGTGAAAACTTGAACATTTTGTGAAAAAAGATTTCTTATGAATGGTAGGATGACAAAATGTGTGAAATATATGGTTGTATACAGCTGATACTAAAGCTACAAGTGTCTTGTACCTATTTATGAAGTTTAAGAATGATAGGTGGAATATTAGTAGTCTTCCAGATGGTCTCTCTAAGTCAAGGTAAAATGCAGCCGCACGTGTAACGTCCGGTACTTTTATTCCATATCCAACTCATGCCAGGCTGGTTCAGCCCAAGTGATGTAATGGTCCATATTACTGTTGATATTGATAGTCAACATGTTTGCCTTTTAATTTATAGGCTTTTTAACATAACCTGTACCATATTTGTGTATGAATTATGGTCTATGATCTCGTGAAAACTTGAAAATTTTGTGAATATATATATAAATAAATATATATATTGTAGCGTATTTTAAGCTCCTCCGGATAAGAGAATGACGACCAGTAACTCGGACAAGTATAATTAACGTGAATCCTTTATTGCCTGGCTTGCTCTGCCACACCAGCTAAGTATATCTCTATATATATATGCCGCTTTTCCTCCTCTCTGGAGCAAGTGCAGGTGCGTCCTATAGCCACCCCAAACCCAGACTGACTGTCCGGTGGGACACCTCTAGTATTTATACACTTGCAAGTCCACCGGCGCTGGTGTATGTACAACATACACCGCCGCCGGAGACGCTACTCCGAATAACACAACTTTACACAATGCTGACGTGACTCCGCCTCCGCCGGCTTCCCCCGCCCACATGCCAGGATGGTTTCGGGATCCACCGACGTCGGCTCGGTCTACGCCACACTATATATATATATATATATATATATATATATATATATATATATATATATATATATGTATCCAAGAATATAAGCTGTAAGAACATAGGTAGCATAGTCAGCTTCAGTATAAAAGTTCTTGATTGGGCAGCCAGATTATTGCTTCCAAGTCTGTTTAAATGGTTCTGCGTTTTTATTAAAGTGTTCCTGTTTTTCTGTTTAAAAATTGTCATGTTTAATTCACCATAAATATTCACCTCGTGCCTAGGACTCTCTGCTTGATTCGCACATATACATGCTTAGGGACAAGTTCTCCAAGAGTTTCAAGCATTTTCTCTACTTCATAGAGTCCTCCCAAACCTTCAGAATTAAAGGGCATGAAAAAACTCCAGACCCCACTTTCTCCTTTATCCTCTCGACATAAAAGTCTGTGATAAAGTCGATACAGTTATTTTCGTGAGAAAATCCTTACTAGTATATACATGCAAAGTCAGCGCAATGGATTAGCTACTAACTAGGTCATGACCTACTGGTAGACCGGAAGTGACCTAGTTTCAACCAATCAGAGGGCTGGATTTGACAGGAAGTGACGTCATAAGGTCATGACCTAGTTTTTTCGACCAATCAGAGAGCTGGATTCCATTTGACCTAGTGACCTAAAGAATTGTGCAATACCTAGGGTTGACCTACTTGCAAACCGGAAGTGACCTACTAACCTACTTGCAAAAACGTATGACCTACGTATGAGGGTGTATTGTGCAATCCTTGAAAGAAATTACACAATAACCATGACTCATGTTCTGATGCAATGTTCCTATGGATTTACGCAATACTTATGACTCATTATTTTGATATTAAATTAAATGCAACAAAGACACAACTCGGTTTTTTCAATTCAATCTTTTTATTATTTCTTCCTATCAGAGTACATGCTAGGTATGAAACATTATAATTGGATATGCTTGCAAGCAGAGTACATGGATATTATATGGAAAATGAATTCTTGTTGCAGTACCAACTGCACCCGGTCTTAGCTGGAGTAGGACTTTGACTACGGTCCTCTAAGGCCCGCATTCTCTCCATTAAATCCTTCAAGGCCTTTCTTCCTATGTCGTTCTCCTCCAGGGCTACCACTTTGTCCATTAACTCGGCCATGATCATGAGAATCTTGTCTATTACTTCCGCCGTGCTCTGAAGCCCGTCTATCACGTCCAATTCACGTTTAACTTTCCCTTTCACCAAAAGATTGCTCACGTCTTCTTTGACTGCTACTTCTTCTGGACTCATCTCGAAATTCATTGCCTCTTCTTCTCTCTTTTCCTCAGCAAGGGCCTGACTATTTTGTCCATTAAGTTGAAGGGGACCTGAGAAAACCTTTTCACAGTGTGGTGTGGGTCCTTGGTCCGACATGTTTCTATGAGGAAGTTTATGCAGTGGGCTCCACACGTTTTAGCGTAAAAGTTTTGCACTTGTTTTCTGCTGAACGACCCGTGACCATCTGACGACTTTTGCATGAACCTCTGGTGATATATAGTAAATGGAGGTAAGCCATAGGGATCAAAGTAGAATACATTCCCGTCATGAGAAACGTAAAATGCCACCCAGTGCTGACCAGGTTTAGAGCTTGGATCTGTGTTACTGACGAAACATGTAGAGGGAATTGGTTTCTTAGGACATTGATTACTGGCAAAAGTTCCCAGGTAGAAACGCCTTGTGTGTGGATGGTTTTTCAGTGCACCTGTTATGTCTGAAGTTCTCATTTTTTTCTCAGTTCATGTGGTAGTCTGTGACAGGAAGACAGTCAGCCGTCAGTTGGATGTTGTTGTCGTAGAAGGAACATCTTCAACTCAAACTTTTGATCGTCATATCTCACGCATATTTCCTTCACGTTGAAATGTCTGCAGTTGAAAGGATTTTCTGTCTTAGTCCCAGCAGCTGCTGTTTCCTTTATCATACACAAGACTATCCTGGTGGGGATCTGAGTAGTGTCAGGTTGAGTCCAACTGTAGTCTTGTGAGCCGCCGTCCAAAGTGTGTTTAGTTACTTTACACCTGGCTATGTGATAGTTGAAAGGGCCCCAATGTGGATTCCTGACACTGCTGACGTGAGTTTTCACCACCTCGTCGTCGACACATTTTTGGAGAAGTGTCATTTCAGCTTTGGTGATTTTGACCCAGTAGTTTTGATCGGCTGCTTGCATCATGTAGTAATTGGGCTGATTTTTTTCGAATATGAACTTGATTTCACAGTTCGGAGGCAGCACCTTGCACTGTTTAATTAAATCCAGGTGCGGCTTCATTACTAAGGCATGTTTGTTGCGGGCACTGAACTCTGCTCTCCGTGCCGTCCATCCAGCATTTTCGCCCGCTCTGGCTTCCATGTGACCACAGGTGTCTTTCATGTACTTTTGACACCCTTTCAACCGAGTCTCTTTGTCTTCTTTGTTGCAACAAATTGTGTCCAAAATGTAGGCCTTGAGACCATAGTCTTCATTGTTGCCGGTGACTTTCTCCCCATTTATCAGCAACTGACAGGAAGCAAAGAGAGCGTGTGCCAAGTTGTTGACTGGAGCAGCTTCTATGCCGACGGCAAGGTGAGTTGTTCCGTCTGCCGCCACGGCTTCCAGTTCCATGTACAACTCAGTTTCTGAGAGGTCTGTGTACAGGTTGCTTGGTTCGAAGGTGAAGTCAAATGATTCAGTGTGTGGAGTCAGGGCATTGTTGGTAGTTTTGGTTATTTTTTGACACTTTAATATGTCCTTCTGAGTGACAGGCAAGGCGTGTAGGTCTAGTTCACCTACTGCACATACCTGACCCTTGGGATGAAGGAGACTCATGACTAGAACAAGGTCCTTCCTCTAGCTTGTCCTCTACCTCTGCCGCGTTGCCCCTTACGTCCTCCGCGCTTGCCGGTTGCTCGTCGTTTGACTGGAGGAGGTTCAGATGTACCTTTTATGTATCCTTGAGCAGAAGAAGCAGCCCTTTTCAGTAAGTTCTTCCCTGTTGCTTTACTTCTCCTAACTACACTTTTCTTGAAGCCTTTTCCTGATACCACGTCGGACAAGACTCCAGCTCCTGTTGTAAGCAAGGCTTTGCCTGCAGATTTGGCAGCTGATCGTCCTATTTTACTTAAGAGGGGAACAGCTCCTCTCAGTAAACCACCTATTAACGAGCCAAGTCCGTGCCCTCTTTGTCTGCCCCTGCCACCGTACGCTGGTAAAGCACCGTTCCCAAACTGTGATTTTCTGTAGTATTCAGCGTACTGACCCCTAGGGGCCAGGTATGGAGGTGTTCCATAGTAGTGAAGCATGGTAATATACTCCTATCCTTGAAGAGGTCTGAAGGCAAGTACCACCGACACTGATCCGCTTTCAAATGGTATCGGTTCCCCAGTCTTGTCTCTTAAGTATATCCCTATCTGTCTGAAGGTGGTTTTAGTGACTGGAAGATATATCAAGTTTTGGAAACTTATGGTTTGCATGTCACCGTTGTAGCGATTTATGTTGATTTGCCTCAGAAGGGGTGCTTTAGAGTCACCCACAAGACTGTGCTTGACTATGTCAGAGTACACGAAAGCACATCGGCTTTTGTACTGAAGGTCTACCACGTAGGGGCTTTGTGTTTTTCCACTTAGGAAAACACTTCCGTCAAAACCTAATTGTTTCCCTAAGTTTTCTGGGAGTTGCATGACCACACCAGGAGGCAAGGAAACTACACTTTTCATTGTGTATTTGTTGTAGTGAAAAACGGTGGCTTTGTTGTTTTTCCTGTAGTTTCTTAGTTTTCTCACCAACATGCTCTGTAGTTTATTTATGGTCCTGTTCAAGTATCCTATTAACTCTGAGTTGCTTTCCAGGTTCACACCTTCTAAGGCAAACATATTGTAGGTACTACCTTCCTTGAAGTAATACTTAGACAGGTATCTGCTGATTTCCTTGAAGCGTGTACATATTTTCACAGCCTGTAACTGACTGGGAGAGAGAGGAGAAACATTAGCAGAGTCTGTGAAGACGGCCTTTTCTTCGAAAAAAGAAAGAGACCTTTTTTCCCTGTCATCCATAGACATCACTTCAGCCACAGCCGACGATATTTCCCTTTTCTCTCTGCCTGCCGTGTCACCCTCCCCCTCATCCTCATCCTCTTCCTTCTCCTCCTTCTCTGGCGTGGGTTGGTTAGAAGTGGATCCTCCAGATGGCGTCTCAGTCGCAGCAGCAGGAGTTGGTGAACTTTCACTTTCAGGACCAGCAGGAGGAATGGTTTCAGTCGATCCCACAGGGTTGACATGACGTAGGTTTTTTGTTATTTTTACTCCTCTCTTCAAAGCAGATTGGGCTGATAGATTTGATGTAGAGCCTGAAGCTCTACTGAAGACACTATGGGCTCCTGGTTTTTCCACAGGAAAAAATTCTCTTCTGCGTTTGTTTAATAAAGCTACTACAGAGCGAAGGTTGTTTGTCAGGTCGTTCTCTCCCTGTGCCAAGAGAATGGGTTCTTCTTTGACGTTGTACCACGTGGTAGGACAGGTTATTTCTTGAAGAGCACACTCTAACTGAGTAGGAGAGTTAATGTATTCTGCCAAAATTGTATTGTAACTGGTTAAAGTGTTGTCAGGAAAAACGTTCATAGATGAGTTACTAGGTAAAGTTAAGGTAAACGCCATTTGTTTATGTTCTTGACAGGTTCCCAAGAGTTAAACTTGTCTCCATAACCCTTCCACTTGATCAAGGCTTCTCTTTTCTTACCTTTTCCTCTGTATTTTACTATTTTTTCTATGTTGTAGCGTCTTCCGTGACGGACTTGCACCTTCAGGTTCGTAGAAGCTTCCTTTTATCTCTTCTCCAAGGAGATCTTTCAGGTGGTACCCTTTGGGCGAAATATCGTCGACTGTGTATATTTCCTCAGTCCAGTTAGGTTCGTACCCTCTGTTAAATGTTTTCTTTGTTTTCAACATTCGCACTTGATTTTTTCTCTTCAACTGAAGGACAGGAACTTTTTTCTTTTGAGGTTGATCGTACAACCTGTAGAACAAGACTTCAGAGTTGTCTTTATTTATGTCTGAAGGGGCAGCTCCTAAGGTTTTGTGGTAAGTCAAATTGTAGGACTTAACCAAGTCGGGCAGCAAGTCAACCCATTTGTAGTTATTGAAATGAGAGAAACATCTCCACATTTTTCCTTGTAAAGTAGAGTTGAACCTTTCGGCTAAGGCACACTTCACGTCGTCGTTCTCTCCTGTGAAAAAATTGATGTTTTGATCTTCACAGTGTTTTTTGAAAATTTTGTTGACAAACTCTTTGCCCTTGTCAGTTTGAATTTGTTGAGGTTTTCTTTCTTTGCTCATTTTTTTGAAAGCCTCTGTTACGTCATCAGCTCTCTTACTTTTCACAGGTTGTCCAAAACCATACCTTGAAAAAACATCTATTCCCGCTAGAATGTACTGGTATCCTTTGTTTTCCTTTGAAAATTCTCGCATGTCTATGAGATCAAGTTGCCACTGTTTGTCTATGCCCCATGTTTGTGTTTTTCTTCTTGGAAATCTTCTCTTGTAAGGTTTGTGTCTGGTGTAAGCGTCTACATCTTCCAAAGCTTGTTCTATGTTTTTTTTCTTTGTTTTCTTGAAGTGATGACGTTGAAGTTTAGATACACTGGTGAAACTTCCAGGTTGTTCAGGATCTGTGTAAAACCTGAGGACATCTTTTTTCAAAGCCTTGTGCGCCATATAAACTTACGTCCAGTTCCTTTTTGACTTACTTTCCTCTTCTTAATAGGGGAAGCTTTTTTTAAGGGACTGGCAGCAAAGGAAGGACTGTGCCCTGCAAAAGCCGACTTGTTTTTGACAAATTTTAAGGTGGGGTTCAGCCTTTTAACTGCTCTCATGAAAACCTGGCTTCCTTTAGGTTGGTCCTTTTTCAAAGACTTTGGTCGGGCAGCAAAAGCTAACAAATCTGTTATGTCAGTTCCAGGCACACGTTCCCCGTTAACATATATTTCTCCGTCTCTGTTCCAATTCAAAATTTGACTTCCGTGACGAGATAATTCTCTGTAGAGATTTTTAGCAGTCGTTCTGTAAGTTGCGGGTATTCTTTCTTTTATGTCGGCGTCCATACCCTCTGTGTTGTCTCTTGCACGAGGTTTAAACCCTTCCTCCCCTTTGAATTCGTCTACACTCTCTCCGTCTGAATCGTCAGGAAGTGGTGGATCGTCTCTAGTCTCTGTGAAAGTGTCGTCATCGTCGTCGCCGTCGTCGGTGTCTTCTAAAGAATAGTTCACACCCCTAGCTGCTGCTGCTCCTGCAGGGCCTTGTCCTACTGCTCGACCAGGATAGGGACCTTCCCTACGTTGTCCTAAGGCCTTGGCTTTTTTAGTTAAAATTCCCGACTTTATCATAAGTTGATTGTACTGTCTTAACTTTTCCTTCAGTTTGAGGTTAGGAGAGTTAAGCACCTCGTGTGCTTTACTTTGAAGGTGGTTCAGGACTTGAACCAGGCTGGAATCAGGAGTTAAACCTTCTCTTAAAAGTTGAGTGCTGTAGTACTGGTCTTGAACACTAGGTCCAGGCTGGGGAGGAGAGGAAGGACTAACAAAAGAAGGGCTTTTTTCTCGGGGAACGAGATCCGCCCTTACGAGGGCCATCCTTGAATAAGACATGATTTTTTATCGACGTGCTCCTATGAGACCTGTAATCAGGGGTAAGGCCAGACCCAAAATGGTTCCCAAAAATCCACCCTTTTGCTCAAAGGTTTTCCTCTTCTGCTTAACGGTAGCCTTGTGCCTTGTGACTGACTTGAGTCCTTTCTTGTAGGGTGATAAACGTTTGACTGCGTCTGACTCGTTACGCAACAGGTTTTTGTTCATTACGTTGACGCAAATTTGACTCATCAACCTAATGACCTCATCGCTGAGGCCTTTGATAATGTGGGAACACTCTGCCGAGGAACACTTAGATATGTGTTTCAACAAGTGGTAATGTTTCCTTATTGTTTTAAATTTTCCTCCAGAAGCAGATCTTTTGGTCACCATTCTATCTTTTTCTTTTTGAAGCTGAAGCTTGAGGAATGAAAACCAAGGTGTTCCAAGGAGTTGTTATGCTGTTCCTTACCCTAAGCTCGTTAGGTGTGCTCTGCTTAAAGTCCAATAGGATGTATGAATGTTTCTCTTTGGTTTCTGAGTTATATACCTCCGTCAAAAAGGATTTCTGTCCTGGAAAGGCCTGTTTGCTGATGTGCCCTATTTGACTCATGTCTCTAGGGTTTTTAAAAACAACTAGGTAGTGGGCATTTAAGCTCAAGGTTCTGAAGGCAGGATTGTTGAAAAACAAGTTTTGAGTAATAAAAATTACACTTAAACTGCGATGGTGAGAGCCCACAATGAAAAGTTTCATTATGGTGGGAACGTACTCGGGATCCATGAGATCGTCTATTACGACCAGTCCATGTTTAGTCACGTCTCTTTTATCCTCGAATAAAAAGTCTTCTGAAAGAAGACCTTTGTTGAACTTAACCCCCAACTTTACCATTTCGTCGAATCCATCTTGCCATTGACTGTAGCAGTAGTATATGTCGTGTATTTTTGGAGTTACAAGCTCGTCTACACCTTTAATCAACTTGAAAACAAGTTGACTTTTTCCACAAGAAGTAGGTCCAGCTATGATCATTGTGAAGGGGCTTTGTAGACGTGGGTCAAAAATGATCTCCTTTTCCTTGTGATCCATGTTGGACGATATCTTAAACCAAAGTGACCAAAGGAGCGACCTTGTCCTCTTTTAAATCAGTAGAACCCTCGTTCAAACCTTCCACGTAAAGAGCTACGTCAGAAAGTCCCATGTTGTATAGACTGGCTACAAGGCAGCTTGGATGAGATATTTCTCTATGTTTCCAAACCATTAGGACTTCGAAAACAGGATTTGTCACACCTTTTTTCCCTGGAACAGGGGTGGATATGACGTCAAGTTCGTGGTCGGTCAATCCAAGTTGAGTTCCCAGTTTCCTCCAGTCAAGCATTTTTAACTTGTCTGCCAGGTTGACGAACAAAGTATCAACTTTCCACTGTTCTGGAGGTATTTCACAATGGTCCACTACGTTGTAATATCCCATGTACCATCTACAATAATCAGTCAGATCGTAACGACCTATGTCACTTAATGCATGTCTTAATACCATCCACTTGCAACACACGTTCTTTCTGCTCCATGAAACAAGCATTTCTCTCCCCATAGAACGAAGAGACGGTGTTTTTTCCATGTAATCCATTAAACTTAGTCTAAGTCCTAAGTAAACCCCTAATCGAGGGTAGTCTTTTTCCGATATTTTTTCACTGATCTTGAATAACAACTCGTCCGAAAGGTGAAACTCCATAGCTACCAAAAAAAAGGTGTTCAGCAAGTAAGGTAGGCAGGTAGGTAGGCAGGTAGGTAGATAGGTAGGTTATGACAGGCTAGAAAGCATACAGTTAACTTATATAGGGTAGGGTAGGGTAGGGTAGGGTAGGGTAGGTGGGTGGGTAGTTTAGGTGGGTGGGTGGGTGGGTTAGGTGGGTTATTTGGGCGGCCAGCCCGGGCCAAAAAGCCCCAAACCCCCCATACTTGAGGGGTGTCCCCACCCCCCAACCCCATAGTTTTTTAAACCCACCCCAACCCATTCCTACCCTACCCTACCCTACCCTACCCTACCCTACCCTATATTATCCTACCCTATTCTACCCTATTCTATATATCTCTTCCATTCCCTTCCCCCTGTTTAGGTAAGCCTGTTACATCGTTCTTCGTTCGTTTAAATTTGTTATGACGTTGAGTGTAAAGCGAGCTGATTGTGGTGAAAACAGTGAGTAAGGGAGATAAGCTGGGTGCACCACATAGCCAGATAAAACCAAACTTTTTCTTTCTCCTCTACACTGAAACGATCCAGGGACGATGATGGGATGTGAAATATGGGGCAGGAGGAAAACAAAGTTTTGGTTTCTAAGCACTCAGCTAGAAGTTCCAAAATAGACATGAAGAAATGAAGACGCCGGTTAAGTTGGCGGGGATTTTCTTTGGCGTGATGCTCTTCTGCCGCTTTCAATGCTTCCAAATGGAAGGGGTTTTTCAGTGGGCCCTTTCCCTTTCTTCCATGCTTCAGGGCATAACCCAAGGTTTCCACCGCTGAAAATTTCGACAAGTTATGACTCAAAACCATTTTCCTCAAGGTTTTTTTGTCTTTGGATGTAAAAGTTGATTCTACTGAAGAAAAAACTAAGTATAATTTTTTCCGGTGAAGAACAGATTCTTTCAAGTATTTGCACACGTACCTGAAACAAATTGAAGAGCAACATATAATTTCATTTCTTTCCCTCACGTACGTTAGAACTTGAGTGTCGTCGGGGTGACGTTGTTCTAATACACGCTGCAGGGAGTAACGCGACATGGTAGGGCGAAGGTTGTTGTGTCAAATAACGATGGTTTAGTCCCCGTTTAACCTTTATAGGAAACCTGTCAGTCTTTCCTTATCGCACTTTCCTGAAATGATTTATTGCTCAAGGACGAAACAAACGTCAGGGTCAGTGCCTGAGCGTTTTGAAAAGAGGGGAAAACATGTGGAAGGGTGGGTTTAGCCCAGGGGCCTTACCCGGAGGATCATCGTTTATTTTTGTTCAGTTTTTTTAGGAGGACCAAAAATTAGATACGGGGTAGGCTGTTACCACCTTCAGCTGACCTTTTTCATGGGAGGTAGTTATTTCAGTTATAACTCTCACAACATGACAGCACCCATGGTAATTGTGTCCAATCTCTGTCCTGAATCCTCTTTCATAGAAAATTTTGGAACCTAGAGAGTGTGTAATTTTGTCTGGGTGAAGTAAAGTGGCTTTAATTAAAGCCTTCACCATAGTAGAATCGATGAAAACTGAATTACCAGGCCCTCCCCCCAAAGGTTGATCCCTTAGAAAAAAGGGTTTTTGTCTGTCTGAGATGAATTTTTTTGAACTTCCAGAGGAAATGCAATGTCTCGACATCAAGTGTACCATGGCACCATGTCCCAAAAGAACACCTGAAAAAAAACTTTCCCCATTTTCTGAGATAAGTTTTTTCACAGATGGCCCACAAGGAACCAATGCAGTGGTTTGGTTGTGCAAGAAGCCCACACCTTACCTTCTTCTACGCCCCTCCTGATGTCTGAAATAAACACCTCCTGACGCCTTTTGTGACCTACGGTCAAAGACAAAGGCAAAGGACAAAAGTTAGCCATGTCTGCTTGAGAGAAGCTAGTTCTGATAAATGACGAATGGTCTGCGTTAATCACAGAATGGTAACAACAAGATTCGTTTTACAAGCCTCCCCCTGAACGTTGACTGAGCGTTATCACGTTTTTTTTATTTCAGTTAAGTTTTTTACTTTTTTCCAAAACAACACTGTCTAAGTGTAAAACATACTATGAATGGAAAAGCATGGTTATCTACGACTCATGGACGTGGTTGTACGTTATCTGAACGACAAGGGAACGTCCCAGGATCGTATCAGGATAGATACTATAAAGAAGGCTTGAGCTGCTCGATCTTCATCAAACCTTTTCTGACGTTTGTCTGCTGTTCGCCGTTCTGCTCCTGCACCTTCCAGCCCTGCCACCCTTTCATCTTCAAGGAGAACAATGCCTGGTCGCATGAAGACGGGACTTAGTGTCAGGAGAGGAGGAGCTAAAAAACTGGCTCCACTAACTTTTACTACTTCTAAACAGACAGTGGAAAAGACGTCGGGCATCGCCCCTCCTCCTACCTCTCCAGCCTCACCTGATAAACCACCTGCAACTCCTGCTCGGCTTCCAACTGAAGTGCCTGATGCAGGAGAACAGGAAGCCGCTCTTGCAGCTCTTCATGGCGAAATCACTGATTTCCTGGATCGCGTCCGGGATCGCACTCCTCAGGAAGCTCTCGACGGCAATTTTGACATCAGGGAATACATCAATCCCCCAGCACCTTTGAACTACCAACCCCCCACTGAAGCACCTACGTCCGCCTCTTACTCGCCCGTGACTCCGGAGGAACCTTCTCCCCAGGTCAGTCCAACAGAGGTCATAGACCTCACAACCTCATCACCGGCAGTCAACCCCATAGAAGTGGTGGACTTAACACAAGGGACACCTTCACCTGCTCACCGCGGGGGGTATTCACAGGTAGAGGTTATAGATCTGACCGGCCCTTCTCCTCTGTACTCTCTCCCGGTTCCGGTAGAGGAGCTGCTTCTTAAAAGCCCGCCGGAAAAAAGAAACTGTTCCGGTAAGAGAGAAGGGGAGCCTAAGAAAAAAAGACAGAAGCGCGCCTACCACAAGAAAACCCCTGTCTCTACCCCTGCTTCAGTTTCCTCAGCGACTTCATCCTATGGTGCCGAGCCAATTGGTTCTGTCCCAGGTGTTGCTTCTTCTAAAGACAAGTCACACAGGCAAAAGTTTGGGGAGGGCACTGCCCCCAGTTCTTCCAGCAAGCTTGTGGGCTTCAGGTCAGTGCCTTTGGTGGTAAAAAAATGGCCTGCTCGATTTGGTTTCCAAGAAAAGTCACCTGCCCCCGACCAAGTTTTTTATCCGGAAGGGGATAAGAACGCCTGCATAGAAATATACAGGGAACCTAGCATCAGGGGAGTATGCTTGAGGACCTACCTGGACAAACCTTACGAGCGGTGCTTAAACCTAGAGGCGCGTGAGTTCAGGAACTTAGTGGACCAGATAGAGTGCATCCTTGGAAAGTACAAGGAGTTACACCGCCTAGCTGCCCTTGGAGAGAGGAAGGTGGATAATCTTTTGTTGTCCTTGAACCAAGACTGCACCGACCCCAGTGGAGGCCGGGCTATGATCCTGGTAAACTTGTACAAGGGAACTCCTAAAGTTCACATAGGAACAACCAGCTACGTGGAGGAGATGAACGCCTCGGTGTCTTCCAGCTACAGGATGCCCCCCTCACCCACACACTGCGGACACACTGTGTCCCCCTTCATTCTGGAGGACATAAAATCACGAGTTGGTCCCTTCCTAGACGAGACGACCGATTTCTACTCTGGGTAAGTGGTCAACTTTGTATAGTGTCTGGTCAACAGCTCCTTGTTTAGTGCTTTTACATTATCATGTATATTAGCTAATTCGTAGTTAGATTTAAATGTACTCCATCTTCAGTCAACATAGCCCAGCTTAGGTTTAAGTTCTAAATGTACTCCATGTATACTTAGGTTAGGTTTTAGTTATAAGTTTGTATATCGAATATAAAGTGAAACAAGAAAAAGAAACCTTAAAAAAAAAATGCCGCCCAAAAAGGTAAAACAACTTTACACCGTCAACTGTCCAATGTGTAACACCCCTAGACCTCAACGTTTGGTTACTGTAGAAAACAGTGGAAAAACTCTATGTAACTCAGATTCTTGTAGAAGAGAAACTTTTTCAGACAGCTTAGAACTTCCAAAAGAAATAGAAATAAATTCTTTGCATAAAAGCAGTTACCGTGACAACTTCAAGTCCATAGCTTCAGGTTTGGCTGTGCTTGGTAAGCTTCAGTCCATTTTCAACGTCAGAATTACAAGTTTTAACAAAGACTTGGGAGCCAAACAGGTAATAGAGGCGCTTACCTCTATTCATAGAAATCAAGTTATGGCTTACAAAGTGGCTGTCTCTTTTGGAAGGTTGTTGTCTTCCTCTAAGGAGGAAGAAGAAGAGAAAGTCATGTACTTTCATGCTTCTGCCAACAACTCGTCTTTGTTCTATGACAGTGAAAGTCATAGAGACCCTTACATTTTTATAAGGGACGACAAAGACTTTGCAGAGTGTTTAGATTTAATAGAAAACAACATTAAAGAAGACACTCAAAGACCCTCTACTAAATGGAGTGTAATAGGCAACATGAACGCCAACATCACCCTCATAAGGGCTACGGGAGGAGAATATCTTTTAGGTAAAATGAAAACTGTTCCACCAGGTTTAAGACAAAGAGGAATGCAACACTTTCACAGAGACCCTAAAACCAAAAGGGCATACAAGGACAACTTGTGTTTCTTTAGATGTCTGTCTTTCTTCCTGTATGAATCTTTAGAAAAAACTGAAGAGCTTTTCCTTGAAGCCTATCCAGGGGTGAACAAGGAGACTTTTGAGGGTGTTGACATAAAAGATTTAGACAGGTTAGAAAAAATGTTTGAAGTTAACATAAGAATTTTTTACCTTCCCTCTTTTGGTAAAAGAAAGGGGCGACCTAAAATTATAAGGTCAAACATGTGTTCATCCAAAAAAATTATGAACTTGAACTTACACAGAAACCATGTAAGTTTAATAACTAACATGGGACTGTATGGTAAAATGTACCCCTGTGAAAAGTGTCATAAAGTTTTCACTCGTAGTTTCCTTTTGAAACAACACAATGGGGTGAAAAAAGATTGCACCAAAGTCAGCTTCAGGTACAAAGGTGGAGCTTACAATCCATCCAAAACAGTTTTTCAAGTTTTAGAGGAACTGGGAATAGTTTGTTCACCTGAGAAAAAAATATACCCCTATAAAATTGTTTTTGACTTTGAAAGCTATTTCGTCCAACCTGAAAGTTGGTCCCCAGAAAATGCTAACACTGTGATAGAAAAAACTCACATACCCCTTTCTGCCAGTGTAGCTTCTGATTTTCCTGGGCATACAGAACCAGTGTGTTTTGTCAGAAATTCCAACAGGGACGACGATCCTTTGGTTAAAAATGTGTTGGAACACATAAACAACTTGGGGCAGTTGATAGGAGAACAGGTGAAAGAAAATTTTAGAGATGTTTTAGACGAACTAGACTCTCTAGAAGAAAAACAAAAGGAACTAGAACATAAAGCTAGCAAAGTTTTTCCAGAAAAGAACAAAAAAAATCCAAAAAAGAAAATCTCCCATGTTCTTGAAGTGAAGGAAAAACTTCTTACCTACATAGAAAGAGTCCCTGTTCTAGGTTTTAACTCTGGAAAGTATGACATTAATTTGATAAAAAAGGAATTTCATTCTTTTTTTATAGACACAGACAAGACAGAAATGAAAACCATAAAAAAATGCAACAAGTACATAGCAGTCTACACAGACCATCTTCTTTTCCTTGACATGTTCAACTATTTGGCACCAGGTTATTCCTACGCAAACTACCTGAAAGCCTTTCTGAAAGGGAAAGCTGAAAAAGGTTTTTTTCCCTACGAGTGGATGGACAACATAAGAAAACTGAACAACAAAGCTCTTCCTCCACGCCACTGCTTCTACAGTTCTTTGTCGGGTGGTGGAATAAGCAAAGAAGATTATCTTGAATGTAAAAAGGTCTGGACAGAAAACAAAATGAAAACTATGAAGGACTACTTGTTATATTACAACAACCTGGACGTTAAACCCTTTGTTTTAGCCATAAACGAGCACACAAAATTTTTTATAGATCGTGGGGTAGACATGTTCAAAGACGGTTTAACTTTGCCAGGTTTAACCTTGAAGTTTCTTTTCAACAACACTGCACCTAATGCCACACCTTACATTCTTTTTGGTGAGAAAGAAAAGGATGTTCACTCCTTGCTCAGACGCAACTTAGTAGGGGGGCCCTCTATTATTTTTCACAGACATCACAAAAGTGGAGAAACAAGAATAAGACAAAAAAAATATGGGCCGCAAAGCAAAGAATGCAGACACATAGTAGGGGTAGATGCTAACAGCTTGTACCTCAAGTGCATGGGTGAAGAACACTGCACAGGTTATTATGTGGTGCGCAGGAAAGAAAACGATTTTCAAGCTGTCTGCAGTCAACAGATTAGCTACTCAGCCACAGAATGGTTGCGATACAAAACTGTGACAGACAAAGTGAAGATATTACACCAATACAACTACGGGGAAGTAGTATTGGGTTCAAGGAAAATAAAAGTGGACGGCTATGATCCAGCTTCAAAAAAAGTATACCAGTTTCACGGGTGCTACTGGCATGGTCACATATGTCACCTCACTAAATCAGTTTTGAGAGACCCCAATGGAAAGGCATGGTTAGAAGAAAAAAACCAAAATACCATTTTAACTACCCTATATCTTCAGTCGTTAGGTTACCAAGTAGAGGAAAAGTATGAGTGTATGTGGCTGAAAGAAAAAACTGAAAACTCGTGCAGAAAAACAAAAAGTGAATGGGAAATTAAAAGACCATTGTGCCAAGGCAGAAAAAGTCAGGATGAAATACTGAGAGGGGTTTCTAGAGGAACAACTTTTGGACTTATCCAGGTAGACATAGAAACACCTGAATCTTTGAAAGAAAAATTCAGTGAAATGACACCTATTTTCAAAAACTGTTTAGTAGGAAAAAATGACGTAGGTGAACATATGAAACGTTACCTGGAAGCAGCAGGTAAGCTGAAACAACCGCAACGCCAACTTATAGGCAGCTACCACGCAGAGGGAATTTTGTTGGGAACTCCTCTCTTGAAGTGGTACCTGGAGAAAGGTTTGGTAGTTACAAAAGTACACCTTCTCATAGAATACACACCAGAAAAAGACTTTTTTACCCTTCATGGACGAAGTGACCAAAGCTAGGAGGAAGGGAGATGAAAACATAGACTGTAAGATTCTGTCAGATCTGTACAAACTTTTGGGAAATGGTTCATACGGAAAAACCATATGCAACAAACAAAACTTTGTTCAAACAAAGTATCTTCACCCCTCTAAGGCAAGACGTTTGGCCATGCACTGGTCAGTGCAAGATGTGCAAGACATAAGTGACAACACGGTAGAACTGTCCTGTTTGCCCACCTCCATTACCTACGACCTCCCAGTTCAAATAGGGTTCATGGTATACCAATATGCCAAACTTAAAATGTTGGCTTTCTATTACGACTTTCTCCTTGAATACATAGACGAGAAAGATTTTGAAATGTGTGAAATGGACTCTGACAGTTTTTACTTTGCTTTAAGTGCAGAGAACATAGAAGACGTAATTATTCCTGAAAAACGTGAAGCTTTCTTCAGAGAACGTCACAAATGGTTGCCCTCTGAATCATGTGACAACAGTCACCACAGAGAGACCTATGTTCAGACCAAAGTTTTGGGTGAGCTGTGGCTGCCTCAACCATGCTGTAAGAGCCGTCTGGCGTTTGACAAGAGAACCCCCGGGTTATTCAAAGTGGAGTGGGAAGGTGATGAAATGACTGCCTTAAACTCCAAATGTTACATAGGCACAGGAGTGAATGTGCCCGTTAAAATGAGTTGCAAAGGTGTAATTCAAAAACAAAACCCCCTGACCACTGACAAGTACAAAGAAGTACTGGACAGTGAAAATGTTGTCACGGTAGTCAACAAAGGATTTAAAGTAGTTAACCACAGCGTTACGACTTACTCTCAAAGGAAACAAGGTCTAACCTATCAGTACATAAAGAGACAAGTATGTGAAGACGGTGTAAGCACCCTACCCCTTTCTATATAAAAAAATGGTTTCTTTTTCTAGTTTCACTTCCAGTTGTACATTTTGTTGAAAGAAAAAATTTTAAACAAATTGTTCAAATGAACATTTTTCTTCATAGAAAACAGTGTTAAAATGAAAAATGTTCATTTAAACAATTGTTCAAACGAACATTTGTTTAAATGAACATTTTTCCCCATAGAAAACAGTGTTAAAATGAAAAATGTTCATTTGAACAATTGTTCAAACGAACAATTGTTCAAATGAACATTTTTCCCCATAGAAAACAGTGTTAAACTGGAAAATGTTCATTTGAACAATTGTTCAAATGAACATTTGTTCAAATGAACATTTTTCCCCATAGAAAACAGTGTTAAAATGGAAAATGTTCATTTGAACAATTGCCCAAACGAACATTTGTTCAAATGAACATTTTTTTCCATAGAAAACAGTGTTAAACTGGAAAATATTTTTTGTTCAAATGAACATTTTTCAAATAAACAACAAAGGTAAAAAATATGTACTGTATCATGAAAAAAAACTGACAAAAAAGTAAAAAAAGTGAACTGTATCACCCAAAAAATAAAAAAAAACTTTTCACAAAAGTGAACGCTGTACATGTTCACCACAAAAATAAAAAAAAAATCCGGCGCTGAAGAAATTAAGTTGGAACAGAAAAAAGTGGTACCAAATTTCTTGTCTCATAGCATCACGTTCACCAGATTATTAGTATCTGGTTAGATTTAAGCAACCATTTTAACATGGAAAGTTTAGAAGCTATGCTTGTGGAGCAAACCACAGAAACTCCACCCTATGACTATTACATGCGTCCAGTTTTACAAAGTGTTGCTTCATATAATCAAGCTTCTTCTATAACACCTGACAATGATATAAGTTCTGTAGCATGTGGATGTTCAGAGAATTTCTTTTGGGAAATAATACCTGCAGAAAACATTGGTTATTTTAGAGGAGCTGAACCAGACACTGTTGACCACTGTATAACTAGTGTTAAAATGTACAAATATTTCTCTTCAGCTTTTTGGGACGCCTACAGAAACTGCATGTACTATTGTCGAGTGAAAAAAGTTAACTTGATATTGCATGATTGGTGTATAGGAGTATATCAATTGCACACTGAACCTGGCTGCCCAAGACACTACACAAGGTACACTTTAGGAAGTGTAAGAAAGTTTGCTCTTACTCTCCAAGAGTTAGAATGTAATCCCATAGTAGGAGTGTTTTGTCAGTGTAATTGTAAACTGGAAGTATCTGCTATTGCTAAAACTATTTGTTTCACATGTCTGCAGGTCTCACTGGAACTTCACGCCTTAAGTATACCTGGAGTGAGAAATCATTTCTCCTTCGAGGTAAACTTTAAGGATGGTTTTTTATCTGGTCTTTTACCTGGACCCAAAAACAGTCAAACTTACTTCCTGGCCCAGGCTTTGTTCGAGCATGCTATATCTAACATAGCCAAACTTAACAGTTATTGTTTCCACAACACATGGAAAACTAGTCTCACTGGTCAAAGCTGGTATCAAGCAAGTAAATTCACACACAACAAATGTTTCTGTAGTATATGTGCACGCCCCGGAAATGGAAAATCTGTCTTCATCTGTAAATATTGTGTCTAATAAAAATATAATCTGTTATGTGAAATGAATGAGTTGTGTTTTATTTCAATGCATGAAATGAAGAGACATAACAAAATAAGTCATAAGTATTGCGTAAATCCATAAAAGTATTGCATCAGAACATTGTGTAAATTCTTACAAGCATTGCGCAATGCACCCTCATACGTAGGTCATACGTTTTTGCAAGTAGGTTAGTAGGTCACTTCCGGTTTGCAAGTAGGTCAACCCTAGGTATTGCGCAATTCTTTTAATTTATGCAACTAGGTCAGGTCACTAGGTCAAATGGAATCCAGCTCTCTGATTGGTCGAAAAAACTAGGTCATGACCTTATGACGTCACTTCCTGTCAAATCCAGCCCTCTGATTGGCTGAAACTAGGTCACTTCCGGTCTACCAGTAGGTCATGACCTAGTTAGTAGCTAATCCATTGCGCTGACTTTGCATGTATATACTACTATCCTTCTGGAAATTTGTACTTCTCTGTTATACGTATAGCCTCTTCTGAACAAGCGACAGCATGCGCCTGTCCACCCATATTAGTGGTTGCTAGTAAGTTTGTAAGTTCTCGGTAGCCAGAAGCAATTCTTCTTAATTTCATAGGAGATATATCGGCAGATGATGTGTATTGAAGTCTGGCGATATCATAATAATATCGGAACATCCTCCTTAAATACCACTTATTTACATGCTTATGCAATAATATAAGCAAATATTCGGAATCAAACAGGTTTTCAGAAGTGCACTACACTCAAAAAGTCAAGGATTGTGTAAGAAGTAATCAGGCAATAGAAAACGCCCTGAGGTCATACATCTACAAGGACCAGAAAAATTGGAACTTGTACCTACAATCGGTAGTTTTCAACCTAAATAACACAGTTAGTAAGGCCACTGGTTACTCACCCAACTTCTTGATTTTCAGTAGACAAGCACTGCTACCAACAGACTCGTTGTTGGCCCTGTTCAACAAAACAGAATTCAAGGATGAAAAAGAAATGGTTCTGTACATGATAAAACAAAGAGAATCAGCTCAGAAAATTGCCTCAGACAATCTGAGAAACTGTCACGAGCTCATGAAAGAAAGACACGATAAGACAATAAGATCCATCACTGCCTACGACCCAGGTGACATAGTGTATATGTACGTTCCCAACTTGCTGGCACCAAGCACCAGCAAAAGCTTCAACCGACATACGCAGGACCCTACATGGTCACAGAAGTGTGCTCTCCACATACAGTACATTTAAGACGTTTGTCAGATGGCAAAACTACTCAGAAATCAATCAATATCGAACGCCTAAGAAAACCTTCAAGTTATGCTTCACAAAAGGCAATTTTAAAATGGCTAGAGAGACCAGCATCTGTGGGAAAGTTGTCAAATCCAGACATAATTGGACATGCAAAACTGTCATGTAGCGACATACCAATCTTAAAAGAAAAATCAAAAATTATGAAGTCAAAGCGCAAGAGAACAAAGACATAGATTATTCCATGGAGTAAACTGAATCATCTAAAATTGTAACTTTCCAGTAGGTATGAACAGACACTTCTAATGTATCAAACATAAATATCAACATTGGAAAAGTTCTACGATGTGTAACAATGCGCATCAATTTCATGAAGGACACTCATGTCTGTTATGGCAGGCCATTAATGACATCAGTTTAAAAAATAACCCATATAGTAAGAGACAAAGACTGATAGGGTGATGAAGCAGCAAGGGTATCCAAACAGCTTGAAAATAGCGTCCTATGATCAAAGACTGTGGTATTGAAAACACCCCCTAATTTTTGAGACCAGATATGCTGCAAGAGCTGAAAAATACCAATCTCTCATTTTGTTTTAAAGAAACAGGTTATGGACAAGCAGTGATAGGTTTGATTAACTGGGCAAGCAAATCAATAAGAAAGGAAACCCATATTAATTCCATCCATTTCCACATAGGGACAAATAATGTATTTGTAGCCTTTTATTTAACCAAATATGTATTGTTTTAACCTATGAATGGTTGGCACAATCGGCCTTCCATAATAACAAAGAGATGAGACCATGGGCACGTGAGTCAACTCATAACAATATATGTTAATTAGGAGCAGCAACAGCCATCAAGGCCAAGAGTGGACAGATTAACACGAGAATTAGCCAGGTCGCATCGCCACTGGGTGACTGTCAATAAAAAGTGAGATACCCACTATAAATAATAGATAATAGGGCCGCTCAACAAGGCCTTATTAACATAACGCTTGATGCCATTTAAGAGATTAGCCATCGCTGCTGAACCATGACGGGAGAAATGTTTCAGTGGGCTATGGCCAACAGGTGAGATTTTGTGCACTTGCTATAAGTATATCACTCGGGAATTCTGAAACTGTAAGAGTTTAGCTTTGAACCCATAGTAGTGCTCAGGTATGGAATAATTCCCTCTAAGACAACGTCCTAATCCCCATCCTATCAGTAGTCCTCTATATAGTGGTTTGACACATGTATTACATAGACAGATGTCATTTAACATATAAAATGGTTGGACCTATTTCAGGCAGGATTAACCTTGTACGAATTACTATAAACATATAGATATATACATATCATATTTAAACATATTATTTAAGATTACATACCCACGGCTAAATGTCTAGCTCGCTTAGTAAAACACATCTATTTTCATTTCCCTAGCCACCAAGAAATCAAACACTACCCCCTGAACAGCAGCCATTTCTTGGGAACGTCCATGCCCTGGACGGTCGAGTCTTTAATTGGCCCCAAAGGACTGCGCGCTTTTGATCCAATAAGCGCAAGGCAACTGATATACAAGAATCAACACCTACTAGTCAACATAGACGAAACCACACTGGAGGGAGTCTTTACCCACCCTGTGGTAATTAGAAATGTTGATCTACGCAAGCCGGTCGACTCGGCAATAGTCTACGGAGAAATATCTAAACTAATAAGAGTCGATCCAGTAGAAATGAACTAAAGGGAATGGAAAGAGCCCATAGCCAGGCTGGTATGCCTCTTGGGAGCCATAACATTGGCCGAGAGCTTTAAAATAGAAGCAAAAGCCGCACCCTGGCTAAACGGCATAGGTCGCCAGAGCCTAGCTTTCACCTCCATGCGTAGTACGGTTGCGACTTACAGGAGGCAGCACGCCTACTGGAAGTCGCGATCCAAAGGGACCTGGCATCATGCCTATGAAGACAGGTACATATATTTTAGAGAAAGGAGCTTTAGTATGACTCTAAATTGATAGCACTTTATTAGGAGCAAAGCATGGTTTATACGAACATACTATCTCAATAACTAAAACCACCCCCCCCCCGCCTCACCCAACATTAACCCCATAACAGGAGCACCCTCACGCACATATCCAATTATAGACTCCAAGTCATTTGCTCACTGGCAGGCGTGGCGACAAGACACACTCACACATGACACACAACATCAATACACACAGTCTATTGGAGTAATATAGACACATTAGTACATCATGCATACACCATTCAAAATGGTCACAATGCAGATTCTGGTAAGTCTATTGACTTTGTTCTACATGACATCCTGTTCAGAAATAGTAGTGAGACAAAATTATGGAGTCATCTTCAGGAAAGAGGCAACCCCAATGTTACACGGTGTAATGTTGTTGGATTTCGAATTTGTAATTAACTTCAAATTATTCAGAACAATGCCAAAACCGATTAGGCTTGGTGAAGCTCTGCTAGACAGAGAACACTACAGTTTAATCCATACGAAATTATTCCAAATTGAAGATATGATAGAAGTAGAATATAGAAGAATGTTAGGCTATCACAAGCAGCTAGATATCCACTCTCGGAAAAACAGGAGAGTAAAACAAGCTATCCTACAACCAATAGGCGATTTATTAAAATCAATCGCAGGCCTGGCAACTCAACCAGAGTATGACACGCTCGCCCAAAATGTAGACCAAATAAGCAATGCTGCTATGCTTGAATTTGGAACTTTCAAAGAAGTATCCCAGACCATTTTCGACCTAGCAGACTTTAATTACAATTCGCTACTATCTCAAATCACAAGACTAAATTTGACAGACATGACCTTAGACTTTCTTCAAGATTCTATCAATAAAGTAAAATACAATATGACTAATCTCTACAACTCACTACTGACTAAGGTGTACTTCAACGATAGAAATTACATGCTAGTCTATTCAGGCATAATGAAATTGCTCACAATGAAACACTATAACGACAGATTAGGAAATCTATTACATCAAATGGAACTGTTAAAGACAGACGAGCTGTCAATAATAATAATGCCAGTGAACACTCTAGAAGCAACACTAAGCAAACTAAATGAATCATTAAGGGACAGTAATATCAGCTTAAGAATTTGCAATCTCCGGAACTCATACTATTACCAAAAGAACATGGTCACAGGACACATTAGACACAATTCCATAAGGCTAAGATTGAAATTACCACTTTGTTCGAAGAATGAAGTGTATGACATGTACAAGATAGAAACCATATCAGTACCAATCAAACCACAACACAGTACAAGCAACAGTTACACTAGTCTAGCTACAGAACACAGCAGCTTAGCGATATCTAGTAAAGTAGGACTATAAGCAGAATTGAATAATGATCTTCAATCTCTATACCAGACTGACAGGACTATGATATGCCCACTGTCCATTCCGATTAGGAATGTTAGCAACCCCACATGCTTGCTCACGCTATTCTTTGACCACGCAGGAATGATTCATGAATTGTGCAACTTTGACATAATTCAACCCCGCACTACACTAGCACCCACCGCAACACCTGTAGGACTAGACTAATTTGTAGTAAGAACCACTGAACCCCTATCTGTAATGTCATGCAACAACGAGTCAAGAATAATTCACAATTTAGGATCATATTTTATTATTAAAATTCCATGTCAATGTAAAGTGTTGACTGGCGGAATGATACTGACAGGCAATAACATATCATGTGAAATCAAATCATTCAAGAGACAAGTAGTGTATCACACATACAATCTACCGGTAATACATCATTTCAGTAATAGATTATTAAATATCTCAGGTTTAAGAACATCATTGATACCTTTCATATTCAAATCAAAAGAGTTAAGCATGCTACATGAACACCTAGATATGGAGAAAGCAACGCTCACTTCACACGCATTAGATTTAAGAAACACAGCCAAAACTATTAGGAATAAGGCTCACTCTTTGGACCACTACAAAGGTCTATTATCAACGATGGATTCCATAACATCGCACCCATTGTTGGAAGGTCTAAGTATAGCCTTATCAGTATGCTCGCTACTGATATGCCTGTACTTATGGAGAAAGATAACTGGAATTTGGACAATTTTTCTGCTCAGCAAACGTACTAATGGTATGAACTTAACAGCTTGGAAATCAGCCTTTAAATCGCTGGACACAGTAAATAAGAAATCTGATAAAACTCTGAAAACCGAACTCTCGATAATGAACATTGGCAGTAGATACAATGATTTCACAGTAGTGTTGGTATTGATCATGAACATCTATATCATAGTAAAGATAATGAAATGTAAAATAGCCAAACATATGACTGAAAAGCCAGTAGATATTAATATGCCATATATTGCACTGAAACTGTACAGAAAATGGAATAGCATTATAATTCCACTCACATCAATCAGGTATGAACCAAACATATTCAAAATAAACTCATGAACACCCATGTTGAAAGTTCGTCAGAGCGGCTGTCTGAAGCAACACCTCGAGCTGATCTGGGCACACGAAAACAAAATCTCATTTACATTATGTGAAAGGTCAATCATGGAAATTGTACTACCTAACAAGGTGTACATCCCATTCAAGCAACGATTCCAAATATGGATATCATTAAGGGACCATGAATACCCCAGATTCGGATTAATAATCATATGCAATGGTAAACACCACCAACTGCCCCCAGCAACGCTCGACAATGTAGTCACAGACAGCAATGTATAAGCATATAATAATCACATATTTATTTCTAGCAAATACGGTAAGAAAACCGGTGAGTTGACAAATGCATCGTCCCAAAGACGTTACAGCATGCAATTATATTATATATAGCTGTAAACTCATACCAGTATATTTTACCTTATATAGCGATGACGGGACCCCGGACTATCCCAGTTTTTTGTCTAACCGTCGCGGCCACAGCATTCAGACAGATGCAGATATAGACCGGGAGGTAGACGTGGTACATAACTAGGACGTCTTCGGGGAATCGTATCTGATAAGATGACCCGACTGGGACGCCCTCCGGAAGACATCACTCCGCATGAAAGCGTGGAGATCAACCAGAGAGAGCCCAGCGGATGCCTGGGACAGGGACACGGCACGGGACTGTGCAGACAGCCCGATGGACGTGACCTCACCCCAAGGCTCTCCAGAGGGACCGCCCATCCTCTCACCTATAACAATAAAACAAGATGACGACGAAAACGCCCAGGAAGCCTGGGAGGTAGAAACCTCTACCCCTACAGTAAGCAATCCTGTAAGCTTTGCAGGTATATCAGCTGTTCCAGTAGCCATCGTCGCCCCTCTAAAGATGTTTACTGTCGATGACGACTGGGGCGAAATCGACAGCTATGATCTCTTTGCATCCTTTGATGATTGTGAAGAGAATGTCCACACATTAAATCTGCAATGAAAACATGACTTTAAAATGCAGGACAATGCTTGCGTCTACATGTATTGACTGATATACATAAGTTATCACCCAATATTGGGATGAATGGATTAAATGATGCACTGACATCATAAGTAATTATACTCCATGAAAAAATTGAAACAAAGAAAATATATACCCAATGAGGAATATAAGGAAGTATATAGACAATGTTTACCATAATGAATTTATCTGGACAGTCGGCTTGGATTCTGCAAATCTGACCATAGAAATGGATTCTACACCCTTGAAAACATCAAAAACGAGGTGCTGCACAGCTCTGTAGTCCGATTATTAAGAAAGTTACGACACTTTCAAGTTTTCAGTGGTATTTTAGGTGGCAAAAAGCCTAAAACTTCAAAGTGCCATAATTGCCTGATATTGGAAGTACAGAGCTGTGCAGCACCTCGTTTTTAGGGTTTTCAAGGGTGTAGATTCTGTTTCTTATGTCAGATTTGCAATAAAAACCTCCTCAAGGAAGATAGAGTCTTTCGACAGATTCCAGTCATAGTCAACCGCTGCGAACACATCCTGGCTGCTGACCCTGGCGAAGCTGACACACCTGATGACCAACTGGTGACTGTGGCGAAGCGTACTATGACCGTACCACAGACAGATAGCGTGGGATGGCTGCTTTCACAACCTTTTCTCAGATTCTCCACTTCAGCCTTTTCCCCTCCCGGCTAGAACCACCTTCATAGACTACTGACCACTAGGACTACCTTCATAGACTACTGATATCTGCTATCTCTTTACCAGTCGCAAGAGCACAGCCTCTGCGGGCAGAAGCGGATCAGTGCAGGCCTCCTAGAAGACCAGAACACTGAAGGTTCACTGCAGTCTCTCTACCGACACTTACAGACGCGACCACTGTCAGGACAACTCTTTTTGTTCCCAGAGGGATTTGAACCCCAGACCTCTCACACACAAGTCCGGCGCTCTATCCAACTGAGCTACTGAGGAGACCTGTAGCTGGAGGGTCAACTCCACCTCTATATAGTTGATGAGGACAACTTGCACTGACATAATGGAGTGTCTTCATCCATAAGGGGTATCTTGGTCGGGTTGGAGGGAGAGAAGGTAACATGACTGGAAAAGTAGGTCACAGCCCTGAAAAGTAGGTCACAGAGGGTTCAAATCAGTAGTGTGGGGGTTTATCTCAACAGTCGGCTTGGATTCTGCAAATCTGACCATAGAAATGGATTCTACACCCTGGAAAACATCAAAAACGAGGTGCTGCACAGCTCTGTAGTCCAATTATTAAGAAAGTTACGACACTTTCACGTTTTCAGTGGTATTTTAGGTGGCAAAAAGCCTAAAACTTCAAAGTGCCATAACTTGCCTGATATTGGAAGTACAGAGCTGTGCAGCACCTCGTTTTTAGGGTTTTCAAGGGTGTAGATTCTGTTTCTTATGTCAGATTTGCAATAAAAACCTCCTCAAGGAAGATAGAGTCTTTCGACAGATTCCAGTCATAGTCAACCGCTGCGAACACATCCTGGCTGCTGACCCTGGCGAAGCTGACACACCTGATGACTAACTGGTGACTGTGGCGAAGCGTACTATGACCGTACCACAGACAGATAGCATGGGATGGCTATCTGCTATCTCTTTACCAGTCGCAAGAGCACAGCCTCTGCGGGCAGAAGCGGATCAGTGCAGGCCTCCTAGAAGACCAGAACACTGAAGGTTCACTGAAGTCTGTCTACCGACACTTACAGAAGCGACCACTGTCAGGACAACTCTTTTTGTCCAAAGAGGGATTTGAACCCCAGACCTCTCACACACAAGTCTGGCGCTCTATCCAACTGAGCTACTGAGGAGATCTGTAGCTGGAGGGTCAATTCCACCTCTCTATAGTTGATGAGGACAACTTGCACTGACATCCTGGAGTGTCTTCATCCATAAGGGGTATCTTGGTCGGGTTGGAGGGAGAGAAGGTCACATGACTGGAAAAGTAGGTCACAGCCCTGAAAAGTAGGTCACAGCCCTGAAAAGTAGGTCACAGAGGGGTGAAATCAGTGGTATGGGGGTTTATCTCGACAGTCGGATTCTGCAAATCTGTCAAAAGACTCTATCTTCCTTGGGGATGTTTTATTGCAAATTTGACCCAAGAAACAAAATCTACACCCTTGAAAACCCTAAAGATTCTGTACTGGACACACTAAGTTATTATATGCTTTCTTACAAAGAAGCATCCTGTACTGGATGCACTATGTTATTATATTCTATCCGACAAAAATACTTTTTTCGTCTGGCAATTTTGAGAGAAAAATGTCTGAAAGTGATCTTTATCTCCAAAAAAAATTCCAGTGGCCCCACCCTCACCACTGGCTGTCGCAACCAACCAAGCGCAGAGGCCTGCAATCCACCAAAGGCCAAAATGGCAAGTTGATGAACGGAGCCAAATCCTTGATTTGGGAAGTTGATGGAGATGGCAGAACAGCGCGAATACGCCGGCCTATTTATTAACAACTTAAAACAAAACAAGAAAGAAAAGAAACAAAATAAACAGCTGAACTGAACTGGAATGTCTGTGCCTGCCTGTGCAGGTGAGTGGAGTGACTGGACTGAACTGTCTGGGCCTGCCTGTGCATTTCTACCCCTTGAGAAAGCTACAAGAGCCGCCAATGGATCCATGCCTGGTATCTTGATAGCAACATCAGATACATCGAGGTACTGGGAGAGGGGATCAGCTTCGTGTCAAAGTCCCAGTCTTCGCCAACATGCTAGGCCATGCATCACATCCTCGGCTCCACACCCCCCAAGTTTCCGTACACTGGTCAATGGAATTTGGATGAACATAAAGTAGCCAAAGCATATAACTGACCATGTCCACAGTGGGAGCTTAAATCCACCAAAGCCCAAAATGGCAAGTTGAGATGTTCCCCATGGAATTTGCATATTATTCCTTTAAGCTCAGTCATTGGACAACTCCAAGTCACATGGCTGCTTTAGATGTTTCTGTTAGTCAATATGCAAAATCAGTCATGTGACCCAAATTTGCATTTAATACATGAGTATATAAGATGAGAGTTAGTCAAAGTTGCACATATGAACCATGGAGGATATACCAAACAGTTCTGTTCTAACAAAGCACCAACAAAGGAAGCTCAGAGATCCAAACTTCCAGGATAAAGATAACATAAGGAGAAGGAAAAAATACAGAAGGCTGATAGCAGATCCAGTGACAAGAGAAAGATTGAGAGCCCAGCAAAACCATTATCAAAGGGAATATAGGGCTAGGAAGTTGAAGGAAAAAAACGATATGAAAGATATGGCAAACCATGTATCTGAAGGGATGGGTCAGGACACCAAAGACATATTGGAATGTCCGTCTAGGTTAACAATGAATGGCAAACAGTCAAAAAAATCTATTGATCATTCTGCTGCAGAAGAAAAAGCAATTGCTTCAACAGATCTGATGAAGCAATCATTTTCCCATTGTTCTTATGCTCATGAGGATGCAAACTCTGCAGTTCATCTTCTTATGGCAACACATATGTTGCTTTCTGTAGTTGTTACAGCAATGACAAACCGAATTGAGAAATGTGTGGCACATCAGAAGGAAAGTCAACTGAATCCATAGAATGAGTTTTTTTTCTATTTATTTTTTATTCATGAAATTCATCCTGAAAAGATACATCAAATGTATTGAAATGCTGATTAAATAATAAGCGCATTTATAAATCTATAATAATCAACTTATACATTGTATTGAATGTAACTTTGTTATTTGTTGAAACAAAAGTTTGAATTGTATTTGATATTGTGACCATTCAACTCTAAATATTTATGAAATAAAGAGAACTTCAAAAGAATATTGTTTTTCTCACTTATTCCTAAATGAAAGGAGGACACTCAGGCAGTACACTCAAAAAAAGCAGTAGACTCATGAAGGACACTCAAGGAGAAATGAATGATTGATAAAGAGTTGACCCATGATGAGAATTTCAGACTAGTTGAAAAATAAATATTGAATTGTTCAGAAATCTAAACAGATTCTTGCCCAGGACATTAAAGGAAAAAATCCTGAATGGAAGGAGGACACTCTCATCAAACTACACTCAAGAAAAGCAGTACACTCACGATTTAGTCACTCAGGTAACACATACAATAAACATTTCATATATAGAATTCCTTGCTATATGTTGACGAATACGATCTACCTGTTATCTTACAAGACACTCCGTATATTCAATAGATTGCTCGTAATAGTCTATATATCATATACAGACATGAATAAGTACATACTAACTACTTAACACTATAAAAATTCTTACCTAGATCATTGCTGATTGAAGACCCAAATTATACACATGAGGGTGTAGTCATTAAGCCATACTTGGTAAGTTTGTGCGAAAGTATGTATGTAACATACAAATTATGTATTGTTCCTAATTGTTGTTATACACAGTCATTATAAATATCCATGACAGCGAAATATACGAGAATCTTTGTGTACATCACTGTAACATTGCTTGAATTTGCCATTTGTATGTTCATGATTTCTTATCATGACACCGTAATGAGTACCCGATGAAATGTTACAATATAAAACATCAATAAATGTTGATTTCATTATGCAACACATCTGTGTGTGTGACGCTGAGGCTGAAAGATATACCATTTGAATATCATCCGTAACCATTCGCTCATTACTTACTCACGATCACTCACCATCCCAAACCCCCCCCCCTTACCCGCACCAACCTAGTTAGCCCTGAACCATCATTCCGCGCCTATCTGGCATCACCCTATATTAGACACATTACTGGAATGGGATAGATGTGGACAAATGGGAATAGTGCTTGTTATGAGAATAACAAAGCTGGTAAGTAAACCTTCCAAAAGAAGACAACCAGAAATGGGGATAATAAATGCGATTTAGGTGAACGTAACAAAAGGACTGAAAGGACGACGACTTGACTACTTAGATCATCAATAGCCAGATAAACGGACTGTTTTTTGCAACTCATCTTGAGGCTCAAACCAACAGAGTGACTGAAGTTACCCACAGTTCAATACTCGACTGTTGGGAACACCTTTCGCGACACCGCACGCTATTGGAAAATATTCCTACCTACTCATTAAATACATGACGCAATGAGTCAGTGGAGGAATACATGGACACCTACTTCAGACTGCCATGTGCTGACTGCTTAAGCCATACAGTCCGTGGTAAACCACCTTTTGTGGACATCCATACTGTAAGGGCAAACCAGTTAATCACTATTTAGAATACACAAAATAGCAATGAGTAAGTAACGTGCAGGAATGACAACATTGTCACAGACATAAAAAGACACACCCATCTTTCGGCATATTTTTTTTTCTGTAAAGGGAGATTAAGATGACTTCCATAGTAAGAAAGAAACCTATATGTACTAGACATATTACACACTAACTTCGGGTGAGATGCTTTGGATCATATATAAAGTAAAAGGCTATTTGAGTCAGCGGATTGACTGGTCGGATACTCAGATTTCTCCACCCACTTCACCATGATACACAGACACATGTAGTGAAGATGACAAGAGACCAGCAATCACGTTACCCTATTTTTCTTTCTATTCTTATCTAATTCATATTAAATGACATGCATGAGAACAACAACCAATACGGCAAGAGATCAATTGGAAAATTGACCGGAGACCCTTCTCCTCACCGCATAGACTATGTACATACACGTCTATGTTTACACTTTAGAAGTTCATTTGTGATATGTGTGACTACAGACTATCTACACTTGTAGCCAGACACTACTAACCCAACAGTATTGACAGCACCTACATTGACTTCTATTGACCTATTGAGGATCAACACGAATTCGACGTATATGTAACACCTACCAAGCCAATTACATGGTACAAGACTACAGGTTGTAATCATCTGACAACTCAGTGGAATTGAATGAGTATATCATACAATACAATGATATTGAGGAAGAAATTTCGCCATTTTTGTCAATGGCCAAAACCATTAGCTCTACTCAAGGAGACTGGGAGGAAAACCAGAAATATTTCGTAAATAAACTTACAACTCTCATAATAGTAGAAATACTTGAAGTAAGATTGAAGATAGACAATCAGTACACATTGAGCTCCAGGCAAGAAACCTATACAGGTTGGAGAGTTCGATATAGATGGAACAAATACATCTAGATAGGAAGCCAGATACGGACAGGCTCAGCCTTTTGGTAAGATTGTATGAGTAGAATATAATAAAAAAAAAGGGGGAAATTTCGTTTTTGAGATTGAGAAAGGAATAAGAATCAGAGTAGGGCACATGTACACAGAAAAAATAAAAGGAATAGAGATAATACGAATTGGAGTCGGAATGTGACAGGTTTATAAGCAGTATATGATTGGAAGGGCGACCGCCACAATTACCATCAACCACTCCGCTACACATAATAGGGAGCCCAAATATAGCGTCCAAGATGGCCACAGCATTCCAACCGGCGCATTCCAGACCCCGCCCAATACCACCCACTGTTGCACACCCACTCTCATCCACTCTCACCCACTCATACTCAATCATACCATCGGCATCTTTTAGCCGCAGACTCAACTACCTAGATGTGAAGGTCATTGTGCGCTGTGAGTTGGCTTTCTATCGTGTACTCAAATACGACATTATTTTAGAACCTCATGATGTCACAAATATTGGCAAATGCTTTGTTCGTCTGATGGAGCAATGTACTCAACCATGTGTCCTGTACCGACCAGTCGGCTGACCAATCTTAGTCCATTGCAGCAGGGGTATACCCTTAATATAACGTCCAACGAATCCTCCAATGGTAGCATAAGCCATAGTATAGCTTAAAATCCATATTGTGTCACAATTCTCCTTACTAAGTAACGACCGACTAACACCACGAAAGTAGCCCTGATATAAAGGCTCGTCGGTCACCGTCTTATGGACGCATAATGACCACCATGGCTCCCATCATAGGCCTAATATATGAAGCAGCAGCCAATGCTGGCTGTGCCTCCGCCGACCACCTACCTACTGATGGGAAAAGTATGTGATTAACCAAAACAGGGACACCCAGGTGATCGCTGTAGTAGACAAGCTCAGAGTCTTCGAATTTGATCTGTGAACATGGATACTTTTCTGGTTATGGCGAGTCAACGTCCCAATTACCTCAAATACTCTTCATATAGAGATTTGTGGGTAATGGGAATTTATATACGCCGATATTTAACCAACCTGATGTCGTTTGTATGCCATTATTGATGGTAAAGAAAAAAAAATTATTATAAACCCATAATATAGGGTTATGTAATAAGCCCAAGTCGTAATTTTCATTGGTTATATTTATTCCCAAGTAGACTATTTAGAGGCGTCATATACTATACGCAGGCGACCAATGTACATTACAACTACACAATAACTGTCAATTGGTAATTAAATGACACGGTGCCTAAGGCGATTATTTAACAATCCACATAATGGGACTTGTCGCGCCATTATCCACCTACATGTTGATAACTCTGTATCAATATATCCCACGGCATATCAAATGTATGATTACTGACACTTGGTTAAGAGACTTACTGCAAGTCACTTGTTTCATTTTATACTTTAAAATGATTATGTTCTGAAAAAACCTTGCACTCTGTGTTTACAAAGTCAGGAGACTTTTGAATCGAGAAGGGGGATTGTGTCAGCATAATACATACATTAAATTCATTATGAATCCCACTCTATGGTAGTTCCTACACAATTATTACCTCTACCTATTAACCACCCGTATTTCGCCTTTCTGTACAATTAGACCCCACTAAAACAATTACAAGTAAACCATATTACTAATAGTCCAGAATGTATAAGGAATATGCAAGGATAATCATCAGATAGAAGATAACTACAGGGGGATCCCATAGTGTGGCCCGTAGACCGGTTCATTCTAGTATGAACCAGACCTAGCAAGCCCATAGGACAGGACACCCACACCCCTAGGTAGTAGAGTCAGTAGAGAGTCTGACGGTCATCCAGGAGGGACACAGGTTGTGCAGCGCCACCTTCAGATACATAATAGCATAACCATGCAGTACTATGTGCTGCACCCTGTATGTTAACTAGTATACATGCATGCCAAGCCTGAAACCATAGATTGCCTATGGTTCTCTTCATCTCTTCATCAATGTCATCGAGAATCATCATATTAAAAAGGATGTCTCGACCCGACATCGTCCTGATCAGACCACCTTCAAAAACTTTGACCACCCGAGGTAAAGTCAACCTTCACCTGTCCGCGAAACACGGTCTACACGTGTCCCTCGTATTCAATGAATATGCCGGCATCTACGAATGTCCCCAGTGTAAGTCGGCCTTCACGACTAAGTTCTTACTGAAAAGACACAGGAACCAGCTTTCCGATTACAGACAAGTGGCCTTGAAGTACATAGGTGGGATCTACCAGAATTTGAAAACGATTTTTCGAAGCGCTAGCAAATTTTCATTTTTCCTCCCGACAGTTTGCTTGAGAATGTACCCTTACAAAATCGCCTTCGATTTCGAAGCTTTCTTCAGATCGACCCAACAACCGTCGACTGAACACGTGACAGTCCTGTGGGAACATGCGCCTCTGTTGGCCAGCATCGCATCTGACCTTCCAGGACACGAAGGTCCGGTCTGCTTTGTGAGAGAGTCTAACGCAACTTCTGACCCCTTGTTGAACAGAGTTTTGAATTACATCAACAACACCACCAAGGTCATCAGGGAAGAAACCCTGAAACTTTACCGACTGACGTTAGCGAAGTTAGACGAGAGGATAGACGAAGCTCTTCGCCTAGAGGAGTTGTTGTTGAGCCCTTCTGGCAGCGACTTCACTAAAACTCCCAAAAGACACCCTTTAGTTGAACTGAAGAAGAGACTTTTGAGATATCTCCGCCAAGTTCCGGTCGTATGATTCAACCTAGGGGCGTTATGACTTAAATCTGATCAAAGTACAGCTTCACTCGTTCTTCTCCTCCAAAGACCGAAAGAACGAAGAATTCAGCTTCATAAAGAGAAGTAACAAATACTTGGCGATTTACACTCGGCACACTGTTTTCTTGGGTGTAGTAAACTATTTGGCACCTAGTTATAACTACGCGAATTATTTGCTAGCTTTCACCAGAGATGAGCACAAAGGTCACTTTCCTTACGAATGGATGACATCTACCAGGAAACTGGAAAACAGAACTCTTCCATCGAGGTCTGCTTTCGACAGCAAACTGACCGGCACCAAGATGTCTGAATCTGACTATGCCAAATGTGAAAAAGTTTGGTCCAACGAAAAGATGCAAACTTTCAGAGATTATTTGATCTACTACAACAACAAAGACGTGAAACCCTTAATAGAGGCACTGAATAATCACGCTAAATTTTTTGAGGAATCGCAACATCAACATGTTCTAAGACAGAATTTCCCTTCCGGGTTTGACTTTACGGTTCCTTTTTCAAAGCACAGAAACTCTGTTCATTACCTTTCACCAATTCAACTCTGACCTCCACTCTTTGATAAAAAAAAAATCTGGTCGGGGTCCTTCCATAAATTTCCTTAGATTTCACGAAAAGGGTACCACGCTGATAAGGGAACACAAGTACAGCAAAAAGGGGAGAACGTGCGAGCACATCCTAGGTGTAGACGCTTACTCTCTGTACTTGCGGTGCATGAGCGAAGCGCACTGCACAGGTTATTACGTGGTGAGACAACCCGACACCGAGTTCAGAACGAAAATCAGACAAAGACAGTCTAAGAGCGCTTTAGAGTGGCTACGCTACGTGGAGCACACCCGCAGCGTGAAACTTCACCACGCTTTCAACGGAGGGGAGGTGTCTCTAGGTTGCCAAAAAATTCGTGTAGACGGGTTTCACCCACCCTCTAATACCGTATTTCAATTTCATGGGTGTTGGTACCACGCTCACGAGTGCATACCACCGCGCAGATATTCGTGTGCTTCAGACAGGAACGAGAGACGTGAGAGAACAGCTAGAGTAAGCGCTTACTTGAAAGCTATAGGTCACAAGTTGATCGTTGTATGGGAGTGTGAATGGAGGAAAATGAAACGTCAGGATCTGCAGGTTACGACTTCAGAACAACACTGGAGCGTCGACGACTTGAAAGTGCATCAAAACCCCATGACAGAGCGTGACATTATATCCTCTGTGAAAAATGGAAAAATGTTCGGTTTGATTCAGGTGGACATTACCACCCCGCCTCACCTACGTGAATACTTCGAGGAAATGACTCCAATATTCAAGAATGTGACCATTTCAAAATCCGACATAGGAACTCATATGTCAGACTTTGCGAACAAAGAAAACGTGTTGAATGCTCCTTAGAGATCCTTGATAGGTAGTTACCACAGAAAAAATTCTCTTGGAAACACCTCTCCTTAAGTGGTATCTGGATAACGGTTTGATAGTCACCGAAGTGCACATGTTGATAGAATACTTTCCTAGGCGACCTTTCGCCGATTCTGCAGACGAAGTAACCTCGGCGCGAAGATGAGGAGATGTAAACGTAGAGGAGCAAACTCTCTCAGACTGTTACAAGTTAATGGGAAACAGCGCATATGGTAAAACAATTTGCAACAAAGAAAAACACACCACAGTTAAATACTCTAGGGGTCGAAACTTTGAATTATTGACAAATTCTCAGTGATTCAAAAAGGGTGCCAAGTTGACCCCAGATCTCTTTGAAGTCGAACTGCAACCGATAACAGTCAAGAACAACCTCCCTCTTCAAATAGGGTTCATGGTGTACCAGTATGCCAAGTTGAAAATGTTAGAGTTCACATTTGACTTTCTGGATAAATTTATCGATCGGTGCGATTACGCTCTTTGTCAAATGGACACCGACAGTCGTTACATAGCTCTCAGCAGGAAAACGTTGGACGAACTCGTGAAACCCACCCTGAGAGACTCGTACTTTAGAGAGAAGCAAAACTGGATTCCGACAGCGGTGTGCGATGATCACTTAGACGCTTTCGTGAAAACAAAAACCGAAGCCGTGGAAGAATGGGTTCCCCTTGCTTGTTGTCAGAGTCGTTATGTTCACGACAAAAGAACTCCCGGTCTCTTCAAATCCGAGTGGGAGGGTGACGTAATTCAAAGTCTCAACTCCAAGACTTACATTTGCTATGACAAAGACTCGGGAGGTGAAAGAAAATAAAAAAAAAATGGATTGCAAAGGGTGTCAAAGGGTGACAAAATGGACACTTAAACTATAGAGAAAAAGGGTCTGAGTTACTTATATGTGAAGCGTCGTTCTGACGGTGTAACGACAAGTCCATTGAAATTATGAAAAAAAAATATATATATGTATATATATATATAAATACATATATATATAAAGTATAAAAAAATATATAAAATATATATATATATATATATATATATATAAGAATAAAAGTAGACAAGCCGGTGAGATAATACCCTTTTATTGTTGTATTAACTTGATATACTACGTCAACCGGCTTACTACTGCTTCTGCTACTACTGTACGTCCTCCTGTATCGGTGTTGAAAAAAACAAAAATATGTAGTTGCATTCCCACTTTCACTTGGGAATTAATAGATACATCAGATGTGTTGTTCTTTAAGGCGCCATTGTTAAACCAAGGTGTTCATAAAGTGTTCGTTTCTAATCATGTATTCGATTCATTGAGTGTGTTTTTCAAAGATGTATTTCAAAAAGTGGCTAGTACCGCCAGAGACAGAGCTATAGCGGTATATCAATTTCATGTCGAGAACACATGTACTTTCGTGAAAAGACGGCATAAGTTATAGTTGGTCGATGCATTGTTTTTTGTTTAGAAGAGACTTCTTTGGAAAGTTGTGTCATTGCTCAAAGGAAACATTCGACTCCTTTTGTCAAGAGAGTGTCGACCGAATGTTGTGTAGTGAAGCACCTTTATCCCCCGGTGTAGAAGCTGCTCGAGAGTAGTAAGGTGTGGGTGAGCAGGAGATAATTTGGTTAAAAGAAGAATTATAGGTGAATGAGATTGAATATGGTAAAGATATTTATATGTATGTGTAGCAGAGGAGTGAGGCATTCAGAATATGTGGAATAGGTTAGAATAGAAATAGGAATAGTTCGATGAGAATCATAAAGTTGTTTTGGGTAGTGTGAGTGTTGAGTGTAGCTTGGTTAAGAGATGGGGGGCAAGTGGCAGGTGACAGGTGCACACTGCACCTGTTGACCTACCTCTATTGTTCTGTTCAAGACCGTTGAGTTTTGGTGGGAAAGGTGGTTGACACACATGCCTTTTGATTGATGGTGGGGGTTTGAATATAATGCTAATAGCTGATTGGCTGGCAGTGCTAATGTGACTTTTTGAATATTAGGTCATTGGATATAATTGAAGGCGTTTACCGGATATTCAATTATAAATATCTAATCAATGATGAAATAACAATATGAATACCGTATTGGCCTGTTTGAACACCGGGTCTTGAATAGGAGCCAGTCTTGAATAAGCGCCAGGGTACAGGGGTGGTGAAATTTCCATATACACTATACAATCCCACTCTTGTATAAGCATCTGTCTTGAAAAAGCGCTGGGGGTAGAGCCTACTTGAAATTAATGAGAGCCTGGGTAGTTTGATTAGATGGATATATTTGTCTTTGGTTGAGTTAGAGATGTTTGGTGCTTTGTTAAGACTTGAAGGGCTACTAATGCATTAATGTATCATTAATGTGCCTATTAGTTGTCATGATGCATGGATGGATCCCTGGTGAGTGACTTGCCAGGGCTGCATCATGCCAACCCTCTGAGACTCATACACCCCAGGAGGGTCGGCATGATGCACCAATGAAGTGCTGGAAAGCAGACTCACCAGCACTTCATTGGTGCACCATGACGACTAATGGGCATGATGCACTTTTGCAACAGCAGTCTTTAAAAGGGGTAAATAAAGGTAGGGCAGGTGGCAGGTGCAGATTGCATCAGGTGTTGACCTTCATTAAGCTTTGGTGGGAAGGGAGTTTGCTTTAAAATGCTGTTTTTGCTACTTGGATAAGAGCTATATATGCATGTGATGGGGAGATGTGCTCTATTCAGAATACATGCAATAAATTCTCTCATATAAGCAGCACCCTTCACTTTTGAATGAGCCACACCTATGGCTTGAAAGTTGAAAGTTTAGTGCTATTCTATTGTGTCAAATACCCCAATGTAGGGTTGACCTTGACTTTGGGTTCATTCTATAAGCCACACCTTAGCTTAGGTTATGGGATAAGCCATGGTTTAAATAGTTTGATTAGATGCATTTAGTTGTTTTTGGTAGTATCAGATATGTGTGGCTTGGTCAAAAGAACATGGTTACCAGTGCAGTTGCAGACTGCACTGGTTGCCCTCTATTGTTCTGTGCCTGACAGTTGACCTACATTAAGTTTTGGTGGGAAAGGTGGTTGATGAATGGGCAGACATGAACTTTGGCTCAGGGAGGGAGTGAGTGCTAAAAGATATGACAAATGTAAATGTATATGTAGACGAGATGTGTGGCAGTCAAACTATGCATAAATATCATTGGAATTGAAATATTGGCATGATATCATTAACATTTTGGCTTAGTGCTTATAGTTGCCTTTGGCAGTTTACTGACAATGATTAAGATATCTATATGCATGTGATGGGGAGATGTGCTATATTCAGAATACATGCCATAAATTCTCTCATATAAGCAGCACCCTCCAGTTTTGAATAAGCTACACCTATGGCTTGAAAGTTGAAAGATTAGTGCTATTCTATAATGTCAAATATAGGGTGGACCTTGACTTACGGTTCATGCTATAAGCTGCACCTTAGCTTATGTTCTAGGATAAGCTGTGGTTTAAACAGTTTGATTAGATGCATGGTAGGTGGCAGGTGCAGACTACACTGGTTGCCCTCTATTGTTCTGTGCCTGACAGTTGACCTAAGTTTTGGCAGGAAAGGCCGACATGCTTTTTATAATACCCCACATGCACTTCCCTTATAAGGCACACTCCTAATTTAGGCCGATTTCATAAAGCCCACCTGGAGGAACATTTTTGCCATGTTACCGTAAATTCTCTCGTATAAGCTGCGGCTTATACCAGAACCCAAATAAAAGTGTGGCTTATAGGATATGCCCAAAGTTGGGGTGCAACTTATATAAGGGGTTTTGACACGATAGAACTAAACTGACTATTTTCAAGCACCAGATGTGGCTTATAGCCTCCTCCCAAACTCAGGGTGCGGCTTATAAAAGGGATGCGGCTTATACGAGAGAATTATTGGTAGTACTGTTCTATAAGATTTTATCCTCATGTGTAAGATGCCCCTTATATGCTAGGTATTGTGTTACTTTCTTCCATAATATTTTATTAAGATAAAAGAGTGAATGGTTAGAAATCCGAGATTGTGGCATTCAGTAATAGGTACTGATGCCCTTACTTTTTGACCTACGTCTACATCTTTTACAAGTTGACCCCAAGGTTATTGTCTTTTACAGATACAGTATGGCAATTATTGATATGGAAGACTCTTCTCCCCCATGGACTGCCATTGAGATTGTTTTTCCCATGCCCCCACACTCCACAAGGGGAAAGGATGGCAATGCACAATATCTATGACATCTATGGGAATATATTTGGCAAATGTAGATGTTATAATCATGTTCTAATACTTAGAGATAAGAGTGTTCAAGGTTGATCAAGTGTGGTAGTCTACAACACAGTGCATTTTCAGTGGTTGAGATTTTAGAACGTGGGTCAATTGAAGTAGCACGATTTTGCTTGCACAGGGTTATATTATCATTAAGATTAAGTTCATATCACAAACATTTTTTTCTTGTATCACAGGTCAACATGATTCCATAATACAATAATAGATCACAAAGGGAAATATTATCTACCTGTGAGTTTTATGACCCCAACTTATTTGTGGTGATACTTCCAAATGTGACACCTTTTGAAGGGAATGTGCATAACCACATTTGTTTGTTTTGTGGGTTTTTTTATTCTAAGTAGAGCCATACACCTGTAAATGGGACCTATACATACATTTACAAAACCATGTTTAAGGTGTAAAATCATAGTATGCATACCAATATGAGTTTAGAAAATGATTGTGGCTGTGTCAGGGACATGGGATTATTTACCCTACAGGATGAACTCAGATCTTGTAAAGCAGAGGACATAGAACAGGGAATTTTGCTTGGGTCAGCATCCTCTAAACAAAAAGTCAGACTAGCTATTAGCATACAAAAGGACTTAAATGAAGGTAGAGGGTGTGAGTGTGACACCTTTCTTATATAACCATTTAGCATACAGTCTATTTAGTTGTATGATGGAGGTAAATTAGTAAAAGAAGTTAACGCAATGCCATTCCATCTTTTTGCTCTCAAGTTATTGCATGCTGTTTATGATAGAGCTATATATTCTTATATTATTGACCCCTGAAGATGTTTATCAATGAAATTGCTGTCAGATTAGTACTATATTATGATACACCTTGTACTGGCTGCACCTAATAGCTCTTTTTTAACTCACATACAAGCTACAGCTCTTACAGGGTTTCATTTTCACAGTATAAATCTATATGTAAAGTCCATTACTGAAGTATAAAATCACATAAATTAGTTTAACGTTGTGTTATATTATATAATATATAGAAATGAAAATAAAACTGTATTATTTCATCATATTTATTGCATAACATATAAAGGACCTCTGTAATAGTTACAATTTATTCAAGCAGTAATTGTTTACTTGGTGGCATCATCCATTATCTTCCAATAATGCTCCTCTACATCTCCACAAGCATCACCATTATTAATTATTTTGTGGCATTTCATATTTTTAAAATCAATACACAATTCTTTTCCCTATTTCCATTAATGTCTGGAATTGTACACTTGGGTTACTTAAATAATAATCATGCATGTTACATGCCGAAATATTGACCTCTGTTAATCTAGGCCATTAGGTTGTTGAAAAATATACAGCATTATAACTTTAAACCTATCAGACAACAGAATTGTCTCTTTTTTTGCTACAGTGTCAGAAAATGTTCCTTTTAACCTTATTTCATTAGTGTACTATCATATATGAAGCACACCTTGCATATAAGATGTACATTTTCAAACATTGTGGCTGGAACTTGTGCATCAGTACTGTTGTAAATGATAGATACCGTAATCCCCTGTGTATAAGGCATGTTTTATGTGCAAGGTTTTAGTTCCCCCTGAATCTGCAAGGCAGAGATTAATACCTTCATTCTAATATGTTACACTCCCCCTATATTCCAAAACTCTAGGTGTGTCCTATATGCAGGCTGTGCCTTATAAATACATGAAATGCACCCTGACTACCTTTATCCTTTAAGGCACTACTTGGGCCGAAATCAGGGATTAGATGATTCTCATACATGAGGATTTACAGTAGTCCCTACATGAAAGGACCTGTTAGTGGTCGGGCTGTGAGACATTTTCTTTTAATAAACTGTTCAAAAATATAGGTTTAATGTCATTTTTACCTCTCTGGACAGAAGGATTAATTCAGCGCATGTTAACACATTATAAGCTAGTTTTCTGTAAAGGGAACCGGGACAGTTGTCATATGGTAGAGGTGAAGAGGGGATAGCTCTGTTGCAAATATCCTATAAGTAAAGTATATATAGACTATCCTTGAGTATTGATTTGATACACAAACCTTGCTATAGGTTAAGTCCATGGACAAGGCACAGGTATTTCTAATGTACACTCCTATTTAAAATATGCATAAGGTATTGCATTTTCCTTAGAATAAGTAGTGTGTTTACTCAGTGATAAGTGGCCTAAAGATATGGCATGGAGTTATAGCTTGTATTTGGTTGTTTGCCTTTGACCCACTCAACCTGTTATTCTTTTTCTTTGATTATTTCCAAGAATGTTCAAGCTATATTAACCAATATTGTAATCTAACAGAGATTCCACCAAACCTTTACCATCAAGGGTGTTTGAGATAACCCTACAAATTGAAGAGCATATTTTAAGTATTTTGCACAATACTTGAATTACATGTGAACTCTGTAGTTAGCGGTTAACATTTCATCTTAACCCTTGGTGACCTGAATGCATAGTTTGCCTGCTAGAATTTTCTGTATGTTTTACTTGGTGTCTGAGAAGGTGTATGCACAGGATTCATAAAGGCCAACATGACATTTCAATTAGGAACACACCATCAATGTTTAAGCTAGTGCCAGACCCCACTTATGCTATAAGATAGCAGCTCTTAGACTATTCTAGACGCCTACTCTAGTCAAATTTCCAGGTGCAGCTTATAGGCAAGGTCCTAACATTGCAAAACAATACTAAATCTGTAATGTTCAAGACCTGAGTTCTACCTACAGCCATCCAGATGTGAGGCTGTGGCTTTACACAAGATTTTATTATACATAATATAGATCTGTAACCTTATAGATCTAAATCTCACATGTCTGACTATTTTATAATTCTGTTCTATTGCACCCTTACTTTTAAATTCACCTCAAGTAAACAATCACCTTTCTTTTTGTATTTAGTGATATACCCCACTGTCTCTTTCCATCCTAGCCAGAATCAGCATATAATGTTGTGTTTTGGTGCAGTACAATATTGACAATTAATGGTAGCAGTAACAAATTCATAATTTATGCAAGGCTGTTCCTCAAAATGCAATGACTTTAGATTATGAATATGTATAAGTGTACTCTTAAACTCAAGCTGGACCTTCCAACTTCTATGTATGGTATGTACGTGGCATAAGTTAATAAAATAATACATTAATTTCTTATCTGATCCATTCACACCATACATGAGATAATGATATTAGATATGGATTGTTAGCTAGCCACTAAACGAACCTTTGCTGAATCCTTGGATGTAAGTATACTGCACAAAGGATCAATTCAATCACATGATTACACACACACAATTCTTGAGACCATGATTTGTTCTTTTCACTATTTCTCTGAAAATATCCTGCCAAGGTAGTTATATTGGTTGAATCACAGAGTATTACTGAACAAGGGATATATCACAGAGTATTACTGAACAAGGGATTCATCCAGCAGTACGAAAAACACCTGCATATAGGATGCAAATGGAGTTAAAGAATGATCTAATAGCCACATCTGAGGCTGGAAATTGCAAGTTCAATACTTTTCTATAAAGGTGAATACCCCCCTATAAGCCACATAAGTATGGCACACTGAGAGCTGGTAAGGGCCTAGTCTAATTTGGTGTACAAAGTGTCCTAAATTCTTGAAACATCCATTGAGGAAATGAAATGAATCAGTGTTATCTCAGCACCTGAAATACTACATTCTGTAATGCTCTCTACCATAAGTGGACATTTGGGTCTGTAAGGCAAATGTGACTAAATGGCGATATCAACTCACTTAGTATATGAATCTGTGACTGTGAGTGGGCATAGTTAAGTGTTATTACATCTACATATCTACCTGCTGTCTTTCATAATCTAATAAGGTAATCATGGTCAATATTTTGATCATCTAACCTCCATTACGTTCTCTCAGCTTACATACCCTCATACCCATGTTTGGGTCAACAGGGTAAGAGGTTCTTCCATGAGAGGGTTCACTAAGGTACCTGTTACCTTGTTGACCCAAGTTTAGTTACAACTTAAGCGACGACATGAGTCCATCTAAATGTTTTCCTTATGAGATCGTTTAATAGTGATGGTGAGGCTTAGAGTTGACATATAATCATATGATATTAGTTTTGAACCACTTAGAATCAAGCCACAGGTGTGCCCATACCATCTAAACAAAGTCAGGGTATGATATATAGGATCACCTCACTGTGTACTATGGCATTGGGTAATTATTTGACATTGTGCAAGAGAGCTCATCCTTATTTTTCTGTTTCTTGTGAAGGTTTCAGTGATAAGAATGTGGAGAATTCAACCTAACCTCATGTAAACTGAACATTTTTTTGTTTGTAATCCCTTAATCAATAGTGTAAATCAAAATGGATATATAGTTCTATCTGCACATACTGATGATAGGATATTCATCATGAAATACTTCTTTGGTACACACTTATCCAGGAACATGATGGTATTCTAGCTCTCATGTGGAGAGATGAGAGTCAAGTGAAAGGCAACAGAGAAAGCAAAGATGTTGTTTATATTAGAACATATTTTGTGTATTATATTCCACAGTCAGAGGCTGCAAAAGCTGGATCACACTTACATTGATATTTCCTTCTACCTTTAGCTGATATGTTATCTTAAAGAGACATGTGTCCTGACTCAGCATACATAGAACCCCTTCTTTTTTAAAAGAGTTCTGTCATATGTATACAGATGACTGACCATGTCTGCTTAGCTCTGGGGCATTAGCTGCTTGATATCCACCAACTCATTTTCTGGTATCAACATGTTATTGCATTCGGGCCAACCAAGCCACTTAACCAGCACTTCCTTCGTCTTAGTCTCACCATGACCAACCGTTCTATGTTTCAGAATGTTCTCCACTTCATACACCTCATTCCCATTAGATGCTTATGGAGGGTTGTTTTCCTGTACTCTCAAGGACCACTCTGCCCTCTTGTCGTTTTTGCTCCTCCCGGGATTTTCCTTGTTTAGTACAATTGAAGAGGACAGCTGTGATTCCCCAACTGTGTTGGTTATTGCCTCCTCCCCTTCCCCTTTGGTCTTGTCTGCTTTGGCATATGGATCTACATGATCAGACATGCCAGTAGATGTTTGCATAGTGGATAGCATAGTCCTCCATAGCCGGAACAGGTTGAATTCTGACACAGATATCTTCCTGACAGTGACTGAAGAATTGATATGTGGGGCCAACTCCTGGGGAGAGCATTCAGGAATTATCAATATTCCTTCTCTTGGAATAGACCTTGACCACCAGCCTGAGACCTCTTCACTATATATCTTGGGCTGGTGGGAAAAAGTCACAATTTGTGCATCTGGGACGAGTGTGACATCATTGACCCAAGGATGCTGTCCATGAACTCTCTTCATGTGGTCTATGAGATGTTGTTTACATCCTTGCTTGAATGTATGCTGACAGACTGGGCAGAGCCAGCCCAAGCCATTCCTTTGGTGAGCTACAGCATGTCTTTTAGCATTATAGGCTTGTGAAAATGGACCATCTCCACATATCTTACAAATAAGCCTGTTACCCTTCTTCATGGTTTTCCCGTTTATTTTCTTCTCTTGATTCTTTTCATCTCTCCTTTCCATGTTATTGCCTTCTATCTTTGTAGTCCTCTCGAGTAACATGTAGTGACTGCTGGATGAATACAGAATCACCCATTGATATGTTTATGGAGGGTCTCTACTTTTTCTGCTCTTGAAGCAACAGTCATGCCACCTATTGGTGAGAGATGGCGATGGATGAACTAGTTCAGCACAGGGGAAGTGATGTTAAACTTGACTCTTGTCATCATGGTGATACACCCCCCCCTTCTCCAATGTTGTTCAAAAGGGTTAGGAAGGCAATACTCCCCCGACTCCTCCCGACTTTTGCCCACTCCCCAACAATGGCATATGCCTTACCAATGTTCAGGTGGGGTACAGGGGCAAAAGAACTTTTGACTCCTCCCGTTTCGTCCCGTATGGAGGCATTGGGACTCCTCCCCATGGTGAACTGCAATTATTGATTTACCACAATGAGGCAGGGGTGTCCCAACTCCTCCACACTCCTCCACTTGGGAGGAGTTGGGAGGAGTATTGCCCCGCTACCCCAGCTGAACAGGGCATGTACCATCATTGGGAGGGGGGGGGCAAAACTCCTCCAATTAGGAGGAGTTCCTTAGGGAGTCAAAAGTTCTTTTGCCCCTGTACCCCACCTGAACATTGGTAAGGCATATGCCATTGTTGGGGAGTGGGCAAAAGTCCTCCAGAGTCGGGAGGAGTCGGGAGGAGTCGGGGGAGTATTGCCTTCCTAACCCTGTTGAACAACATTGGAGAAGTGGGGGGGGGGGAGTGTATTACCATGATGACAAGAGTCAAGTTTAACATCACTCCCCCTGTGCTGAACTAGTTCATCCATCGCCATCTCTCACCAATAGGTGGCATGACTGTTGCTTCAAGAGCAGAAAAAGTAGAGACCCTCCATAAACATATCAATGGGTGATTCTGTATTCATCCAGCAGTCACTACATGTTACTCGAGAGGACTACAAAGATAAAAGGCAATAACATGGAAAGGAGAGATGAAAAGAATCAAGAGAAGAAAATAAACAGGAAAACCATGAAGAAGGGTAACAGGCTTATTTGTGAGATATGTGGAGATGGTCCATTTTCACAAGCCTATAATGCTAAAAGACATGCCGTAGCTCACCAAAGGAATGGCTTGGGCTGGCTCTGCCCAGTCTGTCAGCATACATTCAAGCAAGGACGTAAACAACATCTCATAGACCACATGAAGAGAGTTCATGGACAGCATCCTTGGGTCAATGATGTCACACTCGTCCCAGATGCACACATTGTGACTTTTTCCCACCAGCCCAAGATATATAGTGAAGAGGTCCCAGGCTGGTGGTCAAGGTCTATTCCAAGAGAAGGAATATTGATAATTCCTGAATGCTCTCCCCAGGAGTTGGCCCCACATATCAAATCTCAGTCACTGTCAGGAAGATATCTGTGTCAGAATTCAACCTGTTCCGGCTATGGAGGACTATGCTATCCACTATGCAAACATCTACTGGCATGTCTGATCATGTAGATCCATATGCCAAAGCAGACAAGACCAGAGGTGGAGGGGAGGAGGCAATAACCAACACAGGTGGGGAATCACAGCTGTCCTCTTCAATTGTACTAAACAAGGAAAATCCCGCGAGGAGCAAAAATGACAAGAGGGCAGAGTGGTCCTTGAGAGTACAGGAAAACAACCCTCCATAAGCATCTAATGGGAATGAGGTGTATGAAGTGGAGAACATTCTGAAACATAGAACGGTTGGTCATGGTGAGACTAAGACGAAGGAAGTGCTGGTTAAGTGGCTTGGTTGGCCCGAATGCAATAACATGTTGATACCAGAAAATGAGTTGGTGGATATCAATCAGCTAATGCCCCAGAGCTAAGCAGACATGGTCAGTCATCTGTATACATATGACAGAACTCTTTTAAAAAAGAAGGGGTTCTATGTATGCTGAGTCAGGACACATGTCTTTTTAAGATAACATATCAGCTAAAGGTAGAAGGAAATATCAATGTAAGTGTGATCCAGCTTTTGCGGCCTCTGACTTTGGAATATAATACACAAAATATGTTCTAATATAAACAACATCTTTGCTTTCTCTGTTGCCTTTCACTTGACTCTCATCTCTCCACATGAGAGCTAGAATACCATCATGTTCCTGGATAAGTGTGTACCAAAGAAGTATTTCATGATGAATATCCTATCATCAGTATGTGCAGATAGAACTATACATCCATTATGATTTACACTATTGATTAAGGGATTACAAACAAAAAAATGTTCAGTTTACATGAGGTTAGGTTGAATTCTCCACATTCCTATCACTGAAACCTTCACAAGAAACAGAAAAATAAGGATGAGTTCTCTTGCACAATGTCAAATAATTACCCAATGCTATAGTACACAGTGAGGTGATCCTATATATCACACCCTGACTTTGTTTAGATGGTATGGGCACACCTGTGGCTTGATTCTGAGTGGTTCAATACTAATATCATATGATTATATGTCAACTCTAAGCCTCACCATAACTATTAAACGATCTCATAAGGAAAACATTTAGATGGACTCATGTCGTTGCTTAAGTTGTAACTACACTTGGGTCAACAAGGTAACAGGTACCTAAGTGAACCCCCTCACGGAAGAACCTCTTACCCTGTTGACCCAAACATGGGTATCAGGGTATGTAAGCTGAGAGAACGTAATGGAGGTTAGATGATCAAAATATTGACCATGATTACCTTATTAGATTATGAAAGACAGCAGGTAGATATGTAGATGTAATAACACTTAACTATGCCCACTCACAGTCACAGATTCATATACTAAGTGAGTTGATATCGCCATTTAGTCACATTTGCCTTACAGACCCAAATGTCCACTTATGGTAGAGAGCATTACAGAATGGAGTATTTCAGGTGCTGAGATAACACTGATTCATTTCATTTCCTCAATGGATGTTTCAAGAATTTAGGACACTTTGTACACCAAATTAGACTAGGCCCTTACCAGCTCTCAGTGTGCCATACTTATATGTCACAGTTTGATCTTTATCATAAATGTCAGAATTTAACACTCTTGGATACCTACTGTACAGTTAAAGGAAAAGGCAACCCCCTTTTCATGGTGACTTGTTTGGTAATCTTTATATTGAATAAAGGTTTTCTGGCAAACTAACCAGTACATCTGCTATCATAAGGACAGGCAGAAAAGAGGGTTGTCTTTTCCTTTAGTGGCAACTGGATAGATAATTCAATTCAGGTCTGGCACATAAGCTGTGACTTATATGCAAATCTGACATGTCCTCCAGCAAATAGGACTAACTTGAACTCAGGGTGTGGCTTATAGGGGGGTATTCACCTTTATAGAAAAGTATTGAACTTGCAATTTCCAGCCTCGGATGTGGCTATTAGCTCATTCTTTAACTCCATTTGCATCCTATATGCAGGTGTTTTTCTTACTGCTGGATGAAGTGTATATATCCCTTGTTCAGTAATACTCTGTGATTCAACCAATATAACTACCTTGGCAGGATATTTTCAGAGAAATAGTGAAAAGAACTAATCATGGTCTCAAGAATTGTGTGTGTGTAATCATGTATTGAATTGATCCTTTGTGCAGTATACTTACATCCAAGGATTCAGCAAAGGTTCGTTTAGTGGCTAGCTAACAATCCATATCTAATATCATTATCTCATGTATGGTGTGAATGGATCAGATAAGAAATTAATGTATTATTTTATTAACTCATACCACGTACAGACCATACATGGAAGTTGGAAGGTCCAGCTTGAGTTTAAGAGTACACTTATACATATTCATAATCTAAAGTCATTGCATTTTGAGGAACAGCCTTGCATAAATTATGAATTTGTTACTGCTACCATTAATTGTCAATATTGTACTGCACCAAAGCACAACATTATATGCTGATTCTGGCTAGGATGGAAAGAGACAGTGGGGTATATCACTAGATACAAAAAAAAGAAGGTGATTGTTTTACTTGAGGTGAATTTAAAAGTAAGGGTGCAATAGAACAGAATTAAAAAATAGTCAGACATGTGAGATTTAGATCTATAAGGTTACAGATCTATATTATGTATTGTTTTGCAATGTTAGGACCTTGCCTATAAGCTGCACCTGGAATTTGACTAGAGTAGGCGTCTAGAATAGTCTAAGAGCTGCTATCTTATAGCATAAGTGGGGTCTGGCACTAGCTTAAACATTGATGGTGTGTTCCTAATTGAAATGTCATGTTGGCCTTTATGAATCCTGTGCGTACACCTTGTCGGACACCAAGTAAAACATACAGAAAATTCTAGCAGGAATGATAGCAACAGCTATTGGAGAGTAAAACATTTCAAATCAACTTGGCAAACTATGCATTCAGGTCACCAAGGGTTAAGATGAACTACAGAGTTCACATGTAATTCAAGTATTGTGCAAAATACTTAAAATATGCTCTTCAATTTGTGGGATAATCTCAAACACCCTTGATGGTAAAAGTTTGGTGGATTCTCTGTTAGATTACAATATTGGTTAATATAGCTTAAAAACATTCTTGGAAATAATCAAAGAAAAAGAATAACAGGTTGAGTGGGTCAAAGGCAAACAACCAAATACAAGCTATAACTCAATGCCATATCTTTAGGCCACTTATCACTGAGTGTACACACTACTTATTCTAAGGAAAATGCAATACCTTATGCATATTTTCAATAGGAGCATACATTAGAAATACCTGTGCCTTGTCCATGGACTTAACCTATAGCAAGGTTTGTGTGTAATGGTTCGTATAGACTTATATGTTGGGTGGCTCTTTGGCTTGCTTATCACTAAAGATACCAACACAACACGAGTAGTTCGGGTTGGGCAAAGCCCCAGACTCCCTACCGCTCGGGTAGGACTTTATTAGCTTCTCTCCATCTCAGAGCATACGTCTGGACTGGTCCCAGTCTCCTTCTGCGGATCGTCCGTAGAAGCTGGACGCGAGGCATGGTGCTGCCCCCTCTTGTACTAAACGGGTATCGCGAAGCGACACCTGGTTGGCATAGAAGGAACGAGCACCACACGAGCGCGTCTCTCGGATGAAGTGCACTAATATATATACAACGATGCCGGCCCCTACACCACCCCCCCTAGACTTTACCTAGGGTAGGTGTTAAAAATTACCTATTGTTAAAGTTATGTAACAATATATACACACAGGTAAGTCTATTATAACAATGTTATATAGAATATTTAACATTAAAGGGGCATTATAAATAATATGTACATAGTAGTAGTCATCATCGCATATAACCCCAAGTAACTAAATAATAACATAAATAGGAGGTGGCGCCTTATGCACCATCAACCTATGGTGGTATATATGTGTAACAGTGTTACAGAGTTATAACAGTTAAGACATATTTAAATATGTTAAGTTATATGGAGTTTTTGTAGTAGTATATACAATACGCAGTAAAGTAACCTGAGAGGCTAGGTAACCCGAAGAAAAAACTTTTGTTTTCTGTTTGATTTATACAAAAATATACTTTTTATAGAAAAATAATTTATACATGATATAATATGAATTTAAAAGGTGTCCTACCGGGGTAGCAGGATCACCCGTACAATACTAATTGACTTCCGGCGAACCTTGAATGACTGGATTCTGCAGCTCCATTCGGCGACAAACGAGTGGTGGCAAGCCACGTTGCTATGTGTTGTGCCCTGGTGAGGATGGGAAGATGGAGCCCCGGGTTTGGTGTGGTAATCCCTTGATGTTTCGGGTGGCGTCCATCTTAGCTGCAGGTTATCATTCCGGTCCGTTGGGTCCTCTTTAAGAAATTAATCTTCTGGCATTAGATATGCCTTTACTCTCAGGTACTGATGAGGTTATGCCGGCAGATGGACACTTACAGATCCTCGGGATCGTCTTCAGTGTCCATCTTCTCAGCTGGCTTCGGGTTAGTAGAGGGAGCCGAGCTGCTGCTCGTGGCAACTAGCTTAAGGGCTTTGGTGCTCAGGTCACTGAGTAGGCTCAGAGCACCCATGCCCTCGGAGGGACTGTCTACCGCCGCCTCGGCTTGAGCACCCGAAGGTACGACCAGGGACGACGCGGAGCTGTCCCATTCGTCCAGGTGCTTGCCGAAGCAGAGGAAAAACTTCAGGTCTGCCTCCTTGTACCTATGAATGTACCCGGCGTTCTCAGCAGCATGGAACTCCTTAAGCTTTTCGGTTTCCCTCTGTTGTTTCCGGCAGGACCTAAAGGCCTCTTCGACCTTTTTAATTTCCTGCTCCCGAGGGACCGCGGATGGGGTGGTAGCTGGTTCTGGTGCAGGAGCCTGCGTAGTAACAGGCGAAGCGCCTGCAGAAGGGACATGGGGACCCTCAACTGTGGTGCCTCCCCGGCCTCGGCCGTAGCCCGGGGCCGCTCGGGTGGACTCGAGTCCACCACGGCCTCTACCCCGAGCTTTAGCTCGGCCCAAGGAGGTCAGGACCTGTGATTCGGGTCCCGCTGGTCCCATGGCAGGGAACTTCGCCGCGTACTCACTATAAGTCGGGCGCTTATCAGAAGACCCTTCTCCGGCCCACCATGCACTGTGGCCGGATAGGGCACCGAAGAAGGTGCTCCAATCATCCGGGCTACCAGTGGCTTCACTCGAAGGGTGCTGTGTAGGAGGTGTAGGGGTTGGAGGTGTTGCCTGGCTAACCACTTGATGGGTCTGGTTGCCAGGCATGTCGAGAGCCGAGACCTGTTGTCCCGACTGGCGACGGTCAGCTGGATTAGCTGGTCTGGGCTGATCCTTATTGGCTGTCGGGCTTACGGATCGGTCCGCGCGGGTCCGTTTGGAGGTACTGGTGGCCGGAGCCGAACCTCCATTGGTTCCCTTCGAACGAGATTTCCCTTTCTCTCGTTTGTCATCACCTCGCCACTTCTTCACCTTCAGGTGCACCTCGGTGGGCATCCCGAACTTTGTGCTGGAGTAGTTCACGGCAAAATAAGCCATGAGGTTGCCACTCCTTCAGGAGCAGAACTCGGGATCGAATGCCTGCTCCTTGATCTCCTTTGTACTCAATGCAGCCCAATTTGCAAGGCGCTCGTTGAAACACTTGACAGCACGCTTCTGGGTCTTCTCCAGGCCAGTACTGTGGGCTTTCTGCAGGTGCAGAGCCAGGTCCCGGTGATGGCGGGTGGTGAAGGTGCCGTCACACAGTTTGCCTGGGCGATCTCCAGGGATACACCACATCAAAGGCTTGTGGTGCATATGATGCTCCACATTATGCCGAATGTCTTCTTGCCGATGAGCGAGAGCTGACATGACTCGAACAGGCATTTACGGCGGCTGCCGCTCGGTCCCCATTGAGTCATAGCCCACTGAACTTTCATTCTGGACTCATAGTGGTAAATGGAACCCAATTTGGACTTGAGTTGGTCGATCCAAATCAGGTAAAATTTACCAACTGGCGTATCGTCATCTTTATTGACGGTGCCCGGGCACATGAAATGAAGCATCGGGGGACACAGTCTTTCAATCCCTCGGCTGCGTTCTTCCACATCCACTTCTGATTTTCATCCTTGGGGACGTCTGTGGTCATTTCTTCCCATGTCGTCATGGACTCCAAATCAGATTTGGCTGACGCGGGCAGCTCCAGGTCCCTTTCGCTTCCCGAGTCGCTGCTCGTGTAGATGCCCGTTCCTCTAGGCTGGGCTCGGCTGGTGGTAGTAGTACCAGTCAAAACCACAACCGAGGTGGTGGCGGCCGTCCCGCTGGTGGTAGCAGTGGGTGCTGCAGTAACCGAGGTGGCTACTGTGACTAGTCGCTGTGGAGGCTGCAGACTTCGGGTCGCCCTTACCCCTCTTCTTGGTAGTAGAATGTTCGGGCTCCGCCGGAGACGCTTTTGCTCCATTCTTCTTCCTGCAGCTCGCCTTGGGTGGCTGCGGCGGGGCTTCAGGACTAGAATCCGACTTGCGGGGATCCTTGTCCTTAGCCCGAGTGCTCCTCCTGCTACAGACCGGTGAGTAAGTGCCGGAGGCGGCACTCACCTGGAGTTGAGCCTGCTGCTTGCGGTGGGCCCGACGGGTAGCAGCTAACTCCTTCTGCTGTTCGTCAAGCTCACGACGCTTGGCTTTAACAGCAGCCTGCTGGCGAGAAATGTCCTCGTCCGAGATACTACCAGCTGCCTCAGGTATACTGGTGCCTGGTTCCTTCTCGGACTTGGACCTTTCGATTGCTATCCAAAGGTCCTCTACTTCGAGATCAGACTCGGTAAGTGGAACCTTCGGCGTGGGCTTACAGCTCAATTTCTTGATCCGTCCGGATTCCACCGACGACTGTGTGACGGTGGAGTCTGTGTCCATATTGGACTCGAACTCCCTAAGCTGGCTTGCCTTCCGGGTTATCCCTTCGGACAGAAGCACAGCACGAGCCAAGTTCTCATCCAGTGCCATAGCTCCCGCCAACCGTCTATAGTTGCGGAGCCACGATACCGGCATGTTCTCGGCCAACTCGTCCGTACACGAGTCTATCACCAGAGTTTTGAAATCATCTGGGATATTCTCGGGTTGGCCGGGCACTTCCGCTAAGGGACCGCATCCAAACATGGAGGGATGCATGGGGATGTACGTCCCCCAGCTAGTATAAACCACACCCTCTTCCTCATCCACATGGGCGAGGCGCTCGGTGGGGGTTCTGTATCCTGGAGGATACAGAGGAATGTCCATGACATCTATTGGGTTCTCTGGACCCGGTACCGTGGGTGCTGGATCCGGATTCGGAGGAGGAGGCATCCGCTCCCTGTCTGCGACCTCGGTCGACATGGCAGAGAGAGTCTGGGCGGCCTCTTCCACTTCTGGTTCCCGTTCGAGACCAGCGTTAGAGGATTCCATGGTCTCCTCTACCCGAGACGAGACCGTCGGGTCCTCACCTTCATCCAACTTAACGTTGGCCGTTTGACGCGCAGCGTCAATCGTCCCCTGTGCCATCACAGTGGGGCGATCTTCCAATTTAAAAATTGGCAGTACTGTTGGACTCCTCCCGAAGGATTCGTCCAACAAAATAAACTAAAAAAACACAGCTATAAGCTGCCGGAGGGTGTAAAATAACTGGAGCAAAACCAGTGACGTCTTACCGCCACGATTCCGCTCTAGTTATGAACAACATGGCGCCTGACCTCTCGTCTCGCGAGATCCCGCTATGGGCTATCCAGTGACCTAGTTCCGCGCTTTCCCGCCACACCGATGGCCTCACCTAGTGGACTAGATCCGAACTAAAATTCGGCTCGGTATACGAGACGCAGGTTGCTACCCGAGTGCTATCATCTGGTGGTATATACATCGCTATAAAGCGAATGTACCGGTTAATCCGTCCACCGCTCACTGGATACCGCTACCTGAGGAATGTGCGCTCGACACCCCCAGCCGTGGTATGTATGTTATTCGCCTATGGCGGACAACACGCAGCAGCTCGTTGTGTACTGAGTTAGGTAACGGCAGACCTCAACCGAGGACTGCGTCTAACGCCTTGGGTTAGCATTCTATTTTTCCCGGCTCTACATACGGCCTTCTCCGGGTCGCGCCTAGCCACAGCGTGACCCTTTCCATATGAACACCTTCACTCAGCGAGACGTTTTTCCATTTCTTACGATTAGGCCGTTTCCTGGCCATCGTATTCTTTTTAGACACTGCTTTTGCTTCGGCTGCTTCTAGGGCGTTTCTCGGGTACCGTTACACTGGGCCTACTTGACGTTGGCTCAGGTGGCTGATATCCGAACTCCCTCTCCGCCGCTTCGCGTCCCTTCCAGGGCCGAAGCTTTCCGACATTCGTCTTCCACTTCCTACCAGTAAGGCAGTCCTCCATCATCACCTTCGATTCAGAGATGATGCGTATAATCTTGAATGGACCCTCCCAAGGCGTTACAAACTTCAAACGTTCGAGTGGCTCGTAATACCTAAGTACCTTGTCCCCAACATTATAGCGTATCCTTTTTGCATTGGTGTCATACCCCACCTTCTGCCATTTAGCACTTTTCAGCAGTTCTTTACGAACGGCCTCGTATGCATGCTTGAATCTGTCCCGTAATGACTCCACAAACAACACAGTGCAGGACCCCTCTGGGTCTATCCCAACCACTCCATACACCAAGTCAGCAGGCATAATCATGTCCTTGCCGAACACTAGAATGTTTGGAGTGCAATTATTAGATGAATGAACGGTGTTGTTGGAGGCGTGTACTGAATCCAACCCGATACTCGATAGATATACTGTATCGGGTTCAAAGACTCCCGTCTCACCCTTCTGGGCCATTGAGCCGCCACAAAGGACATCACAAGTGGTGCCCGGAGGGATTTTCACCGTATGTATAACCGAAGCTACTGAAGACACCTGTCTCAAGACGCACTGTACATGCAAGCCATACAGATTCTGAATACTCATCATTCCATCCCTCGGGTCCAAGACAGCCCCGTATAAGCTTGCAAAATCCAATCCGAGGATTCTGTCATTGCTAACCTCTGCAATAGTTGGCGAAAGAACGAATTCTTTGCCTCCTATTCGGATAGGCATAAACGTCCTACCAAAAGTCCTCATACTGCTTCCGTCGGCCGTGCAAGCATTTATTCCCGTTTTGAGGTTCTCATGACTGCTGGCCACAGAGTCGAAGAATCTTTTGGACACACAGGAATGGCTAGCTCCAGTATCCACCAAGAATTCTCCTACCCGGCCTTCCACAGATATGGGTACATACCACCGTCTCCCTCCCAGAGGGGTTGGGTTACTGGTAAACTGTTGAAAGTCTCCCGAATCACCAAGATTCAATCCGAGTCCTCTCAGAAATTCCAGACACGGATGACTTGGGGGAAGGCGTGTCCCACACACTCGATTCAACTCTTTGATCCATCCTTCCTCTCCCCAAGTGCGGCCACTCGCCTCCAAATACTCGCCACCGTACACATTAGCACTAGGGTCCCTGGCCCCGGTCAGGGTGATGGGGTGCGCACCCACAGTCATCCGACCTCCAGGTAAATTTGATTCGAAATCTTCCACTGGATTACCCCCGGTAGCCTTTTGGCATTCGTTCCCTGCTGGGGTTATACCGAATGCCGTGGATACAACCCCCACTAGTTTCCCCCTGTATCAGGAGATTCCATAACATTCTGGCTTTCCTCGCCTTCGACTTCGGCTTCATAATAAGCCGCCATTACCGGCTTTGCAGCGGTACATTCAGAGGAATAGTGCCCCATCCGTTGGCACCTGAAACACTTAACCGTTCGGTGATCCACCCTGGGTCTCTGCCGTTTGGCTTGGAGTGCATCTGTAATTTTCTTACACATCTCCTCCATTATTTTGGTCATATCAGGAGATTGACCCCTCGCTTTGTCAGCGCTATCAGAGGGCTTATATGCTTTGCTACTAGCTTTAGCTTCGCCCCTGACTTCGGATGGTGCTTTAGCATCATTTGGCTTATTGAAGACCTTTCTCGGAATGTACTTTCTGCCAGAATTATTTTTCCTTAGCTGCATCGAGCAAAAGGTACCGTCCTCCTGCTCGATGTCTATTATTTCGAAGTTGTCCGGGGTACTCTCTACCTCGGATCGCTGACTTACAGACGCTACCGGAGTGGATTGTCCGTTTCTTCACGGCCATATCTATACCGTTAAATATGCCGTGTAGGGGAGTGCCCTCTTTCCAGGCGTCCCTAGCAGCGATTTGCTCGTCTCGGTCTCTTAGACCCTTGACGAATTGAGTGATCAAGTCGTCCATATACCAGTCCTGGTTCTCTGTCCCCGGTCTGGCTTTACTTAACAGGGCATGAAGTTCCATACTGTATGCCCTGAAAGCTTCTGTGGGTTTGTTTGTTTGTTTGTTTAGTTTTACGTCCGGGGGCCATCGAGGAACTCAGACATTCAAGAATTTTAAACTATTCAATAGTAATGGTAGGCTGCAGGCCTACCTCGGGTTTGCGCATATGAGTGGGTGGGTGTGTGTGCGCGCGTGCATATATTTATGAGTCTGCTTGTAGCAGTGGGACACGGCTCGTAGCGGTGAAATACCACTCGTGGCTCAAGGCCCCTCTTTATCGTGCTGCCTCACGCAGGTAACATGTCGCAAACTGTAGACACATCATCCGGTCGGTCACATTATCCTGACACCGACGGACCAGCCATTTTTCGATTTTTTTTTTTTTTTTTTTTGAATTATATGTATATATGATCTATATGTACTTATATAAGTTTGATTCTTTGAGGAAGTTCAGGAGTTCTTTTGTTTCTATTGTGTTGAAGACAGCTTTCAGTGTTGTTGCATTTTTAAGATATTTTGGTTTTTGGGTATGTTTCTTAAAACGAACCATAGGATCCTCCTTGACCATATTACATAATAGTCCACTAGCAGACTCAACCAGCTGCTCAAAAGTCCCAGCAAGACCATACCAGGTGCCCCATTGCTCAATGGCCATGCGTCCTGGGCCACCCTTTAGACATCTTACTAGATGTGGCTTGGCCTCGTATGGGGTCCATCCATTACAATTCATCACATCGATGAAATCTTCAAACCATTCTTTCCATGGCCGTGTACCGTCGTATTCCTTCGGAATGACGGCGACCCTTCGGGCTGAACTGTGAGCATACATCAATCTACTACATTGTTGTTTGCTCCATTCAATCGCCTTGGTTTCATTCAAGGTTCGATTGCCTCCCATACCACCAAAACTGCTATTGTTTGGCGGTGGTGGTGGTGGTTGGTTATACGTCCATTGAGAACCATTGGAATTCGTATAACCTCCACCCCCTGTATTGGGGTTGGTACCCGAAGCACCATCACCCCCTTGCCCGTTTGGATTGGTAGATCCGCCTTGACTACCGTCATTAGGTGGTTGACCAGCCTGTCCTTGTTGGCTGCTACTACTTTGTGGATTATGTTGGTTGCTAGGGTTACCTGCATCCAACCCGACATTATCTGTCTGATCCACATGTATGTGGAATCCACTTGTTTCGGCACTAGTGTCGGAACAGTCTCTCGGTACGAAATCCGGGTCCAAATTATGGACTATTGGGACTTCACTGATACGAACCCTGCTGGTCTGGCCGTTCTTATCTTGGGTTCTAACATAGACACACTCCCTTGATCCACATTCCGAGATGCATTATCATTTACAAATGGGTTGTACGCCGGATGCTTTGGAGTCAACCAGGAAACTGGGTCTCCTTGTTTGACAAATGTTGAGTTTGGATTTTGGTCCTTACTCCTTGGCGGAACGTTCGCATGCTCCTGTTCCTGTAAGTAACTTTCCATTGCGGACTTATTTATAGTCAAGGTTGCCACATCAGTGGTCAAATTCCTCTGTTCTTCTCTTAGCTGTGCATTTTTTTTTTAAGAACAATTTCCTTTATTTGCAATAAAGTATTTGAATGGTATTCAAGCACGTATTGTTAATAACACATGCAAATCTTTCACCATTCACCTTTTCAGGTAGTCTCATAGGCAGCCATGATTATTTTTAATTCTGGCTTTCGTGCACTTAGCAAAGGAATTAACAATTTTATATATATTAAATAACAAATCACATATTATATTTCATGTTCCAGTATTGTTAAAAACACTGAGGTATGAAACATAACAAATACCTTCATAATAATATCATTTGTATTTACCATCGATATTAGTCGGGGGGGAAATGGGGGGGGGGAAAGTAACATTTTAAATGTATATTTGTTTACACAGTCGGCACCTTGTCAGACAACATTTTCTTAACTTTTGTCTTAAATATTTCTGGGTCAGGGATATTTCTTATTTCAGGTGTTAGATCGTTCCATACTGTTGATGTCATATGGTACAAACTTGTTTTAACAGAAGTTAATCTTGTCATTATAACTCTTAATCTTCTTCCATCCCATTGTCTTGTATACAATAATCTTTGGTCTATATAAAATGGATTCTGTGATCTCTTGAATGCCATAGTAGTAAAATACCATTGTCTATCTTTTAAATAATTAACACCTATTAAAGCATGTACAAGTCCATTCTTAATATAATTTTTAGACACCTGTTTTGCATTCGGAGCTGAAGTCTTTTTAATCTTTCCTCCATGGCATGCAATTCGGATTGTAATTTGTTTACATCCCGAGCCTTAGTGACTTCCTCGGCTCTAGCCTTGTCAGTCGCTCTTCGTCTATTGGCTTCCTCATGTTCTAGGTCAGCCAACTTGGTTTCTCTTTCCTTCTCATCCTTCTCTTTTAATTCCAACCAATGGACTAGAGAGGACAAACGATACTTGAGGTCTGATTCTTTTAGAATCACCTCCTGTTCGACAGAACGAAGCTTTCCGATCCATTCTTTTGTCTCGTCTTCAATTTTCTTCTGAGCAGCTATGAATTGTTCATGCTGTCTCTTAGCTTGTTGCTCCACCTGTTCTTTGGCTTTCAAATAGGCCGAGATTGTCTTATACCCAGGGCCCATCCGACGTCCATACCTTGACTTACGACTGCCTCCCGGATTGAACATGGAGTCAGATAAGCCTTCGTCTAAGGATAGGCCCAGAGAGTGCATTTATGCACTTCTCGGCAATGTCTCTCGGGTTCTAACTCTCTTAGTGCCCGATGATCCTTTCGGATCTTCTTTACCCCTATCATCGTCGCTTTCATGATCCGACGATGTCATCAATGGGGCCACTTGGGTTGCCCCATCTACCTCAACACTCATAGGGGGCACTGTTCTTTGGATCAGGCTTTGAGCCTTAGGGGTCTCCAAGATACCAGCAGCGCTCGCTGGGATCCTAGGCCCAAGCTGGCGCCTACTAGTTAGCACTTGGGACCAATTGCTCAAGTCTAACCTGGCAGGTTTAATTAACCCGCCGAATAACCCTGTATCCGAAGCAACCTGTCTAGGTGTGTTCGGATACAATCTTACGATCCCATCTCCAATTCTGGTAGGATTGTCTGTTAGACTAGGTGTCGAGAAAACTGTCTGGACACCTTCTGGGTTGTACACATGTTGTTGACCCGGTTTCCAGTCTAACAACAGATGCTGGGATGTGTAATTATCCTCTTCGACTCCCTCTAGCCCAGGGCTGGAGGGACCCGCATTAGGTAGCCTGTGGCTTTCAGCCTTTTGGTCACTGGTGCCGTGACCAACTGGTCACGGCACCAGTGTAATGGTTCGTATCGACTTATATGTTGGGTGGCTCGTTGGCTCACTTATCACTAAAGATACCAACACAACACGAGTAGTTCGGGTTGGGCAAAGCCCCAGACTCCCTACCACACGGGTAGGACTTTATTAGCTTCTCTCTATCTCAGAGCATACGTCTGGACTGGACTATGCCCAGTCTCCTTCTGCGGATCGTCCGGCTTCTTAGTAGAAGCTGGACGCGAGGCATGGTGCTGCCCCTTCTTGTACCAAACGGGTATCGTGAAGCGACACCTGGTTGGCATAGAAGGAACGAGCACCACACGAGCGCGTCTCCCGGATGAAGCGCACTAATATATATACAACGATGCCGGCCCCTACATGTGTATCAAATCAATACTCAATGATAGTCTATATATACTGTACTTATAGGATATTTGCAACAGAGCTATCCCCCTCTTCACCTCTACCATATGACAACTGTCCCGGTTCCCTTTACAGAAAACTAGCTTATAATGTGTTAACATGCGCTGAATTTATCCTTCTGTCCAGTGAGGTAAAAATGACATTAAACCTATATTTTTGAACAGTTTATTAAAAGAAAATGTCTCACAGCCCACTGTGAATCCTCATGTATGAGAATCATCTAATCCCTGATTTTGGCCCAAGTAGTGCCTTAAAGGATAAAGGTAGTCAGGGTGCATTTCATGTATTTATAAGGCACAGCCCGCATATAGGACACACCTAGAGTTTTGGAATATGGTCAAAAAAATAAAAAATTCATAACTTTTCTTCTACAGAATGGATTTTAAAAATTTAAAAAGCTATGTGTAGCTAGTGCCCCCTGGACCCCCTTATCTCCTTCTAGGACTTAGGCGGAGTGTAACATATTAGAATGAAGGTATTAATCTCTGCCTTGCAGATCCAGGGGGAACTAAAACCTTGCACATAAAAAACATGCCTTATAAACGGGGGATTACGGTTGCTTGTGGAGATGTAGAAGAGCATTATTGGAAGATAATGGATGATGCCACCAAGTAAACAATTACTGCTTGAATAAATTGTAACTATTGCAGAGGTCCTTTATATGTTATGTAATAAATATGATGAAAAAATACAGTTTTATTTTCATTTCTATATATTATATAATATAACACGTTAAACTAAATTATGTGATTTTATACTTCAGTAATGGACTTTACATATAGATTTATACTGTGAAACCCTGTACCGTAATCTCCCGCGTATAAGGCGCATCCTGCGTATAAGGCACACCCAGAGTTTCAGAATATGGTCAAAAAAATAAAAAATTCATAACTTTTGTTCTAATGAATGGATTTTCAAAATTCAAAAAGCTATGTGCTGTTTGGACCCCTGTGACCCTCCTGGACCCCAAATGCAGCAGATGAACTTATATGGGAGTGTAACATATCAAAAGAAAGGTCTTGGTGTCCCCCTTGTGGATCCAATGAGAACTAAAACCCCCGTATAAGACGCGCCTTATACGCGGGAGATTACGGTAAGAGCTGTAGCTTGTATGTGAGTTAAAAAAGAGCTATTAGGTGCAGCCAGTACAAGGTGTATCATAATATAGTACTAATCTTACAGAAATTTCATTGATAAACATCTTCAGGGGTCATTAATATAAGAATATATAGCTCTATCATAAACAGCATGCAATAACTTGAGAGCAAAAAGATGGAATGGCATTGCGTTAACTTCTTTTACTAATTTACCTCCATCATACAACTAAATAGACTGTATGATAAATGGTTATATAAGAAATGTGTCACACTCACACCCTCTACCTTCATTTAAGTCCTTTTGTATGCTAATAGCTAGTCTGACTTTTTGTTTAGAGGATGCTGACCCAAGCAAAATTCCCTGTTCTATGTCCTCTGCTTTACAAGATCTGAGTTCATCCTGTAGGGTAAATAATCCCATGTCCCTGACACAGCCACAATCATTTTCTAAACTCATATTGGTATGCATACTATGATTTTACACCTTAAACATGGTTTTGTAAGAGAAATGTATGTATAGGTCCCATTTACAGGTGTATGGCTCTACTTAGAATAAAAAAAACACACAAAACAAACAAATGTGGTTATGCACATTCCCTTCAAAAGGTGTCACATTTGGAAGTATCACCACAAATAAGTTGGGGTCATAAAACTCACAGGTAGATAATATTTCCCTTTGTGATCTATTATTGTATTATGGAATCATGTTGACCTGTGATGCAAGAAAAAATGTTTGTGATATGAACTTAATCTTAATGATAATATAACCCTGTGCAAGCAAAATCGTGCTACTTCAATTGACCCACGTTCTAAAATCTCAACCACTGAAAATGCACTGTGTTGTAGACTACCACACTTGATCAACCTTGAACACTCTTATCTCTAAGTATTAGAACATGATTATAACATCTACATTTGCCAAATATATTCCCACAGATGTCATAGATATTGTGCATTGCCATCCTTTCCCCTTGTGGAGTGTGGGGGCATGGGAAAAACAATCTCAATGGCAGTCCATGGGGGAGAAGAGTCTTCCATATCAATAATTGCCATACTGTATCTGTAAAAGACAATAACCTTGGGGTCTTATGTCTCCAGAGAGCATTATGGTCTCCATATGCATGGGTGAACCCAGATGCTGGTTGTTTGTCATGGGATTCCTCATCAGTGACCTATGTGAGAGTTGTCAGATCCCTCGCTCAGCCCCTCCCTGAGGCAAATCAAAGAAATTATATTTATGACTAACAAGTGTATAGCCCTTTTCTGGGCATAAATTTAGATTTTTGAATAGTAGTCTTCCTGTTGCATGACCTTGATGTCTGGAGCTAACTAAACTACAATTCACTGGGATGGTAGGTGCTATCAGGTAATCAAATATAGCAACTTTATATACATGTGCAAGGTAGATATATATGCACATCTCCCAGTAAAACTATAACCTATCAACCTCTTATTTCACTTGACCATTTCATGGGTATTTGTTGTAAAGATAATGTCAACATCACCTTATAGGGGGGGGGGTGCCAGCATTACCATACACAACATGGGATATACAAGTTAAACCTGCCTATGTTTCTTAATCTAATTGTATTGCAAATTAATCCTCACAGAATTCCTCACTGCTATGGGTATCCAAACAATAACAGATATACAGCAGGTTGACTATTGATGATAGAAAGTAAATCATAACCAACAGACCAAGAGCTAGCTACTGCACATGACTTAACCAAAGCTGTACTGGAATAAGTGTCTGTGGAATACTCAAGATACTGCAATAAAGGCAGTATCTCTGAAGCATGTGCAACTTAATTCTCCTTTATCATGTGGCAAAAGCCAGCTAATCTGAAAATTGTAATCTGATTGGAGACAGCTGAGGACAACTTTTATAAATGTGTGTCAACCATCAAAAGGCAGATGTAGATCAAGCACTAGAGGTGCCAACACCTGTCCCACTATCCTGGAATCCATGTATTATATTGATTCAATTCAATCAGTAAGACCCCGATCAACTTTCGAAATTAGAAACATAATCAGCTATCTTCATAACATATGCAGCACATACTATGAACAGTATAAAATTATATCTATTAGGCCAATGAATCTATCAGATATCACCCTGTTACCACATTCAGGTGGAATGTAGATCAACTGCCACATACAGATGAAGATCAATTACAAGGGGTGTCAACATCTCTTCCTTGTTAGGCTGAATCTCCCACTGATGTGATCTTGGTATCCCAATCATGTACTGTTTACTATGAAGTTAATCATGTACTGTTTACTATGATGTTAACAAATGATCCTCCATGTGTCTACAAATAATGCTAGATACAAATGGTCTTACAGTGGAGGGTAAGCACTTCTAAAGGCATTTCTATTCAGATTATACAAAGAAATAATTAGGAACCACATTGAATTAAGGCCATAGGTCAACTTGTAAAAGATGTAGATGTAGGTCAAAAAGTAAGGGCATCAGTACCTATTACTGAATGCCACAATCTCGGATTTCTAACCATTCACTCTTTTATCTTAATAAAATATTATTGAAGAAAGTAACACAATACCTAGCATATAAGGGGCATCTTTAATACACATGAGGATAAAATCTTATAGAACAGTACTACCAATAATTCTCTCGTATAAGCCGCATCCCTTTTATAAGCCGCACCCTGAGTTTGGGAGGAGGATATAAGCCACATCTGGGGCTTGAAAATAGTCAGTTTAGTTCTATCGTGTCAAAACCCCTTATATAAGGGAGTGGTCATTATTTATCAACAGGGGGGGTGGTGGGTTTTCGCGCGGACGCACAGAAATTTTTTACACCCCCCCTCGACAGCAGTCAAAATTTTTTGCGCCCCCCCGCGCCAGAGGCGTGGAGAGTTTTCGCGCCCCTCTTTGATCTATAGTAGCGCGCGGGCTTTTTTGCTAAAAAGAGGGTGAATTTTTTTAGCCCCCCCCTCAAGAGGGGTCAAAATTTTTTTAGCCCCCCCTCGGGTGGGGTCTGAAAATTTTATGCCCCCCCTCCAACCCACCTCCCCCCCTGTTGATAAATAATGACCACTCCCTAAGTTGCACCCCAACTTTGGGCATATCCTATAAGCCACACTTTTATTTGGGTTCTGGTATAAGCCGCAGCTTATATGAGAGAATTTATGGTAACATGGCAAAAATGTTCTACCAGGTGCGCATTATGAAATCGGCCTAAATTAGGAGTGTGCCTTATAAGGGAAGTGCATGTGGGGTATTATGGTTTGTTTCTAACCAGACATACAGCAGCATAAAAAGCATGTCAGCCTTTCCCGCCAAAACTTAATGTAGGTCAACTGTCAGGCACAGAACAATAGAGGGCAACCAGCTAGTGTAGTCTGCACCTGCCACCTACCATGCATCTAATCAAACTGTTTAAACCACAGCTTATCCTAGAACATAAGCTAAGGTGTGGCTTATAGCATGAACCCAAAGTCAAGGTCCACCCTATAGTTGACATTATAGAATAGCACTAATCTTTCAACTTTCAAGCCATAGGTGTAGCTTATTCAAAACTGGAGGGTGCTGCTTATATGAGAGAATTTATGGCATGTATTCTGAATATAGCACATCTCCCCATCACATGCATACAGATATCTTAATCACTGTCAGTAAACTGCCAAAGGCAACTAAAAGCACTAAGCCAAAATGTTAATGATATCATGCCAATATTTCAATTCCAATGATATTTATGCATAGTTTGACTGCCACACATCTCGTCTACATATACATTTACATTTGTCATATCTATTAGCACTCACCCCCTCCCTGAGCCAAAGTTCATGTCTGCCCATTCATCAACTACCTTTCCCACCAAAACTTAATGTAGGTCAACTGTCAGGCACAGAACAATAGAGGGCAACCAGTGCAGTCTGCAACTGCACTGGTTACCATGTTCTTTTGACCAAGCCACACATATCTGATACTACCAAAAACAACTAAATGCATCTAATCAAACTATTTAAACCATGGCTTATCCCATAACCTAAGGTAAGGTGTGGCTTATAGAATGAACCCAAAGTCAAGGTCCACCCTACATTGGGGTATTTGACACAATAGAATAGCACTAAACTTTCAACTTTCAAGCCATAGGTGTGGCTCATTCAAAAGTGAAGGGTGCTGCTTATATGAGAGAATTTATTGCATGTATTCTGAATAGAGCACATCTCCCCATCACATGCATATATAGCTCTTATCCAAGTAGCAAAAACAGCATTTCAAAGCAAACTCCCTTCCCACCAAAGCTTAATGTAGGTCAACACCTGATGCAATCTGCACCTGCCACCTGCCCTACCTTTATTTAACCCTTTAAAGACTGCTGTTGCAAAAGTGCATCATGCCCATTAGTCGTCATGGTGCACCAATGAAGTGCTGGTGAGTCTGCTTTCCAGCACTTCATTGGTGCATCATGCCGACCCTCCTGGGGTGTATTAGTCTCAGAGGGTTGGCATGATGCAGCCCTGGCAAGTCACTCACCAGGGATCCATCCATGCATCATGACAACTAATAGGCACATTATAGATACATTAATGCATTAGTAGCCCTTCAAGTCTTAACAAAGCACCAAACATCTCTAACTCAACCAAAGACAAATATATCTATCTAATCAAACTACCCAGGCGCTCATTAATTTCAAGTAGGCTCTACCCCCAGCGCTTTTTCAAGACAGATGCTTATACAAGAGTGGGATTGTATAGTGTATTTGGAAATTTCACCACCCCTGTACCCTGGCGCTTATTCAAGACCCAGTGTTCATACAGGCCAATACGGTATTCATATTATTATTTTATCATTGATTAGATATTTATAAATGAATATCCGGTAAACACCTTCAATTATATCCAATGACCTATATATTCAAAAAGTCACATTAGCACTGCCAGCGAATCAGCTATCAGCATTATATTCAAACCCCCACCATCATTCAAAAGGCATGCGTGTCAACCACCTTTCCCACCAAAACTCAACGGTCTTGAACAGAACAATAGAGGTAGGTCAACAGGTGCAGTGTGCACCTGTCACCTGCCACTTGCCCCCCATCTCTTAACCAAGCTACACTCAACACTCACACTACCCAAAACAACTTTATGATTCTCATCAAACTATTCTAATTACTATTCCAACTTTTATCACATATTCTGAATGCCTCACACCTCTGCTACACATACATATAAATATATTTCCCATATTCAACCTCATTCACCTATAATTCTTCTTTTAACCAAATTATCTCCTGCTCACCCACACCTTACTACTCTCGACTGAGAAGTATCATGTCCAGACAAACTGAATGGAGTACTTAGTATAGTTCTTCGGTGGATTCCACTTGTGATATCGATGAGTTGTGGATGGGAAATATGGCTTACACCTATCACTCATTTCAAAAGGACATTTGTTCCAAATTTGTACACCAAGATTACACCATGTACAGTCTGAATTATGAGAAACAAAAGTTGAATGTACACATCTCAATGTGTAAGTTTTGTCGTGTTCCTCTCCGATATTCAACCATGTTATGTAGAGAGTGTCAACTTGAATTCCCTGACTTGTCATTATACTTGAACGAAATGAAAAATATGAAAATAACAAATAAAGTGAAATGTTTACACAAAAATATGACATTCATAAGAAATAAAAAAAAAAGTGAAAATGTGTTATGTGGTTTCTGTTGTATTCCTTACCTTATTATGTAAGTTCTTTTTATTTTTTTTTTCAATAGACCAGCCCCTGTTTCAAGGGGCAGGTCTTTTGGTTAAACCCTGAAAAAATACCCCAAAGGGCCCCCCACCCCACCCAAAGGGCCCCCCACCCCACCCTACCCAAAGGGGCCATTATTTTTTTTTTTGGCAAGCTTTCAGCTTGCCTTTTTTTTATCTATAAAAAAATATCTCACTATAAGTCACACTCTCATCTACATAATAAACCATGCCTCTTTATGCTAATAAGGTCATGTGACTAAATTTCAAATTTCCCACCAAAATGGTGGCCTCTGATTGGTCCATTCAAATTAGGGTCATGTGACCTTATTTGCATAATAGAGGTCACTTGACCTAAAAAGCCAGCCAATCAGAGGGCACGATTTTGGCGGGAAACCACAGGGGATAAGGGTGTGACCATTTTAAATTTCCCGCCAAAAGGAAGGGCTCTGATTGGTCCATTATAGCGCCACACCACAGGGGTCTAGGTCACGTGACCCCCCATTTGAATTTCCCGCCAAAAGGGAGCCCTCTCATTGGCTGCAGGTCGAGTGAGTAATAAACAGTACTTAGCTATAGTCCTGTTCCGATACATACTATACTACTATTTAGGTTTAACTGTGAACACTAAGAAAACAAAAGCAATGTGGTATTGCTCTAGGCAAAAGGTCAGCTCCTGCCCAAAGTTTGATATAATGCTAGGCGGAGTTAAAATAGCGCAAGTTAAATCCTACCCGTATTTGGGTACAGTTTTGGATCAGTTCCTCTCAATGGAGGAATAAGCGGAGAAGGTTCAAAATACAGTAAATCAGTTAGGTTTTAAATTTGGTAAAATAAGATACTTGATCACTGCCATGGTTGCTATACTAATTTTCAAGCAAACCCTATTGCCAAGGTTCGATTACTGTTCATACCTATTAGATATTGCAAGTCAGGAGTCAAAGAGACAGCTGCAAACTGCACAAAACAGGATGCTCAGATGCTGTTTAAGGCTAGGAGTTCTAGATGAATCCACTGACACGGAGCTACAATCTGTGAGGTGTCTAAACAAGAAGTTAGGCGAAAAGAGATATTGTTATCAGCAATGTATGCTAAATCAAAAAAGATGTTTGTCCCGCAAAACCCCAGAACTAGGGGGGATTGAATTTCCCGGTTGTCAGGCCTAATCAGCAAGGTTATAGGAAAAGTCCATACTACAGATGTGCTCTCCTGTGGAATGGACCTGACAAGGAGGTTCAAACGCTGGCTGAGAAGGAGGTCTTCAAAGACAGAGTCAGGAAAACACTCAATTGTAAAGTAAAGAGAGATAGGTGTAGATTTCTGGAAGCCAGATGGAAGCCTAGGAGAGGAAAGAAACCTAAGGTGCAACCAAACCTTTTCTATGATATATTCCCTAGAGACGGTGGCAAATAAGTTAAGAAACCGGCTGAAAATTGACCTCTTGTGGCTTTCTTGTCTGGTAGAGGGAAATTGCATTGCGCTATGCTTTATACATGTTGATGTGCTGGTAATGATAAATCTACTGTAATTGTTTACTTAATTTTGTCGGGTCGAGACATCCTTTTTAATATGATTCTCGATGACATTGATGAAGAGATAACTCAAGAACCCGTAGATACAGTTTATATATCTTTATTGCATAGGCTTAACAATTGATGTTTCGTAGTCAACAATACTTCTCGGTTGGCTAATGAGGCGACCCACATTTCCATTGTGAGATTCCATACTCAATTTACAATATAATAAATAAGTCCTTGCGTGTCCTGATGATGATCTCCATCGTGCACTCTGATATTACCATAGTAAGTCTATGGTTCTAGGCTTGGCATGCCTGTATATTAGTTAACCTATAGGGTGCAGCACATAGCGCTGCAGGGCTATGCTATTGTATACCGGAAGGTGGCGCTGCACAACCTGCGTCCGAGCTGGGTGACCGTTGGGGCTGCTACTGATTCTACTAATAGGGATGTGGGTATCCTGTCCCATGGGCTTACTAAGTCTGGTTCATACTGGAATGAACCGGTCCATGGACCTCACTATGGGATCCCCCTGTGGTTACCCTGTGTGATGGGTCTTCTGCCTAATGGTTATCCCTTGTATGTTCTTTATACATTCTGGACTATTAGTAATATGGTTAACATGTAATTGTTTTAGTGGGATCTAATTGTACAGAAAGGTGAAATACAGGTGGTTAATAGGTAGAGGCGATAATTGTATAGGAATTACTATAGGGAGAGATTTATAATGAATTTAATGTATGTATTATGCTGACAATTTTCTGACTGATATGTTGAATGATCAATGAGTTCAAAGATATAACCAAACAACTGTTAGGTTTAATTAATTATTTATTTATTATCATGTTATTGATGAACTGGTACAGTAAAGACGTACAGGTGAACTAAATATCAGATGAAATAATATTGTGTAATTCCCAAATTACAAGTTAGGAAAACTAAATATGTAGGATAGCCTACACAAGGGGAAACATCTAATATGGAATACTATAACAATCTACATTGTTTAACTAGCTTATCTTGTATATTGAAAACTCCTGTGTCAGCAAAACAGATTCCCAACCCTATACCCGGTCTATACCCTACCTAAAGATCAGACCCAAGGGTCTTGTTTAACACTGTATTTATTTTATTTTTTTTTGGTACAACCCTCATCTTCATCTGTATATTACCATCATGTGTGTATATGTTACTGTTTAAAGCGGGGCTAGCACAACTAAGACGTACCCACCTTAGCAAGTCACATGACCACCCCTAGACCAATCAGATCATCGCAAATTTTTAGCTGGTACCCGCGAATTTGTGAGCGATCTTTGAAGCGGTACCCATGTTGAAATTGTCCGTGCTAGCCCTCCTTTAAGGTTAACAGTCTGCGCTAGGCAGCTAATACCCAGGTTGATAGCAAGAGGCATAATTAGGGACTTATATTTGTTTGTTTAGTTTTACGTCCGGGGGCCATCGATGAACTCAGACATTCAAAGGGACTTATATAGATATATATGTAATGTTGATGCACAATGATATTTGATGATCTCTTGAAGGACATTGGAGGAAATTTAATCGGGTAGATCATGACAATCTTGTCCTGTACATGTTGTGAGCGATTAACAAAAAAAAAAAGAAAAAGAAAAAAAAGGGCTATTTATCAATCCTTTTTTGGTGGGTGGGGGGAGTATGCTACAAGGGACATAGCTGCCTTTATTATAGCAATTTGCCAAATGTGTTATAGATTATGTCAGAATCATTTTACTCGATATAAAGACTACTACAAATAATCATGATAAAAATAGGTTTTTGCTGGGCTGGGTAGGTCCATGATCTAAATAAAAGAATATCCATGCCCTATAAAATCACCATGCCCTATAAATTATGATAATTAGTCCCATATAGGGCTACCCCAAAACCCCTCATACAAGCCACGGCTTATAAACCATTTGAAGCCCCTGGTGTGGCTTTTATAGCACTTTCAGGAACTCAGAATGTGACTTACACCCTGGGTTTTACTGATATATATTGGGAACCTTTTCAGACCCCTGGTGCAGCTTGTACTAAAGCCTTGAACTCAGGTTGAGGCTTATATGTGGGTGCAGCTAATACACAGGGTTTTATGGTGATTGGATGAAATGTAGGCCTAGCTATGTTAGTGACACTAGTGACTTGGGTTTTTGCTTAGTGACATGAGACATGGGCGTTTCTTAAAATCGACATGTGACATTGGGGCCATCAAGGGCCCCTAGAGTCCATATCTAGCGAACTTAGGGAGTGATCATTTTTTAACAACAGGGGGGGGGGGCGATGGGTTTGACAGGGTCAGAATTTTTTCAACCCCTTGACCAGGTGGGGTCAGAATTTTTTCAACCCCTCTTATGGGGGGGGGGGTAAAAAACTTCTGACCCCCTCTTTTATTTAGATCATGGACCTACCCAGCCCAGCAAAAACCTATTTTTATCATGATTATTTGTAGTAGTCTTTATATCGAGTAAAATGATTCTGACATAATCTATAACACATTTGGCAAATTGCCCAGGGGGGCCACTTATGGAATTATGGATACCATGTGTGCACACAAACTGGCGTGAAAGGGGGTACCTTTTGGGCCCCATGAACGGATCCGCCCGGACCCGTTAAAAGGGGTCCAGTTAGGGTTAATATCGAGAAGTCTTTGCTTTTCCTAGATTCTTGACTTTTTCTCAAGCAAAATCTAATATTTTGGCCAGGAAAGGGGTACCTTTTCCCAGAAAATCATCATGTTTTGGTCCGTAAAGGGGTACCTTTTTCAGAAAAATCTCAAAATAGCTAGAGTTAGTCTTCTTACACTCTAACAGTAGTAAAAGGGGTACTTTTCCAAGCTAATTCCCATCAAAAGGGGTATATTTTGGTCCAATTTTGCCCCGCTAAAAGGGGTACCTAGTCATGGGCCGTGTATGCACATGGTTACTATAGAACATATAGGGAGTGGCCCCCCCAGGGCAAATTGCTATAATAAAGGCAGCTATGTCCCTTGTAGCATACTCCCCCCACCCCACCCACCAAAAAAGGATTGATAAATAGCCCTTTTTTTTTTTATTAATCACTCACAACATGTACAGGATAAGATTGTCGTGATCTACCCGATTAAATTTCCTCCAATGTCCTTCAAGAGATCATCAAATATCATTGTGCATCAACATTACATATATATCTTTTTTATAGATTATTTTTTAACAACAGGGGGGGGCGATGGGTTTGACAGGGGGGTCAGAATTTTTTCAACCCCTTGACCAGGTGGGGTTGGAATTTTTTCAACCCCTCTTATGTGGGGGGGGGGGTTAAAAAAATCCACCTGTTTTCAGTGGAAAACCCCACACATTTTTATAGGTTACAAGGGCATATTTGCGCGCAATTTTACCCCCTCAAGAGGGGGGTCAGAATTTTTTTCGCGTGCTCACCCACCAGCCCCTCCTGGTGTTAAAAAATGATCACTCCCTTAGAAGCACATTTGACATTACACCCCATGTGCCCTGGTATTGCCGTAGGCACTGAAATACCTCCACTGTGTGAGTCTGCTGCAGTAGAGGTGTGAAACTGTGATGAAGCTGAAACTGGGTAGTGTTAAACTCTCCTTTATTTGCAAGCTTATTCTGAAGCTATTTACTGGAGGATCTTTACACACAAGGGCTCATTTTAACAGGCTTGGCTACACCTTCAAAATGAATATTTTTTGTACAAGATTTAATGCAGGGAATTTTGCCTTTGACCCCATTGAAGTTCAACCAAAAGTTTAGAACCATTTTATGATGAATAGATCACTGAGCACCTAAAAATAAATGGTTCCCACCTGTTCTATGGTTAAAAATGATCTAGAAATTGTATAGCTTTTCTTTTTCTAAGGGGCTGCAGTATGTTTGACAGACCCTGCAAACTTTTTGGGCGATATTATTTCTGGACACTTAATTGTCCCAACCTCCTCCATGTTGGGTACTTACTTTTCAATTAAGCCCTTATTGTATACATTTTATATGGTGCGAAATTGATAGCTGTGATAAAAATAAGTGGTTTTGCTTTTTAAATGAAGTTTTTAAGACAATTTAAATGGAAGTTATGATCATTCAAAAATCCTGAGTCAAAGACAATATTCTGCCGTCGTTCTGTCAGAGAGTGCAGTTCAAGGGAAAAGATGACCTCAAAAATTTGCTTTAACATTGTTTGATTATGATAAAATGTATCATTATTTACATTCCTGGGGGTATATCTTACTTATCTGAAAAGAAAATTGCCCAAAATAATCATTTCACTGATCTAGTCTACCCCCGGGGGGGGGGCCACTCCCTATATGATCTATAGTAACCATGTGCGTACAAAAACTAGAGGGAAAGGGGAACCTTTTTCATTCTGAGGCAGGATCCGGCCGGATCCGTCATTAGGGGTGTATTTTGGACCATTTTAGGCCAAAAGGGGTATAGTTTTTGACCTGGAAAACTGACAAAATTTTCTCTGAAAAGGGGTATGTTTTGGGGGCTGAATGAGAGTTCTCACGCCAAAAGGGGTATTTTTTAAAATTATTTTTAGAGAGCATTCCATCATAGGGGGTGTAGTTTTTCGGCCTGGTCCACAAAAAAATGAATTCCCTAAAAAGGGGTATATTTCTAGGACTGAATTAAAGGGGTACCACACCAAAAGGGGTATGTTTTTGCCGAATTTTGGCCCTCTAATAGGGATATGAACTTAGGGGTTGTGTACACACATGGTAGCCATAAATTCAAGAGTGGCCCCCAGGGAGTCTACCTTGGATTCATCTTGCTTGATCACAAAACTGGATCCAAATTAAACTCTTAACTATGGCAGAATTCTGGGTCTGATTTGGTACCTTTGGCCGGTCATAATTCCACTTTAAATTGACATAGTCATAGAGACTTCATTTAAAAAGCAAATCCACTTCTTTTCTCAAGATCTATCCATTGCTCATTAGATAAGTTTAATGGGATAAAGTAGGCACAGTCACAAAATTTTCAAATACATTAGATGTGTAAACTGATGTTATGGCTGGATAGGTCTAATTGAAATAGGTATTCAGTGAAAATTTCAAGTCAATATCTTGTTTAGTTTCTGAGAAAATGACAATTATGTCCTCTGAGAATTCTGCCCATTATCCCATAGTGAAGCATATAGGACGTTGTGACCGCTGACAGATAACTGCCTGGTGGTGAAAACACATTTTTCTGTTCTCATTTTATCAATTTTTAACCAATTTCCTTCAAATAAAAAATTTAGTGATGAGTGTTGGATGCCCAGTCGATCTAGCTCACCTGTGACCTTCTGTTGGTCAAGGTCATTTAACGTCTTGAAAAATTAGGTATTAAGTGCCTACAATAGTATTGGTAAGGCTGGTTTTCATAACAAATAATCACATGTCTTTGTTTTGATTCCAAACAAACCCAGTTTGTGCCTTTTCAATGTGATGTTATACACTATAAAAACACGACAGCTTTGGTATATTCAAATGTTCCAGTGTAGAGTGACAATGGTGCTATAGCCAAGTTTTCCAATGATACATGGAAAAGAAGAGTCCGAAAGAACTGATGAGCAGGACAACATGCGGACAACAGGACAACATGCCCAAGGAAGTCATCAAATATTTCCGGCAGTCATCGGGACGCACTCGGGCAACTTCGGCATATTTGAAATACAAATTCCCCTCGGCCAATGGCCTTCACCGTAGCATATAGCCATAGCCAATCCGCGAGGTGTTTGCTGGTGGCACTTATTTCATCATGGCGGGTAGGACCACCTCACATTTCTTCGTTTTGAATGCAATTTTTTGTCCGATTTTCCCTATCTAATGCTCAATTTGTTCCTTTTAGATATAGATATATACCAGGAGGACTCTGAGGATCCTCAAGATGACGGTAAGTGGCCCAGTGTGTTTGCTGTGATGGTTTTCGTGGCATGGTTTTGTTTTTGCGAACGTCGAAATGGTTATTGTGTACTCGCCGCAATTCTGACGATTCTGGATTAAATGGAGCTCGTTTCGGACCCTTTTTGGATTATTTTGTGAACCTGAGATGTCATAGAAACGGCTGGAATACGGTGAACACATGAGTGCCCTGTAGGGAGGCCGAAACATGGCAGGACAATTGGGTCATGGGTGACATACAGAGGCGCTTGTTACAGCGTGCGCCGATGGCGGGGTCATGTGATCAGTGGATGAGTTCTCCTCTCCTGACCTTCGCCTCCTTCCACTAAGCGTCACTATACCATATGAGAGAGTAATCCCAAATACCCATCCCCACTGACAAAGGAATGTGCTAGACTTAAAGACCTCTTAATTCATAAAGCGTACGTTTCTAGTGGTCCCAATGGCTGCCACAGGAACGCGCACCTTGCTTCGCGCTCTGCATTCGAACCTGTGACGTAGTTTGGCCTCGATTTTGCTGGGAATGAGGCGGTGGTGGTCGAGGCCCCCGGAGCTTTTTGTTGCTTGCCTGCCTGCGGTAGACAAAGACAGCGCCACTGGCATGCCTGTCGATTCAACATCGAATGTACATCTTTCCCCTCGCCCCTACACCCTGTGATGATACATAGCTCTGAATTAGTATATTACGGTAATGATTGGGGCAAATATGAGGAAAAGAATGCCCGAGAGAAAGGTTGCAGAGCGCATCACAGCCGACAGCCGTCCCCTCAATGTAGAAGTAGGCAAGCGGAGAGCGTGGACAAGGCTTTGGGGAGGCAGGGGCTCGGTACTGAAGAGGAAGCGCTGGCATCACCAGCCCCCTCACCCGCCTACATCACGACCCTTACACCCCTAAATGTTAGACTTTAACACTTGCCTGGTGTTGGGTGTAAAAAGCTTATTGGCGCAGATAACGCATTTACGTTTTGGGTCACGTCTCAGCATTCCAGAGTATGACTAAAATAAAGTAGGTCACTGGAGCTGATGCCCCAGCATCCTGTTATGCCCCGTTGTAAATCCATAATCTTGGACTGGTCTTTGAGGTTTTGAAAGCTGATTATTTATGGCAGGGGGACCCCCCCCCCTTTCGGAATGGGTTGGAAAAAAAATGACCCCCCCCTTCTAGGAATGGGTTGAAAAAAAATGACACCCCCCCCAGAATAGATTGAAAGAAAATGACTTCCACCACTTTTAACTACATACAACAAAGTCTATACGGACTTAGCAGGTTTAATTATTAGCCAATGAGAGAACCCCAGTCTATTCACTGCGGTCCTTCGGGGGCCAACTGGTACCCATCTGATAGTTGTTATCAGTAGAACTCGCTGGTAATAAGCTCCAGCAATGGCCGCGCCCATGTGACAACCTCATATTACCTCATTTACATCAGGCCATTCATTATACTAAGTGATATTAGCAGCTTTTGAACGATTCCAGTTTCAGGGTGTCCGGCGATCCTACTTTTTCCTAAAATTTTTTTCTGATTTTGCTATTTTTCCTACTTTTCCTCCAAAATACCTACTTTTTCCTTCTTTTTTTTTGTTGCTTTGGTAGGCACTTACCTAGTTTTTAAGACTGTCCCATGCATTTTATCTATTAAGCAATGGATAGATCTTATCAAAAGAAATGGATTTGCTCTTTGAATGAAGTCTTTATGCCAAGTATAAGGGAAGTTATGACTGATCAAAGACCCAAAATCGAACCCAAAATTCTGCCAGTGTTGAGGGTTTAAATAGGGTCCAGATTTGTGATCAAGCATATCGGATACAGGACTGGCTACATCTCTGAAATCATTATTTTGGACTATTTTCTTTTCATGTATGGAAGAGTTCCCCATAAAAGGTTGAAAATCAATGTATCATATCAAATTTTAACAATTTAAAGGGATTTTATCTCACACAATATCATCTGCGATTTAGCGATCTGACAGAATTGCTGCAAAATTATTAGGTTGATATGAAATCTTCAATTGGTCAGTATTTCCCTTTAGATTGACATAAAGACTTCTATCCATTGCTATATAAATAATATACATAGGATTGAATTCTGGCAAACAGACAAGGGCCTAACATGGAGAAGCTGTTTAAAGGGTGATAGCAAATGGCACGCTAACATTTTTGTGGGGTCTGGCAAACATCCTGTTCCCCTATGAAAAGAAAACCCCTAGACATTTTCTAAACCATTTTTTCCTGTAGAAAGTTGATTGATTGATTGATTGATTTGTGTTTTACAGCACTTTAGTGGCACTAAGTGGCTATCTCGTGCTTCACAGGTTGATAATTTAACAGAGGAATGTGTCAGTGCCCGCGCATATGTGCACCACACACATCCTGAGGGGATAGGAAAGAGGAGATATAGACCCTTTTAAGTGGGCTAGGGAAGCCCAACCTGTAGAAAGTGTGGGAACTATTCTCTTTTATGTGAGATTTGGCCTTTATACCAAAAAATGCTTTCAAAGTTATGGGTTAACTTCACTTGGAGAGAATGGGATGTTTGCCTGCATCAATTATTTCTAATATAGATTCATATTAAACCCCTAATCAATCCCTTTAAAATGAGCCCATGTTTGTTAAGATCCTCCAATAAATAGCTACACAATGAGCTGTCAAAGAAAGGAGAGTTTAGCACTCCCCAGTTTCAGCTTTATCACAGTTTCACCACCTCCCCCCCCCCCCACTGCAGCAGAACCATGCACTGGGGGTAGGTAAGTGACTCAGCATGTGAGTTGTATCATTGCAATTTGCAGTATTTATTCATCACATCTTCAATAAAGATTCAGAGATATTGGCTTTTGGAATGAAAAAGCCAATTCTGACACCATTGGTGTATCAATTGATGTTTGATTATGCTAAAGTTAGTTGTGTGGTGATGGTTAGTGATTGACTTGGTGGACATATGCTTTGAGTATTAGAACTAGTATTATACTAATGTTTCACTCATAAACCCTTTAACAGAATACACGCAAACACCTGACTGATAGTAGTCAGGGAGGTAATATCAAAAGGTGGCTACATGAAACATCAATAAGAGACTAATGGTGTCAGTGTTGGCTGCAATCTATATTTTAAACCATGGAGTGCCAAGGTAGAAAACATTCAGAATTGCTTGCAGTTATGTTGTTATGATTGTCATGATCTATATTTTAAACCATGGAGTGCCAAGGTAGAAAACATTCAGAATTGCTTGCAGTTATGTTGTTATGATTGTCATGATACTTTTGGACAAAGATAGCACTCCCTTAACATTGCTGTGCTTTTAGTTTTAGGCTATGCACTGCTGGTGATGGGTCAATAGATTGGTGACAGATTCATCCCATCAAGTAACCTAGATCATTAAAGCCTGCTATAGAACTCTATAGAAACATGCCAAATCCCACAACATTTCAAGAATCTTGGTGAAATAAGACAGATAGAAATGGAAATTTAGTCAAACAGTGGTGTCGTGTAGATCCAAGTTCTGCTTACAAAGCCTACTGCACACTAAGCAACAAATCATTTCAAATAGACAATACAGATCCCCTGCAAGTTCTAGCCCATGCATCAAGGGTTAAGCATACTGGTTTTGCTAAAGCCAGATTTGGAAGCACACAGCGCCACTTTGAAAAGAAAAGTGCTAGTGCAGCAGCTAGTGCATCTGTATCAGATGGTGCTGAACCAACCATAAGTGAGAAAACAGTACCCAGTGCAAGCACCTCTGCTAAGCCTAGTTCATTCATGGTGCAGACAGCTTCCCAGCAAGAACAGACTGCCATTGCTGAAATCCTATGGGCCCACAAAGTATGTGAGAGCAACTTTAGCTTTAGGTCTTGTGAAGGATTGTCTGACTTATGTAAGAGAATGTTTCCCTGTGAGAGTGATATTGTGACATACCCCTCACCACTCAGAACACGCCTAGAGCTAGGTGATAATAGCCTGTACACTGTCCAGTCAACATGCACCAATTTAACCCGCCCTCCCCTCTCAAAACTCGCCTAGAGCTACGTGATAAAAGCCTGTACACTGTCCAGTCAACATGCACCAATTCAACCCGCCCTCCCCTCTCAAAACTCGCCTAGAGCTAGGTTATAATAGCCTGTACACTGTCCAGTCAATGTGCACCAATTCAACCCGCCCTCCCCTCTCTCAAAACTCGCCTAGAGCTAGGTGATAATAGCCTGTACACTGTCCAGTTAACATGCACCAATTCAACCCGCCCTCACCACTTAGAACACGTCTACAGTTTGCGACATGTTACCTGCGTGAGGCAGCACGATAAAGAGGGGCCTTGAGCCACGAGTGGTATTTCACCACTACGAGCCGTGTCCCACTGCTACAAGCAGACTCATAAATATATGCACGCGCGCACACACACACACACCCACTCATATGCGCAAACCCGAGGTAGGCCCGCAGCCTACCATTACTATTGAATAGTTTAAAATTCTTGAATGTCTGAGTTCCTCGATGGCCCCCGGACGTAAAACTAAACAAACAAACGCCTAGAGCTATGTAATAATAGCCTGTATACTGTCCAGTCAACATGCACCAATTCAACCCCCCCTGGTCGTCTGCCTACATTTGTCACCATTTGTCAGCAATTATTCAAAACATGGTAGTAGTTACTTACATTTCATCAGCATTTAGTCAATATATGTTATTGCGCACTATTTGTCAGCAATTAGTCTATATGTCAGTAATTGCTCACTATTTGTCAGCAATTATTCAATATATATTAGTAACTACTCACTATTTGTCAGCAATTAGTCAATATATATCAGTATTTACTCACTATTTGTCAGCAATCAGTCAATATATGCCAGTACTTAGTCATTATATAACAACACTTAGTCCATATATGTCAGTAATTACTCAAAATTTGTCAGATATTAGTCAATATATGTCAGTAATTACTCGCAATTTGTCAGCAATTAGTCAATATGTCAGTATTTAATCACATTTTGTCAGCAATAAGTCAATGTATGTCAGTACTGAGCATTCCTACACTGTAAAAAATGTGTGAACTTTCACTGTCTAGTTTCTCTCCACCACTACCCTCCCTACACTGTAAAAATGTGTGTTGAACTTACACTGGCTAGCTTCTGTATGTTGAAAAAATAGAATCATTGTGCTTGAAAACATTAAAATCGATATATTACACTTTGAAATCTGTCAATAAACAGCTGAGCAATAGTCATTGATTAATTGTTGCATCATGCCTTGACTGTTATTTTTTAAAATATGTCACTGTGTATGGACTATTTGTCAGCAATTAGTCAATATATGTTAGTAATTACTCATTATTTGTCAGCAAAATGTCAATATATGTCAGTAATTACTCACTATTTTTGGCAATTAGTCAAAATGTCAGGGCCTAGTCATTATTTGTTAGCAAAATATATCAGTAATTAGTCACTATTTGTCAGCAAATAGCCATAATATGTCAGTAATTAGTCACTATTTGTCAGCACTTAGTTAAAACATGTCAGTACTTAGTCACTATTTGTCAGCAATTAGCCAAAAAATATCACTACTTAATCACTATTTGTCAGTAACTAGTCAAAATATGTCAGTAGCTCCATACTATCACTGAACACTTGTCAATTGACAGTTGACATTTGACATTGAAGCCTCTTCCTTAGGACTGAGTCCTTCACCTGTGACATTTTTTCACACATTGTGCTCCAACATGGCTACTGGACATCATTTTGACATAGCAGACTCACAGTAAATGCCTTCATGAAACTACTGTATATCATGTTGCACATACCAATGATACAGGTACAAACTGAGCACTATTTAAATATGTTCTGGAATATTATCCTAATAGATTCTACATATAAGCTTATCAATTCTGAGGATAAATAGGTTTGTTACACATGCATTGTTTATTCTACATATGTGACACGATCTGCAAAAAGGGCCCTTAGTGCAGGGGGGAATAAGGGGCCCTTTCCCAGTACATGTCACATATGTACTATTTTTTCTTATATTTTCCTACTTTTGTCCTACTTTTTCAAAGGGGTCTACCGGACACCCTGCAGTTTATATGTGTCATGTTGGGATTGTAGTTGGCCGGCTTTCATTTAATCTTTTGAGCCATCAACCTCTTGGTAAAATATCAATTTGAAGGGTCCTCCCTTAACGGGGGGCTAGCATGGGCTACTACTGATGCAGATAAAATAGCTGTCTTAGCCAACTATACCATGCGACGTACTCCTGACCAATGGAAGAATTGTTCTGGTTGAGGCACTTGCTTCTGTTTTTTTTGTTTTTTTTTTGTGTATACAGAAACAAACTTTTTAAGCTTGTCCTTCTCTGATGAAAAGTTCCTGGAGCACTGTATCCAAAGAGGCAAACACTTTGTCTTGAGAGGTTACCCTGCTACCTTTGTAGCAGAAAGTTTCCACCGCGCATGTCAGCGCGATAGAAAATCTCTGCTACTACCAAAACCTGAAAAACCTCAAGACCCAAATGTGGCGAACTACTTGGTTACCACATTTAACCCGGGGTTTAATGAAATCCAGAAATTAGCCACCAGGAACTGGGATTTACTAGGTAAATCATGCAGTACCAGGCAAATCCATGGTCAAGGCCTAAAAATGTCCTTCAGGCGCCCAAAAAGCCTGAGAGACCTTCTAGTCCATGCAAAACTCAGACCTGAGGGCCCACTCACCCCCAAGCCAAATTCAAATAGGTGTCTTTCTTGGCCAAAATGCAGATATTGTCCACAGATTGACAGGAGTGGCAGGATTACATGCACTGTCACAGGCCGAACCTACACCAGTAAATACAATGTGTGCTGCTCCAGCACAAATGTAATTTACTGCATCACATGCAAAATCTGCGGCATTCAATATGTGGGTCAAACTGAAAATGCCATCAAAACCAGATTTTGCGATCATTACGGCAAAATTAGCAGAAAAGAATTCTCCAAAAGTGAAGTGGCGCGTCACATGAATTCTTGCTCTACAAGAGGTAAAGACGACAAACACAAGGACTTGACCATCCATGTTGTGGACTTTATCCATGCCCACCCCAAATCCCAGAAGGCCATAAAACTACGGGATTTGATTGAATTTAATTGGATACAGAAACTCCACACTAATGCCCCTGGTGGAATTAATGTGAGTGACCCAGGTATCCACTAGATGACATCATCTGTCTGACAGCGAGTGATTGCCACGTAGAGTTAACCAATCTCCCAGGCGGAGGTGCTCTCGCAGTCAAACAGGACCCCCTCCTTATAGCATGGGATAATCTTACTCGAAATCATCCCACCTGTCATAAATCAATTAGGATTTACACTTGAAAAATCCACACAGACCACACCCACTGATCTCTTTGCCCAAAAGAAATCAGTTTAATTAAAATTGGACCATCTCCAATTTTATATAAAATTATTTTCATCTAAAACACCTGGCCCATGCCATTTGAATTTTTTGAAAATAAAATGATTTTTCATTGCACCAAAAAATGACTAATTTTTATGCAATAAAAAATCTTCCTTCATCCCAGAGGCGAAGGTACCGCAAAATTAATTTTCTGCATCCATAGGCCTGCCTAGAATGGAGAAATAATTTTTATATCAAAGCAGTCTGAAGATCCCCATAGGTGAAACCGCCCAGTTCCTCTAATTAATCCCCAGTGATGAGGAACCAATCAGAGGACCCGATACATGCCGCCTTGGCAACCGTTCCTCCACAAACAAACCATAGCAACACAACCTTGCTGTGATTGGTCAATGTGGTCACATGACAGGCACTATAAAAGGGCACTTTTTCAAAAAAGTGCCATTCCAGCGGTAACTGCAAATCTCTTCACATGTACCCCGTACCAACTTGTCCTTCTCTTTAGATTTCACTGTAATCTCAGTTTTTATCTGGTCTTGTCAGGGTTGATTTTATCAAGTGGTGATAAAAAGGGTTAAAACTGGAAATTCTGGTCGTGAGTCGCAGTGATTTTAGCAAGTCCTGTCTGTGACATACCCATCCCCGCCCTCCCCCCCCTATTGTAACGCAGTGAAGCAGTCCAGTTTTTACAATAAAGCATCAGGTGTCACTACAGTCAAACACGTGTTACAAGGAATCTGTAAAAAGTAATCCTCATCATTAAGTCCTCATCCTAAAGTAGCCTAGGAACCATCGTTAATCAGGTTTGACCATAAAGATGGTCATCTCATGGCATTATTTCTGATTAGATAATCGAATCCATCAATGCAGTTAATGGTTGCAATTGTGACAATGATGGCATCTTTTGAGACAATCAGCAGGGTCAGCAAAAGAACATGGAACATTGTGTCAAACATTGGGCCAAATATTTCAATCTCTAGAGCCGAACAGCATTCTCCCCCAGGGAAAACTTACATATCATAGTGCTACTGACTGTCCTCATCCTTGTTTTAACACTCAAAAGAGTAAGATTCCCAATCATATAACAATTAAATGAATTAGCGGTAGCTGGTGACAAAATGTTGGGCAGTATTATAACAGTTAAAATTCATGAAAAAAATTGTGCTTTGTCCTAAAATTTGCATTACATTGGCAAATACTTCCTACAAAGAAATAACCCCGTCCCTCGGGAATGGGGTGGGAAAAAATGACCCCCCCCCATTTTTTAAGAATAGGTTGGAAAAAAAATGACCCCCCCCTCTAATAATAGGTTGAAAAAATGACCCCCCCCCTTTCTGAATACCTCCAAAAAAATGACCCCCCCCCCCTTCATTTGGTCATCCCCCCCTGCCATAAATAATCAGGGACGTAAGTCTTCAGGTTTTATCAGGATTTCCTGATTTCTGAAAATTTTGAATGACATGTATTTTCCTTATATGAGTGGTAAGGAGGGCTGTGTAGAAAAATAGAAAGCTTTTATATCAAGTAAATATATGGCTTCCTGATTTTTGCCCATGCCTGACTTACATCCCTGAATAATGAACGCTCCCTAAACTACAACTCTGTCTTTGCAAGTACCGTAATCTCCCGCGTAGAAGGCGCGTCTTCTACGCCAAACAAAATGCTGCTGGGTCTTATACGCGGGAGGGGCATTGCCTTGAGTTTGGGGTGTGCCTTATATGCGGGTTTTTCCAACATCTCAATTGCTTGAATTGGCAATTATGCCCCAAAAATAGGCCAAAATTAAAAATTCAGTTTTTATTGCAACAATACCTTTGCTAATGGACTGAAAAGTTCATTTTTATTGCCGGTCGGTGTACGCCCACCATGCGCCGATGACAGCTTGAACTCATAGAGTCAGCACCGCGGCAGACCGGGAGGTGTCGACGAGCTCGCCGGGAATAAGGCCCACCATGCGCCGATGACAGCTTGAACTCATATAGCCAGCAGCGCGGCAGCCCGGTTGGTGTACAGGCGCTCGGCGGGCAAAACGCCGCCGATGTCAGCTTGAACTCATATAGCCAGCAGCGCGGCAGCCCGGTCGGTGTAGATTTGCTCGGTGGGGAAAACGCCGACAGTGTGCCGATGACAGCTTGAACTCATATAGCCAGCAGCGCGGCAGACCGGTCGGTGTAGATTTGCTCGGCGGGGAAAACACCGACCGTGTGCCGATGACAGCTTGAACTCATATTGCCAGCAGCGCGGCAGCCCGGTCGGTGTAGATTTGCTCGGCAGGGAATACACCGACCGTGTGCCGATGACAGCTTGAACTCATAGAGGTGGGTGGGGAGGGGGGGGGCGCCTTCTACGCGAAACAGCCCCCCTGTGAGTTGGGGGGGTGCCTTATACGTGGGTTTTTCCGGAAATCAATCCAGAAGAGGTACGTGTGCCTTCTACGTGAAAAGGCCTCCTCTGAGTTGGGGGGGGGGGCGCCTTCTACGCGGGAGTTTACGGTACTGATGCATTTTTTTAAATGAGAGGGGTACAAGCAACGAAGCAATCCCGATTCGGGCCGATGAATTTGTTGGAAGAGCTGCCACTTTTCTCAACATTTTCCGGAATTTTCAGTCATCAGTGATAGCTAAGTCAGCCCAAAATCCGGACGTCAACGGAATAAGGGCCCCCCCCCCAAAAAAAAAACAAACAACAAAACTTGTTTCAGGTCACCCGACCTAGGCACTTACCTATTTTCCAAAACTTCATCCCTTGGATTTTATCTATTGAGCATTAGAAAGAGCTAATGAAAGAAGTCTTTATGTCAATTTAAAGGGAAATTATGACTGGTTAATGATGTCAAATCAAATCAATAATTCTGCCATAGTTAAGAGTTTAAATAGGATCCAGTTTTGTGATCAAGCAAGTTGAAGACAGAAGAATGTAGTTCACTTATATCACTATTTTTAATGATTTTCTTTTTTGAGATGCAAGGTTATGCCCAAGATTATGGATATTGATGCATTTTATATCAGTACAATAATTCAAAATTGTTTAATTAGACTAAAATTTTTGACTCATTTTAACAGTTGACGAGAATCACTGCAGAATTGTGTGGTCATTTCTGAGAGCTTTGACTGGTCATACTTTCCCTTTATATTGTCATAAAGACTTCATTCAAAAAGAAAATCCCCTTCTTTTTATCATACCTATCCATTGCACAACTGATAGAATGCATACGATAGAGTATTGGAAAACAGGGAACTTCCTAACATTGGGAAGCTGGAGCAAGTCTGAGTGAACCACAGATCACAATTTTGGGGCTGTCTGTCAAACATCCGGGGGCTCTATAGAAAACAGTGGCGGATTTAGAGGGGGGGGGGGGGCGGTTGTGTGCACCCCCCCTTTTCCATAGTACTTAAGAGTTTAACTACATGTTTTGGACCCCAAAATTTGTCCAAGAATAAGGGGTGCGCCCCCTCCTTTTGGGCCGCGTCCCCTCCTATTCCAAATCCTGGATCCGCCACTGGAAAAAATAAATTTAAACATTGTCTAGACCATTTTTAACCAGAGAATGCATGCAACCCATTCTTTTTTATGTGTTATGCCATCTTGATATAAAAAGCGGTTAAAGTTTTGGTTCAACTTAGATATGGAGAATAGAGTTCTCTATTCCTGATCTTAAATTGAAAATAGGCATCTAATAGATCTCTTCAAGCCCTTTAAAATGGTACCTTGGTTGTCCTGATACTCCTAAGAATAGCTCCAAAATCAATTTGGAAAGAGAACTGAGGTTACAGCTGTGTATGATCACAACTTTCACAACTGCACAGGGCAGAGCCACGCACAGTACATATGTCAGTGCCTACCCGACCCTACCTAGCAAACAGGACCCTAGAATATTTTTCTTCATTTTTGAAAAAAATATACAATTTTTGGAATTTTCTTTCGCCAAACAACGGGAACCACTGATTTTCAACAGCAGCTACCCCTGGTGTTGTTAAAGTCATGAACCTGCTGTTGCATAGATTGTTTATCATCCAAAATCCCCTCATAATGCAGCTCTACATATTTGTCTCGAGGGCATAGTATTGTATTATGTTTAGCTTTGTCTAGTTATGGCAATGCCTATGACTCTGTAGTGCATGGCTGTTCAAACTTTCCTGTCAACTTGTTTTTGCTGTCATAATCAGCAGAGTTATAAATGTGAAAGGCAAAATATCACGAGAGAGAGATAGCGATATGATTTTCCTTTAGTTTAATTTGATACCAATTAGAAGTCGTTCTGCTCAGCACATCCCTAAGAATTAATGTTTTATTAACACCAGTTGACCACTCTGACAGAGTGGGCAGCTAGATTAAGCCGACTTAGCCTACAGTGAGGGGCATTTCTGATGGGCAACAACATACAAGAGACCAGATACATACAATTATGCGGCCATCAGTATTTAGATTGAATCTGGATCTGTTGTTGAGTGAAAATTGTTTTGCTTCAGTTATAATGAAACATAATCACAAGGGCCCACCGGTCAATACACAACAGAAATGGCCGTATAATGATGTGAACAATGGTCTCTGTGCTCTGTGCTTCGTTCTATAAAGAAAGCATGATAGTGAGATTGCTACCCTGGCCACCTGACCCATTTTCAATGACTGAATTTTAGCGAATTCAGCAATAAAACCCCCTACACCTGAATATGTTAGGAAACAGGACACATTCTTGCATACGTGTTAGAGCTGGACTTCTAAGTGTTTTTTTTTTGTTGTTGTTGTTGTTGTTGAAGAAATCAAACTGTTAAACAATCTATTAAACAATCCATAGGCTGCAATGGTAATCATTCATCCAGTCCCCCTGTGGTACAAAGTTAAAAAAAAAACAAGTGTCTTGTTTTAATGCTACCGCATTCTCCCGCGTTAAAGGCGCATCCCAAATAAAAATTCATGACTTTTCTTCCCCTGAATGTGTTTTCAACATTCAAAAGGCCATGTTCGTCACTGGGGGGTGGATCCGCCTGGACCCCCCTATGTGATATTATGACTTATGGGGAGTACAGTGATACAGTCGGGCCTTGCTTCCTCAGACTTTGAAAATACATGGAAAATTGTCTGAGGAGGCAAATTATCAGAGGATAAAAATCCGAATATAAAAGGAAATACAGAGGAAGTTGTAGGTCATGTGTCAGAGGTAAAGAGGGCTCAGGAATTAAAGGATCGAGGAAGCAAGGGCCAACTGTATATCAAGAGAAAGCTTGTGTGTCCCCCTTGTGGATCCAGAGAGAACTAAAACCCAGCATATAAGACACGCCTCATACGGGGGAGATTACGGTACTGGTGTTACCTGAGAGCTTTATAAGATATTCTGTCACATTGTATTGTTTTGAACCGCCCTAGAGCTATTAGATGTGAAGAAAGGACTTGATGTCCGCGAACCACAGAAATGTCTGCTAACTTTTAAGTACTATTACCGGTAGTGGACGTAAAATCAACCAAACCAAACAAAATCCCGCCCTTATACAAGAAAGGTGTTTATTCAAAGCCTTCCCAATTGTGGAGTGGAAACCTTTATGAGAGGGCATGAAGGAACAGAATAACTTCATTGGGAGTCCACAAGGTGAAATCTTCCATACTAACAGTGGGCATACCAGTTTTTTTCTTAAAAGGTGACAAACTCGGGAATTCTTGAGCATGTGGGCAGCTGGTGTCCATATATGTGGGCCCGGGTCTACATGCCTTTCTTTTGTCATGGGATTCCCCCTTAGTGAACCACGTCTGAGTGATCAAAGGCTGTTATATATCCTTCGAAATGAGTAGGAGAATGAAGCCCTGGTAGAGGTTTCCCCTCTCACCCCTCATAGATTCGGTCATTCATCTCATAGATGCAGGCATCCATGTGGTCACTGCTGTATCGGGCAAGCAGCATATAAATACCTGTCTAGTGTACTGGACAAGCAGCTTTGAAATACCTGTCCAAACAGAAAGAAAGGACTTAATGTCTGAAAACCACAGAAACTCTGCTAACTTTTAAGTACTATTAGTGGAGGTAAAACTAACCAAACCAACCCAATTCAAAGTCTATACCTGTTACCTGTGCCCCCCCCCCCCGTCCCCTGTAAAACCTGCACTTATACAAAACCCACCACTTAAACACAGTGCTACAATATTTAGTGAAATATGGAAATCAGGCATGGATTTTGTCGAATTTCCAGAAGGTTGAAGGATAGTTAGCTTATCCTTGTGATTTGATGGGGGTGGGGGGGGGGTTGAATTCATGGAAGGGAGGTATTTAGGCACCAACTCGGAAATCTGATCATAACTCCGTCCCACATACCGGTATATCATTTAAATTAATATAGAGGAAAGTAGCAGGCTTCTCTGATCAGTGATGAAGTTGCAGTTGGGAAAACTGAACCAGTTGCTGCACTGTCTTTGCATGGAGGGTGTTTCAAAATTTATTTTTCAAAATTAGTTTTGATTAGAATAGTGAAGTATGCACTATAATCATATAACTGTATAGTATCATGTAACCTACTCTATGGGTATTCATTGATACTCATCAAAGGATGATGTGCTAGAAAAAGCTACAGACCCCATGTGCAAGCACTGCTGGGATTAGGAGTGTCATTGATATGCAATTTATCTCGATGATTTTATTTTGGTGTCAATATTTCGATTTAATCGATGATTCACAACCAAATGAAATTATAGGACAAAAATAATCAAAGCCCTATGGTATGGTTATGGATTTACTAGGCAATAATATCCCACAACCAAAGATTAGTTTGGGTTTGTTTATTCTGCATGAAATCGTGAAACGTTTTGACCAAAACATGTCTATGAATAGAGTATATACTAAATTTTGCCAAATTTTGGTTCTCATTGGAATATTTTCAAAATACCTTTACCATTAGAAAGGGCCTGTCCTGGAGATATGTTTTAACTATGTATTAACATGTCGATATGATGCATCTGTCGATGTGATAAGCACAATTCCCGAAATGGCAATGCATCAATTCCATGGGTATCGATGACACTCCTAGGTGGGATGCACTTTGCCCACCCATTGTGACTGAAGATAGACCAGATAGGCCGCTTTCCTCTATTATAATTCCTGTTACAAACTATGTTAGAATCACTTTAATTAATATTTAGGCTATCAAAATATGCTGTCTTGAAAATAGAGTTTCCTCGAAGAGACTGCTGTTTCAAACCATGCTCCCTCTTTACAGGTGGAGATGACTCGGGCCTGGGGTGTGATGACTTTGATACCTGCAATCCTGATGACAACCTCACCCCTATACAAAAACTGGAAAAATACATGTCGAGTGAGAACATTTTCAGTCGGTAAGTGAGATGCGTTTGGCCCATGAATAAAGTTATTCTTAACTGAGTCCCTTCTGTAATGGCCTGCTTGAGAGCTGGGGTCTCGAATAAGCACCAGGGGTTTAGAGGTATTGAAATAAATAGCGCCCTGGCCCTTGAATGGGCCACTATGGTAACCTGTATGAATAATGCCTTAAAAAAATTGTTATGTTCAGGTAACGGAGTCGGAAAAAATTAGGGTACCGTAATCTCCCACGTGGAAGACCCGCTGCGCGTATAAGACACACCCCAAACTCAGCACATGCATTTTCGCGTATAAGACGCACATTTTAATGCTGAAATTTGTAAGATTAGAACATTTCTATAGTAAAATTACCCCTCCTATAAGACGCACACCCTCGGGCTTCCCTAGCCCACTTAAAAGGGTCTATATCTCCTCTTTCCTATCCCCTCAGGATGTGTGTGGTGCACATATGTGCGGGCACTTACACATTCCTCTGTTAAATTATCAACCTGTGAAGCACGGGATAGCCACTTAGTGCCGCTAAAGTGCTGTAAAACACAAATCAATCAATCAAAGACGCACACCCAACCTGAGAGAAAGCTATAAGACCCCCCACCATTTTGTTTGGCGTAGAGGATGCGTCTTATACGCGGGAGTTTACAGTAGGTAGGTAGGGATTTGTTTTTGAGAATATTTTTTTTTAAGGCCGGCGGTAAGTTTTTCTTCTCCGAGATCCCAAAGGAGGAAGACGTCGTCCCCGGCCCCTGCACTTTCTCTGGTAGAGGTACACCACCTGCGTTCCCCAAAGCAGGGGAAAAGGTGTTTTTCCATCTCATTCCAATGTCCCTGGAATCAAGAAAAAGGGGTGTTTTTCCTCAAAATAATGTCAGCATTTTGTGAGAAAAAGGGGTGTTTTTCTACCTTGAAAAGTCAACGTTTTCCCACAAAAGGGGGTCTTTTTTGCATAAAATTCCATGCAAAATGGGGTACTTTTTTGAAGGATGGAACGCAGGTGGTGTACATACTACATATAGAATGCAGGGGCCGGGATGTCGTCCCCCTCAGTGAACCACGTCTGAGTGAAAAAAGGCCGTGGTTTGTCTGGCCCTGCCTATGGGACCAGGCAAATAAAAGAACACTTGCTATCCTTTGAACAGAGTAGGGGAATGAAGCCCTGGTAGAAGTTTTCCCCCTCAACCCTCCTCATAGATTGGGTCATTCATCCCATAGATGCGGTCATTCATAGATTCGGTCACTGCTGTGTCGGGCAAGCAGCATATAAATACCTGTCTAGCTGTTTGAACAAGCATCTTTTAAAAACATGTCCAAAAAGAAAAAAAGGACTTAATGTCTACGAACCACAGAAATGTCTGCTAAATGCTATTAGTAGACGTAAAATCAACCAAACCAAATGAAACGAACCCACAACGTAGGTTGATGGGGGTATTTGTAGACAAATCTTTCTTCAAAGTCTGCCATGAACAGATTTGCAAAGGTGGGAGCCACACGGGTGCCCATGGCTGTCTCTCCCACTTGTAAGTAGTGTTCCCCATTGAAGTCAAAATTATTGAATTCTAATACCCGGTACCATTTTGAGGAGGCTCAAAACACTGGTATTGGGCGGTTCTCTGGGGGCTACTGAGGCATCTGGTTGAAATTTTATCAGCCAGCGTGCCACTGCTCTCCTACCTTCCTCATTGGGGATATTGGTATAGAGGGCGCTTACGTCAAGGGTACAGAGTAAAGTATTAGGGCCTATCCTGTAGTCCATCTCTGCAAGTTTCTTGAGGAAGTGGCCTGTGTCTTTGACATAGGATTTAGTTAATGGGGCCTAAAAAAAAAAAGTTGTGTCCAGGTATCCTGACCGACCCTAATTATTTGGCCCGACCCTAATATTTTTTAAATTTTTTTTTTTTTTTTTAGATTTTTTTTTTGTAAAAATGACCCAAAAATCAAGAGAAATGTAAAAAAAATCTCAATATATAGGCATGTTTAGTACCAAATTTAAGCCCACAGTCTCATGAATGCTACTAGCTTAAAATAACAAAGATTTTTATTTGTTTGATATGTTGAGCCATATTTTATATCATTTTTGGCAGTTTTTGGCATCCAGGAAATTTAAAAAAAAAAATCTAAAAAAAAACAACAAAAAAACCCGACCTACCTACTCTAAGCTTTTCAGCTATGTTACCTGAACACAAGAGTTTTTTTAGGTCTACTAGGGCCGAGATTTTTTTGTGGCACCGCCATTGGCTGAAACAATAGGTCTGCCAGGTGGAGTGTTACCTGGTTTGTGAATCTTGGAGTTTGCTCAGAAGGATGTAGTTGTGGATGTAATAGGTAAGGTCCGATTTACCCTGCCCCCCTTGGAAACGTTCGTTGGTGGCGCTCTGGCCACCCTTAAAAATATGTCCCGTTTCCTGTCCAGAAGGTGGGACTTTTTTAGACCCATGAGGGAGGGAGGGAAAAAAATTTTATTTGTCATGAGCATCGTAAGTGGGCATTGCATAAATTTGTGATCACATTCTAAGATTTAGTGATTGGAAACCTAGATTCTTGTGCTGATGGGCGAAAAAATAAATTGTTTTTCAGAACTCAGGAAAAAAGAATCCTATTCTCACAAAAAAATACACCAGGCCTCTGGACAGGAAACGAAAATATTTTTAAGGGTGGCCTCTATATGGGCGGATGGTGGACCTCAAGTGAGGCAGGCAGGAGTAGCATGGTCAGCCCGTGCGTGGTGACCGCAGGGAGGGGCCTGGTGCTGGCGAGGTAGGGGGTGGACTCAATCTGAGTCAGTGTCTCCACACAAATGTACGTGTTTCATAGACTTCTCTTTGGTGAAATTTTCTGAAATTCCAGCTCGGTAAGGGGGCCTGTACTTGGATCATACTCAAAAAAGTTCATCCCCAAATTCAAAGGGATCCACCCTTAAAAAAAGTACTTCCTGTACAGGTAATGTTATAAGTATAGGGAACCTGAGTACAGGGACCCACTGAAGAGCCTCAGTGAGCTCCACCTGGAGGTGGTCAGTGGCGAAACCAGCCGTCTGTGCAGGACTCGGACCTTGTGTATTCAGCCTTCTGGTGGAGGGTTTGGAGGAAGTGATTAATTCGGCGGACATGTTCCTGCGTAAGGTCAGGTTCTACCTTCCTACAGAAATATTGGTCCCCCAATTGTTTTAGTCCCTCAGCAATATAGTCTGAACTATTTTGTATGACTTCTGCACCGCCTTTGTCAGCAGGCTTTATGACTATGGAGTTGTCATCTGACAAAGTGTCCATGGCCATCTTCTCCTCTTTGTTGAATTAGGACTAAGAACTCTGAACCTTTTTTTTTTTTTTTTTTTTTGGTCAAATTTACCTGTTCAACCAGCCTTGGTCGCTGGATGTCATCACACCAATTGGTATAGGATGAAGTCCGTACCAGGCATGAACTGTGAAGCTCTACAAGTACAGTTAAGCTGCACGTTTTAGTCATTAAGGCACAACCCGCACCTGAGACTGAAATTGCTAGTTCAGTACGACTACCCATATATACATATAAGGGTATTACAGGGATAGTAAGTGTTAGGATATTTCTTGTATTTGTTGCGATTCTTTACCCCAATTACCACCATTAAGATCTCAATAGCCAGAATTATGATGTTCATGGTATTCGATTAATCAACGTGTATAGAACTATAGAGAAATTGCACATTTGTGCGTTGTTCTCAGATATATCAGTAAGCCACAGAGAAAGTTTGCACAACTGACTTGAATTATGATCTCATTGACATCTCATAGATTCCATCCAAGGACGCAGTCACTGTTGCGTCAGGCAAGAGCTTATAAATACCTGTTTAGCAGTTTTGGACATGCATATTGAATACCTGTCCAAAATGAGAAAGGAAATGATTTGAATTCTGATAAACCAGAGTTTCTATGCCAAATTCTATATTTATTACAATCAGTGGAGGTAAACCAAACCAAATATGTGGTTTAAACTTTTGCATGAAAAAAAAAAGCCACACCCGGACACACCGACTTTTGGAATGTGTCATAAGCCACACTTGTTGTAAGTGAGAATTTATGGTGTGTAGTATAGCGCACATAGGCAGCATGGAGTGGTATGGTTAACTTACTCCATTCTCCTTCAACATGCGACAGATAGGAACGTTGCCCCTTGCACCCTCAGCTCTCCCCAGCAGCCACAGCTCAGTGGCTGGATCAGTTAGCACTGGCTCTGGGTGGTCGGCTGTAAACGTAGGCAGGCACCCATGCCAGAAGCGACCCCACATCAAATTAGCCCAACTAATGTCTGCTTGGGACATGGTACCCACCCCCAACTGACGCCCATCCTTCCTATGAGCTCGCATCCTTCTGTCTCTAGTTCTGTTTGCTTCGTCCATTCTTTGCTCTTACACTCCAACCAGTGGCAAGTTGCCAATTATCGTTAATTTTCCAGAATTTCATTACTTTAAAACCTAGAGAGCAGATGATACTGAGTCATGCAAAAATTCTCCCAAAATTCCATTCACTCTTCTGTTCCATAAGGCCAAAAGAAAAAGATGTGTTCAGGTAACGCTACCTACCCTCATTTTTTGGCCCAAACTTTTGTTATGGGCATTTCAGGGGAAAATCTGATATTTTGGCACTTATTGAGCCACGGAATATTTTTTTCGTGTATATTTGAATCAATGGCATTTTTGTCAACAGCCAGTGGCAACACTGAAAGTTGCATTTACTACAGTAGGGCTTATACTCTAGGTACTACGGTAGGATTATTCAATCTCCAACCAGAGATTCTCTTTTCTTCTTGGACTAACAGGGAACAGGGAGTTTGTGAAGAAGGACGGTTGGAGTGTGATCCTTTAACCCACAGTTGATGGGGTTGGTGGTAGGGAGCGTACATTCTTTTATCAAAGTGTATGTTCCTGGGAGGGTTTCACATCAGATATGGGTCCTGGGTAGTCTATAAAGGAGAGGCCATAACCTGCACCCACAATTTCACACAGTTATAAGTGAAGGAATATATAGATTTACATCTATGTGCATACTCGGACATTCTGGAGGGTGTAACATGGTCCCCATAGAACGAGGGACTTCAATGCAGGGTGTCCGGCGATCCTACTTTTCCTACTTTTTCTCCAAAATACCTACCGTAATATCCCCCGTATAAGACGTGTCCTCTAGGCCAAACAAAAGGCTGGTGTGTCTTATAGCATTCTCCAAAGAAGGTGGTGCGTCTTATACGCGGGGTATTTTTACTATAGAACAGTACTGAAGTTACAAAATTCACCCCTAAGAGGTGCGTCTTATACGCAAACCAGCCTTTCCTGAGTTGGGGGTGCGTCTTATACGCGCGCCGCATCTTCTACGCGAGAGATTACGGTACTTTTTCCTACTTTTTTATTTTGCTTTGGCGCGTGCAATATTAAGATACCATTAGTTACTTTGAAGCACATCTTGCTTGTGTCAGTACATGTTTTTAGTAACTTATGTCAAGTGAAATCAACCCTCAAGTGTGCCATGCATAGGCTATTGTATTCCCAATGAGGTACCTGAGGGAACTTATCACAGGCATGGTAAATTATTAAGGAGTACCTGATTTTATTACCAAAAATATGGCATGTGAATGATTTTCCTCCTCTCATGTTTTATCCATTTAATCTCGTACTGGCTAGAAACATTACTTTGGGTAGATAGCAAAAGTTAGTGATTGCTTGGTGGACATAGTGTAGCGAAGTCGCTTCGAGTCAACGACTTCTGCGGGACTTCGCGGGGCAGACTGGTTCGGTCCCGCACCGCAAGGTGGCGCCCCGCCCGTGGCGACTATATAAGGAGCCGCGGGGTGGCCGCCTCCTTTTGTCAACCTCGACTTGTCGCTGGGTGTGGACCGATCCAGTCTCCCTAGCGAAGTTGGCTCTAGGAACGACGTTGATGAATGTTTGATGATTGATAACACATTACAACTGCTGTTTGTACTCGCCTTTTATTACACAGAGAATATACGGGTGTCACTTTCCCTTACTCTACTACAAACGCCTCGGGTCTTGTGTCCAACCTATTCATTACAGTGGTGACAGCGGGTAACTTGGTAGAAATTTTTATTACTTTCTCCTAAGGGAACCCACTGATTCGGATAGTTGGTCACGAAATCGGGAAAATGGCAAGTACTAGTGCGTCTAGTGATGGCCTTACAAGAGAAGAGAGGGAGGAGATGATGGCGGGGGTGAGGGGGACGGTCGTACAGATCGACGAAGAAGTTATGTTGCGGTTACCTCCGGGTCCCGCAGTCCCGCAAGGTCCCGCAGTCCCGCAAGGTCCCGCAGTCCCGCAAGGTCCCGCAGTCCCGCAAGGTCCCGCAGTCCCGCAAGGTCCCGCAGACCTGCGGTCCCGCAGTTCACCGGCACCTCAACCATCGGAACTGCCAACCACCGGGAATAACATCCTCCCACCGTCTTCTGAGCGAGCAGAAAAAAAGGAACCGTTGGGCAAGTCGACTTTGTTCGCCCCCAGTGTTGCGGTGGCTCATACCTTGGGGGGTTCCCCCGGGTGGAACCTAAAGGAACAAGGGGGGCGAGGGTTGGAACCCCGCACCGAGCAGCCTCCCGCGGGGGAAGTTCTGACCGGGACGGAGGGTGGCCCCCAGTCTAACGGTCGGAGTCCGGTACCTCGGGGAAAAGTCGGGGACTTTGCCCCGATGGGTGGACTCGGAGTTGGTCGACTTTGGGAGAGGAAGGGACCGGCACCCCATTCTGGTCTACAACCCCCCATGGGGAGGTGGCCGGAGAAGGTGGGTGGTCCCTCCCCACCCCATCCTGAGACGGAAGAAAAAAAACAACTACCCTCAGCGGGGCCCAAGGGTCGCCCTACAGGGTCACCCCCGGGGTTCTACGGCCGACCATCGACCGTGAGTCAGGGTGCTTGGCCGGAGGACCACGGGAATAATTCTCCGTGGTCAATACCAGCACCCCACGTCTCCTCATCACCTGACCCGAGGGCACATATCGCGATCCCCACCGTCTGGGGAGGGGTACGGGTGGATCCGGATGAGGAGAGACGACAAGCCTTGTGGGTGCAACAATGGCGACTGAGTGAGGAAAGGCGGCGGGAGGAGTCCCGGTTGGCCATCCGGGAGGGGGAACGACTGGCTCAGGCCCAGCAGCTTCTGCGAGCGGAAGAAAAGGAGCGGGAGCGGTCCGAGGAGGAGGCGAGAAGTCGTCGCCTTGCCGAAGAGAAAGCAAGGGAGCTAGCGTCTTTGACGGAGCAAATGTCCTCAATGTCACCTGGTGAACTGGATCCCCCTTCATCCTCTAACCCCGCTCCGCTGATTGACTCGACTGCCCGAGAACTGGTACCGGAAGGGGGGCCTGCTCTGGCAGAATGGAAAAGATCAGCAACCGAACATGGGTTGTGGCCACCATCACGATCTGGCCCGGCAGCGGATGCTAACTTGATGGGAAGTCGCTCGACTAGCAACATAGGAGGAATGGTGGGTGAACCTCGCCTTCCCCCGTCGTCGCCTCGGTGCCTGTCCACTGACGCTTTGAAGGAGTGGGGCCCCCGCGATAGGTTGTCCAAACCGATCTTTATGCCTGGTAAATTCGACGGCACAGGGCATTTACCAGAATACCTGTCACACTTCGACTTATGCAGAAGGGCCAATGGGTGGAATAACTCCGACGCGGGCGTTTTCCTAGGCCTTAGCCTGACGGGAGTGGCCCGACGTCTGATATCAGGGATCGAGACGGGGACGGAGGCCGGGTACCTGAGATTGAGGCAGGCCTTGGTAAACCGGTTCCAGCCCCCAAATCAGAGCACCGTGTACAAGTCTAAACTACGTTCGTTGGAGCGAGCCAAGGGTACCTGTCTGCAGTCACACGCTGAGGAGATACAGAGATATATGCGCTTAGCATACCCATGTGCCGACGATTCCACGGTGGATATCATGTGCCGTGATCGCTTTATAGAGAGCCTCCCCGACGAACGACTGCGTCAATGGATCTATCAGGCTATGCCAGACGACTTATCCGGCGCCATCCAGGTCGCCCTACACGCGGAAGCGTGCCTTCGGTCGGGAGGGGCCGAGAGGGGAGCAGCCGCAGCCCGCGCGTCATCGACTACTATGGCTGAGGAGCTTGCCGCCTTGCGGAAGGAGATGAAAGACGGGCAGGCCCGCTCCGAGGCCTCGCTGGCTCGCACTGACGCGGCTCTCAAGAAATGGGGACGTCCTCAGGAAGGCAAGAGAAGGGAGTCGACTCGAAGCAGGTCGCCTGTCCGTTGTTTCCATTGCACCAAAGAGGGGCACTTCCGGCGCGATTGCCCTGAATGGAAGGCTAGAATCCAGGAGGCCGAAGGACAGGGCCGTAAGGCCACCGAGGTGAAGCCGGCGGAAAACTAGACTCGGTCCTGACTGACTCCCAAGTCAGGACCGAAGATAGGCAGATAGAAGAGGCAACTACAGAGGTTAAGGGACGACTTGAGATGGGAGGAGCGGGCCTCCTGGTTGAGGGAACCATTGAGGGTAGACCAGTCCAGTGTTTGGTGGACACGGGTGCTACAGTAAATTTGGTGTCCCTAGCCTGGTGGCAGAAAAATGGGGGTGACAGGGAGCTTCCCCCCTCCCAAGAGCGAGTCTATTCTGTAGAGGGCCGACTTATGCAGCTACGGGGACGTTGGGAAACTGCACTGTCTTTGGCCAGGGGAGCCTGGCCCATCGTCTTGCACATAGCTGATATGCCGACTGAAGTGATTTTAGGGTCTAACTTTCTGAGGGAGGCCCGCATGATGGTGGACATGGCAGGCGAACGGCTAGTTCTCCCGGCTGCCCCGCGGGCCATTCCTAGCGCGACTCTAGTTTGCCGGATAGTCAGCCAGAAGACTACAGTTCTGGCCCCGGGTTCCGAAACCGTCATTGACGGTTATGTGGTGGGACCGTGGAACAGTGCCAATCTAGGTCTCGTGGAGGGCCTACGAGAGAAAGAGGACAAAAGAGGACTCTTGGTGGGGAGAGGCCTGATAGACCCCCGGGAGAAGGTGGCTCCATTGCGACTATTTAATCCAGGTCAAGACCCTGTCACAGTCTATCGTGACATGGAGTTGGCCACGGTGGAAGAAGTAGGCGAGGTCCCCGCAGAGGGGCAAGAAGACAGCCCTTCTCACTGTCGGATAGTTACGACTGAAGATCCTCGGGTGGAGCCTATGGTGCAGTCCCTGGTGAGTGGGGTAGAAGGCAAGGAGCGGGAGCAACTAGAGGAGTTGCTACGCTCCCACGCTGGCGCCTTTCAACTGGAACCAGGGGATATCGGCCGGGCTAACCTCGTGGAGCACCACATTAGGACCGATAGTCATCCGCCAATAAAGCAGCCACCACGCCGCCTGGCCCCCCATCGTAGAGGCCTGGTAGACGAGGAAGTTGACAAGATGCTCGAAGCGGGGACTATTGAGCCTGCCGAGGGCCCCTGGGCGTCACCCGTGGTCCTTGTGCGAAAAAAAGATGGATCGATGCGTTTCTGTGTCGACTATAGACGACTTAACAAGGCGACAGTAAAGGACGCATACCCCTTGCCACGGATCGATGACAGCCTGGACACACTGGCCGGATCTGAATGGTTTTCGACCATGGATCTGGTCAGCGGATACTGGCAAGTGGCTATGGCTCCAGAGGACCGGGAAAAGACGGCTTTTGCCACCCATCGGGGATTGTATCAGTTTACGGTTATGCCCTTCGGGCTTTGTAATGCCCCCGGCACCTTCGAGCGCCTGATGGAGGTTGCCATGCGAGGGCTCCAATGGAGTTCTTGTTTGGTGTATCTTGATGACATTGTGGTCTTCTCCCAGACCTTTTCCGAACACTTGGCGAGGTTGGGGGAAGTACTAACTCGACTCCAGAAGGCAGGGCTGAAAGTTAAACCGACTAAATGCCGGATGGCGAGGCGGGAGGTTTCCTTCTTAGGCCATGTTGTGAGTCGGGAGGGCATCTCCACGGATCCAAAGAAGATAGAAGCGGTGCGCGACTGGCCTACCCCTGCTTCACTCACGGAAGTACGCAGCTTCCTCGGTTTAGCAGGCTATTACAGGGCTTTCGTCCCTGGCTTTGCTACTCTCTCAAAACCACTAACCACCCTGGCGGACAAGGGCAGAGTCTTTCGCTGGGATCACAACTGTGAGGCCGCCTTCAACCGGATAAAGCAGTTGTTGACTGAGTCGCCTATTCTGGGATACCCCCAAGAGGAAGGACAGGTAGTCCTTGACACCGATGCCTCCGACATGGGTCTAGGGGCTGTACTGTCGCAGGAACAGAGCAAACGCGAAGTGGTCCTGTCTTATGGCAGTCGTACCCTCACCAAGGCTGAACGCAATTATTGCGTGACCCGGCGGGAATTACTAGCGGTTGTCTTCGGCTTAAAAAAATTCCGCCACTACTTATTGGGCCGTCGCGTATTGATTCGGACAGATCACGCGGCCTTGAAATGGGTAATGTCATTCAAGGAGCCCGAGGGGCAGATAGCACGGTGGCTACAGGTAATGGACATGTTCGACTTTTCGGTGGAACATCGCCCAGGAAGTCGCCACGGCAACGCTGACGGCCTCTCGCGCATTCCTTGTCGCCAGTGCGGTCGCTCCGAAGAAGAGGGAGATGACGCTACCGTCTCGACCAGTCACGTCTTTGCCATAACCCGCCAAGGTGCTTCTGACCCTGACCGGGGGGAAGAGGTACGGGGCGAGTGGCGAACCGATCAGAGGGAGGATCCCCTACTTTCTCAGGTAATACCTTGGGTGGAGAGTGGCACCCCACCTACGGTAGAAGAACTACGAGGAAAATCATACCCGCTTCGGTCTATGGCGGCACAATTTCAACGTCTCGAGATCCGACAGGGTCTCCTAGGTCGGTGGTGGTTCGCTCCGGGCACCACGCGCCACTTTCAGCTGGTGGTCCCTGAGAAGCGAAGGAGGGAGGTCTGGGAGTCTTGCCATGGGGCAGGCATCGTGGGGCACTTCGGTTGCACCCGAACGATTCGGAAGTGTGCGGAGCGATGGTATTGGCCGGAATTCAGGCGTGACTTGACCTACTGGGTGGCCACCTGCCCGGAGTGCTTGGAGAGAAAACCTCCTCATGCACCACACCGTACCCGGATGGGGCATGTCCCCGTTGGTCTTCCAATGGAACGTATGGCGGTCGATCTTATGGGCCCTTTTCCGACTACGCCTGAGCCGCGTGCTAACAAGTACGTTCTGGTCATGATCGACTATTTGACGAAATGGGCCGAAGCGGTCCCTCTCCCAGACCAAGAAGCCTCCACAGTAGGCCGAGCCTTCGTTGAAACGATCGTCTGTCGTCTTGGTCCCCCAGCAACGCTCCACTCCGATCAGGGAAGGAACTTTCAAAGCCGACTGTTCCGGGAGACGATTCGACTGTTAGGCATCCTCCAAACTCGCACGTGCGCCTTCAACCCCAAGTCGGATGGTCTCGTCGAGAGGAGCAACCGTACCATCGAAGCCCTGTTGTCCGCCGTGGTGGCCCGGGACCAATCCGATTGGGATTTACAGCTTCCGTTCGTGATGGCGGCCTACCGCGCCTCTTCTCACTCCTCGACGGGCGTCTCTCCTAACATGATGATGTTGGGAAGGGAGACTATGGTTCCGCTGACAGTTCTGTATCCAGAGGGGGAGGAAGAGCTCGGGGAGGGGTCGGAAGGCTATGTGGCCCGTCTTCGGCGGTCTATGGCATCTGCGCACGAGGTGGCCTTGGGGCACCTGGGTACCTCAGTGGCACGGCAAGAGAGGAATTACAATCTTCACGCCAGGGAGCGAACAATTGCAGTTGGGTCTACCGTCTATTATCTACACCCGATAAAGAAGAAAGGGGTCAGCCCTAAGCTCCAACGGTTCTGGACGGGTCCCTGGGAAGTTACTCGTCACCTGGCCGGCTCCGTCTATGAGATTCGCATGGGACGAAAAACGAAAATAGTGCATTGCGACTCGTTGAAGGAGGTACCGCCCCCCCCGGAAGGGGTTCACCCGCTGCCCGCCCGGACCCCACCGGAGGAAGCCACCGCCACTCCCTCGCCGGAAAGAGAAGGAGAGGGGTTCGTTCGAACGGTAGGAGGCCCCCCTGGAGGGGGGCCGTGGGAAGGAGGGGACACCGTCTTTTACCATCCAACCGCCAAAGGGGGTCGACGACCACCGTCTAAAATAAATTGGGACGGCCCCTGGAAGGTGAAAGCAAGAAGGCCGGACGGCTTCCGGGTTCTGGAAAAAGGGGCCGTAGAGGGGCTCGCCTTGTCTTCCCTGGTACGGACAATGCCGTCGGGAAAGGTTAACGACTGGTCACGGGGAGGTGCCCCCCGGGCCCGCGGCTGGTACCCCCTTGGTTGTCAGAGCGACCAACGGTCCCGCAGCACTCCCGGGAGCGGGAGGCGGGAAAACTGGACTACAAGGGGGTCCCGCAGATCACGTAGCGTCCCGCAGCGGGACGCCGCCTCTGACGTCACAAAAGAACGGGAGGAAGCTCAGCCGGAAATGTCAGTGTGGAACAGACTAGGGAGGGAGCCAAAAATGCCAGGAAAATCTAAGAAATTAGCGTCCTACGTGATTCCTCGAGTGGCTAACTCCTCAGAGAAGCGACGGCTGTCACCGGGTCCCGCCGCGGGACCGCTGCAGGGCCGCAGAAACGGTAAACAGGGGAGTCCCGCACTGTCTGGAACCGCGGAGGGGAGGAAGAAGGAACAGCTGACCCGCAAAAGTCCCCGAGTTTCGTCGTTATCCTCCAGTTCTGCATCTCCTAAACCTCGGGGGAGTTCAGGGAGAGGTGGCTCCCGTCTACAAGGGAGAGGGAGGCGAGAGTCGCCTGAAAAATCGTATAGGAACCGCAGGTCGTCGGCCGACGACCGGAGGGGGGCCCCTGGAAGAGCCAGGTCCCGCAGTCCCCGCAGTCCCGCAAGGTCCCGCAGTCCCGCACGGTCCCGCAAGTGTCCACACGGCATCATGAAGGGGTCCCGCATTCCCTGTGATATCTGCGGAGCCGATTTCTCCCGGAGGCAGGCTATGACCAGGCACCGAAGCCGGCAGCACCCCGAGGGAGAGCTAGAGGGATGGTTCTGTCCATATAGGAAGACGGGGTGCACTTACGCCACCGACCGCCAAGAGGATATGATCAGGCACATCCGCAATAAACACCGTAAGCAAGGGGGGGCAGATCATCCTTGGGTGAGAGACAGCAAGCGGATGCCCAAACCTCGGGTGGTGCCCGGACTCGCCCAGTCCTCCCCCTCCCCTCGGAAAAAGGTGGCCATACCAGTGCCCTCGGAATCGTCCGAAAGCGACGACGTGGAACCCGAAGACGAGTCCGGTGGCTCCGCCCCCTCCTCTCCGGAGTCCAGCCAACCGTCCGAGGGGGAACGAACTCCGTCTCCGGTGCCGCCTAAGAAGGCCCTCCCACCTCAGGAGAGACCAGCTCCCCCCCGCCCCGGGAGAAGTGGCGATTTCGGCGCCAGCCCTTCCATTAGTTTGGGGTCCGCCGTATCACCCGTCTTGACGCCCGCCAAACTACTCCCCGACGCTAAGAAGGGGTCGAAGCGGAAGAGGAGCCAGGATCGTTCCCCTAGAAGCACCTCGGCGAGCTCTGCCCGGCCTACCCGCTCCTCCCCGAGGAGCTCTAGCAGCTCGACCCTAGAGAGGACACGCCGCCGACTTGACTCCGGCTCGCCACGGGGCCGGAAGAGAGAGAGGACGATCGGCACCCCAGCTCCTCCATCTGAGACGGCCACCCAGGGGGAGACGGTGTTGGAACCCGCTTCACAGCTCACTACGACTCCTCCCCCTGGGTCGTTCCCCCTGCAAAAGCTGGCTACACCTGCTGCTGCCGCGCCCAAGAAGACGGGAGCCCCCCAGGGGGAGACGGTGTTGGAACCCGCTTTACAGCCTACTACGACTCCTCCCCCTGTAGCCCCCCCCCAGGCCCCCCAGGGGGAGACGGTGTTGGAACCCGCGTCACAGCCTACTACGACTCCTCCCCCTGCTGGGCCTACCCGAGTGGCACCACCGACTCCTGCTACGCTGCCCGCGCCCACCCTAGTCAGCTGGGGTCCGGCAACTAGCACGGCCGGCACGCCCGTCAGCAAGGAACTACTGATGTCCCTGAGCTCGGCGTATGTCGCCGAGGGAACCAGTAAGGAGGACATGGCGAGGAGGCTGACTGACCTTCTGACAATGTGGGGTGTGCCTACTACAGCAGTCACCTCTGCTCCCAGCGTTACTGCCCCGACTCAGGCTACGCCGCAGGCGTCAGCGGCACCCAGTGTGGCGGATACTCCCGCGGTTACGGCCACCGCAACGGCCACTGAGGATCCGGTACAATACCAGAGCGTATCTCTGTCTTCGGAGGAGGAACCGGAGGGTGCTCCCACGGGAGTGGATCTCAGTCCTCTCCTGGAGGCACTCCCAGGTAGCCCACCGACAGCGTCTGCAGAGTCGCCTGTGTCCGAAGATGACGAGGGGGCCCATACGGGGTCAGCGCCTCAAGAGTCATCGGCCGCCGACCTTCCCTCGCCTATATGTCCCGAGGCAACATCGGATGCCGGCACCACATCGCTGTCAGAGGCGCAGGTACCAAGCTCGGGGTACGAGGGGACCCGTACGGGGTCAGCGCCTCCCGACACCACCTCCTCGTCGACAGTACCTTCAGCGCCTGGGGTAGCCCAAGGGGGGAAGCATATCCCTCCCGGGGACACTTCTGCCGTCCCTCAGTCGGCAAGCTCCCCGGCCAAACCCATCGGTCAGGACAACGCATTGGCCCTCCCATCGACTTCTAACGTCCCCGCCCTCAGTGACCCCTCTCGAGTGGGCACTTCGGCCGCCACCATGGGAGGTGTGGCACTGCAGCATGTCGGGGAGGATGAGGCCGCTGTGGCCGTACACCATCTGTTAGCCGCACAGACGCCTGTAGAACTAATCCCCACGGTAATCACTCTCACACCTGAGGAGGTCGGTGAGCTGGGACGAGTATGGGACCGCACCAGCCCGGTGGAGTTGGTCAGGCTAACACCGGTCGTCTCCATGTCGACTCAAACGGAGGGGGGCGAGCCAGCCACCCAGCCCGACGCCAAAACCCCATCATCACGCTGGCCGGGCGGGGAAATACTCCCGGACGAGAGAGCAGACCTGGACGCCTTACCTCTTGCGACCCCCAAAACGCGCCTCTGTCCATCGGATGAGGAGTGTGGGAACCCCCTTCCCCCGGAGTGGGATTCGCCCCCTGCCTCGCCCCGGCGTCGCCCGAGGGATGCTGCTCCAGAGCACCAACACACCGCGGCCAGGGAGGAGTCTCCACCGGCCCCTGGGGTTAGACCTCACCCGATGCCACCCACCTGGTCATCGTTCCGCCATACCCCACCTAGCGCCCGTAGGCGCCGACGTCCCCCACCATCTAATATGCCACCAGCGTGGTCACCATTCATGTTCATGCCATGGTGGCATGTCAAAGGGAGAGACCCCGACCCGCTGGAACGGTGGGCGGCCTATATGATCCCTCCCAGGGACCTAGGTCCTGGTTATGGTGCCATAACGGGTGATCTCGACAGTCATCTCAAGGTCCATGATGCAAACACCTACACTCTGTCGAACACCACATCCACTACATACCGACGCGTGGTACCCCCACGCCCCTCCACCTCAACAGCGCGAGGCGGACCAGACCAGCCAGCTCGACGTCATCCTGCACCATCCGCGGCTCGGGGAGCCCCAGAGCCACCGGAACCTACGGCCGCCCGACCTTCAGACGCCTCGGGTGACCGTGAACCCCCCACTGTCGACGAGGAGGAGGTGAGCCGTACGTCTCATCCGCAGGAGGGTTCCCCGGCTTCGGTAAGTGAAATTCGCCTGTTGACAGACCTGAGAACCACACACCCTTTCGGGGAGGCCCCCCCTCACCAGTAATTGAGGTGGGGAGGGGGTGGAAGTATTATCGACTTGTATCGTCTTGTGAATTGAGCCAGCCTGCAGTATATCAGGCTGAGTCGTCTGTAGTAACCTCTTATGTGATTCGCCTTATCGTAATTAGGGTCATCAGTACTGTGAAGGCTCAGGAAGGACCCGACACCAGCTTCCCTCATGTGGGATGGGGGAGCACAGGGGATGCGCACCGGGCTGCGACTAACCAGTTAATCAATGTTCTTTTGTGGTTGATTGCAGCACTCACCGGCAACAGAGGAGCAGTGAGGCCGGTGCGGGACCCTCCGAGCCGAGGCGTGCGGCTCGGACGAGATGACGCTGGGGCTGTCGCCCCCCAGGTCATGCTCACCCTCGCTGGGGCTGTTGCCCCCCAGGAGGCCCTTTTGGAGGACGCTGGGGCTGTTGCCCCCCAGGTTCGGCCGACACTCGCTGGGGCTGTTGCCCCCCAGGAGAGACAGTTTGCAACGTGTGAAGTTCCTGTTCTGATATTAATATTTGGACTCCTGTATATGGCAACTGCACCTGCCGGTATGGTTACGACTTGTGCAGTTCCTATTGTTGCATTGATGTTCGCGTTGCTGTATATGGCATGTATGATCCTTTGTACTGTGTTCGCCTATACGACTGAAGTTACTAGGGCAACTGTACTTGCCGGTGTGGTTACGACTTGGGCAGTCCCAATTGCTGCATTGTTATTTGTGTTACGATGTATGACATGTACGACTCTTCAAAATGTATTCGTCTATATAGCTGAGGTTGCCATGGCAACAGCGTTATTCGGGGTGATCATACTACTGATATCTGTTGAGGGGCCTACCGCGACTCATTTATCCTGTAGACCTAGACCGGCTGTGTGTGACATGGCCTGTGCGGCCTGGGATGCGGGGATAACCGAGGGTGCCACCAGGACGGGGAATGCGTTCTCGTTGCCTGTTACTATGGAAATTCGACTTGGGGAAATGTTAACGACTCTTCGTCTACTATTGTACGACCGGGGACTTAGTCTACTACATAGTCAGGTTCAACCTATTGTCGCCTGTTGCTTATTCGGCTTTAGGATGTTTGGGCTAGTTATGCAAGTTACTATGGGAACCGATTCGACTCTGGCTGATATTGTCCTCGAGGGGACCGCCGTGGGAATCACCAGCTTTAGCCTGAGTGCGCTCGATGTCGCAGGGCTATTTAATTTAGGAGGTTCATATAGCATAGCCCTATTCAGTAGTTGGCGTATAGGGGCGCCTTATTGCGAGTTCATTAATTATAATAGTTCATGCTCCCCCCTCTTTTCTCGATGTATAGAGTTTGAATTAAAGGGGGAAGAGTGTAGCGAAGTCGCTTCGAGTCAACGACTTCTGCGGGACTTCGCGGGGCAGACTGGTTCGGTCCCGCACCGCAAGGTGGCGCCCCGCCCGTGGCGACTATATAAGGAGCCGCGGGGTGGCCGCCTCCTTTTGTCAACCTCGACTTGTCGCTGGGTGTGGACCGATCCAGTCTCCCTAGCGAAGTTGGCTCTAGGAACGACGTTGATGAATGTTTGATGATTGATAACACATTACAACTGCTGTTTGTACTCGCCTTTTATTACACAGAGAATATACGGGTGTCACTTTCCCTTACTCTACTACAAACGCCTCGGGTCTTGTGTCCAACCTATTCATTACAATATATATGTTTGCGCATTAGAACTAGTATTATACCAGAGATGTCAGACCTTCAGAGGTCCGTCTAGTTTCAGAGGTTCAAACTTTCCTAAAAAATTATTCATCTCAGAGGCTTATTCCATCTTGTGGTCATAATATGGATAGAGAGAATTACATTGATCATAGATACCCTTATAACATATCCTTTCTACTTCTATGGAGCCTAAGGCTGAGCATAATCATGCCTTGTACTGCCCTCTAGCCTTTTCTAGACAAAAAACCTTTCAGAGATCAGAGGATCTCTGAAATCTCATTTCAGAGGACATGAATCTTAGCTGGCTGCTGATTGGCTGAAATCATTATTTATTGTTTTTAATTGTATTTCTATGTTCATCCGTTCTAGGGATGGTCTTTATAATTTTGAGTGAAGGGAACAGGTTGAAATGAAGACGAGATGGGTGCTTTTAGCATAATATATTGGGGGAATGAGTGCTTTGCTAAGACCCAAAAATTCCCAGAGGTTGAGCCCATTACCAACTGACATCTCTGTTATACTAATGTTTCCCTCATAAACCCTTTAACAGAATACATGCAAACACCTGACTGATAGTGATCAGGGAGGTAATATCAAAAGGTGGCTACATGAAACGTCAATAAGGGACTAATGGTGTCAGTGTTGGCTACAATCTATATTTTAAACCATGGAGTGCCAAGGTAGAAAACATTCAGAATTGCTTGCAGTTATGTTGTTATGATTGTCATGATACGTTTGGACAAAGATAGCACTCCCTTAACATTGCTGTGCTTTTAGTTTTAGGCTATGCACTGCTAGTGATGGATCAATAGATTGGTGACGGATTCATCTGACATCAAGTAACCTAGATCATTAAAGCCTGCTATAGAATTCTATGGAAATTTAGTCAAACAGTGGTGTCGCGTAGATCCAAGTTCTGATTACAAAGCCTACTGCACACTATGCAACAAATCATTTCAAATAGACAATACACGTCTCCTGCAAGTTCTAGCCCATGCATCAAGGGTTAAGCTTACTGGTTTTACTAAAGCCAGATTTGGAAGCACACAGGACCACTTCGAAAAGAAAAGTGCTAGTGCATCTGTATCAGATGGTGCTGAACCAACCATAAGTGAGAAAACAGTACCCAGTGCAAGCACCTCTGCTAAGCCTAGTTCATTCATGGTGCAGACAGCTTCCCAGCAAGAACAGACTGCCATTGCTGAAATCCTATGGGCCCACAAAGTATGTGAGAGCAACTTCAGCTTTCGGTCTTGTGAAGGATTGTCTTACTTATTTGAGATAATGTTTCCCTGTGTGACATAACAACACTTTTCACTGAGCAAGTCCAGAGTGTCATATCTGCTCTCAGATGGACTCGGACCATATTACAAGAGGGTACTTGTTAGTATGATCCGTGAAACTGGATGTGCTTTCACATTACAATACGATGAAACTGGGAATGCCCAAAACCGTAAACAATGTGATGTTCTGCTCGGATACTGGTACCAAGACAGTGGGCAAATCTGCGTAAGATTCTTAACAGCTTTTTAAACTTTCACAAAGCCTCTTTTGCCTTTACAAGACAAAAGTTTCTTTTGCCTTTACAAGACAAAAGTTTAGAGTAGTGGGGGTTGGATTACAATGGTTATAGATTATGAATTGAGCTATAGTAATGGGTCATTCGGTGACTTGTGGATAGTAGTTTTATGGAGTGAAGGTTCAAATAGATTGGGAATTTCAGTCAGATGGAGATGGGTCACCACAGCCATGTTGAGGCAAAACTTTTGCCATAGACATCATTACAAGTTTCACCTGTTAGTGTGCTGAAACAACTAGCCAATTTCTCAATCTCGATCTCGGATCAGTAATCCCAATACATTGGCACCAATTCATGACAAAGAAACAATTTATTTTTTATTTCACACATTGTGCTCCAACATGGCCACTGTACATCATTTTGACGTAGAAGACTCACAGTAAATGCCTTCATGAAACCACTGTATAAATCAGAGATGTCAGACCTTCAGAGGTCCGTCTATTTTCAGATGTTTAAACTTTCCCAAAAGTCAGACATGTCAGAGGCTTCTTTCATCTTGTGGTCATAATATAGATAGAGGGAATTATGTTAATCATAGATACCCATGCCCTTTCTACTTCTATGGAGCACAAGGCTGAGCAGAGTTCAGGCTTCAGCAGGTGAAATTAAGTTTGCCTTGTGCTGCCCTCTAGCCTTTTCTAGACAAACCACCTTTTAGAGATCAGAGGATCTCTGAAATCTCATTTCAGAGGACATGAATCTAAGCTGGCTTCTGATTGGCTGAAATTTAAATGCAGTCTTTTAATTGTTTTTCTATCACCATCCAATGTAGAGATGGTTTTAAATGTTTTTAATGAGGGGAACAGGTTGAAATGAAGATGAGATGGGTGCTTTTAGTATAATAAATTGAGAGAAATGGGTGCTCTGCTAACACCCAAACATTTCAGAGGTTGAGCCCATACCCAACTGACATCTCTGCTGTATATCATGTTGCACATACCAATGATACAGGTACACACTGAGCACCATTTAAATATGTTCTGGAATATTATCCTAATAGATTCTACATATAAGCTTATCAATTCTGAGGATGAATAGGTTTCTTACACATGCATTGTTTATTCTACATATGTCCTATTTTTTCTTATATTTTCCTACTTTAGCCCTACTTTTTGAAAATTAGCAGTCCTACTTTTGTCCTACTTTTTCAAAGGGGTCTGCCGGACACCCTGTAAATGTAACGCCCCCCCCCCAAAAAAAAAAAAACAAAAAAAAAACAAACAACAACAAAAAAAACAGCCATCAAAGATGCACATTTATGACATTAGGCATAACTTTTGAACAAATAATGATAGAAACTTGCCTCAAAACTGACCGATTCCTTTTAATGAGAAGCAGGTTCTAGTTACCAAAAATGGCCATTAGGTGCCTGCTGCTCTCGTCCTAAATGTAGGCTTCTCTAGGGCAGATGGTACCCATCCCACAACTGGTATCAGTGATGATGGCTGGTAAACCAGCTCAGCAATGGCTGATGCCCTTTAGACATCCAGCAATCTCAATATAGTTGATTCATTTTCGCAGATGCATTGACAAATTTTGGGTGTGTCTATTACACACATAAACGGATATAATATGCAAGTTACAGCTGGTGGTTATCTCTAGCTTGTCATATGGTCCCATGTACACAATATCCCGATGTTTCATTAAAACCTAATGAATGAGACAGACGTGTCTATGTGAGAAAGCTATAAACCACACCGGAGGCTAAAATGAGATGCTATAATGTGCTGTACTGAACAATGCAGAGAAAACCACTTGTATTTGTTCAGGGTAATAATTCACACTAATGGCTTCTGTCACTAAACTGGGTAGAAAGTAGGCAGACATTGTGCACTGGGTGAAGCAGGGCAGGCTGAGGGCATTAGACTGGGTAGAGATGGGGCAGGCAGGGTGCACTGGGTGAAGCAGGGCAGGCTGAGGGCATTAGACTGGGTAGAGATAGGGCAGGCAGGGTGCACTGGGTGAAGCAGGGCAGGATGAGGGTATTAGACAGGGTAGAGATAGGCACAAAGTGTGCACTGGCTGAAACAGGGCAGGCTGAGGGCATTAGACTGGGTAGAGATGGGGCAGGCAGGGTGCACTGGGTGAAGCAGGGCAGGCTGAGGGCATTAGACTGGGTAGAGATAGGGCAGGCAGTGTGCACTGGGTGAAGCAGGGCAGGCTGAGGGTATTAGACAGGGAAGAGATAGGGCAGGCAGTGTGCACTGGGTGAAGCAGGGCAGGCTGAGGGCATTAGACTGGGTAGAGATAGGGCAGGCTGAGGGCATTAGACTGGGTGAAGCAGGGTAGGCTGAGGGCATTAGACTGGGTAGAGATAGGGCAGGCAGTGTGCACTGGGTGAAGCAGGGCAGGCTGAGGGCACTAGATAGGGTAGAGATAGGGCAGGCAGTGTGCACTGGGTGAAGCAGGGCAGGCTGAGGACACTAAATAGGGTAGACATAGGGCAGGCAGTGTGCACTTTGTGAAGGATCAGTTTACACAGTTGTATAAGAGGGGGAGTAGCAGTTGGTGTCAGGAAGTGGTGGTGATGATATGGTCGTGATGTTGGCGAGTGAGTGGTGGTGGGCACCAGTGTCTCCCTATCCGTAGCCGTGGTTGGTGGTAGTTGCATACATTAACTCACATCCCCCACCCTCCACTTACACACACACACCCTATTCACATCTGCTACTAGGATGGCCGTCACTGAGGAAGTAAAAACATCATCCTTGGGGCGGGTGGAAAAGAGAACTACAGCAGAGAGATACTCATAAGATCTGACTGCAGGAGGGGTGGTGGTTGCGCAGCTGGACTTATAGCGGGAGGGAGGGGGGGGGGTAGTGGTAGTCGGTCCGTGGGAGATCACCACGACGGCCACAGCAGCAGCCGCTCCCAGAAAGTGGGTCAACTAGCACTCAGTGCTGCTGCTGGTTGCATGGTGTAGTGCTGCTGCTGCTGTTACCGTTATGAGGTCCTTCTTCCAGCAGAAGCAGCACTTGTAACAACGAATACATGACTGGTGGGGGCGGGAACATTCATTGTGGTATATCAAATCGCCTTTCCCCTCAAGTCTGAAATAACTTATAAGGGATGTGGTCAGTAGAGGTGTATCGTAATACATATACACCTAGCGGCATATCCCAGCCTGGTGACACGCCTGACAAATATATGTAGTTAATGGGCCATATACAACGTAACACTCAACAGTGGGAGGTTTTGACAACCCCATTAGTATCGGCCATATATATCAGTTTGCTACTTGCGTTCCTGAGGGAGTAGAGTAATTTGTATGGAATTTCCTCAATCAAAATGGGTGTCAAAATGCCGTAGTACATCGCATTCCTGTAGGTATTTCCTATTGGAAATTGAGAAAATTAGGAGGATTTCCGAATTTTTGGGGATCAATGAGTGGCATCCCTGGTCGCATATAAGGCCCACCTTACGTATAAGGCACACCCTAAGTTAGATGCAACAAGGCTCATCGTGGGCTTGATCTTAGGCGTTTGTGTTTGTTTGTGTTTTTTTCACTGCTAAGTGCAGGAACATTTTATATGCTGCAATACGCTACCGATTCCCACGGAGGTACTACAGAGGCCAACACAAATTGCCCATTTTTAGGCTCTGTAGCCTCTAGCAAAAGCTGGGTTCACACCTTACAGGAATGGAAATCTTCCTGACCTTTCTCTGATTTCAGTTTTATGGCAAAATCCATCGGGGCATACCATATTGCGTCCCTCGATTGCAGATATATCACTGAGGATTTCAGTCAGAGAATTTTGTGTGAACGCTACATGGTCCAACAACCTATTCTGAGGTAGCAGGTTGTGACATGGGCACGGCCATTGCTTGAGCTTGTTACCAGCCAGTTCTACTGATAAAGAGTTATCAGATGGGTACCAGTTGCCCCCCAATGAGGGCCGCAGTGAATAGTTTGGATCATCTCATTGGCTAATAATTAATCCTTGAAAAAAAAATCAAGTATAAACTATTCAATGACTTCAAAAATTATTTTTCAATGCTTCACTTTTGCCGAAGAGAGGAAATATACAAGTGGCTCTAACATTTGTTCTAATTGGAGTATTTGAACAATTCTCTCACTGTTAGAACGTCCAGATCAAGGCTATTCAGGCCTGTATCATGATAGTCAATATATTCGAGATATCGAGATAAAAATAGTGATAATCGAAATAAATTGGATATCAATGACACTCCTAATAGAAACTTATGATGAGGTAAGAGGAATTGGGTTGGATGCAGTTTCAGGCTATCTCAGGCTTTCAGGGTTTTTCTTTTAAAAAATGTACCCCCCCCCCCCCAAAAAAAAAAAAAAAATAAAAATAAATAAATAAATAAATTTTTAATTTTGCTTTAAAAAACCACACACATACACCCCCACTCACACACCAGACCACAGCTGTCATCAACCACCCTTATTACCTCCTACCTCTCCCACACACACATACACAAACAGGGTGGGGTAGACTCTACCAGGGTTGGGGTTAACCCTAACCCTCACTCATTCACCCATTCACTCACCAAAAATTTGAAAATTATATCCCAAAATGACTTGAAATACCAACATCTATCTCTAATTACAAAGTTATCTTGGGGGCATGGCTACACTAAATCTTATCTAACCTCAAAATTGTGTATCAAATTGATCTAAAGCTCACCAATTCCTCTCTATAATTCCAAAATTTTCATAGGGGGGCATGCCCCTCAAACCCCCCTACAGGGGTCGCTGCACTTCACTTGTGACACGTGGCAACGCCCACAAGGCCTCCCCAAAGTTCAGGCTTTATTTCTAGACCTCACTGTCATCCCTAATTTTACAATTCACAGTAATAAACATATAGTTCTATATTGTTACAGTTCACTTTGTGACTTTAAACACTAAAATTGTGATATGATAAAGTTCTGATAAGGCAATGAGTATTTGATTTTCAAAGCATGCTGATCTACTAGACACATGTGTGACATGGTTATTGGCCCAGGTACTCCTGGGTCATTGACGGCGGGTTTTCAGCATTTTTAGTCGATCAAAATGGCTGACTCTAAGTGGGAATTGCTTATAGAAAGAAGGGGTCTAGAAATTAATGGAAAATTGATGCATGTTCCTTAGATCCTTGTCTTTCTGTTGATCGTAACAATTCCCGTAAAAAAAAAAAATTTTTTTACCTATGAAAAAGGCTGAAGAAAAAACCTGTCATGTTTGACTTACTTTCTCATGAAAATGAGGTTCCATAGGATTGCATTGTGCGATAGATTTTCGCGATAGACATAACACATTGGCTCCTATGGGGGACGGGTTAAGACCGTTTATAGACCAACCTTGTAAATCAGACCGCCATACTTTTGTTATGGCTATCGCATTTCTGGCAAGGCGAGTTTGGACATGCGCACAGAGTGGTCCGTCGTAAGCTTTTTTATTTTTCATATAAAAGTAAATTGAGGCAAAATATTTGATTCAATTCGATTGATATTGTCAAACATGCATGGATTATATTAAAAAAGCCATCAATTTCAAGTTAAATTGATAGAATCTATCATTTCTCCTTCGAAAATGCTACTTCCGGCAAGAAGGGGTCGCGCATGTGCACAGAACACTTGAAATCCAAAATGGCGGACAGCGAGACGATTGACTCACGATGCCATCGAAACTGCTGGATTATAACAAAATGGAGGAGAATTATAGTGTCTCATGCCTTTTTATGGTTAATATGGATCCTTAATCAAGACCTGCTGGTATTGTGCAATGCTTAACTGGCCAGGAGAGGAGTTATTCGCCAATGAAACATACAAGCAATATTGGGTGCATTTCTCATAGGCTTAAGCATCACTGACTTGGACATACTGTCACTATAGTGTCAACAGTTAGGTAGGTTTAATTTCTATCAAAATTTTTTTATGATATTTGGTGGAAGAACTGGGCCATAAGTGCTCTATAGCATGCGTTCAATTTTTGGTGTTTATAGGCAGATGGTGGCACGGAGTTTACTCGAAACGATGCCGGCTGTTGGTGAAAATGCCGAGGAAGCCAGCAAAGTACTTAAAGCCATGGTCAAGTTATCAGATGATCCAGGTATGCTTCCCTTTGTCAGAAATTCATGTTCAATTTTTTTCCGCACCTGATGTGCAAAATTCACTAAAAAGTCCATTCACTCATACACTTAACTACTAGATTGAAAACAGCAAAAAGTGAAAATATTGGTCAAATTCCATAGAAAAAAGGATTTTAGAAGAAATGATTACTATATTCATACTTTATTTCACATTCATGTATACTTTAATTCAATGGTGCCGGTACTTGTGACCATTTCACTACTGTGGCCGAGATCCAGTGGCAAAACTTATTCTCTTTTCATTCATTTCGTGATTTACTCAGGGGTATTTACTCTCTATTTTGACAGTTACGAGGCAATATCTTTTCCGAGACTTGTTCTTGAAATCACTTTGTTTTATATTCTGTCATTGATAATCTCAGAGCCAACAGTTCGAGCCGAGCTGATGGAACAAGTCCCACATCTGGCAATGTACTGCCATGAGAATTCTCACCTCTTCACAGACCCCATCCCACGCTATCTGCTGCCAACCGTGGTCAGGTACCTCACTGACTCGCACAATCAGGTGAGTAAACCCCTAAATAGGGTGTGGCGGTCTCATAGGAGTTAAACATTGCTGCACACAAAATACAGAAATAAGGCATCCCTGAGTAAAGCCCATGCATTGAATTTGAGAGCATCCTATGAGGTGTATCTGAGGGTTGATATTTGGAGTTAATCAGTGTTCTGTGTTAAGGTGCATCGGTATCATTCCAACCAATGCTCTCCTTTCTTTGTACAGAAATGATATATTAAATCTATTCAGCTACCTTTGTGGTAGTGTTATTACAGTTTCTAATATTTGATGGTTAAAAGCTAACAGTCATCTTTTAGGTGCGAAAAACGAGTCAGGCAGCGCTGCTGGTGCTTCTTGAGCAGGAACTTGTAGAAAAAGCAGACGTGGAGGAACAGGTGTGTCCCGTGATCCTCGAGCTGTCTAGTCCCTTCAGCGTTGACGACTTCCGCACTGAGGCAGTTGCTGTAAGTACATGTACCTGCTTCTTCTGTAATACAAATCCAAAGTGCATCCTCACATTTTTTGCCCAAATTGGGGATCAGACGGATGCTTTATGACACCCATAGGATAGGATTGTATCCTGTGTCCTACACCTTCATCCTTGTGAAATTTCCAGATCCATTATGAAATATTCATATTCACGGGCAGAGTGGGGCCATCTTTTGAGATTTGTGGCTGACAAAGTATCAAATGGTCCATGTCATCTAGCCTGTGTCATTCCTACTTGGTATGTGAAATGAAATCATATCCCTGATGTTGGTTGTTGGGTAGGTGACTTGTAGACGTCAGCTGCCAATGTGTAAGGTACCGGTAGGTTCCACCATATCAAATACAAATGTACAAGGTGTCATATGGAGACCATGTACATAAAGTATCAAGCAACGTCTTTCGATGAAGCCTCTACTGAATCGATGACGTAACATGTGAACACATTTTTGGTACAGTATTAAATGAAACTTTTGTCCTTCCATTTAGTTGTGCTATTGATTAGACGTGGGTGTAAAGTTAATCAAGGTAATGGTTATATAAAACGAACGACTGATTAAATAATCACTAAGTTCAACTCAAGGTTACAAGTGGAGTATGGCTGTTTGTTTGCTACATATTAGACTGACGTTCAAGAAAATGGAAGTGGTCCCCTGACAGACTTGAGCTACAACATCAGATAGAGAGGATGGAGGGAGTTTGGCCAGGCCTGGTGAAAGACATGGGTAGTGAGATGGTCACAAGCATCACACCTTACTGCCTTGTCTTTACACAGACCTGTGTCCTCACCTGTCCCACTACACCCAATGCGGCATCTCTGGATGCAAACTATCATGACCACAAATACAAAACAAGTCCAAGAAAACATTGAGTCCTTTGACACGCTTAAAGGTATTTTCCACCATCTATGCCATCACCCCCTGGTGGCCAAAATCTGACGCTACCTAAACTTATTACTTATGTTTATTTCCCATTTGTATATGCCATAAGCCATCACTATCAACCTGTTGAACAATAGCTTTTTGCATTCTTCCTACCATAGCACTAAAATTCACTACTGGTCAACTTAATAGATTTCAGTTGTTGAGGAAAAAGAAAATATTGTAATAAGTCTGTCACTTCTATATTCTGTGAGTAACCTTTCAATTCTTTGCTCATAAAATGTTCATGATGATTGTATCTCAATTCCTGCAAATTCTGGTGAACAAATTCCGGGCAGTTTCTTTCCTGTAGTGTGAAACGTAAGAAATTAAAATACTTTTTAATTGCACTTTTTTTTGTTAAATTATTCATGGCTCTTTGTCCAATTACTACCTATTTTTATTGGGTGATCATGGTACAAATGATGTCTGCTAGATATATGAGAAGTTCAGTTAAGATAGCCATGGTCAATTTTTCAATATTAGAGAAAATGTTGAAAAATGGGGTTTTCTCCCATTAGCAGCAATAGTTAAGGATTCCCCATCTTCAGATGTCAAAAAATCTGAAACTAGTACAATGAACCATGGTTTTTATTGCTTTGGCTATCTCATAATATATAAAACTGATATAATTCCAAGTCATTTGGAGAAACTGAAGGTAGTTTTTGATTTATCAAATAGTGGAATATACCATTAAGCTTTGATTGTACAAAGTGGCCTTTAATTCATCACAGGCTGATCAAGATACAGGTGCCCTAATCTCATGATCAGATCAGAAAAGTTAAGACAAAGTTTACAAGTACCAGGTCATATCACAGGCGTGGTGGAGACTTGGTGGGTCGATATTTTTTTGACCCCATGATTGTATGTATAGGGTTTATTATTTACCACTCAGATGACACATTAATAACCAGTCAGATGATTCCCTGTATTAACTGCAGATTTTTTTTTGGGTACAGTATGTAACACCAGGTACCCATTATGCTAGTTGTTATCAGTGCTTATCTAGCCAGACGCCGGATTAAGCAATGGCCGTTCCACTAGGCGTCAACACTAAGCCCAATACATTGCCCCCCCCCCCCCCCCCGCCATCCTACCTCGACAGCCACATCACCTGCCTTTGTAATCATAGCAAAGTTGCACATTGAATCACTTACCCCACTGCCTGGTTACCTGGGGGGGGGGGCGTATGCTGCGTCATTATTTCCATGGGGTGTTCATGATACACAGGGCTATATTGTGAGAGATCCTAGACAATGAGATGTTAGTGAGGGGTAGGGGGTTGTTAGTTCAGTCATGATGGAGTCAGGGTACATGTACAGGATGATGCCGTGGTCACTTTCAGTTCTTAGAGGAGGTAAAACGTATAAATTGGTGTTAAAGAGGAGACATAGACTGACACATGTTGATACCCAGCCCTACAGGTGAGACCCGGTCACCCATGTGTCTGTATGTATCACTTTTAGTGTTAGTGTGTGCCCTGTTATGGTAAGGTTCAATCCAGGATATGGAAAAGCAGGGATGTTAGACCAAAAGGAGTATTCTACGATGTACATAGGACAAAACATATTTCATACTCATAGAGCATACACCATATACCAGAACTTATTATCTAAGACATTAGACTCATCAGTTCAGATAAGATATCATTTGATATCAACCCAGTATGGGCCACAGACAACGTTAATTTTAGTTCATCCCCTTGTCACTTTGCCACCATGGTGCATGAGTGTAACCCTGGCTACTTCAGACACTGCCATAGTAATAGAATCTGTCATAGAATCTGATTCTGACAGGGATTCTCCCGGATTTCTTTTTGAGGTCCGTAGATAAGATATATTTAACATAAACTTAGCAAAGGGGTGGACTCCATCCTAAATGACCATCTGAAATGTTACTCACCGATGGGACTCAGGTACACCCATGTACCATCTCGGATATTTCTAAGAAACCCAGTCCTAAACCAACAGTGGACAGTGGGGCTGCTTTCACTCATCATGCATAGGCCAGGGACTGACTGATACACTACTAAGTCAGTATTGATAGTGGCTCCAGTGAAGCGATATGTTATTACACTGTAAAGCAACAAGTGAATATGAAACGTGGACTTGGGCAGTATTCTGGCCTTAAAGGGAACAAAGGCATGGGGAGTTTGTGGGGAGGGGCTATGAGCTGGTGGGCTGAGTCACTGTATTTAGTGGTGGTGACCCATGCTGGTACTGCACTACCCGTCTATGTGGGTAATCACCCATGCCATAATGCTGGTAGTATTGGCCACTAGCTGGTCTGGAGCTGGTTCCGGTGACACACACACTCATAAGATGGGACCAGCATGTCCCTGGAAGTGGGTGTTAACCAGGGACAAGGTACCCATCATGGTATGTCTTATCAGTGGGTTGTACCTTAACCAGCAAAAATTCAAAATGGCGGCTCCACTTGGCCTCCATGCTGAGTCCTATAGCCCTCACTACCGCCCATCTAGGACGACTCTACACGGCTCAGGATTCTTATTGCCAGGGGCAACGAACGATATTCCCCAGCCTCAGCCCCTCCCTTTAATAGCTCATCAGATACGAGCTGTCTGATTTTGAATGGGAAATGCTACACTGTATATCTCCCCTAAATTCCGTTCCCGCTACTCTCATGCTACTTTTGGTTATACGGATGCAGCGGTCCAGTGTCGGGGAATGCAGCCACATTTTTTGGTCCCTTGTGTCCGCCGCTACCCCGGTCTATCTAAACGCATACAGTGGTCCTTGCCCTGAGGTTACCTCGCTATGTGGGGTGGCTGAGTCGGTGTGCGGGGGCGGCCTGCTTTGTTAGCTTCCCCCCAACACCACTGACTAGGCGGTAGTGCTGTGAGGTCACGGGGCGGCCTCTGATTCATACGACGCGCGGCAAGTTGCTTAGAGAGTGAGCCTAGGCTACCATCAGATTCAGGGTTAGAGAGAACAAAGGGCCGAGCGGTGAGTCACCCTCCCCACCCCCTCCCACCCTGCTACGTCACGACCAGCGGTAGGAGGGAGGCTGCTGCTACCTGGTGTACATATGAGCAACTACGAATGAGTCCCTCTCCACTGCCAGCTTGCGGTAGGCTGTACCTTGTTCCCGCTAGCATGTTTACTACTCCTAGGTATGAATTGGAAAAAGTGATACTTGATAGTTGTAGTGCAGGGGCGTAGGAAAAGGGGGGGCCAGGGGGGCCTGGGCCCCCCCAATCATGAAGGAGGTGGGGCCTGAGTATGTCTGGGCCCCCCCAATATTTTCTAAGAACTGATAAACACAATGGAAAAGAAGCTAAAATTTACATCTCAATTTAGATTATTATGGTGATGTCATAGGGAGAATGGGGGTCTGAGCCTAAAGTCAGATCCAAAATTTACCAAAAATCACTTTTTTATATGAATTCTAAATATGCATATATAGACGCCATCACGCATCAGCCGACAATTCAAGGTGGTCGCGATGGTGCCCTCGCCGGGCCCCCCCAATGAAGATTTGCTTCCTACGCCTCTGTAGTGATATTTGATATATTTAGTTGTGACAAAGATGATGGTCATGACTCATAAAAATAGAATCAACAAGGCTCGTGTCAGTGCCATTATTCAGTTAAACTGAAGACAGTTAAGTAGAATCAACTTTTAGACATTGGTGATTGGTGTCGTGATAATAGCATTAGTGGTCATTATCCTTATACAAAATCATTTATCAAAGTAGTAGTTACAAATCATACAAATCTTCTATGGATACTATGCAATAATTCTACTAAACACATATTGTTATTAGCTGTACCTACATTTTGAGAGGCTATCCGTCAGTCACACATATAGCACGAATATGGTCAGTTGAATTCTGTCCTGTGGCATGGAAACTCGCCTGGAAGCTGCACTCTGAGTTCAGGAAGAGGGAGAAGTTCCAAACGCCAAGGAAGACCATAGGAGCCTCAGTAAACTGCATTGGTCTATGATAAGCCATTACGTATACCGTATTAGACGTAATTAACAGATTGTGTGCTTAAAAGATATCTTGAATCTGTTTAGTCTGCAAACGTTTAATTGACCTCAAAATGGAAAAGTTTCTGGTTCATGTAACTTATGTGAGCAAAAAGAGGGGGGCGTGCGCATGTAAGGGTATGTCCGCTCATTACATCAAATATGCCGTAGGGACTTGCATAAAATTTTTGAACTGATTTAAACATTAAATTATTGGCCCAGTCCTGTAGACCTCAGTATCAGCTTTTCAGATATGTTTAGATTGTCTTCCTACTGTATATAGTTCTCGAGTTATCTTAATTTAAGATCCAAAATTGATGGACACTTAGTCCCCATTGACACAATGGTTAAGCTGATAAGAGGCTTGTTATCAAAATGGGATCCAGATGGGGTCAGCATCGACAAAGGAAAGAGGTTTTTTGAGATAACTCAGGCAATAACTCATCTTTTTGCATGAAATTTTCAGTATACTGTATATCACTGGTATTCAAATTTTGTGACCTTACTCAATTATGGCCATTTGACCTGTGACCTACTTCTGATTGTCCTTTGACCTGATCAGCTTGGTCAATATACTGAATCCATGACAAAACCCAGAAGTTTTTTAGTGCCTCCCACGCCGCGTAGCGGCGGTACCGCGAAGCGGTACGGGAGTTCGCTATGATGATTGCATTTGCCCCATGTGATGAGGTCTCACAATACAAAATTACTGAATACCGACATTAACGGCCGGAGGCGTTTTTTTACACGGTCACAACCGCATTTCTTGTTCATAATGGGTGTACCCAGATTGAACAATTATAGTTGTTACAACTGATAAATGCTGATGCATCACATTAAGGTCAACATAATTGACCTATGACCTACTAGGTCAGGCTGCGAAACCAAAGTATAATTATCAGGCTAAGGAGTTTGATATAACTGATGGACCTTCTGAGATGAAATATACCCCCATAATGAATACATTCTCATGTATCATGTTATGTATTGACCCTAACACTGGTCAGTTAAAGGTCAGTTAAACCCATTTTTCTTTAAAGGTCAGTTAAAAGTCAGTTAAGATATTTTTTTGGGAAAAGTCAGTTAAAAATGGTATTTTGACTATTTTAAGGGGGTGATTGTTAAGATTTCACATGAATTTGCAAAATTTCTTTAACATCCTGGCTTCGGATCCAATGATTTTTTCCCCCGAACCCTGCGAATTATCTAACATTTGGTCAGGTAAAAGCCGATAAATGTCAGGTAAAAGTCAGTTAAAACCATGACCCATAAATGATGGGAACCCTGCCCTAAGTTTGTGGGAAAGTCAAAACTTAAAAAAGAGTATAATTATTTTTCTAATTAATTTAATCTAATCAACTCGTCCCTTTATACATCTTTTGAATCTATAGGAGGTGAGGATGGCATTTCTCGGTTGCAGGGCTTCTTAAATCACCCCTCATATCCTTTGAAGTCTATAGAAGTTTTTTTTTTTTGGGGGGGGGGCATTTCTAGGTAGCAGGGATTCTCAACTCGCCCCTCACATCCTTTGAAGTCTATAGAAGGTGGGGGGGGGGGCATTTCTAGGGTGCAGGACTTCTTAACTCATCTAAATATAATAAGATAGGTACAGTTTTTTTAACAATGGTAGTGTAAAGGAATAACTGTGATAGTGAAATCTGCCTCTGGAATGGGGCAGGCACTGTGTGTAGGTTGCCTGCAGTGATGGTACACTTACAACGGTAAATTGTTTTGACTGGGGCTTCATCCTACAGACTTAAAACCTGCAGGGAATATGCTTAAGATATATGGGAACACATCTATGTGGGTGAACTTTTGTGAAACCTAATATTTTTGTACATTTTAGTCATTTTTAAATGAAAAAGAAGTTCAAAGGCCACGGAGACACAAAACTAATCCATGTGCATGAATATTAAACCTCACATTGCATTCGCCTAAATCTAAGCTTTCATTTGGTATATTAACATTTATTCTAGCTTCATTATTAAGTTCTCCAGCCCCCATTTTCTGCTGCTAGGGCTGAGACAGAGTAGAATCTTGTTTTGATCACAGTATTGGCACTATGCGCAGCGCGGACACGGACACGGCTTATGCAAGTGCCTAAATTATATGGTATGACTATGTGAAAAGTACTAACAAGGCAGTCCACCACTCTATTATTTGACAACTATTAGTTTTAAGCTTAGCTATAGATATACGTGTATATGCCTGACACATCTTTGCTTGTATATAAAACATGTTCTTCCTGCCCTTTGTGGTGTAAGGAGATAGTGTCTGGTATCATAGGCAGGGCGAGGGCGTCACAGCTGGCATGTAGTAGAAACACTTGTCCTATCACAGCCAGCTTTGATGAGCCTTGTCCTGCCTCCGCCAATATCAGCTGCCTATCACACTCTTCATGTGCCCTGAGCAATCTTGAACCCAAAGGGAAACGAGCAACTCAACCAATGATTTCTGTAAATCAGTCAAAGTGAACACCAAAATCTCTGAAGACATTGGTAACCATGGCACCTTTCCAAGCGACTGTGAATTGTAGAAAGACTAATCAGATCACAGTTTGCTTGGAATAGTGCTTGGTGGCCTAGAGCGGCTCGACACTTCTGGGACTTGACACTGTAAGGTGAGTGTTATAATGTCTGAAGCTTGTTCTACTTGCTGTATATATGACTGCTCATCACTGCCCCTCTGTCCTGTCTGTTATAACATTCAGTGTAGGTGTGTGTATGGTAAGACGTAGATGAGGGGGGTCTAAATGTTGTCTATGTAACAACTATATTAACTACCACTGGAGTTGGGGAGTGGTGTCACAAACTACCCTGCTGCAGTCTGAATGTGGTGGCTCGTAGCCGTCAGACTAACTGGGATATGCATCCTACCTTACTGCCGTATCACAGTTAATTTAGACGAGCTGCTGGTCACCCGTCTCCACAGTATGTGTAAAACCTTGATAACCTCCACAAGGGTTCTTACTAAGTGCCAGATTCTGGCCCTGCAGGGTGGTATTGTGAGATGTAAAGAGCATGTGGGATGTGGGAGAGTTAATGGGAGTATGCGCCTGTCATGGCACCTCGAGAGATGCACACACCTCGGCTGAACCCACCAGCTTTCCCTGAGTAAACCTGGTCATACTGAGTGATAAAGGCTTCTTAATGTGTACAGTATAGTAATGATGCATGATAGATACTATAAATCACAAACTAACTTTATATGGATATAGCTGCTGCGTCAAGTTCCAACTAAGCACATGATAAACAATGACTGGTGATATTCTCTTTGTTGATTGAAGTCTGGTTTGGTTAGACCAATAAAATGTACATTTTTCATAATTACTGTCCTCTAGCACACACTCTTTCAACTTGTCGTCATATCTGAAAGCACTAGATGTACATGGGGGCACATTGTTGAGAACAGGACATGAGTGTCTGCAGCACCGTTTCAAGTAACTGGGGTATGCGGTTATAGCAGACAGATCACAGTTTGCTTGGAATAGTGTTCAAGATATCATAGTTCTTCACCTGTTCTTATGACTAATACCGTGCACAAAAAGGCCTTTAGGTTGAACGAGCATATATACAAGAACAGATTCAAGATGAAACTAAAGAAGTGGAAGTACCGGAATATGATGTATACGTGTACATGTGCTGTAGAAATATTCTACATGATCAGTGGAGGGTGTTGGCTTGTAGCCGTCAGATTGACTGTGATGTGTACACAGTTCTGAGACCATATCACAGTCGATTTTGACGAGCTGCCGGTCAAGAATTTCAGCTGTGTATGTTAGATTACAACTCATTTACAATTAAAGACTCCCAAGGGAAGGAAAGGATGAACATCGATGTACCACAAGTGCCTCAATAGCACAGATGCGGCGCCTTACCCACTGCCGTACTGCGTCCTAGGCTCAATGACATTGAGGAATAGAATGCTACCCATGGTGGGCTTTTACGGCTTGGTCTAGATGTGGACGTTCTGCAATCATGGTTAATTTAATTGTACAACACACCAGGGTCTAGCCGGCTGGTATAGTGGGTAGCATGGAGGGCTGTGGATCTGAGCCTTGAGCCTTGAGTCTGCCCCAGGCCTGACATTTCTTCTTTGTTTTAGTATGTATGTACCATATAGATGGGTTCAAACAAACTGTCATATATGGGAAATGTACCAAGTGTCACTAAATCTTCAAGTCAATGTCAAAACCATGCGTATACTACCGTAATCTCCCACGTAGAAGACGCGCTGCGCGTATAAGACGCACCCCCAACTCAGCACATGCATTTTCGTGTATAAGACGCACATTTTAATGCTCAATTTTGTAAATCCAGTACTGTTCTATAGTAAAATTACCCCTCGTATAAGACGCACCCCCAACTTCAGAAAATCCTATAAGACCCCCCAGCATTTTGTTTGGTGTAGAGGACGCGTCTTATACGCGGGAGATTACGGTAGTAATATCCAATTCTAAAGCACACCTACCGTAATCTCCCACGTATAAGGCGCATCCTATACGCGAATCAGATCTTGGGTGGGTCTTATACGCGGGAGGCAGGTTGCCTTGAGTTTGGGGTGCACCTTATACGCGGGTTTTCCCAATATCTCACTTGCTTGCTTTGAATTTAAACCTCACCTATGTGCCTCAAGGACACGTCGAGGGTGAGAGGTCCCGTGGCGTGAAACCCGGACCCGTACACTAGAGGGAGCTAAGGTAGAAATCACGCCCCTACACATTTACCGAGGCAATGGTTCTTTAACATCCGTCACTACATAGGCATAGTGAGAGATGGACAGGCCTGTTTTAAGTCATTTGTCTGCCATGACCGCCGAGAGACTTTCCAGCACAGCCTAGCCAGAGCAGGGAGGAACTCAAACGACACCTTACGGCGACGTTTGGATCCCAATATCTCAGAGAAACACTCCAATATCAATATTTAATAAATGCCACAAATGAGGTGTAACCAGAAGTAGGACTTATCTCTAACATTTTAGCATCAGTTCTTTTGGTTTCTTTTCCTATATTCATATATTCTATCAATGTTGATGCATGTGAGGGAATGAATTTAAATCACAACATTATCTTAACATAGTTTGAACATCTGTTCTTATGTCAAACATATAGCAAGTGTATATGAATGGTAGAGTGGCTCCATCTGGTGGCACTTCTAGGAACCATTCCTATTGAGTATAATACTCAATATTATAATATAATTTATATGTACATGATTATAAATGGTCATGATCAAGGTAAAGTTTGAGGTAAATTTCAATTGTATACTGTCTTTTGAGACAGTTTTGACAAATCAACCACATCATAATGACCTATTGACATGATAACATGGAATTATCATGTAAAAGTGATCTGAGCATGGATCCATTTACAACTACAGTACTGGGAATACAATCTAACACATAATAATAATGCAAAATGTATCTTGATCATGATTATTTATAATCCTGTATTCAGTAGGAATGGTTCCCAGAAGTGCCACCAGATGGAGCCACTCTATTATTCATATACACTTGCTATATGTTTGACATAAGAACAGATATTCAAACTATGTTAAGATAATGTTGTGATTTAAATTCATTCCCTCACATGCTTCAACATTGATAGAATATATGAATATAGGAAAAGAAACCAAAAGAACTGATGCTAAAATGTTAGAGATAAGTTCTACTTCTGGTTACACCTCATTTGTGGCATTCAAAAAGGATATACCGTAATCTCCCGCGTAGAAGACGTGGTGCGCGTATAGGACGCACCCCCTTCTTGGTAGAAGCATTTTCGCGTATAAGACGCACATTTTAAGGATGGAATTTGCAATATTAGTACATTTCTATAGAAAAATTACCCCTCGTATAAGACGCACCCCCAACTTGAGAGAAAGCTATAAGACTCCCCAGCATTTTGTTTGGCGTAGAGGACGCGTCTTATATGCGGGAGTTTACGGTATGGTCAGCATCATACCCAAACCAATCTCAACTCTAACTAAGGTTATCCCCAACTACAAGGAGACTCTTTGTGTGCAGGCCATGTACAAGGTGTGCCTTGTACGCGGACCAGTCCCCTTGAGTTAGGGGTGCACCTTATACGAGGGTTTTTTCAAAATTCCAGTTCAGAGGAGATTGGTGCGCCTTCTACGCGAACCAGCCTTCTCTGAGTTGTGGGTGCGCATTCTACGCGGGCTGCGCCTTCTACGCGAGAGATTACGGTAGTAGACCCAGCAGGGCTGGGTCATTGGAGGCGGGTTTCCAACATTTTTGGTCGATCAAAATGGCCAACTTTAAGTGGGAATTTCTTATACAATTTACAGGGATGTAAGTCTTCATGATTTCCCATGATTTCCTGTTTTTATGTATCCTGGAATTTTTATTTTTTATTTGACAATATAAACTCCACATAATATTCCTGGAGAGAATCTAACATTTCATGCATCCCCTGACCTCCCCTCAATTCTCCCTGTCTGCTGTGGAATGCAGGACAGTGCCTGCTGATGGCCCTACTCAGCCCCAGGCCAGCCCCTACTCCCTGCCTGGCCTCCCTGCAGTCTCTCCAGTCACTCCCATGGCCCCAGTGCTTCCCTCATGATGAATCCTGATTGTGCCTGATTCACAGAGAAAGCAAAAACCAGGCACAGGGCAGTCCCCACTATGACACTGCACTATGATACTGACTCCTGATTGGACAAAAATAAATTCAGCTTGAGCTGGTTCCTCTGACGTGTATACAGACTGCAGACACAAGCACATCAACTCACAACAACCCAGAACAACTCACAATGAGAATAGGTGCAGAAGTGTGACTGGAAAGGTTGTTTAAAAGAGAGCTCTTTTATAAAAGTCATGTTAATGTGGATGACAAAAGTTAAGTTTCACTGATTCTATCTGCAGACAAGTGTGGGTTAGATTAGAAATGAGTTACAGAGGTTGGCAAATCTGCACTCCCACTAGGAGTGGTGGTCTTAGCCATGCAGCCACGTTTCTAGGTCAGGCTATGGTCTGTTCAAATCAGTGAGGAGATGGTAGTTCTATACAACGATACTCCATGCCACTGTGACGGGTGGGGAGGGGGTGCAGCCACATTTCTAGGTCAGGCTATGGTCTGTTAAAATCAGTGAGGAGATGGTAGTTCTATACAACGATACTCCATGCCACTGTGATGAGGTGGGGAGGGGGTAATAGGTAAATCTTGAAACTTGTGTTTAGAAGCATTTGAACCCCATATACAATTGTTTTCAGGTCATATTAAGTGTTTATATACAACCTTTGTACATGTCTGTTAATGTTTTCATGTTTTCATGTTTTTTTTACCACCCCTGATCCCTGTACAAAGAAGAGGTCTATAAATTAATGGAAAGTTGATAAATTTTCTTTAGATCTTTGTCTTTCTGTAGATGGTAACAATTCCTGGAAAAACAATTGTTTATCTATGAAAAAAAGCTGAAGGAAAAACTTGGCATGTTTGACTAAATTTCTGACAAAAACGAGGCTCCATAGGATAGCATTGTGCGATAGATTTTCGTGATAGACATAACACATGGGCTCCTATGGGAATTGTCCAATTAAGACGCTTTTTTTCAGTATGTAAGACCAGAAGACCGTTTATGTAATGCGATAGATGCAGGAAAAGTTGGAAAATTTTCGTGTAAGACCGTTCATAGACCAACCTTGTAAATCGGACTGCCAAACTTTTGTTATGGCTATCGCATTTCCGGCAAGGCGAGTGTAGGACTCTATGTACGTAGTAATATAGTCAGAGCATGCAGGCTGTTATGATTTCTATCTCTTAGCCTTTACACTGGCTACTACGTGCACTTTACTTCCTCTCTCTGTCCTCTTTTTACATATTGTAGCGGCGGGGCGGGAAGCGCTAGGCTTTCCGCGGGACTCTGCGGGTTGGGCTGGTTCGGTCCCGCACCACGAGGGGGCGCGGTGCCCGCGGTTGCTATATAAGGCCCGCGGGGGCCGCTGCCCCTTCAGTCTATGACTCCCAGCTGTCTGGTGCGGACGTGACCCAGCCTCCCCAGCAGAGTCCTATGTAGACTTTAGGAACGACGTTGGCTATGTAACTGATGAGATCTGATTAATAGAAGAGACACGCCTTGATATTTGTACACCTTTATTCACACAATATACGGGTTGAGTTTTCCCCAAGCTTAATTGAACGACTTACTCCTGTGTTCGTCTAATTCGCTACATTGGTGACAGCGGTGGTTCTTGAGCGGAACCCATGATTACGGCTAATTTAGGCGGCGCAGGTGGGGAAATATGTCCAGTGACGGCTTAACTAGGGAAGAGAGAGAAGAAATGATGGCAGGGGTGAGGGGGAACCTCGTGCAGATAGATGAAGACGTGATGATTCGTCTGGGTCCCGAGAACCGACTCTCGTCTCGGAGTCCCGCAGTCCCGCAAGGTCCCGCAGTCCCGCAAGGTCCCGCAGTCCCGCAAGGTCCCGCAGTTCCGCAAGGTCCCGCAGTCACGCAAGGTCCCGCAGAAGCGGTGGGTGCCCTGTTTCGTCGCCGGGAGGAATTGCATGATCGTCTGGACCACTCACGGCTGCCGCGGGCCCAGTTTTCGGGAGGAGAATCCACTATGCAGATCTCTGGGGAGCCAGGAGGGGCTTGGGGGGGACTGCCCTCCGAGCCACCGAGTCCGGGCCCCCAGCCGGGTAGCGCCGAATCAGGACCCTTGGGCGTGCCACCCGATCGGCCGCGCCCATCCGTTACGACTTTGGCCGATCGCCTGGGCCGAATTGACGTTGACCCATCTCCGGTGACCACCGGGGAGGGTGCTCTTACCTACCGTCCTATCGGCGGCCGGGGGGATCCGTCGGCGTCGTTGGATTGGCGGGACGACCGGCCCTGCCGGGAGTCGGTTCGCCCCTCCCTTCCCAATTCATCCCCGTGGTCTTCCACGTCATTGCCGGAGGCCAGAGTACCGTCAGGAGACAGCGTAGTTTCCTCCAGAGGCGACTTAGCACCGGACGCCTCGTATCCCCTCCCCATCCCCAGTTCGGAGGAGGAGAGACCATTGGAAAGCATGCGGGCCATGCGGGAGGAAGAGCAGAGACAGGCCGAGTGGGTACGAGAATGGCGGAGAAGGGAGGAGGCTCGGAGACAAGAGGCTCGAGCTCCTCCGAGGTCCGAGAGTATGACGGCTTCACCACACCATGGCCGGGATACGGTTATTTCGGCTCCACAACCGTTATCCAGCCACCCGCAAAGCAGCCCCGCCCCACCACCGACTTTACTACCACGGGCGGAGGGGATAACGCACCCAGGGCTGGTGAGGCCAGAATATGGGGAGGTTAGGCCCCGAGTCGACTTGATGATCACCAGACCGCCCGCGCCTGCAGGGGAGGGGATGACCACCCACCATCCCGGGGGGGAACTGGTCCCAGAAGGAGGACCCGCCTTGGCGGACTGGAAAAGATCCATCTCGGCACACAGCTCACTTCCCACCCCGCGAGCGTGGGATTCCATCGGGGACAGGGGGGCGACCACCACACCCGCCCCGAGTGACCGACTGCGTCAGGCAGTGGGGGGAATGATCGGAGATCCCCGGGCAGGGGTTTCCGCAAGGGATCGGCTCTCAGGCAGCTCCTTGGAATGGGGTCCCGGTGACCGGCTGACGAAACCCATTTTTATGCCGGGCAAGTTCGATGGCTCCGGCCATCTTCTCGAATATCTGTCTCACTTCGACCTTTGTCGACGGGCCAACGGATGGGGAAACGCGGACGCTGGCGTCTTTCTAGGGTTGTCCCTCACCGGCATCGCACGTCGCCTCTTGGCGGGTATCGACCCCGGCACGGAAACCGGCTACCTGCGCCTGCGTGATGCCCTCGTAGCCCGGTTCCAGCCACCCAACCAGAGCGCAGTCTATAAATCCAAACTAAAGGCCTTGGAACGGGCGAAGGGCGCTTGCCTTCAAGCCCATGCCGAAGAGATACAACGATACATGCGTCTGGCCTACCCGGGGGCCGACGAAGCTACAATTGATGTCATGTCCAGAGACCGCTTCGTCGAGAGCCTACCTGATGAGCGACTCCGTCAGTGGATTCATCAGACGATGCCCGACGACCTGGCGGGGGCCGTTCAGGTAGGCCTCCACGCGGAAGCGTGCCTGCGCTCCAGCGAGGGTGATCGGGGGGCGGCGGCAGCCAGGGTCTCCTCGACTACAATGGCGGAGGAATTGGCAGCCCTGCGCAAGAAGGTAGAAGAGGGACAGGTACAGTCCGAAGCTGTGATGGCGCGAACAGACGCGGCTTTCAAGAAGCTGGATAGGCCATCTGAGGGCAGGAGGAGAGAGCGACCGAGGGGCGATCGGCCTGGGGGCCGCCCCCCCCTCAGATGTTTCCATTGTGCTAAGGAGGGCCACATGCGCATCGACTGCCCGGAGTGGAAATCCAAGGTCCGGGAAGCGGAATCAGCAGAATCCCGCACAACGAAGGAACCATCGGAAAACTAGACTCGGTCCTGTCTGACTCCCAAGGCAGGGCCGAAGCGAGGAGGCCGCCGTCGCGGACGACGGATCACCTAGAAATACAGGGGAGACTCGAGATGGGGGGTGCGGGCCTCTTGGTCGAGGGGCGGATTGAGGGGGAGCCGGTGCAGTGCTTGGTAGACACCGGGGCGACCATCAATCTCGTCTCGTTGGCCTGGTGGCACAAGAACGGAGGTAGCAGGGAGCTGCCTCCATCCCAAGAAAGAGTCTTTTCTGTAGAGGGACTACCGCTCCGGCTGATGGGGGAGTGGGTAACCTCCCTGGAGTTGGGCCCATACACGTGGCCCATAGTATTACAAGTGGCGGATATGCCGACGGAGGTCATCTTGGGCTCCAATTTCTTGAGGAACACTAGAATGATGGTGGACATGGCGGGGAAGAGGCTCCTCATGGCGCCGGAGGCTTCGCCTTCCCTACCGACTAGCGCGTCCTGCCGGATCGTAAGCCGATACACCACGGTGTTGGCCCCGGGATCGGAAACGGTGGTGGATGGCTATGTGGTGGGAGAATGGGAGACTGATAACTTGGGCCTGGTAGAAGGACTCCGAGAGAAGGAGACCAAGAGAGGGCTGCTGGTGGCCCGCGGCTTAATTGACCCCCGGGTGAAGGAGGCTCCCCTGCGACTGTTGAACCCCGGGCAAGACCCCCTTGTCGTCTATCGAGAGATGGAGTTGGCGACAGTAGAAGAAATATGCGGTCCTTCCGCAGAGAGCGACACCCTAGACGCGGGCTGCTGCCGGGTGGTGTCGCCTGGGGACCCCCGGGTAGAAGAGGTAGTGGAGGGCCTGGTAAGCGGACTGACGGGGAATCGCCGGGAGGAGATGTCCTCGCTCTTAAGGAAGCATGCCGGGGCCTTCCAATTGGAACCAGGGGACATCGGCAGGGCAACTATGGTGGAGCACCGCATCCGGACGGGTGGCCATTCCCCATTGAAACAGCCGCCGAGACGTCTGGCACCCCACCGCAGATCGCTTGTAGACCAGGAGGTGGATAAAATGTTGAAGGCAGGGATGATTGAGCCGGCGGAGGGACCCTGGGCCTCCCCGGTCGTGTTGGTCAAGAAGAAGGACGGATCCATGCGGTTCTGTGTGGATTATCGTCGGCTGAACAAAATCACCGTGAAGGACGCGTACCCCCTTCCGCGCATTGATGACAGCCTCGATACCCTGTCCGGGTCCGAGTGGTTCTCCACGATGGATCTGGTCAGTGGCTATTGGCAGGTCGCCATGGCGCCAGAGGATAGAGAGAAGACGGCTTTCACCACGCACCGTGGCCTCTACCAGTTCACTGTCATGCCGTTCGGGCTCTGCAACGCCCCGGGCACCTTCGAACGGCTTATGGAGGTGGCCATGCGTGGCTTGCAGTGGAGCTCGTGCTTGGTGTACTTGGATGATATCGTAGTTTTCTCTCGTACGTTCGAGGAACACGTTGCGCGTCTGGGGGAGGTCTTGGCTCGTCTGGAGGCCGCCGGCTTGAAGGTCAAGCCAGGCAAGTGCCAATTGGCCAAGCAGGAGGTGGCATTCCTGGGCCACGTGGTCAATCGCAATGGGGTAGCCACCGATCCTGGCAAGGTTTCTATGGTGCGAGACTGGCCTACGCCGGAAACCTTGACAGAAGTGAGGAGCTTCCTAGGCTTAGCCGGCTATTATCGCGCCTTTATTCCCCAGTTCGCCACACGGGCCAAGCCGCTGACTACACTTGCTGACAAGGGGAGGACCTTTACCTGGACAGATGCCTGTGACGCCGCCTTCCGCGAGATCAAGCAATGTCTGGTAGAGTCACCCATATTAGGTTATCCCCAAGAGGAGGGCCAGATCGTCCTGGACACGGACGCTTCGGACACCGGCTTAGGAGCAGTCTTGTCGCAAATGCAGGATGACCGAGAGATCGTCTTGTCATACGGCAGCCGGACCCTAACAAAAGCGGAGAGAAACTATTGCGTCACGCGTCGCGAGCTCTTGGCAGTCATCTTTGGGTTGAAAAAATTTCGGCACTACCTCCTGGGTCGGCATGTGCTCATCCGCACGGATCATGCAGCGCTAAAGTGGGTGATGTCATTTAAGGAACCGGAGGGGCAGATAGCTAGGTGGCTGCAAGTGATGGACATGTTCGACTTTACGGTCGAACATAGGCCCGGTAGTCGCCATGGTAACGCCGACGGTCTCTCCCGTATCCCCTGTCGTCAATGCGGACTCGCTGGGGAAGGGGATGAGTCCACCTCCCCCGTGACTGGACACGTCTGCGCCCTCACCCGCTTGGGCTCCTCCGACCCAGATCGGGCTTCCGAAGTGAGAGAGGAATGGCGGCGCGACCAAGAGGAGGATCCGCTGCTTTCGCCAGTTCTTGCTTGGATTCGGGAGGGCATCACACCCACGTGCGACGAACTCCGGGACAAGCCGTACGCCCTGCGGTCGCTCGCGGCCCAGCTCCAGCGTCTAGAAATAAAAGAGGGCCTCCTGGGTCGTTGGTGGTTCGTTCCTGGCAGCGCCCGCCACTTCCAGTTACTAGTGCCGCAAAAGAGGAAGCGGGAGGTGTGGGAGTCTTGCCACGGGCAAGGCATAGTGGGCCACTTTGGCAGAACCCGAACACTCCGGAAGTGCTCGGAGAGATGGTACTGGCCCGACTATAGGAAAGAGATCACCTACTGGGTGGCCTCGTGCCCGGTTTGCCTGGAAAGGAAGCCCCCACCCGGTCCTCACCGCGCCCGCATGGGCCACGTCCCGGTGGGGCTACCCATGGAAAGGATGGCTGTGGACCTAATGGGGCCCTTCCCTATCACACCGGAGCCCCGAGAGAACCGGTACATCTTAGTTATTGTGGACTACCTCACCAAGTGGGCAGAGGCGGTGGCCCTGCCCGACCAGGAGGCGGCCACGGTCGGGAGGGCATTTGTGGAAACGGTGGTCTGCCGCCTGGGGCCGCCCGCCACCCTACACTCTGATCAAGGTCGGAATTTCCAGAGTCGCCTTTTTCGGGAAGTGGTAAGCCTGTTGGGCATTCAGCAGACGCGGACTTGTGCGTTCAATCCAAAATCGGACGGATTGGTGGAACGCTGCAACCGCACCATTGAGGCCCTCCTCTCCGCTGTGGTCGCCAAGGACCAGTCCGACTGGGACCTACAACTGCCGTTTGTCATGGCCGCCTATCGAGCGTCGGCCCACTCGTCCACCGGCGTCTCCCCGAATATGATGATGCTGGGGCGAGAGACCATGGTACCGCTGACCGTCCTCTATCCCATGGAGGAGGAGAGGGTGGGAGAGGGCGCCGTCGGCTACGTAGCTAAACTCCAGACCTCATTGGCACGAGCTCACGAGACTGCACGCGACCATCTGGGCACCTCGGTTGCTCGTCAGGAGCGCAACTACAATCTCCATGCGCGGGATAGGACCATCGAGGTGGGGGCCCTGGTGTACTATTTACACCCCATCCATAAGAAAGGGGTCTGCCCTAAGATGCAACGTTTCTGGACAGGACCGTGGGTGGTGACCAGGTTCCTATCGGGGCACGTCTATGAAATAAAGATGGATCGTAAAGTCAAAGTAGTACACTGTGACTCAATCAAGGTTGTTCCCACCCCCCCAGCCGGAGTGGGGGCCCTCCCCCCCCGGCCACCGGCCCCGCCAGAGGTGGGGACCGAGAGGGAGGACGCTCGCGGCGTAGTCAGAATGGTGGCAACGACTAACTGGGTAGAGCTGCACACCCAGGGCGATTGGTCGGGGTCAGCCTGGAAAAATGGTGGGGATGAGATCGGGTGCCGCGGCGACTGGTCAGGGACGGCCAGGCGGGAAGCCATGGACGGCGTCGGGTCCCGCGGATTACGTAGCGTTCCGCGGCGGGACGCGGGGTGTGACGTCGGTTCCCAACTGCAGACTTTCCTTGAAGTAATGTCCGTTTGGAGCAGGCTAGGATTAACGCCCGAAATGCCACAAAGGAGCCGAAAATTGGCGTCTTACGTTATCCCCAAGGTGAGAGGGGAAGCCAGAGACGCTATAGGGAAGGGGGATACCACCCCAATCGGGTCCCGCGGCCGTAGGAGAGGCAGAACCGCGGGTACTGCGTCCCGCGGCGGATCAGAAGGGAGGAAACCGGAAGAGCCAACCCGCAATAGTCCCAGGAGGGCGCCCCCCAGAAAAGTTTCGCCCAGGAGGTCTCGGGGCAAGTCCAGCGAGAGAAGCGACCGCTTCTCACCCAGGAGAGGCCGTGGGAAGCCCTCAGCGAGCCCCAGGCGGAGCCGCACCCCGCCGCGGGACAGCCGGAGGGGGGCCCCTGGAAGAGCCAGGTCCCGCAGCCCCCGCGGAAGGTCCCGCAGTCCCGCAGAAACGTGTTCACATGGTGTGATGGCGTCGTCGCGGATCCCCTGTGACATTTGCGGGGTGGATTTCTCCCGCCGGCAAGCCCTGAAACGCCACCAGAGCCGGCAACATCCGACGGGGGAGTTGAAGGGGTGGTTCTGCCCCTTTCGAACCAAGGGGTGCCTGTATGCCTCGGACAGGGCGGAGGACGTGCTGCGGCACATCAGGACCCGCCACAGGTCGGAGGGGGGAGGAGATCACCCGTGGGTGCGGGACCACAAGAGGATGCCTGCTGCTCGTCCGCTCCCAGGGCTGTCCGCCCAATCCCCATCCCCTAGGAAGCGTGTGGCCATCCCTGTGGAGGCCGAGTCCTCGGAAGGGTCCGAGGAGAGCTCCGGAGAGGAGTCGGACGGCTCAGCCCCCTCCTCCCCCGAGGAGAGCCCGAGTCCCGCGGCGCGGGTGACCGCCCCGGCGGGCCGTCCCGCCAAGGAGGGCCGACAACAACGGCAGTCTAAGGCCTCGTCCCCCTCCCGGTCCCGCGGCGGGACCTCGACTAAGCGGACACCATCCAAGTCGCCTAGGGAGAAGGGGAAGGCCCCCGCCGCCACGGTTACCTCCAGTGGCCGTCCACCTAAGGATCGGCAGGCCTCGCCCTCCCGCTCGCGGCCCCGGAGCCGTACAGACACCAGAGCCACCGACTTGGGAAGCAGCCCCACCTTCAGTCTGGGCGCCGTCTCGCCTCTCCAGCCTGCCGCTGAGGGGAGCGGGTCCCTGCCCCCCACCCTCCAGCCCGGAGGTAAGAGGAGGAGGGCCTCCGTGAGGAGCGCTTCCGCCTCCCCCAAGTCGCCCCCCCTCACCAAGGCTCAGAGGCGGTCGGCTACCCCCGCCTCCCCCAAGCCGTCTTCCACGGTTACCTCGGTGACCCCCGCCGTACCCCCCTCTGGAGGACTGGGAGTCACCTCCCCGGCTGCGACACCGGCGGTGACTACGACCGTGGCGTGGGGGACACCGGGAGCCTTTACCGGAGCCTCGGCAGGCGTTCCCCTGGACCGCGAGGCCTTGATGGCTATGGGATCGGCCTACGTGGCGGGAGGCGCCAACCAGGAGGAGATGGCACGCCGGATGACGGACCTCCTCACCATGTGGGGCCTACCTCCCCCAGGAGCACCGGTGGTGACCCCCCTGGCGGCCTCTACGCGGTCTACGGAGAGTGCCCCAGTTAAAGCGGCTGTGGCCTCGGATGCCCTTTCTTCCCCGACCACGACGGGCGCGGTAACTACCGGGAGTACCCCCGCCCCGGAGTCGGTCATTAGGTACCAGTCGGTACCACTCTCCTCTGAGGAAGAGGAGGTGGTAGAGCTGAGGGGGGAGGAGACCGTTACGAGGTCAGTGGCCCCCACCTCTTACACCACTGGGGAAGCGACGGCGGACCAGGAGAAGGGAGAGGCTAGTACCAAGCCAGTGCTCCCCACCGCGTCCACCGCTCCCCCCACGGGAGCCGACTCACCTTCACCGGTGGAGTCCCCTGCCGGAGAGACCCCCGGTGGGGAAGTGGAGGCTCCGGAGGCAGCAGCCTTGCCTCAGGACGGGGAGGGGGAGGTCGCTACCCGACCAGTGCCCTCACCCGCCTAGGCCCCACACGAGAGACCGAGGGAAAAGGACCAGCTGGACCTGCAGCCCTTGTGCCAGGCCCTACCCACACTACCGTCTCGCCCTGGCACTTCGGACGAGGGGGCTCGTACTGAGCCAGCGCCTCCCCAGGAGGAGCTCGCAGCCGGAGGGGCCCCCGGGGACCCAGGCCCGACCGGTGCTCCCGCCCGGGTTGAGACCGTGTCCTCCGGAGACCCTGCCCCCACCTGTGAGCCCGAGTCTCCTACGGCCGCAGAGGAGGTGGCACTCACGGCCTGCACCCCCCCGCGGCTAAGTGAGGCTGCGCTGGCACCCAACCTCACTCAGGCAAGAGACAGCGGCGACTCGCGCACCTTCGGGGGCGTGCGGCTGGACAACGTCGGCGAGGACGAGGCAGCGACCGCCGTGCGTAACCTGCTCGCCAGTAGCACCCCAGTCGGCACGGCGGAAACCCTCCCCGTTACCATCACTCTCACGGCGGAGGATATGGTGGCCTTAAACCGGGAGTGGGACGGAGCGAGCCCCATCCAGCTGATCCGCATGACCCCGGTAGCCAGCACCCCCACGCAGACCGATCGGTCAGAGCCGGTACGGGCTTGGCCCGGAGGGGCCGTCACCCCGGAGGAAAGGGCCGCCTTGGACGCTGTGGCCACGGCCACACCCAGTACCAGGCTATGTCCCTCGGATGACGAGACGGGGCGTCCTCTTCCCGTGGAGTGGCAGTCGCCACCGCCTTCCCCCCCTCGTCGCCCGAAGGTACCCTCCAGGGACCCGGCAAAGGATAGGGACACCACTGCCGACCTGCCGCCCGCGCCGGAGTTACCGGCGTGGACCTCCTTCCGGCATACACCGCCGAGTGCCCGTCGTCGGCGCCGAGCCCCGGCCCCCTCGGCCAGACCCACAGGGGCGGCGTCCTTTGTGCCGCCTTGGTGGCACGTGCGGGGGAGGGATCCAGACCCGCTGGAGCGGTATGCGGCTTACTTGGTTCCCCCCCGCGACTTTGGACCTGGGTACGGGGCACTCACCGGGGACATCAGTAGCCGCGTCCGCTTCCACGACAGGGACACTTTCACGGTGTCCAACACCACGGCCACCACGTACCGGCGGGTGGTCCCAGGTCGCCGGGCACCAGCGGCCGCCCAGGGAGCGGCCCCCGCCGCCGCAGCCGCTCAGGGAGCACCCCCAGCAGGACCCGAGCGGGCGCCGCCACCGCAGGAGGACTCCCCGGCTCCGGTAAGTCCGCCTGACACTACTCCACGTCTAGACCGAGTGCCCCCTTTCGGGCAGAGCCCCCTCCCCCGCCAGTAATTGAGGCGGGGAAGGGGAGAAGTGGTGGTCATCATGAATGTAATAACCGTCTTGTTCGTACCCGTCTCAGTTCGTCTATAGCTGTAAGCAAACTTCATCCTTTCACTGTAATTCGGGCCCCCAGTACTGAGAAGGTTCAGGAAAAGCCCACTCCAAGCCTCCCCCAGATGCGAGAGGGGAGCACACTGGACACCCGCATAGCTGTTGCAGACCACCTAATCACCTATTGTTTCTCGTCTGTTGCAGCACGCGCCTACTACTGGCGAGTAGTCGGGCCGGTGCGGGGTCCTCCGAGCCGCGGCGGTCGGCTCCTCCGGAGGGGGGCTGGGCTTGTTGGCCCCAGCTCCCACCGGGACTTGTTGAGGTTGGGACCCAGCAAGGTAGGCCCGAGGGCGGGCCGGAGCTCCCAGGGCGAGGTTGAGCTCAGGAGTACAGAGGTGTTGGGGCCGTTGCCCCCTACGAGTTGTTGGGATTGCTGTTCCCCCCGGGTCGGGACCGTTGTCCCCCCCATGTGTCAGGACTGTGTAACCACCCTACGGATGGGACCGTGGGTTCCGGCTTCGTTTATGTGTTGCGGTTGCTAGGTCACCGAGTTGTTACCGTCCAAGCTGTTGACGAGATTCGTGTGGAAGCTATTACGACTGTTGATTTATATTTGAGCCTGAGTGCGCTTGATGTCGCAGGGCCAGTAATTGTAGTACTTATTATTCTATATCACATTAGTAACTGGTTGTCTATAATTCTAGTAACCCTACCTGGTAGAGGGCGTATGGGGGCGCCATTTTTGCGATGTCATAGCCGCTTTACTTTGTACACCTTCCCATAAGTTCTTTCATGTATAGTGTTTAAAGTAAGGAGGGAAGAGTGTAGCGGCGGGGCGGGAAGCGCTAGGCTTTCCGCGGGACTCTGCGGGTTGGGCTGGTTCGGTCCCGCACCACGAGGGGGCGCGGTGCCCGCGGTTGCTATATAAGGCCCGCGGGGGCCGCTGCCCCTTCAGTCTATGACTCCCAGCTGTCTGGTGCGGACGTGACCCAGCCTCCCCAGCAGAGTCCTATGTAGACTTTAGGAACGACGTTGGCTATGTAACTGATGAGATCTGATTAATAGAAGAGACACGCCTTGATATTTGTACACCTTTATTCACACAATATACGGGTTGAGTTTTCCCCAAGCTTAATTGAACGACTTACTCCTGTGTTCGTCTAATTCGCTACAATATATAACGCATACTATGTACTAGTCTATACACTCCCTCCCAGCAGAACATCCTCGTGGGAGTTCGCACATGCGCACAGAGTGGTGCGTCGTAAGCTTTAATTTTCATATAAAGGTAAATACAGGCCATGTATTCGATTCAATTCGATTAATATTGTCTAACATGCATGGATTATATTCAAAAAGTTATTAATATCAAGTTCAATCGATATAATCTATCATTTCTGTCGAAAATGCGACTTCCGGCAAGGAGGGGTTGCGCATGCGCACAGAACATCTAAATCCAAAATGGCGGACAGCAAGACGATCAACTCACTGTCCTATTAAAAATGCTCGATTATAACAAAATGGAGAATTACAGTGTCTCATGCCTTTTTATGGTTAATATATATTCTTCCTCAACACCTCCTGATACAGTGGAATGTTTAACTCGTCAGGAGAGGAGTTATTCGCCAATGAAACATGCGAGCGATAATGGGTGCATCCTCCATAGCCTTAAGCATTGAGTCTTCGACACAATGTCACTATATTGACAGTCCCCTAGGGTAGGTAGTGGGCGATCTGGGCCAGTCGTGCATAATTGCACACGTTAAATTTTTATTTAGGTCCCCTAGTTATCCAGCTAGGGCACTGAAAATGGCCAAATACTGGTATAACACCTAATGTTAGTATGGCAAATGTATTTTTAGTGATGACTGTGTCTCTAGAGAAGACCATCTCCATACAGCAACTAACTGAGAGGTTGTAAATGTACTTAGTGGCCCGGGGCAGTATCATATAAACATGATATAATAGGCATGTGTGAATGTTGTATTTTGTGGATACAGAACAAACGTGAGGGGGTGTGACTGTTAGGGCGTGGTTGGGCCCCTGGACCAGCTGTGGTTGGTGAGATGATTCCACCTCCTAAGCTGAAAGGGTGTCACCCGCTGACCGTGTGGAAGTGAGCTGGGCGCCATCAAAGTGGTTGTGAAATGTTACCTAGACAACCATATCACAGCCTGCTTTGATGACTTCCAGCCATGTTAAGTGTATCCATGGTGACGGTGAGAAGCCCTTGAATGACGCTACTACTAGCGCTTTACTTCCTCTCTCTGTCCTCTTTTTACATGTATAATGCATACTGCTGCCACCTTACATTACTCATACTATAAATGGTAAGTGGGGGACCCCTTCAGTGATGTTACAGATTTCCTCATCCTTTCACACATCATACCGTGCACATTTTATACTGATTTATGTCTCATAAAGTATAGCATAGAACATTGCGAGCATATTGGAAGTCCATCTACAGATAACATAGAAATAAAACAGATGCGTCAGACTTGATGTCCTGAATCACGCATTGAAGGAGCGTCAATACAACTTGGACTCCAGAGACAAGCTACAGGAGGACAACCAATGCTGCCCGAAGGTCAAAGAGGCTTTGAGATGTGTTCAAGCTACACCATATCACAGCCAGCTTTGATAAGTCGGGCAGCGTTACTGATGTACCTACCCCCTGCAGTACCCTAAGGCATGGTTACCGGATTCTGGATGAGAACAGCATAACACGACCACCTCTTTAGTTGCATGTGACTGGCCGGGTTATGAACTTAAGTGGATTATGCAATTAAGTGTGTATCTATTTGACATTAATGTCCAGTCAGTATATTCAGTCAGAGAAAAGTCTGCAGTGTTTAATTGTTAGGTCATCAACAAAAGGATTTGGTGTCAGGTTTACCTTTTAGTGAAGCTTATTCAAGCGTCTCACAAGGTGATAGAAGCAGGCCAGAAGAGACTCGTTGCAAGACTGTGTCAGGCAGAAATTCACAAGCTGTAAGGGCAGACGTGTCAGGCTTGTAGGTCAAAGTGGCTGTGAAATGTAACATAAAGCACCATATCACAGCCAGCTTTGACTAACAAGAGGACACCACCTACGCAACACGCTGCAGCACAAATGCACCTCTTGCCATGCTGTTTCATTCCAGATCTCCACTTTTGTTTATGGGCTTATCTGTCATACTAGTTAGCGCGGCGACTAGTGAGTACTACTCGTGAGATGAGTAGACTAGTGTATGGTTCACAGACGCCACGGTGTAAGGGATAGGGAGGCCTTGCAATCTATTTTTGTTTGTGGCTCCTCTGCTATGGACTATTCCTGCTCACTATTCTAATGTAATAACAACAGTGTGTGTACTTTACTTATCAGTGAAGGAATTTTCAGAATATATCTCATACTTTTGATTTTATTCGCAAATAAGACATTTCATCATTTGGAGCCCTATGGCAGATTAGCATTAGAGCATTTTAAGATTCAGAAATGCATCCCTGTAGCCCTTGTTTTAGAATTGTTCGTTTTGAAACTACTATATATATGTAGTACAAGTTTTATCTCAGTGGGTTATGGTACAATTGGATCATATTTTCTGTATTTGAACAAAGTATTCACTGTCAAAGATCTCTATGGAGAAATCAGTGCTAAAGTGTGTTGCCATATGTGCATTTTTGTAAATCAGAGGAGGTTGAAATGTAAGGCCACCTTGTGGAACTGCTACATTCTTTTCTGTGTAAAATTTTTAGTTTACATTGAAATAATGCTATCTCAGAATATGTATCTACTATTGGTGATGAAAGATTAATTTGATTACTCCTTTCATTATATAAACGATTTTGTGGAACACTGAAAACATGTATGTACACCAAGGTACTTACACTGTGCTCCCCCCCCCCCTACAGAGAGGTGGAGTGATCTGGCCGGTTTGCTGACCACTGGCCCATGACAGGTACAGACTATTACAAGTGATTGGCAGTTGGGTGTGTGTGGGGGGGGGGGAGGCAGAGCAGGCTCCTGGCAATCTGAGACAGTGTACACTCATAATGACACACCTGTTGACTATGGCATTGAACATTGAATAAGACAGGTCCCTGTGGCAGATGAGTGAGGTGCATGCAGAATGGACAGTCTACAGACTATTAGTACTTAGCTGCAGTGGGTAGTTCAGGTTGAATTGGTGCTATATATACTACCAAAAGCCCAGATGATAGTATGCCCTATCTGTCTCACCAACTGAAACTAGACACAAGATTACAAGTCGCCGCGCCATGTGTCACAGGACTATTCTCTACTATTGTATTAAAATCTACAACACTATGGTTTTATTATACACGTTTTAGGTGAAGGGGTGGGGCTAAGGACTCGCCCATGAAATCTAAAGAAAGGTAGTATGGGACAGATCACCCTTTAAGAAAAAAAAAGGTAACCCCCCCCCCCCCGTAGTTATGCTACAGCTAAACAGCACGATACATGTTGCTCCATTATCAAGAACTTTGATACATTTGTATCAGCTCACCTCGAATTTATGGTATCAATTGCCCAGACAATTTCTATGTCTATTGGTAAAAACAAGGAGTTTTATTTGAAATCTGCATGTACAAGTTTATCATCCCCCTGTCTGTTCTTCTTGTACAGTTGATGAGTAAGATGGCACCCCTCGTTGGTAAGGACATCACACAACGTGTCTTCATGCTACGATTTGCTGAGCTATGTACTGACGCTCTTTTCCATGTCCGCAAAGTATGTGCCGCCAACTTTGGAGACATGTGCACTGTTATTGGTCAGCAAAATACTGAAAAATACTTGGTAAGCCTACAATAGACTTAACTACCACTGTTCATGTTCCAACAGATCCTAATATGAAATGGTTTACTCTTGAATTTTTCATACTTGATAGACACTCCAGTATTAATCAAAATATCCTGATGGCATTAAATGTCATTTTTTAGTTTTGAATCAAAGGACTTCCAGAGCGCAACGATAGATGTCGTTGCGGTCTCATAGGAGATGCGCATGCGCAAATCCATAGATGTCAGACTGCTGTGTAGGAAGAAGACGTCTCGCAATTTGGCTTACAATTTCGAGTGAGTTTTAGCAATTTTACTGTACTTCCATTTTTCATATGTTTTATGTCTTTAGGGGGATTAACTCGCCTTAAAAGTTAGAATTAGGCCTCTTTAGGCTTAATTTTCTCAATGTTGTACCGATCTCTGCGTTCCCGCCGTTACGGAGAAGCAGTTTTGGATTTTTCCGGATCGGTCTACTTTTAGGCGAGTTTTCTCACCTTTCTGCTACTATTAAAAAGTAATCCTTTAATATATTGTTAATTTCCACTGTTTTGTATAATTTCTCGTCTTATTTTGAGTGAAAAAGACAATTTCCTCTTACTTGACAACATCAACAAAGTTAGAACCGATTGGCGGTAAAATCTTCGGCCGTTTCCGGTTCGGCGCCGAACGGATTACTCGTCTCGGCACGCCGGTCTTTTGGTTATTTTTGTTGAATTTGGTCTTAATGGAGACAGAATTTCTTCAAAAACTGTGAGATTATATCCTTTTCTAACCGTTTTACACTAGGTTAATGTCCAATTTACTTGTATTGTGTGTTTTCATTATGTTCTGTTTGTTTTGGGTGATAATGGAGGTAGTTCCCATAGACCCAGGCCTTTACTGTCACTCTAGTGTCAGTCTGCCTGCTAGGGTGGTAGTTGAGGTAATCTACCTTCACACTCCTGGTAACTTAGGAGGATTTTTCTTTCTTTTACCTGTCTGTCTACCTCTTTTATCCCCAAAATTAACTAAACTTGTCAATTTAGGCTTGTGTTCTGAAGCTTTGATTGACACTTGATGTTTGTCAATTTACCCATAGATTCATAATCTGGAACCTCAGTTGACATTCGCTGGGCATGTTGCCAATAACTGATAAGCTGCCTTGTAGTGATTTCAGATATCACTGAGACCTTTACCTGTTAAATTCCTCAGAACTTTCTTAAAAGGTCAATGCGTAGCCACAGGCCTGTTAGCTTGTGTTAGGTTTTTCAGGCGCTAAAGATTCCAATACCTATACCTCTTGCCATAATTTCTCTGAAATTATTCTAGCACAGGTTTAGGTTGTCCAACCTGGTGTTGAAACTCTATACTGATACACTGAAGTATTACCTAGAGCCATAGCGGCACTCTTGTGTACTTATTTAGTAGTCACCAGTCTCCGTGAGTTGAGATCAGGTAGCCAGTTACACAATAATTGTTTTATTTGAGAACTGTCTAACAGACAGGTTATTTACACCCTTAAAGAGTACAGAGATTTCTGTATTTGCCCTACCTTTAGGCCACTGTCTAGAATCTTGGTAAAATTCTTAACAGTAACTCCTGAGTAACTGTCCGGACCTGCGGTGGGACTTGTTAATAGAATTGGGTGTAAAATGACCTTGACACCACAGTTGTGGCCCACTGGCACAACACCAACTAGCTGATTTATTCAGCATTCCGAAATTCTCTGTTATACCATTTATGGTGAGAAAGATAGAGAATTTGATCTGCCTCCCTTGGAAGGGCAGAATGGTGTCTAATTTCTGGCATAAATTTTTTTTTATAGGTTGTGAATTGAGAATTCAAATATACCTATAATTTATGCCCAATAAATTCACAAGTATGGTAAAATGTTTAAGCCTGTATTTAACAGCTTAAGAGCCATATTTAATGTCATAGAACTCTATGAGAATTGCAGTTGACTCACCAATAATCACAAAGCTGCTTGGTAGTGATATTTAAATCACTGAGACCTAATGTTTTACATTAGAATATTTCTGAAGAAATATCATAGAGGTCAATGTGCAGCCACAAGTATCCTAGCTTGTGTTAGGTTATTTGAGTGCTCAAGTTACTAATAACCTATACCTTATGTCATAAATTCTCTGAATTTATTTATCTTAGGTTAGGATGTCTTTCTTGGTGTTCAGTTTACTTTGATACACTAAAGTCTACCGGTGGCCAAAGTGGTAAGGTGGTGACTCAGGTAGTGTGCTCATCTTAATTCACCTAAAGATTGGTGATAAAAATGAGTTACGTATCAGGTTACACCAACAAAATCTTTTCTGTTTACTCAGAAGAGGACAGAAGGACAAAACCTTACCTATTAAACAAGAGTACTGAGGTAGCCATTGCTGAAACCCAGCAATTTCAGTGATATTAGATATCAGATGGCTACCAACTGCCCCTTGAAAGGACCGCAGTAAATAGCTGTTGTAATGTCATTGGCTAAAAAATTAACCCTGATAAACTATTTTAGAATTATGAGTAAAATTATTAACAGCGACCTCTATGTAACTGTCCGAACCTGTTGGAGGACTTGTTACTGGAGCTTGTGCAAAGATGACTTTGACACCATCAGGGCTGTAGAGTGAGGTGACTGTTTTAGAATTATTGGTAAATTCTAAACAGGGACTCCTGTAAAACTGTCCGTACTTGCAATGGGACTTATTACTGGAGCTGGAGGCTAAGATAAACTTGACACCACCAGAGCTGTGGCCTTTGGCACAGCACTAGTAATGCTGGTCTAATAGACCTGCAGTTGAATCTATCTCCTCTACCATTTGCCTAAAAATGATTCTTGATTTGCTCCTCTAATGAGGGCAGAAGTCTCAAAGAAACGGTGTCTAGATTCAAGGTTATAGGTAGTGTTTTGCAAAATCAAAATATCCTTACCTTATGGCCAAAAAAATTTCACAACTCTGGTGAAATTTGTTTCAATGTAAGAGCTAAGACTCGTTTATAGTCTTGGTTTGTCACTGATGTAGTTTCATAATTGAGACTATCAGTTGATCAACCTATTTCAAAGGTGGTGGACATAACTTTTGGTATTTTAACTAATTAATTTCTTACCTGAGTCACCAATTAAGCAGACCCACTGCAATATCTCTGAGTCGATTGAAGATGTGTCAGGCTAATCATTTATACCAAATAAAGAAGTTTGGTATAAGTCTCAATCTCCTTTTTGTAACTGCCCAGACCTGTGGTAGGACTTGTTACTAGAGTTTGTGGGTAAGATTAACTCAGCACCACCAGAGATGTGGCTCCCTGGCACAACACTGGCAAGCTGATCTTCCAATCAGCATTTAGGACATGTCTGGTGTACTCGGTGCATAAGACTATGCAGTATCATTGTTACTGCTTGTGCTTGTATAAACAGTATAACGGTTTATTCTTGTACAACATAATACCTGTGTTGTACTAATTATTGTAGCTGATTATGCTAGATAACATAGGTAGCCTATTTACGATAAGTAAATATGTCAAGCTGCTAAGGTACAATATGTCCAGATTCTAGGTCAAAATTGTACAAACTTGTGGTTCCAATAAACTAGCTTCTTAGCTATTTATTTGGGCAGCTTATATGTTTACCATATCAGCTGAACCTATCTATGCAGTAAAACATGTGTACACTTTACAGTATCAGCAACATTCACTGTTTACACTATACTGTTGCAGCAGTAGCTAGCCAAGTACTTTCACTTTACCATGGCTAGTGGTTCTGGCTTGTACAATAAGTCTGAGTTGCTTATTTGTACAGTATAGGTAATAGCTCTACTTGAAGCTATCATGACACTAGACAAACAGACTGTTTTTTGTGTGCTACAAAAGGTCAATATACTATACCATACTGGTATTTAGTATTAGTGAATAGGTTGTACAGCATGTAAAGACTAAGTTGTTTTACTTTACACTATGAATGTAGAAACCACATTCTACATAGTAAATGTGGTCGCTGTTTTGCCTGCACCAGCTGAAGCTCGCATTATATATGTAGATGGTTTATATACATTACAGTGTGCTAAGTTGTACAACATATGGATTAATATACTTGTCCAGCAGTCATAGCTGCTTATGTTGTTCAACATGTGAAGGTACCATATTTTGCACCTATATGTATGTACCAGCTGCTTATGATTTACAACATACCTTTATGGTGAGCTGTTTAAATCTACATTATAATTGTAGAAACCCTTTTTTTACATTGTGAATGTGGGTGTTAAGAGATTTAGCTGTTTAAATTGTACAACAAGTTGTACATGCCAGTTTCATTTAAGCAGTATCTGCTTACGCAAGAATGATATGTATCATACCATAACTGACCAAGCAAGCCTTAGCTGCTTATATTGTACAACATATATACATACATCTGTTTGCATATCTCATATGCATGCCACTAGGTTGTACAACTGATAGCTGTTTGTGTACCTACGATTTTTAGTAAAAACAGTCATAACTTCTTGTCTGTACAAAAATTGTGCAGCAGTTTTACCTGCTTATTTTGCACAAAATATGACTCACATACATACCAGCAAGATTATACACTTTCTGCATGTTATGTCTTCTAAAGAATTTTAACATGCTGATATATCTCAAATTATGTAGTATTAAGGACTACATAGGTTGGAGAACATCAGGAGGTACTATACTGTTAAGCAGCTGTTAACATTTGAGAAACTCAAACCTGAGGTAAATTAATTAATGAATTTCCCAAATGGGAAATTCCTGCTTCTAGCACATGACTAATGTGCTATTTACACCTAAAATCGATTGGGATTTGTTGTTTGGCTCTTTGAATCTAAAAGAAGGGTGCCTTCTTTGAATCAAAAAGAAGAGTTAACGAAAGTAAGCTTTCTTTTGGTTTAACCAAACAGCTTTTTTCTTGAAATCTGACTCCTTCTTTAGTCTTTTTCCTAAAAAGTCCTGTGTTACAGTTCCTACCAGTTTGTGAGAACTAGTGACATTAGATAAGATAGGACTATGGAAATGGGCAGTGTATCAGCTGAACTTTGAAGTCTCCTATGAGACCGCAACGACATCTATCCTTGCGCTCTGGAATATAAAATTAATCGATACTTACATGTAAGTTGATGATTAATTGTTGTTCCAGGAGCAACGATAGATCGTTGCGGGGTACATAGGCCCACCCATCCTCCCTAGGATGAATAGATTACTGACAGTCAGGCATAATCATTGATCTACAATATTCAAGCGTATAAGACGCATCCTCTACGCCAAACAAAATGCTGGGGCATCTTATAGCTTACGCTCAAGTTGGGGGTGCGTTTATACGAGGGGTAATTTTACTATAGAACAGTACTGAATTTTAAAAATTATGCCCTAAGAGGTGCGTCTTATATGCGAAAATGCCTCTGCTGAGTTTGGGGTGCGTCCTATACGCGCAGCGCGTCCTATACGCGCAGCGCATCTTCTACGCGGGAGAATACGGTAATATCTATATATATATTTTATTCGAAGATACAAATTCATCTATATACATTACGACTATTGAAGATAATAGATATTTAAATTAAATTCCTGTATACCTAAAACGAAATTTCTTTCAGAGATTGATTCACTGCCAGCTGACGTCTGACATCTATGGATCTGCGCATGCGCATCTCCTATGTACCCCACAACGATATATCGTTGCTCCTGGAACAACAATCAATCATCAACTTACATGTAAGTATCGATTAATTTTATATTATTTTCTATTCACAGCTTCCAAAGTTCTACTGTTTATGTGAAGACGGAGTGTGGGGAGTGCGGAAGGCATGTGCAGAATGTTTTATGGCTGTTGCCTGTGCATGCTCTATAGATGTACGACGACAAGAACTAGCTTCTCTATTCATAGCTTTAATCTGTGATCAATCTAGATGGGTAAGTAACATATTTCTTCACGTGTTATCATATTTAAAAACGTTTGTACTGCAGTAAATCCTCGTGTATAAGTGGTAAACTGAAATCCTCAATCTGACTAATGGCAAACCTGCTAAATTGTCAGATACACAATGACTGGCCAGTCTGCTTAAGGCATATCCTAGAAATCATATTGCCTACCGTACCATCTGATTTTTAAACATCACAAAGGAGTTCCCACATATTTCATACTCAGCAAGAATTAAGAAATGTTCAGAGCTGACTATTTCTAATCTAGTATATGTGTAGAAGACATGTTCGGAAGGTTTGTCAGTGATGCTGTTCTTTTTTACCCTGTAGGTACGAATGGCTGCCTTTCAAGCTTTAGGTGGATTTATCTCAACTTTTGCTGATCCTGATATAACAGGCATTTATCTTAACGAAGAAGGTATCTTGGTTGCAGGCAACCCAGATGATAAGAGGTAAGTGAACTTTAGTTTTGGTAGTGGGAGTGCCTTCAGGAAGGCTTTGCATATTTGAAAGTATAAATGTAAGAGATTTGAAATGTGAGTTGATTTTGGTCGTTCAGGATTTAAAAAAAAAAAAAATTGGTCCTGGTTAATAAATGTCTTTTTCTCTTAGTGGAAATACTTAAATGTGACGTTTTTAACATACTTTTGTCTATTATATATATTTTTTTTCAGAGATGAAGGTCCAATAAAATTTATAGATGAAGACGAGGAGGAAGATTCTAGAAGTGGGGAGAGTGGACAGGGGTCAAGTGGGTCTGGGTCCCCTAATGATAGTCTGGGATCTTCCAATCCAGTGGTTGATATGCAGAGTGTCGCGAGTGACAGCAGCAGCAGTAATCCTGTGCCTTTAGTCAGTCAGTCTGTGACCAAGGGGGCCTGTACCCCCAATATCAGTAATGCTCCTGTTGACGTGTCAGATGTTGACATGGAATTAGACGACGACGTGGTCAATAGCCAAATTGATACCCAAGTGTCTTTCATACCTGATGGTGCTGTAGAAGGGTCGGGTGACCACCTCGCCATGACACAGGGAGAGGAGCTTTCTGTAGATGAAATGCGTGCTGAGCATTATACAGTAGTATCCACGACTCAAGAGGCTGGTGCTGAGTCTGTTGGCGATAGTTTAGGCGCAGTTAGTCAATCAAATGAAAGGACAGAACAACCCACCCAGAGTGAAAGCACTAATGACAGTGAGAGGACTGAACAACATACAGAAGCACAGAGTGTAGAAGTGCCTGATACGTTACCAGAGTCTGACGCTACAACCCAAGTAGAGACGGCTAAATCAGCAGAAGCTGACAGTGCCGATCTGAGTGGAGAGGGTCCTAGCCAGCAGATGTCGCCCGACGTGGTGGCGTCACCAGGTGTGGCAGTGGAGGTGACGGAGGAGGACTACTATGACTTTACCTTCTGGAGGACCCCGCTCCCCGAGGTGGACCTCGACCTTGATGCTGTGAAAGATGTGACTGGAAAGTCTGACTTGCACTGTGGTGGTCTGACCATCACGCCCGTGGAGGTACAGCATGACCAGGACTCTGGCATTGAGGTGGATGCGCTGGGCACACAGCTAGATGGGGTGCACCTGGTGGAGCTGAAAGGTAATGTGGAGAGCAATGACTGTGGGGAGGGACAAATCACGGCTACAAGCCTTAAAAATGTAGCCGAGTCAACAGTGGAGGAGGCTCCTGTAGAAACAGTGACCAATATCGGCAGCACACATGTTCTGGGTCAGCACCTGAGGGAGTCGACACTGACAGTGGTGAATGGCGTCGTACAAGGTAGGGGTAAGCAAACTACAATGTCTCAGCATGCAGTATAAAAAGGCAGGCATGCTGTTTCGCAGGTGTAGTACATTTTCTGGGGTATGCCTATTAAAAAAAAAACACAACTGCTAAAAGCTTCTTTTTTTTTTTTTTTAATGGGGGGGAGGGGTGTTACTTTTTATGAATATGCTAAAGAGACTTTTATTTGCATACCCTTACCTTCTATCCTAGACGTGTTGCTTGCTGTTTGGTTTCTGTTCGTCCATTATTGAACATAACCTTAGTACCTCCTGTATAAGGCTCAGCTTACAGACCTATTTCAGACTCAGGTAGGGCGTCATATTTTTACAATATAAAAGGAGCACTCAAAGATGCCCCTTTTCCTAACTTTTAAGGAATTCCGAACTTTTGGCTGTAATTCTAGAAGCTGTACTACTAGAAATTGAGAAAATTGCCATTTCCGAATTGAGAAGATTAGTACAATTTCCGATTTTTTTCCCCTGAAAGCTATATAAACGTATATTCCATACCCTCGTCCCTGTCAGAGTTTAGGAAAAAGTCATAAGCTGCACCTAGAATTTTAGTCTTCTCGTCAGTATATTCAAAAAGCAATGGGGTGCTGTGAACTTCAACTGCCCCCTACCCCGAATTCAGCTGTATGGGTTGGCAGCTGCTTTGAGGTGCCAAAAATAGCATAGTCTTCAACACATGTTAAGGACAAAGGCTCCAGGTGACCCAAAATTATTTGACAAAGGATTTCCTTCTAAATTGAAATATTTGGCCCAGTGTATCCCCTGGGCTATTGGAGCCGGGTTTTCAGTCAGATCCACAAATTTGTAATCACCAACTTTAGGGTCTAATCATTCAGTGATATACTGTTACCGTAATCTCCCGCGTATAAGGCACAGCCCGCGTATAAGGCGCACCCAGAGTTTAGAGATTTGACCAGAAAAATAAAAGATTCATAACTTTTGTTCTACTGAATGGATTTTGAAAATTCAAAAACCTATGTGTTGTATGGACCCCGACCCCCCTGGACCCCATATTCAGCTGATTAGGTTTTATGGGAGTGTAAGATATCAAAATGAAGGTCTTGATCTCCCCCTTGCGGATCAAGAAAGAACTAAAACCTCTCGTATAAGACGCGCCTTATACGCGGGAGATTACGGTAGTTAACACATTTTTCAAAAGCCAAAGGAAAGTTTCAAATCTCATCTATCAGACAACATTTTGTCCTTTATGGTGAGTGATGTCTTTCTCTACGAAAAAAGCTGCTGTACTTAAGTCATGTTTTTGGGAGCTATACTGACTACAAGTTCTTTAACCATTGGGTCTATGGGTCAGATAGATTTTGGCGATGAAATTAGCACATGGAGTCCTATTGGTAATCACCAAGTGAGACACTTTTTTTTCAGCAGGCAATGTTTACAGTGTCCAAGCTATACACATAACACATTGGGGACTGAGCGATAAACTAAGCATGCTAAGGATAAAGTTTTCTGTGGGGGCTAGGTGTCCAGGGGGCCAGGTGTCCAGGGGCCAGCACACCAGGGGGCCAGCGGTCCAAGGGGTTTAGTAAGAGAAGATTATGCCAGACTGGTGTCAGTACATGTATAGATAATACCGTAATCTCCCGCGTAGAAGACGCACTGCGCATATAAGACGCACCCCAAACTTAGCACATGCATTTTCGCGTATAAGACGCACATTTTAAGGCTGAAATTTGTAAGATTAGTACATTTCTATAGTAAAATTACCCCTCGTATAAGACGCACACCCAACTTGAAAAAATCCTATAAGACTCCCCAGCATTTTGTTTGGCGTAGAGGACGCGTCTTATACGCGAGAGTTTACGGTAGTCTCTATTTGTAAGTAATTAGTCAATATTTCGCAAGTGCTGATTCCTGTGACCCTACAGGGTTGATAGAGGGTTTTATGGTACCTACCCTGAGCCTTCTGTGCTTCAATGCACAACGCCCAATTTTTATATTGGGGGGGCTAGTAGACCCTGGGCCATGTGTGATATATATCACACGTTAAATCTTTGTTCCTTACATGATGTGTTATTGAAATGCGGAAAGTTTGGGTAGCAATGCTACTTTCTTTAGAACTAGCCATCTTTAGTAGGATGCTGTAGCAATGAATCCAATGGGCTGACAGCTGGCCATCTTGGATTTTGGAGGAACTTTGGTCAATGATTCCACTGGACAAACAATTTTTTTAAAAAACTACAAATATGTCCATTGGCATGTGTTAATCAAGATAGAAATGTAAAAGCATATGGTTTCAACGCTAATTTTCGCACAAGATAAGTGTGTATGCAAGGGAGTGGGAACCCTAATGCATACATCAATAAAATCAGCACAAAATCCACTATTTGTTTCATTTAGTTTCAAAATGATTACGGTAACTCAACAACCTGATATCGAATGGCTAACTGTAATGAGGGATCTTTAAAATGATATTTCTTTTGACTCCGGCAATGTTTAGGTTGATTTCTACAAGAGAAGTATTGACTTCGTTAAGCAATGTAGTGTCAGTGTAAGAAAGACGCGCTATTCTATTTCCTACCCATCAATACTTGAAATTATCAAGATATAATTCTGGGGCTTTTTCATCATTTGATTGAACTGTTTGAAAAAAGACTCGCGAAATGCTTTGATGGAAAACGCCTTATGGTCCCTGTTTTGTGATAGAATGGACTTCGAACTTACCTTGTCCAGAGGATTTTGAAAAAGGAGGGGGGCACAGTCCTAAAGGAGAGGGAGGTTTTTGTCATGGAATTTCTGTTGGAAGATTTGGGAACACTGTAAGTCTGTTTAACTAGATAAAACAGAATCCGTCTGAATCCACAATGGGAATAGCCACTAAACATCAGGCTTAACAAAAAAAAGTTTTCCCGACCAACACTAGAACACAGGGCTGATCCTGGATTGAATAATCCCGATATGCTAAGCCCACTTACTTACCGTTTAGATTAAGTGTTGAATTCTTTTTACAGACATCCACACGTCAGGTCTGGGCTACAGCCCACAGGACGGTACGTCCTCCCTGGATGCCAGTAATGATAGTATCTCGTCAGAGCTGCATCAGTTGCAGGACGTGATCCCGCAGGCGTTATTAGACCAGTACCTTAGCATGACTGACCCTACCCGTGCCCAAAACACTGATACAGAGATAGCCAGGCACTGTGCCTACAGCCTACCGGCCGTAGCCTACACCCTAGGAAGGAAACACTGGCCCTGTCTGAAGGAATTGTATGAAACACTGGCCGCTGATATGCAGGTAAGAAATACGCGTTGCTGTAAAACCCAACATATCAACTGACACCCCAACCCCCACCCACATTATTCAGAGATGTCAGACCTTCAGAGATACGTCTATTTTCAGATGTTCAAACTTTCCCAAAAGTCAGACATCTCAGAGGCTTCTTCCATCTTGTGGTCATAATATAGATAGAGGGAATTACATTAATCATAGATACCCTTATAACATGCCCTTTCTACTTCTATGAGCATAAGGCTGAGGAGAGTTCTGGCTTCAGCAGGTGAAATTAAGGGTTACGTCTTTCGGGGAGAAGCGCTAACGTGGCGCCATTTTCGCTTGTTAAATATGAGCAGTAAACTTTCAACTTTCGCCGGTACCAGGGACACACTTCCGATCATACCGTTTCTCCTCGAAAGGGTTCACGGAAATTAAGCATGCCTTGTGCTGCCCTCTAGCCTTTTCTAGACAAACCACCTTTCAGAGATCAGAGGATCTCTGAAATCTCATTTCAGAGGACATGAATCTAAGCTGGCTCCTGATTGGCTGAAATTCAAATGCAGTCTTTTAATTGTTTTTCTATCACCATCCAATGTAGAGATGGTTTTAAATGTTTTTAATGAGGGGAACAGGTTGACATGAAGATGAGATGGGTGCTTTTAGTATAATAAGTTAAGAGAAATGGGTGCTTTGCTAACACTCAAAAGTTTCAGAGGTTGAGCCCCTACCCAACTGACATCCCTGATTATTAGGGATGTGGATGTTGAGGCGCTACCATCTCCTGTAGCCTACTCCTAAATCCAATTCATACATGCAACTATCGCTCGGCATTACTACGATCCGTTTCATACGCATTCAGCTATATAGTTCTCAATCCCTGGTGCACAGAAGTCGCCAATTTGAATGTGTTTAACAGATTTTACATCCAACTTTGTCAATGATATACATTGTATATATACGATGACATCACATCGTATGTTACCTAAGACAACAGAATGATTAACATTTCTATACGCATCACATTATTACCTTATCGTACATTGGTCTCCTGTGTCTTTTGGAGCCTCTTTGTAGATTGCCTGCATTGTCATTTTGTGCCTACTTATATTTATACAGTGGAAGGTGCGGCGGACGTTAGCCTTCTCCATCCATGAGCTAGCGGTAATTGTGGGTGCCGACATAACAAATAAAGACCTTGTACCTGTCTTCAATGGTTTCCTACGTGATCTAGATGAAGTGAGAATAGGTGTCCTCAAGCATTTAGGAGATTTTCTACGGGTGAGTGGCATTTACCGTAAATTGCCTGGTATAAGCCATGGCTTATACCAGAAGTAAACCCATCTCATGTGCAGCTTTAACCCCCTCCTGTGGCTTATACGAGAGAACGTATGGTAGCTCATTTTCTAAATAAACTCTCAGTGTTTGAGTTCCTCATCATCATCATGTATATTCATTTCATTTATAGGCATAATGTGTTTTATTTCAGATGTACTAACAATACTACTCTCTACTATTTCAGCTTTTGCGACCTGAGATTAAAAGAAAGTATTTAACAAGAATTCCAGACTTCTTAAACACAGACAACACCCGCAACTGGCGGTTTAGGGAAGAACTAGCAAGGTTAGTAGGACTGCTCAGACGTACCTGTGATTTTAACATACTAATATTTGGAGCTTTGCCATATATATGGCAGAAAATTCATGTTATTATTTTAGCCTAAATCATATCTTTTACCCCTTAGAGATAATGTTAACAGTTCCTCGCCTCAGTGCACCAAAGTTGTGACTGACATTTTGGTAAAATTGAGTTTTCTTCTGTTTTAACATCTATAGGCCCAGATCTAAATACTATTAAGGCTGCATAATATTGATACGTAATCGCCAGCGTATAAGGCGCACCTAGAGTTTTGGAAAATTCTCAAAAAATGAAAAATTCATAACCTTGGTTTTACTGAATGAATTTTATAAAATTCAAAGATCTATGTGTACCTTGGGCCCCATGGACCCCCCTGGGCCCCCATATATACTATTATGGCTAAGGGGGCATGTAACATGTTAAAAGGAAAGGTCTTGGAGTGTCCCCCTTGTGGATGCAATTAGCACTAAAACCCCCCGTATAAGACGCGCCTTATATGCAGGAGATTACGGTAATTAGCTTTGCGGACAGCGCCCTCACCGCTTAAAAAGGGCCTCATGGACACTTTTTATCATCATAGTACAAAAAATGACCTACAAAAATGCGCACCCCTTGAAAAAATAACAAAAATATACCCTCACCACCATTGTGGTACTTCTACTTGATCAATTTTCATAATTCAAACGGCTTTGGAATACCTATAATGTCATCCTAAAACTGGCTAATTGATCAAGAGAGTGGTTGATATTCTGCACAATGAATAATTAGGAAACATATTTTGCAGGGTATTGGAGAGCACATCAAAGCCACAGCAGCATAATACAAGAATAATTAAACATGAAAATAATAAAAATAAAAATCTACCTCCCTCATTGTTTCAAATAAGGGAAAAAATAAAAAGTTACCTCCCTCATTGACAAAATATCATAGAACAATTAAAATAATGAGCCTCCCTCCCTCACTTCATTTTTTCAAAAAGTGTTCGCAAAGCTGAAAATCGATTTGATGCCGCCTAAGGTATTGAAGGTCTGCCTATAATCTGCCTACAGGCCCCAAGGCAATGAGACCAACTGCTGTAGTAGTTATAACACTTCATTTGCCTCTTTTGCAAAACTTGAAAAATGCAGATACAACCTTGTTGCACTGAGCCGGCGAGTTGTAACAAATATCTTTGTATGTTAGGCCTATCTGCGTACAAATGACTATCTGAAATTTGGAATATGTTACCATATCCATGATAAGTCTGATATCTATATGCCCTATCATGTTTGTATGTCCTTCAGTCAAATGCTGCTACTATTGGACCAGTATGATGAGACAGAGATCAGTGAACACATGGTACCGATTGCCTTAACGCTTTGTGAGGACAAGGTGTCAGAGGTTCGACATACCTCATACCGAGTGGTAAGTGCATTTTCATTTTGATGAATTTGGCAACTGGAGTTATCTATCATCTCTTTTCCCATCTCTATTAGAACCGGCATTGTCAGTTCTATATACATCTTTACAGGCTTTGCGTTTTGTGAAAAATTGCGCAGTAAAATTGCCTGAGTCGACCTGTGCATTTGAGTATAGCCTTTGGTTGGAGCTGGTGTATTACCAGTCAATTACATAGCCTAAATACCAGTAAATAATGCTGGTAGGTAGTTAGATTATGGTCTATTTACCCTACCCTTTCCATGGCAGGTGCCCCGTCACTAATCCCCATGTTTGGCATAGCTGTGAACTCTCCAGCACTGCCTATATGTAGTTCAAGTGTTCTGGGTCACCTGGTCGTCTTGGGGCTGCCTGATAGCTCTACTTGTTGATTTCATGAAGCCATAAAAGCCTATATATATATATATATATATATATATATATATATATATATATATATATATATATATATATATATATATATATATATATACACGTATATATATACATACATATATATATATACATATACATACATGCACACATAAGTATGATGCCCCTTAGGAGTTCTAAGTGGCGTGGTATTGGTTTATTTGGAGTCTCGGGACCGTAAACATGCGTACCATTCCCATATTAGGAGCCCCAATCACGTAGCATTATTATATTTGGAGGAGTTGTTGCGTCCAATTACCTAAATTACTCTGTAGCCCTTGAGGATGAAAAGGCGTCCATACATGTGCCTGGGGAGCGTCCGGTGACACACTGCCCCTCACTACACTGTTAAAACATGTGTTGAACTTACTGTCCCTCCCTACACTGTAAAAAAATGTGTATTGAAATTACACTGCCCCTCCCTACACCCTAAGAAACTTGTAGTTATACTGCCCACCCTACACTGTAAAAACATGTGTTAAACTTACTGTCACTTCCTACACTGTAAAAAATGTGTGTTGAAATTACACTGTCCCTCCCTACACTGTAAAAAATGTGTTGAAATTACACTGCCCCTCCCTACACTGTAAAAATATGTGTTGAACTTACTGTCCCTCCCTACACTGTCAAAAAAATATGTGTTGAAATTACACTGCCCCTCCCTACACTGTAAAAACATGTGTTGAACTTACTGTCCCTCCCTACACTGTAAAAATGTGTATTGAAATTACACTGCCCCTCCCTACATTGTAAGAAACTGTGTTGTAACTATACTGCCCCCCTACACTGTAAAAATGTGTTATACTTACTGTCCCTTCCTACACTGTAAAAAATGTGTGTAGAAATTACACTGACCCTCCCTACACTGTAAAAACATGTTGAACTTACGGTCCCTCCTTACACTGTAAAAATGTGTATTGAAATTACACTGCCCCTCCCTACACTGTAAATTGTGTGGTGCACATATGCGCAGGCACTGACACATTCCTCTGTTAAATTATCAACCTGTGAAGCACGGGATAGCCACTTAGTGCCGCTAAAGTGCTGTAAAACACAAATCAATCAATCAACCTACACTGTAAAAACATGTGTTGAACTTAACTGTCCCTCCCTACACTGTAAAAGATGTGTTGAAATTACACTGCCCCTCCCTACACTGTAAAAACATGTGTTGTAATTATACTGCTCCTTCCTACACTGTAAAAACATGTGTTGAACTTACTGTCCCTCCCTACACTGTGTTGAAATGACACTGCCCCTCCCTACACTGTAAAAATGTGTTGTAATTATACTGCCCCTCCCTACACTGTAAAAACATGTGTTGAACCTAACTGTCCCTCCCTACACTGTAAAAAATATGTGTTGAAATTACTTTGCCCCTCCCTACACTGTAAAAAACATTTGTTGAACTTACTGTCTCCCCTACACTGTAAAAAATGAGTGTTGAAATCACACTGCCCCTCCCTACACTGTAAAACATGTGTTGTAATTATACTGCCCCTTCCTACACTGTAAAAAATATGTGTTGAAATTACTCTGCCCCTCCCTACACTGTAAAAACATGTGTTGAACTTACTGCCCCTCCCTACACTGTAAAAAATGTGTGTTGAAACATGTGTCATTTGACTTGAAATTGGGGCCGGTTCTTTAGGACTGAGTCCTTCACCTGTGACATTTTATCGCCATTAACTGACCCCTACTGTTTTGTTGCAGCTGAGTGGCGTGCTGAAACAGCTGGCTGCTAGTGGGGAGGAGCAGCTGTCAGAAAACCTCATTAAGGGAATAATTGAGCGATTCGCCATCTGCAAGCAGTGGAACAAACGGCAGATGTAAATGTTTTATAATTGTCATATCGTATTACTGGTTATTAGTATTAGCAGGATCCACTTAGTTAGATTATCTTTGGCTAATTATTTTGTACCTGGTTCTGTTTGTCTGAAATAACAGTTCAAGCTTTGGATGTTTACAGATATGCGCAGTTATGTCATCACATCCTACAGGATGAGGCACTTGGTGAGGCTGAGTTTTCTCACCACCTTTTGCCAAACCTGATCAGTCTGGGACATGACGCCATACCCAATGTGCGGATAGCTTTAGCCAAGACCCTGTCACAGCACATCATCCCCTCAGGTAAGGCTGCCTCTCAAACCACCCACTTACCTCTTACAGATGAGCACCACTGCAGCATGATAACCGGCATTAAGTGGATATATTCCTTCCCCTTTCTGCCAAATAAAGGAGGTGCCACTTAACTTGAAAAATGTAAATATATTATTACGTGGAGACATGTGGAGAAAGCTACACACATCTGGTATATGATAATGACCATGATAGGCATCTAAAAAATCTCTTCACAGTTTGTTCCTTTCAACTTTGCAGAATATTACATGAGTGACAAGAACCCACGCCAAAATGAATTACTCTCTGTAATAGCCAAGCTCAAAAATGACCCTGACTCAGACGTCCGCCATTTCATAAACCGACTCCCACAGACAGAGGTTGATGAAGAACCAACAACAGTGAGTTTCTAATGCTTGTACATAGAATCTGTACGTGACAGGACTCCTCTGTTGTAGGAAACGGGGTCTGACCTATCGCAGGTAGCATTTCTGCCTGAAACTCGATCCTGGTCCAACGACGGTAAATTGTTATTTGCCACATTTGGTAAAGTTATGAAACTCTTCACACCTTCTTGCAAGTATCAACCCGTTTGTCAGGTTCAGTTTAGTTCCGGCAGATAAGTCTACCTTTTACATGTTCCTCATGCTACCATTTAAGTTCATTGCAGTGTGGACTGTTTCTGAACAGTAGAAGCAGAAAAGAAAACGCAATTTGCTCTATAGCATTGTTTTAGTTTAAATTTATTCAGTTGTCTTTTAAGTGCCCTTTGCACTTGCTGACATATTTGGCCTTCATTGGATCTCATGCCCTGGCAGATCAGAGAATAATATAGCGGCGTCACCTTCAATTACATATTACAAAGTGCTTCCTCCTGTGTACTCATACCTTGGTTTGCTCTTTGTAGAATGACGAACCTGGCCCCTGGGGCCTGTCTGCCTTCGAGCGCACCGTCCACTTCAACTTTGGGTGGAGCTAGCAGCTGTATGGTCTATTAGGGCAAGCATCTTTTGTCATCAATTTTAGTTGTGTTCATGTTTATTTTCCTCAGTTCTTTCATTAGTAATAGTCAATATGTACTGTGCTAATGTGTGTGGCGTTGGACTTGCTGTAGAGTAGAATTGTCCAGTGGTGTAACCAAGTCTCTCCCATCATCCCTTCTCTTGTAAACCATACGATTGTTCAAGCAATCGCTAAATCCATCGATTGCCTTTGGCCAGAAATTTGACCAGAATCCTTCATGTTCTGCACGGAAGACTTTTTGTTCTGGATCCATCTTTCTCTCTCGCTATACCAACCATCCTAACCCCCCCCCCTCCTCCTTTGACTTCACCCCTCTTTTGTCTTCTGCCCAATTTATCCCTGGATAGTAAAGGTATATAATAGGGCTTGCTAGGTTTGCCTTCCCTGTTACTAACACTGCAACACTAAATTTGGGAGTGTCATTGACATCCAATTTATATTGATGATGAATATCATCATTTTGGTCTTGATATTTCAAATATATCGATTATTGCTAAATAGAGCAAAATGACCATGATGTGAGCTTTTAACAGGGAAAGAATTTTTCATATACTCTAATTACTTGGCAAATAAGAGTTATTATATTGCCCTGTACACAATATTTATAGAATTATTTGATATAGTGGCAAAATGCAATGACAAACTCAAATGAACAATGTATTAATTATAATTTAAAATTGTTGGGCTTGGCTAATTCAAAATAAATTTGAATCGCAATACATTTTTGATCATAACTTTAGTTCTAATAGGAATTTCTGGAAAATTCTTTCAAATTTGGAAAGCCCAGATGCTGTGCATTTATGAGACAAATGACTATCGATATGCCGTAATCTTCCGCGTATAAGGCGGGTCTTATACGCCAAACAAAATGCTGCTGAGTCTTATACGTGGGAGGGACATTGCCTTGAGTTTGGGGTGCGCCTTATAGGGGGGGTAATTTTACTATAGAACAGTACAAAATTAACAAAAATCTGCCCTTAGAGGTGTGCCTTATATGTGGAATTGCACTCTATTAGTTGGGGATGCGCCTTATACGCGAGCTGCGCCTTATACGTGGGAGATTACGGTAATGGTTTTATCGATGTGATAATCGCGATTTCGTAAATTGCGACATAACGATTTGGTAGGTATCAATGACACTCCTACAGTGCAAATACTGTAATCTTAACATGTATGAGGCGCACCTCGCGTATAAGGCGCACCCCTAATATTTTGAAAAAACCTTGCGTATAAGGCCCATCATGCTACGAGACCTCCTCCAACTACTACAAGAGCCAAACTCCATGCACAGTGGTAAGGTGTGTAGGCCGCATGGCAGGGTGTGAAAAACTGAACAAACTACAGCAGGTACTGCTAGGGTGGGAGGGCAGCTGCTGTCACCCTCACACCTTTATAGCATTCATTAGCTTCACACATAAGTATAGTGGTGGGGGCAGTTTTTACATGTTTTCTTGGAGTAAATACTGTCATGTCCCAAATGAAATTTCCATATACCCAACATATAATGCACACCCCATAAGCTGCACCTGGGTTCTGGTTCACATACAAGACGCGCCTCATACATGGGAGATTACGATATATATCCCATGCCTATGCCTCTACGACTCAGATTGCGTGTTTGGTTTTTTCTTTTGGTGCCGTTGATGAGATCGCAGCACTAAATGGCAAACAGGGGTGTGAAATTTCCGCGGAAACGCGGAAATCCGCGTTTTTGATGCTCAGAAAGACCATTCTTGAGATCTATGCAAATTCACTGAGAAAAGAATTTACCATTTGTAGGGGGGGGGTGTCTGACTTTGAATATGCCAATATCATTCCAGATTGAAAAACGTTAGCATCCCAAATGTAATTCCAAACATCCCTGTAAACAGAGTGTGTTATTTTCTGCTTAAAGAACATTTAGACCACTTTTATCCTACGTAAAACATTAACTAGCAAGCAGTATATTACTCTTCAGAGGAAACAGGTTTCGGCATTTCACACCTCTGGGCAAATGATCGCCATGTTCTCATGTTCAAACACTGGTCATTTACCTTTTCATTTCTGTCTGAGAAAGTGTTCACTGGTAACTTTAGGTGTGGTGATTTTTGTAAAATGGTTACTGACTACAGGTTTATCAGTAGGTCTGACCCACAAATTGCACCCCATATTTTTTTAGCAGGTCGTAGATTTGAATACAAAATATAGGTCTCGTTTGTTTTACTAGTTTATGTTTTGCCCCTGGTTGTTGAGGTAACAGACTAATATAAATATATATATATATATATATATATATATATATATATATATATATATATATATATATATATATATATATATATATATATATACAGGGATGGAAGTTACCAGGCTTTATATAAATTATAATCTCCAGAAATCTTTATTACTGTGCCCCAACTATGCCACACCCCTCTCCTAGACCAGTCCTCACACAAGAGGCCTGGCTGTGGTTGACACCTACCCCCCACCACATTCCACCTACCCTAGTAACCATGGTGACCTGGACTTGACCCCTAGTTCTGGAGTCCCTACCCAGACGGCTTAGCAAGCAGTACCCCCTCTATGAGTTGACCTAGATAGCACTACGGTAAATACGGCGCCCATGCGGGAACAGATACTTCTGAGTGTGCATCTCTTAAGCATGATATAGACAAATGAAGAATAATCCAAATAATAGATGATTGTAGTCATGTTGGCCACTGTTGTCTGTGTATGTTTGATATGTGTTCTATACCTGTCAGTGTGAGGATAGTTCAATATTGATGAGGATGTCATTTGACAGTTGGCTGGCCAAAATTTGATAATTAGACAATTCAAGATAGATTTTACACATTTATTTTAGAGTCCCTGTAGGAATCATTTCTACATATCAATAGTGTAAGACATTATGCATTCAATTCACTAAGAGTGCTCAAAAGTGCTCCAGGTTTAATAGTAGAAATACTACTGGAGAAATGGGGTGACCTCCATAGACATATCATTAGACAATACTGGCCATCCTGACCTATTTAGGTGATGTGGCCCCTATGCTGGCTACTCTGAGACTGAAACACACAGCCCGGTGCAGCCGCATATATGGCGTGATATATAGAGGGCGCGCAAGTGCTTGCTGCGCCACCTGGTCCCTACCCAACCACCCACCCAGACCTCCTTGTGGGGCTGTGTGACAGCCACCTCTGGTCAGCCTGCCCATAGAGTTAGGCCTGGCTGACAGTTTGACAGTGGTTTACAGCAGGGATGAAAGAGTTCAAGGTTTTCCTTGATTTCAAGGGTTTTTTTTCACTCACTTAAGAAAAACAAGTTTTCTTGAAAATCCTCTGAAAACAGGATAAAGAAGTCACAAATTACCTCCAGAGCTTGCACACATGCACACAGTCAGGTCCCACAACACTGCATACAGTGGCAGCATGCCAGTATTCAGTTCAAGGTTTTCAAGGATTCTCAAGTTTTTCCTTGAAAACTTTCCCCTCTATATTGGTGTTTGTTCCACTCTTCAGTGTAGTCTTAGCAGCAAGCTATAGTTCCTATGCTAGAAGAGTGTCGGATAGTATACCCCTTTTCTGCACGTTATGCTTTCACCATGTAACTATAATGGTCATATATTCCCTGCACCATTTGACCTATCTGCATACATTTACCATTGTACTTGGACCATAGGTCGTGTTGTGCAAAAGCACCACTACCAGGTGGTGCATATTTTGAGTATGCTATCTGAACAAGATTCTAGAAAACAGCTATACAGTAGCATTCTGAAGGGATCTTAGGTCATACTCTGCAAAAGGGCCATAATGTGGACATTTTGGGTAGAGTATCCGAACAACATCTTGAAAAACAGCTTTTCCTGTTATTTGAGGACAAAGTACATCCTTATACAACCCCTACTGCACCCCCAACCACACAAACCATGTAACACTTATGGATGGGACTGGAGGGCATATACAGTGCATTTAAAGTTGTTTCCTTTTTCAAGGTTTTTTGTCATTGTTGACTTTCATCCCTGTTACAGCTGCTGGCCTGGCTGCATATAGCTTAAGTACTAAGAATCCCTTACTGTCAGCGCTTGTCCTGGGATGCCTGAGTAATGACTAGATGGTGACCTACTACTCCAAATATAGTATGCCTCTAGGTGCATGTATCCCAATTAGGTGACTGTGGTTGAAGAGTGCAAGGGGAGTGAGATGGGGTGTAAGTATGTGCATGGTGCCACTGTAACAGTGTGTACTGTGGTGGCACATGTCTGCTGCAGGGAGAAGACACTGGAGGAGGCTCATGGATAGGAGTCTTACTTCTGACTTCTTGTCTGCTTGATACCTATGACATCACCATGATGAAGGCATGGTGTGTGACATATAGAGGAACTATTGCTGTGTTTTTTTCTCTCTTTCCCCCCCCCCAAAAAAAAAAAAAAAAAAAATGCATTACCGTAATCTCCCCCGTATAAGGCGCGCCATATACGGGGGGTTTTAGTTCTCATTGGATCCACAAGGGGGACACCAACACCTTTCTTTGATATCTTACATGCCCCCTTGGTCAAAATAGGACATAAGGGGGCCCAGGAGGGTCCGGGGTGGCCCAAGCTACACATAGGTTTTTGAATTTTGAAAATTCTTTCAGTAAAACCAAAGTTATGAATTTTTCATTTTTTTGAGAATTTTCCAAAACTCTAGGTGCGCCTTATACGCGGGAGATTACAGTAGGATGGGTATATGTCTTTGCTGTAGATTCTAGGCAGTAGCATAAGAATATATAGCCATGATATCACCTTTTTCCAGATACATATTCAGTAAAATGAATATTTCACATTTTCAGGCATTTTTGTCATCCCCAGCTTTCATCCCTGTATATATAATAATATACATATGTACATGGCCTTATCAGTATGTACTACCGTAATCTCCTGCGTATAAGGTGCAGCTCCCGTATAAGGCCCCCCCCCCAACTCACAGGGGGGCTGTTTCGCATAGAAGGCGACCCCCTGACAGCAAATTTTTGTCAGTTTAGTACTGTTCTATAGTAAAAATACCCCCCCCCCATAAGGCGCACCCCAAACTCAAGGCAATTTACCTCCCGCTTATAAGACCCTGCAGCATTTTGTTTGGCGTATAAGACGCGCCTTATATGCGGGAGATCACGGTATGAGCTATATGAACAACACTAACATTCACACCATGTTGAGTACGATATGAAAATATATGTGTACCTTTTCAAAAGTGAAATTACAAACCATTTGAAAATTAAGGTAACTTTTGCATTACATTAAGAGTTTTTGTTGTTTTTTTGTTTTTTTCTTTCTGCTATTAGTATGTTTCAGTTCGCAACGACAGATGGCGTTGCAGAACATAGGAGAAGCGCGTGTGTGGAATCCATATTGGTCAGACTGTTTTGCATTTCCATGGAGGAAAAACCAGTCGGCACAACAGGCAAATTTAGGTTGGTTTTATACAGATTTCCTTTGTTTTAGTAAATCGTTTTATATAAAACTGGGTTTTTCTAGGGTATGACTCGCTCTTGGGGGTTTATTTGGCCCGATTGAGAGAGATTCCTGGCTTCCTGCCAGAATCATTTAGTTTAACAAAGGGGTGAACAAGAAAATGTTTTGGTTTGTTTTAAGTTTTCTTGTAACAAGTCAATCACCCTTTCTAACGACTAATTTATTCTAATTAAAGGTATTTTTCACCTTTTTGGTGCTTAATTCACCAGATGATTGAAAGTTTTCCTTTCATCATCTTTTACGAGACCAACAAGAGATAGAACCGATTTGCTGCATTGTGAATGCATGCACTTCTGGTTGGATGATCTCGTAAAAAATTCACTATTTTTTTGCCTTTTTCTGTTGGTTTTAGTCGTAATTCTGGCGAATTTAACCCTTTTTGTGTGTTATGTTGATGTATTACTATTGTAATGTTCGTTAAAGTTTGGCGATAATAGAGGTAGTTGCCATAGAGCTAGGCCTGTACTGTCACTGTAGTGTCAGACTTCTCTGGCTGGAGTGGTGTTGAGGTTTTCTACTTCCACACTTCAACTAAAGGTCTATTAGGAGGACTTCTGCTTCCTTTTTAACCTTTATTTACCTCTTGTTCTCCCAACTTCCGTAATCTCCCGCGTATAAGGCGCGTCTTATACGCCAAACAAAATGCTGCTGGGTTTTATACGTGGGAGGGACATTGCCTTGAGTTTGGGGTGCGCCTTATGGGGGGGGGGGTATTTTTACTATAGAACAGTACTAAATAAACAAAAATCTGCCCTTAGGGGTGCGCCTTATACGTGGGACAGGCCTCCCTGAGTTGGGGGTGCGCCTTATACGCGGAAGATTACGGTAGCTGAAGTTGTTCAATCTTAGGCTTTTGATCTTTTAGCTTTGATTGACACTTCTTGATGCTTGTCAACTTACCCATAGGTTCATGATCTAGAGCCCCAGTTGACTTCATCAAACAAAATAATTTTATTATACCCTTTGCACTGGTTAGATTGTCACAGATATGCCTCTTGATGGAGTTCAGTCTGTTGACCCACCTGGCTATATTCTGAGCTGGTGGACTTAACCTATGGTATTTTAGAATTATTTTGTTCCTGATACACTCAAAGTCGGACCACTGCTGGTCTCCACATTAATTTCTGATGAAATAAAGTGACACTTAGCCATCCTGTTTCTCACAGACTGACTTGTGATTTGAAATGTCTGTGTATCAGGGAGGTTACCTACACAAATAAGATTCTGGACTACGCTTGCTGTACAGAGAGGCCACTGTTTTTAGAATTTTGGGGACATTTCTTAAACAGTGACTCCTTATGTAACTGTCCGGACCTGCGGTGGGACTTGTCTGGAGTTGGGTGTAAGATGACCTTGCCACCACCAGAGTTGTGGCCCCCTGGCACAACACTGGCAAGCTGATCTAATCAATCAGCAGTTCGATTTTCTACCATTTATGGTGGGAATGATAGAAAGTTTTGACCTCTCACCACGGGGAGAGCAGAAGTCTTAAGAATGGTGTCCAAATTTAGACAAAAAAAAAATTGTTATGTCTATAGATTGTGACTGCCGTAGCCAGGGCTTATAAGGTGGTGATTTAGAAAATCAGTCTTTGCCTATACCTTATACCCAAATAATTAACAAACTGTTAATTATTACTTACATGTTGTGATTCGAAAAATCACTTGAGACAAATGCCGAAAAATTTTCAAAACTTTTCCAGAGGGTCCATATGCAGTCACAGGCCTTACAGGCTTAGTTGGGTCGATCGAGATTGTGAAATCACCTTTCCTTTACCTCTGCCTTAAATTCTCTGAATTTATTGAGGCACAGGTTAGGTTGATCGCTCCTTTTTGGTTGACTTCAAACTGATACACTAAAAGTGCAGATGAAGTCCAGGTCTTTTACATCTGCTATAACTAACTACTCATGTGATTTCACTTAAGAATAGTAATAAAAATGAGTTGTGTATTCAGTTCACACCGATGAATGTCTTTCTGGAGCATGCCACTCAGAAAGACTACTGTTATAGAATTTGGTAAAGATTCTTTACAGTAAATCCATATTCTCAGCTGTGGTGAGGATCTTTCCAGACATTTTAACATTGGTTTTAAGATAGGGTCTATGGCCATATCATGTCACCAAAGTTTTGTAATGTTGAGCAGGTTATCCACACCATTACTAAAGATCAGTCTGTGTTTGCTCTACAGATAGACTACTGTTTTAGAATTATGGGTAAAATTCTAAAAAGTGACTCCTGTGTAACTATCTGGACCTGAGTGGGACTTGTTACTAGAGTCAGGTGTAAGATGACCTTGACACCACCACAGATGTGGCCTGCTGGCACAACAATGGCAAGCTGAAATTTAATAGGCATGTAAAACTTCTCTGTTCTACCATTTGTGATGAGAATGGGAAAAAATTTGTAACCCTTGGGAGGGCAGAAGCCCTAAGAATGTCTGAGTTCCTCAATGGCCCCCGGACGTAAAACTAAACAAACAAAGCGTAAAATAAAATTTACCTATACCTATGCCGAAAAATTTTCTCAGTTGTAGAATTTCATGACCTGCCTCCCTAGGGAGGACAAGTTTTTAAAACTGTTGCAGGTGACTGAGACTTTTACCCGTGAAATTTCCTCAGAAATTTCCTAAAAGGCCAATGTGCAGCCTTAGGTCTGCTAGCTTGTGTCAGGTTAATGCAAGCTCTAAAAGCTACCAATACCTATACCTTGTGCTGTAGATTAATTCTCAGAATTTATTCTAGCACAGGTTTAGGTTGTTCAACCCTGGTGATGAAACTATACACTGATACACTGAAGTTTTACCTAGTGCCATAGGGGCACCCAAGTATATTCATGTTAGTAGTCACCTACAGACTGGTGACAAAATGAGTTGAGTATCAGGTAGCCAGTTACACAATTTACTGTTTTTAATAGATGGGAACTGTGTAACACAGACATGTCAGAGTTTCAGATGCCTGCAACATTTCAGATGTTTGAGGTTGATATTTTAGTATAGAAGAAAATGTATAAAGAATTTTAGATGATTATTTCATAGTTTTCCTTATTGTCAAAGGTGTGCCCTATCCCAAAGCGTCCATTTTTAGGTGTTTTGTTGAGATACATAGGGTATAAACCCCATTTATGAGTCCCCCAAAATAATCTTCAGATGTTTGGCCAATACTGAACTGACATGTCTGGTAACAGGCAGGTTTTTTTGGTTATTTTTTTTTTACACCTTGAATAATACAGAGATCTGTATTTGCCCTGCTTTAGGCCACTTTAAAGTTAAGTTCAATTCTTAACTGCATCCTACGTAACTGTCCGGACCTGCAGGGGGACTTGTTACTGGAGTTAGGTGAAAGATGACCTTGACACCACCACAGTTGTGGCCCAATGGCACAACACTGGCTAGCTGACTTACTCAGCATTTCAGAGTTTTCTTATGGTGAGAATGACAGAAGATTGGACCTGTCTCCCTGGGAAGGGCAGAATGGTGTCTAAATTCTGGCATAATTTTGGATGGGTTGTCAATTGAGAAATCAAAAATACCTATACTTTATGTCCAAAAATTTCACAAATATGATTAAACCTTTAAGCCTGTCTTTAACAGCTTAAAGCCATATTTAACACCAAGAATTCTATAGAATTTTTATAGGTGACTCACAAATAACCGAAAAGCTGCCTGGTAGTGATACCAAAAATCACTGAGACCTACTGATATACATATGAATATTTCATCAGAAATATCAAAGATGAGGTCAATGTGTAGCCACAAGCTTGTATTAGGTTATTTGAGTTTTCAAGTTAATAATTATCTATACTCTGATTTATTTATTATAGGGTAGGTTGCCCAAGTTGGTGTTTACTTCTAAACTGATACACTAAAATCTTACCTGTGGGCAAAGTGATAAGGTGGTTGGCTGAGGTAGTGTGCTTATCTTATTTCATATTAAGACTGGTGATACGAATGAGTTAAGTATCAGGTTATACCAACAAATATGTGTTCTGTTACTCAGAAGGGGACAGAAGGTTATTTACACGTATCAGAGCATAGATTAGTCTGTGCTTGATCCACAGATAGGCCACTGTTAGAATTATGAGAAAATTGACTTACTCCTATCTAACTGTCTGGACCTGCGGACTTGTTCCTGGAGTTTAGTGCAAGATGAATTTGACACTGGTAAGCGAATCTAATCAACCAGCAGTTTAAAAATTCTCTATCCTACCATTTATTGGTAAATGATAGAAATCCTTGTCCAGTGAGGACAGAGGTCTGAAGAAAGGTTATAGGTAGTGATTTGCTAAATCTAGATATCTGTAACCTAGGCCCAAAAATTTTACAAACTTTGTGAAATTAGTTTCAAGACAAAAGCGTAATTTTAGTTGACTTTATCAATAATGGAATTATTTGAATACGTTCATACTGAGTTTGTCACTGATATAGCTTCATATTGGAGTTTTAATCAATTGACCCACCCTGCCATATTTAAAGGTGGTGGACATAACTCTATGGTATTTAACAATTTAAAATTTACCTGTAACACCAAAGCAGTTACAATGCAGTGTCTCTGCTTAATGTCCCCGGTTTGATTGAAGTAGTGTCAGGTTAATTACCTACACCAATAAAATACTTGTGGCTTGCTGCACAGATTGTGTATTTGTCGAGAAGTTTGGGAACAAGTAAGACATTAGGGGTCTGTCTAATTGTAAACAATTGGGGGAGACGATAGAAATTACAAACATTCCCCCAGCTGTGTTACTTATAATATTTGTAGCCTCATGAAACAAGGGGGTGTGGATGGGGGTCCCCCATGTCACATGTCGGATTTTAAAAATGGTCATGGCACTTGTCACTTAAATCCCCTTGTCCCATGTCACCTCTAAGAGCCTATCATGTCAAATGTCAAATTTAAGAAAGCATCTATGTCATGTCACTAATTGTTTTGCCTCATGTCACTACCGTAATCTCCCGCGTAGAAGGCGCAGCCCGCGTAGAAGGCGCACCCACAACTCAGAGAAGGCAGGTCTGCGTAGAAGGCGCACCTGCTGCCTCTGAATGTTTTTTTTTAATAACCTCGCGTAGAAGGCGCACCCCTTACTGCTGGGGTGCGTTTCACGTAGAAGGCGCACCCCAGGGTGTCAGGGTAGACCGTACCTAGGTACATTCAAATTCAACTTAGACCCAACACCCAAACTAGTCATGTATTTTCTTTAACCAAAGAAAAGGCGTAGTCTATACCATGGTGCTCTGTATACCCTTAAACTGCTGAATGAAGCATAGCATTCTGCTCATCATAAAAGTGTTTGGCAATATCTGTTAACCCCACTCACTGAGAGCTTTGTTGATTATATTATTGACCTTTTAATCAAGAGAATCCATGCAGCATTATAATCAATAATCCTGCCCTAGTGTGTGCTGCCACCTGGTGTAATTCTAGGAATCACAGAGATGATTTTGTATATGAATGTATAGGGATTTATGACTTGAAAATCCCTGAAGACTTCCATCTCTGGAATCAGAACATTATGGATTGGAAGTTGGAGGTACCCCGCGTATAAGGCGCACCCCCAACTCAAGGCAATTACCCTCCCGCGTACAAGACCCGCACACGATCTGATTCACATATAAGCAGACATGTCAGATGTTTGACGTTGATATTTTAGTATAGAAAAAATTGTATAAAGAATTTTAGATAATTATTTCATAGTTTTCCTTATTGTTAAAGGTGTGCCCTATCCCCAAACATCCATTTTAGGTGTTTTGTTGAGATACATAGGGTATGAACCCCATTTATGAGTCTCCCAAAATAATCTTCACTGAAGATTATCTGAAGACTTCAGATGTTTGGCCAATACTGAACTGACATGTCTGTATAAGACGCGCCTTATACGCGGGAGATTATGGTAACGCCCATGTCACATGGTGATTTTAAGAAATGTCCATGTCACCATGTCGAATTTATTGGTCCATACCCATAAACAAGCCACAGTTTCCCATCAAAATAGGACCCAGTTTGCCATGAGAATAGGCACATGCAATGAGCCTGCAGTGAGGGGTAACACTTGGGAAGTGCATCGCGCTATGTCGTAACTTTGGCAGCGGCACCATGCTGCACTATTCCTGCGCTACACTGAGTCACTGAGAGTGAATGAAGTAATCACTCTACCCCCTCCCCACCCTGCCTATGGTCATGAAGTAGTGTTACTTAAATAATATATGTAGCCTCATGAAACAAGGGGGTGTGGATGGGGGGTCCCCCATGTCACATGTCGATTTAAAAAATGGTCATGGAATTTGTCACTTAAAGCCCCCTGTCCCATGTCACCTCTAAGAGCCTATCATGTCCAATGTCAAATTTAAGAAAGCACCTGTCATGTCACTAATTGTTTTGCTTCATGTCACTAAGGCCCATGTCACGTTGATTTTAAGAAATCACCATGTCACCATGTTGAATTTATTGGTCCGTACCCATAAACAAGCCAGTTTCCCATCAGAATAGCCAGTTTGCCATGAGAATAGGCACATGCAATGAGCCTGCAATAAGGGGTAACACTTGGACGTGTGCATCGCGGTATGTCGTAACTATGGCAACGGTGCCATGCTGCACTATTCCTGCACTACACTGAGTCACTGAGAGTGAGAGTGAAGTAATCACTCTACCCCCTCCCCACCCTGCCTATGGTCATGAAGTAAGGGAGTGATCATTTTTTAACAACGGGGGGGGGGGGCTGGTGGGTTTGATAGGGGGTCGGAATTTTTTTTGCACGCAAACCCACCAGCCCCCCCAACCCTGTCGTTAAAAAATGATCACTCCCTAAAGTGGAAGGGACTAGAGCCAGTCTATGTGCTTAGTGGCGGATCCATTTGGGGAAGCATGGGGGCATGTGCTGAACCCTAGCTGTGCCCCACTATGCTTAGAATGAATGAAGTAAAACCAATACATCATTGGTGCAGAGGGCCTGTGTTTTTTGCCAATTTTACAATACTGAAGGTACATGGAAAATTAATCCTGTCATGCAGGGCCTAACGGAACACCAATAGCTGGCCAGTGTAACCCCATCCCAACCCCAGGGCCAGGTCAGTCTGAGTCAGTGTTATCCAGCCGCGAGGGGTGAGAAAGGGCGGGAACACAGAGGGCGGTGCATTTCCAAGAATCAGGGCAGTGAGGTGGCACCATCTAGTGAGTATTGAAAAAATTAAGTCCCACCCAGGCCCTATCTAGATGCCATCTATTGCAGAAAGGGCTTCCCTAGCCCACTTAAAAGGGTCTATTTCTCCTCTTTCCTATCCCCTCGGGATGTGTGTGGTGCACATATGCGCGGGCACTGACACATTGCAAAAACAGTCAACTAAAATAAACACATTGGATCACAGAGAGAAAAATCTTTTCAACCAATAACAGCACAGCAATAATTCAGTGCGGAACACCTCAATATTATGCAAATGAGCTGTATTTGAGTGTAAACTATAATGGGAGCCGGCCTATGTTATGACTACTAAAGACCTGATGAGGTAATTAAGAAAGGTTATTCATAAACTGTCTCCCATAAAAATCTCAAAGTTAACTTTTTTGTAACTGTCCAGACCTGTGGTAGAGAGTTAGGTGTAAGATGACCTTAACACCACCAGAGATGTGCCCCCTGGCATAACACAGACAAGCTGATTTTCTAATCAGCATTAAGGACATATCTTGTGTATTTGGTTTATATGATTATGCAGTATCAGGATTACTGCTTATGGGTATGTTAACAGTTTGACTGTTTATGTTGCACACCACAGGCTTATATAGTACCTGTATCGTACTAGCTTTTTCTAGCTGATTATGCTACATAACATAGGTAGCTTATTTACAATCTGTAAATATATCAAGCTGCAGATGAGTTGAAATATGCCCAGATCTCTAGGTCAATATTGTACAACTTGTGGTTTCAATAAACTAGCTTCTTAGCTATTTATTTGAGCAGCACTTCTGCTTACCATAGCAGCTGCACCTACTGTAATCTCCCGCATATAAGGCCCGTCTTATACGCGAATCAGACCGTGGATGGGTCTTACACACAGGAGGCAAGCTGCCTTGAGTTGGGGGTGCCAGCTTGAGTTGGGGGTGCACCTTATACGCGGGTTTTTCTGATATCTCAATTGAGATCAGGTTGGGTATGATGCTGAATATATCTTCTTTTCTTTTTTATTGCCACAAATGAGGTGTGACCAGAAGTAGAACTTATCTCTAACATTGTATCATCAGTTCTTTTGATTTCTCTTCCTACATTCATGCACTCTATCAATGTTGTAGCATGTTAGGGAATTAATTTAAATCATAACATTATCTAAACATAGTTGGACCATCTGTTCTTAAGTCAAACATAAAGCAAGTGTATATAAATGGTATACTGGCTCCATCTGGTGGCACTTCCAGGAACCATTCCCAGTGAATTCATGATTATAAATGATCATGATCAAGGTACAGTTTGAGGTAAATTTTAATTGTATACTATCTTCTGACACAGTTTTGACAAATCAACCACATCATGAGGACCTATTGACATGATAACATGAAATGTATCATGTAAAACAGTGATCTAAGCATGGATAACCTAAAATCCATTTACAACTACAGTACTGGGAATGCAATCTAACACATAATAAGGCAAACTATATCTTGACCATGGTCACTTATAATCCTGTATTCAAAAGGAATGTTTCCTAGAAGCGCCACCAGATGGAGCCAGTATACCATTTATATACACTTGCTATGTGTTTGACTTAAGAATAGATGTTCAAACTATGTTTAGATAATGTTTTGTTTTAAATTCATTCCCCTTACATGCTACAACATCGATAGAACGCATGAATATAGGAAGAGAAATCAAAAGAACTGATTATGAAATGTTAGAGATAAGTTCTACTTCTGGTCACACCTCATTCGTGGCATTAAAAAAAAAAATATGTTCAGCATCATACCCAACCTGATTTCAACCTTAACTAAGGCTATCCCCAACTACAAGGAGACCCGTCTAGGCAGGCCATGCACAAGGTGCACCTTGTACGCGGACCAGACCTCCTTGAGTTAGGGGTGCGCCTTATACGCAGGTTTTTTCAAAATACCAATTCGTGAATTAATACCAATTCGTAAACCAACCTCCCCTGAATTGGGGGTGCGCCTTCTACGCGAGCTGCGCCTTCTACACGAGAGATTACGGTACCTATGTTGTAAAACATGGGTACATTTCTTATGGTATAGCAACTTTAATGCTCATACTATACTATTGTTACATGAGTAGCTAGCCATATTGTACAATATAGGTAATAGCTTCAGTTGCAGCTACCATGACACTAGACAGACTGACTGTTTTTGTGTGGTACAAAAGGTTACTTTACTGTACTATAGTGGCACAAGTACTACTGTAATCTCCCGCGTACAAGACGCGTCCTCTACGCCAAACTGTCAACCTGTGAAGCACGGGATAGCCACTTAGTGCCGCTAAAGTGCTGTAAAACACAAATCAATCAATCAATCAATCTACGCCAAACAAAAGGCTGGTGCGTCTTATAGGATTTCCTCAAGTTGGGGGTGCGTCTTATACGCGGGGTTTTCCAACATCTCATTTGGGAAAATGTGCCGATGACAGCTTGAACTCATAGCGCCAGCACCGCGGCAGACCGGGAGGTGTCGACGCGCTCGCCGGGGATAAGGCCCACCATGCGCCGATGACAGCTTGAACTCATATAGCCAGCAGCGCGGCAGCCCGGTCGGTGTACAGGCGCTCAGCGGACAATACGCCGACCGTGTGCCGATGACAGCTTGAACTCATAGAGCCTGCACCGCGGCAGACCGGTCTCTGTAGATTTGCTCGGCGGGGAAGACGCCGACAGTGTGCCGATGACAGCATAGACTCAACAGGTTGACACTATAGACAAAGCGGCATGGCTTGCCGGGGTGTAGGGAACGCATGGGCCGATGACAGCATAGACTTAACATTTCTGGGGGGGTGGGGGGGTGCGTCTTATACGCGAACCCCCCCCCCCCCTTGCTGAGTTGGGGGGGCGTCTTGTACGGTTTTTTTTACAAATCGATTCAGAGGGGTTGGATGCGTCTTCTACGCGAACCAGCATACCCTGAGTTTGGGGAGCGTCTTCTACGCGGGAGATTACGGTAGTAGATATGTTGTACATCATGTGAAGATTGTAAGCTACTTCACTTCACATAAATGTGCTGATTTGGTACAACATGTGTAGTTACCATACTCTGCAGGTATATGTTTTAAGTCTACATTATGAAAGTAGAAACCACCTTCTACATTGTGAATATGGGTGTTACAGGGATGAAAGTCTTCAGGGATTTCCCTGTTTTCAGGGATTTTGAATTCCAAGACCCTATACGTTCATACAAAAAACCCAGGTTTTTGGGCCATGATTAGACCATTTCAGGGATTTTCGTCATCCCTGACTTTCATCCCTGGTGTTAACAGATTTAGCTGTTTATGCTGTACAACAAGTGTACATACCATATTCATATAAGCAGTAATATCTGCTTACGCAAGAATGATATGTTTCATATCATAACTGACCAGCAATCTTAGCTGCTTATATTATACAACATAATAATTTCTATGTTGTATGTCTTACATACACGCCACTAGGTTGTACTACTGATAGCTGCATGTGTTGTATGATATATGTATGTGTGATATATGTAATAGATAAGTACAACATGTGTACTTAATATTTTAGTAAAAGCAGTATTGACTTGTATAGCACTTACCTAAACAGTCATAACTATTTATTGGCCCAGGTCTACCTGGGCTATTGGCCGTGCCTTTTCAGTCAAAAACTGACGATCGGGAATTGGAACTTTAGGTGAAAATTGATCATAGAAATTGGGGGATAATTAAACAAAAAGAAATCATGGAAAAGTGTTCTTTAGGATCTAGTCTTTCATTGCACATGCACAATTCCTGAAAAAAAGAAATTTTTTACCTATGAAAAAGGCTGAAGAAAAAAACTGACATGTTTGACCTACTTTTTCATGAAAACCAGGCTCCCATAGGATAGCATTACACGGTCAATTTTGGCGGTCAACAGGGGGTCAAAATAACACATTGACTCCTATGGGAATAGGGCAATTAAGATGCTTTTTTTTTCAGCAGGTGAGGTGGAATTCTCTGTATAGGACGGGTTAAGACCGTTTATATATGAGTGTGTAAATCTGGCCACCATATTTTTGTTATGTTGACCGCCACACTTCCGGTATGGAGACTTGACGCATGCGTGCAGAGTGAACGGTTGTCAATTTTTATTTTTTGTTTAACAAGAAATTGAGGGGGTGTCCTCGAGTCAAATCGATTATTATTGCCCAAAATGCATGGATTACATGTTAAAACTCATTAGTTTCAAGTCAAATTGATAGAATCTATCATTTCTCCGTCGAAAATGCAACTTTCGGCAAGGAGGCGGGTCCATATGCGCACCGAACATCAAAATTCAAAATGGCGGACATGGAGACGATTGTCTTAAGGTGCTATCAAAACTGCTTGATTATAACAAAATAGAGGAGAATTACAGTGTCTCATGCCTTTCTATGGAAAATATGGATCCTTATTTAAGACCTGCTGGTACAATGGAATGGTCAACTCGCCATGAGACGAGTTATTCACCAATGAAAATGAGTGATAATGGGTGTATTCTCCATAGCCTTAACCATTGACGATTCCGACACTCACTATATTGACAGTCCCCTATGGTAGGTAGTGGAAGACCTGGGCCAGTCGTGCATTGCACGGGTTCAATCTTTCTGTACTAAATTTGTACAGCAGTCTTACCTGCTTAATTTGCACAAACTATGACTCTTACATACATATCAGCAAGATTGTACAACTTCTGCAAAAATATCTTATCTTTAAGCAGTCATATCTGCTTAAGTTTTTCTACATGTATATGTATCTTAGTTATGCTGTAATAAGAACTACATAGGTTGTATAAAGTCAGGATGTACCGGGCTTCCCTAGCCCACTTAAAAGGGTCTATTTCTCCTCTTTCCTATCCCCTCAGGATGTGTGTGGTGCACATATGCGCGGGCACTGACACATTCCTCTGTGAAATTGTGTAATGCAGTTCTCGCCATGAATATGACCTCAGCTGTCGAAATGGCGTTAAACATCTATTACTCACTCACTCAGGATGTACCATACTGCTAAGTGGCTGCTTAGGCTAGTACTACAACAAAATCCTTTGAGAAAGCCAAACATGAGGTAAATTAATTGATAGATTTCTCAAATGGAAAATTTCTGCTTCTAAGCACATGCCTAAGTTGCTATATAAGGGTCATGTCATTAGAAAGTGTAATATTTTTCCCTGGAAGGCCCTCAAAAAATAATTTTCTAACTACATGTACTTTATATAACCCTAACACATTTGTGAAGGGACATCCCCTAAGCTCAGAAAACCAAAAAATACCGACTTAGGACATCCGGTTCTATTTTTATTGCTTGTTCTGTGTCATGATGAAATATGGAGGTAAATAAAGTTGCTGTCAGTAATAGAGAATGTCCCATTATGCATAGCAAACACATGCAATAGCAAGGCCAATATATGTCTATTATTGACTTCAATTACAAAATGGAACAAAATTTGAGTTATGCATGCACAGTAGACTGCCTCTTACCTGATGATAAAAATACCGGACGTTACATAATGGAGGTACTTTTATCAGAATTATTTCACATAAGCTGCTCTCACATGGAGACAAATGCTGATAGACACACAATTTTTTCACCACCCCAAATGCCTTGTGATCATCCGAAAAATCACAGGTCTTCCACCGTTGACCTGATATTAAATATACTTAAAATTCTCACAGTGCTTAGCAACCTACACCATATTTTAGCTTATGAAATGGAGAAAAAAAATAAGATAGGTCCACATAAACATAGTCAGGCTAGATTTTGCGCAAAATGCCATCGTAACCAGGTAGTGATTTTTGCATGGTGAGGCCTGATTAGCGCATGAATACACATCAGCACCCCTTCACCCCATAAACTTCCACTGAATTTATGTTTTGAGCAAAAAATATTCTGGGCCTATTGAAACACTCCTACTCATCATTCTTATACCAAATAACAATGGGTTTGGCCCCTCTTTCCCTTCCCTTGGGGCCAAATTCCTCAAAATAACTAAGTTCAGAAGGGACTATTTGGCCAGTAAACCCGGAAGGGGTCCGATTTAGGGTGGTGACACCATAATAGATCCCTTTATATTGGTAATAACAAAAATTTTGAAGCTTTATTTTTTCCATGTAATATAACTGATTTAGATTTAGGTACCGGACGTTACAAATTACAGGAAAATTCTCATTCAGTATCATGTCCAAACCTCATGGAAATGATACCTATAATCATGTACAATATAAAAAATAACTTTGGGATACTCCAGATGTTCTTTATTCAATACAGGACACTTGTAAAAAATACAAAAAGTCAAAAAAGAACAAATTTGGCCATTTTTTTCACTTTGGCAGGCTACAAGTCTGAGAGTTTTTGATGCATGACCACAAATTAACATTTTTCTCTATCAAATGAGTCTATGTAAGACAAGATTGGTTCACAAAGTCTTTCTCCAGAGCCATAAGAGTCCAAAATAACCCCAAAAACACTAAATCTACTTCTTTCTGGTGCCCTGACCCATATGATCAAAATCAATTAGTTTCCATTGGGATTTGTTATTTGCCTTTTTTTGACTCTGCAAGAAGGGTAAATGAAAGTAAGCTCTTTCATTTGCCTGTACCAAACAGCCACTTTCACATGACTGTTTCTATAGTCAGGATGAATAAAGTTATTCACTTTTTTTCCTAAAAAGTCCTATGTTACAGTCCTACCAGTTAGTGAGAACAAGTAACATTAAAGATAGGACTATGGAAATGGGCAGTGAATCAGCTGAACTTTTAAGTCTCTTATGTTCTGCAACGCCATCTGTCATTGCGAACTGAAGTATAAACTTAATCGAGTACTTACCTGTAACGTATGAAGATTAATTGTTGTTTCAGGAGCAACAACAGATCGTTGCAGGGTACATAGGCCCACCCATCCTCCCTAGGATGAATAGATAACTGACAGTCAGGCATAATCATTAATCTACAATATTCAAGCTTTCTTGAATATAATATCTAAATATAGGCATTATTCGACAATACAAATATATCTATATACATATGACAGTTGAATAGAATAGATATTTATTTTCCTATGTACCTAAGACGAAATTTCTTTCAGCGATTGATTCACTGCCAGCCGACATCTGACCAATATGGATTCCGCACATGCGCTTCTCCTATGTACCCTGCAACAGTCTGTCCTTGCTCCCGAAACAACAATTAATCTTCATATGTTACAGGTAAGTACTCGATTAATTTTATATTAAGTTATGAAAGTACAAAACTTAAACATGTGTATCTTTTCAAAAGTGAAATTACCATAATCTCCCGCATATAAGCCGCATCTTAGAGGGGCTTTAGTTCTCCCTGGATCTGCAAGGGGGAGATAAGACTTTTCTTTTGATTAGTTTCACTCCCCCGAAGTCCTTATATGACATAATGGGGGTCTGGGGGACCTGAGCTACACAAAGCTTTTTGAATCTTTAAGATCCATTCAGTAGAACAAAGGACATGAATTTTTTATTTTTTTTTTTACCATATTCTTAAACTATAGGTGCGTCTTATACGTGCACTGCGTCTTATAAGCGGGAGATTACGGTAATTGCATTACATTAAGAGTTGTTTTTTTTGGAGGGGGGGCTATCAGTGTGTGAAGTTAAATACATGTTTAGTGTTTATTGGAGATGCCTTTGGCATCTCCTTTGCATTGACATGGGAGGTCGATAACACACGGAATCGGACAGTCCAACTACCCTTTAGTCGACCATTGCTCTTGTAGCACTAAATAGTACTGAATAGCACTGAATAACTGCTGATAGATGGTCTAGTTATGGCAGTTTACCCAGCCTGTGCTGTGTGCAGACAGCAACCCTTCCCACTCAAAACTCTCCTACAGCTAAGCAATTATAGCCTGTACACTGCCCAGTCAACATGCACCAATCCAACCCGCCCTCTTCACTTAGAACTCGCCTAGAGCTGCGTAATGATAGCCTGTACACTGTTCAGTCAACATGCATCAATTCAACCTGCCCTCCTCACTCAGAACTTGCCTAGAGCTGCGTAATGATAACCTGTACACTGCCCAGTCAACATGCACCAATCCAACCCGCCCTCTTCACTCAGAACTCGCCTAGAGCTGCGTAATGATAACCTGTACACTGCCCAGTCAACATGCATCAATTCAACCAGCCCTCCCCACTCAGAACTCGCCTAGAGCTGCGTTCCATTAACCCACTAAATATATATATTATATGTACACATAAGTAGGATGAACACACAAGATCGGACACTCCACTTACCCATGAGTCGACCTGTGCAATTGTGAATTACCTTATTTGATCATTTATGTATAGGAATTTAGCTAGATTAAAACTGTTTTACATTGCTAATATGAATGTAGTATTAAGCTTAAAGGTATATATAGGGCTTCATTTTACTATTTTTGTCATATTTTGTTAGATTATTTTGTTCTTATAAGGCTGGTCATAACAGGGTGATACTACCCTCTGCCCAGGCATCATTACTAGTCATACTTACCAATGCAAGTGGATTGCCTGCACGCAATGCTCCCTACACTACAGTAGGGCCTAAGCTGCCAAACTGTGGATGCCTTCCCCCTTCACTTTCATGCTGGTGTAGGTGTCCTTTGTCTTACTAACCAATGCACCTCTCCCTTGTCTACAGCGTCCAGCCGGTCTGTGTGTGTATGAGGGGGATGGGGTACATATAGGTCCTCTATATACCGATATTGCAGGATGTAGAATGTGTGCAGCCATTTCTTGAGCTGATTTCCAGCATGCTACACTGATAGCTATCAGAGAGCACTTGTACCCAAATAACTCAGGACTGAATCTATCAAGGCCTTTACACTTCTCTGTTCTATGGTGTTTAATTGAAAATGTTGACGTCATTCTGTGATTTAAATTGTGTTTTAATGTGTGTTTCTATGGTACATGTATTGAGTTAAGGGATATAACAGGTTAGTGTATAATAGTAGCCATAGGGACACCTCAACTACCCAATTCTATTGTTTTCCAAGTGTGTCGGCCATCTTTTCTTTCAGAAACATAGGGATCCATGCCATAATGGTGAATTTTGATCTTTAAAAGTTATCAGATGGATGTAAGTGACCATAGGGACACCTCAACTACCCAATTCTATTGTTTTTTCATGTGTGTCAGCCATCTTGGTTTTCGGAAACACAGGGATCCAGGCCATATATGGCTAATTTTGGTGTTCAGAAGTTATGAGATGGATGTTAGTGACCATAGGCACACCTCAATACCAATTCTATTGTTTTCCATGTGTGTCGGCCATCTTGGTTTTCCGAAACACAGGGATCCAGGCCATATATGGTGAATTTTGATCTTCAAAAGTTGTCAGATGGATGTTAGTGACCATTGGGAAACCTCAACTACCCAATTGTATTGTTTTCCATGTGTGTCGGCCATCATGGTTTTTGGAAAAACAGGGATCCAGCCCATATATGGTGAATTTTGATCTTCAAAAGTTATGAGATGCATGTTAGTGACCATAGGCACACCTCAACCACCCAATTGTATTGTTTTCCATGTGTGTCGGCCATCTTGGTTTTCGGAAAAAAACAGGGATCCAGGCGATATATGGTGAATTTTCATCTTCAAAATTTATCAGATTGATGTTAGTGACCATTGGGAAACCTCAACTACCCAATTCTTTTGTTTTCCATGTGTGTTTGCCATCTTGGTTTTCGGAAACACAGGGGTCCAGGCCATATATGGTTAAATTTGTTCTTCAATATTTATCAGAGGGATGTTAGTAGCCATAGGGACACCTCAACTACCCAATTCTATTGTTTTCCATGTGTGTCAGCCATCTTTGTCTTCAGAAACAGGGATCCAGGCCATATATGGCGAATTTTGATCTTCAAAAGTTATGAGATGGATGTTTATGACCATAGGGCTACCTCAATAATATGCGCTATTTGTCGGCAGTTTGTTAATATATAATTACTCACTATTTGTCAATATCCAGAGATGTAAGTTGTCAGGGAATTCCCTGAAAATAGGGATTTCAAAAATCTTTAGATTGAGTCAAAATAGGGATATGTAAGGTCTTCAGGGCCATATTTGATTCTCATATTCATAACTGTCAGTGTGAATATCCATGTTCATCAAAATGAAGAGAAATATGTGTTCTTGCCCTTATATATACACATACCCAGGCCTGTGTTGGCTGCTTTAACCAGTGACTCCACTGAGGAACAGGAAGCCCCTCTGGTGTAAGCAGAGAGACTCAACTGGGCAGGGGTAGGCCTGGACAGGGGATCTCCGTGGCATACTCTACTAGGGGAGGTGAAGGGAATGCTGCTCTCTGATTGGTCTAAAATACTCAGTGTCAAGACTAGTCTACAGTTGCCCTCCATACAGCCATTTAGGGAAACCCCTTCAGAAATGCCTTGTGAAACTCACCCCCACCACCCCAACCACCATACATCTACTCAATGTGTGAACACTGCACTCATCCTCAGCCACCCTTAATTCTGAAGCATTATAGGTTGAAAAAGATTAGGGGTGGGGGAGGTGGGTATACTAAACTCATAGTTCCATATACATGTATTATAGGGAAGGACATTAATTTTATACATGCACATTGCATATATAGACTTTAACACCCACCTCACCCCCCACCCTGCGATAATAGTATTTCAGGGATTTTCTTAATACCCGACTTACATCTCTGAATATCTAAGTGAATATTGAAAATTGAATTGAAAATTGCATTAAAAACTTGAGTCTTTTAGGTCTTAGACCTAACCTGCTCCATCTTATAGAAACCCAGGTTTTTGTGGCGAATATTGGATATTTCAGGGATTTTTGTGCTCTGTGACTTTCATTCCTTTAGGCATGATGCTCTAATGTACCATTAGCCCTTTAGGGATGACATGATACACTAATGTACCATTAGCCCTTTAGGGATGGCATGATGCTCTAATGTACCATTAGTCCTTTAGGGATGGCATGGTGCTCTAATGTACCATTAGCCCTTTAGGGATGACATGATACACTAATGTACCATTAGCCCTTTAGGGATGGCATGATGCTCTAATGTACCATTAGTCCTTTAGGGATGGCATGATGCTCTAATGTACCATTAGTCCTTTAGGGATGGCATGATGCTCTAATGTACCATTAGCCCTTTAGGGACGGCATGATGCACTAATGTACCATTAGCCCTTAGGGATGGCATGCTGCTCTAATGTACCACTAGCCCTGTAGGGATGGCATGCTGCTCTAATGTACCATTAGCCCTTTAGGGATGGCATGATGCTCTAATGTACCGTTAGTCCCTTAGGGATGAGTGAGTGAGTGAGTAATAGATGTTTAACGCCATTTCGACAGCTAAGGTCATATTCATGGCGAGAACTACATTACACAATTTCACAGGGGAATGTATCGGTGCCCGTGCATATGTGCACCACACACATCCTGAGGGGATAGGAAAGAGGAGAAATAGACCCTTTTAAGTGGGCTAGGGAGGCCCGCCCTTTAGGGATGACATGATACACTAATGTACCATTAGTCCTTCAGAGGTGGTGTGATGGACTAATATATGCACTTTATATGTCAGTAATTACTCACTATTTGTCAGTGATTAGTAAATATATGTCAGTACTTACTTACATTTAGTCAATACGTGTCAGCAATTAGTCTTTGTCACTCAGATGTCAGCACTGACCACTTGGTCATTTGACATAGCTTTGAGAATATCATTGTCCCATAATAGTACAAAGGACATGCTGAATAATTTCACATTGAGGGACATCTCCTTAGGACTGAGTCCTTCACCTGTGACATTTTACATACAATGTGGTTTGTTTTCTCTTACAGATTACACTATAGCAGTGTAAGACTTCCTCTGGGGACATCCTCTGAACATAATCGAGGCGAGGAGCCATGTCAAAAGATGTTCTTCTTCAGCCAAGCTATGCAGCTACTTTCTATGCATCGCAAGCCAAACATAGATTTTGATAGACAAAAAAAAAAAGAAACAATCTAGTGACTTTTCTTAAAATGGACACATTTTCTTATGGTCGTGATAACGATATGTGAAGACAAACTCTTCAAGAATGGTAATAGTGAAATCCCTACGTAGATATGCTACATTTAATGAAAGTAGAATCAATCATCAGAATATATGACTGATGGGGAAGCATGAGGTGCCAAGCTAAGTCGTGTCCTGACTTGTGATATTAGGTAATTATTATTAAATGTTCAAGGCGTCTACATGTGTAGATGCCTGTGGTTGGCAGTTTAAATGGAGAAATGTGTTGAACAAAATCTAAAAGTTTACTAAGAGGAGCCTTTATGATAACTGATAGCCATGTCTCCTTAGACCTGCTGTGATTTTAGTGTGTGTGTATGTGATGATGAATGGAGAGTGTTTGGTGCACATGCACAGAACAGATAACTACCCTCCACTTACCGCAGACTGTCCGCCCGCAGCTCCTCCAGCCAAGTCTACTGTAAAATCACGTTAATAATGAAAGGTACTTCTAGGTGAGCCTTACATGGCTGAACAACAATTTTAAGCAACATTAGTAATTAAGACGGGCGGACAGGGTTTGTAAGACCACATTATGAAGTCAGTCATTTTGTTTGTGGCACCGGTGTGATACACTTTCACACTTGCTGTTATCTGAATGCTTTTCTGAATACCTTGTGAGCATCATGAATGAATGTGAACTAAAATGGACTCAACACGCACAGAAAGGACTTCTTCAACTTTTACATCGCCAACTCTCTTCCACAGGTATACCCTTTTACTAGAATAAGAATATACCAGCAATATGGTGATCTTTTTTTACAACTCGGGGAAGGAAGTTAGGACGAGTGAGACTTTGATAATGTGATGTACAGTTAATTAATTATCAACTCTGGCTGTGACGTACTAGTACCACCATGTAGGTGGCACACATACTCCTGTACTTATAGATGGAGGGGGAGGTTGCTGTAGCATCTTCCATAGTTTCCCCTAACATTTTTATTGGGATACAGGGGCCTGTGGTAACCCTCAGGGCCCCATAGGTTTTTGAATTTTGAAAATTCATTGGCTAGGAAATTTTGAAATCTCCAAAGCAATCCACAAACACAGGAATGTGCTTATAATATATGCGGGGTTTTCCAGTATGTGGATCTGGGAGAGAGAAAAATACCCCCAGCTTGTAAGCAAGAGTATCCAGTATGCTATACTGATTTTCAGATGCCTTATATTGTTGTTAGTTGGGGAAATTAGAGCTCTAAGTGTGTGTATGTATGTATATATATATATATATATATATATATATATATATATATATATATATATATATATATATATATATACTGATTTTCCTTGTTTGTTGTGTAAAATAGTATGAATCCTTAAGAGGGGCCAATTTTGAATGGCACATGACAGCGATAATGAGAGCTGTTTTCACTGTTACATGCATTTTGGGTGTGAGTGAGATTCTCACTTGTTGATGAAGACAGCAGAATTCGCCTCCAAAGGCTGGGCAGGTCTTGTAACTGGTATTGACTCTGTTTTTGGCTGGTGATGTCTAAATGTGAAAAGGTTACCAAACATATCATTCCAATACCAGTTGATGAAACTGGGACTACTTGTCTCGTAGTAATAGATGGGAGACACAGCTAAGGCAAGCCCTGCATCCGTACACCGTATCCTGTTTCTAATGGACCACGTCCTTGCCACATGCTAACGTCTCAATGCTCAAACCGGTGTTGAGCAATTAGCACCCAGGTAGTCACGTCTTTCTCCAGATTCACGGCCCACTGTAAGATCTCAAGGTGAATCTTCACTCCTGTCTGTGGCATACCCATCCTGATTGTAGTACAGCACACTCACTCTAGCTGTCACATACTCTCGGGTCCTACATAGTCACCATTGTTGATTTGTTACCATAATACTTGTACCAATGTGTGAAGTTTCTGGTTTGCTGCGCAAACAACTTCCCAGTGTTTAAATCTCCACAGGAGCGTGGTTACATGTGATCCCGTAGTGGGAGATGGTGGAGATACTGGATTAGTTGAATACGGATACCAACATTGATTAAAGCTGAACTGCTGCAGCCTGAGAAGAAATATGAAAATAAATTGTCTGGATTCCATAGTCAAAAATCGGTATGAAAATATCCTAAATGATATCTTTTCTGGAGAAATGTATTTAACTATATAAAAAAAAATAATCTTAGATGCATAATCAGGTGCCAAAGGTTTATATAAAATATCCTCTTAAGTTGGCCTTTGCTTGCATTCAGTTGCCAATGAAAGTATTGGATTTTAAGATTGATCAGGTTTTAGGTCAGTTCCTGGGATGCTATATAGAAAGAAGTCCTTAATACTGGTGCCTCTTGCATAGACTGATGTGAGGGGGCGTAAATTCGATGTATTGCTGAACTTTCCTGTTATATTACAATTTATGTGTGCCAAACTGTTGCAATTTATGATTGACTATTGATCCATGCATTATTCGTAACCCGTGTGGGAACTAGGTTTCTACGTGTACAATATAAGTCCTAATATTGGAGTTTTTCTTTTAGATAACAATTGGTATCCAGCCCCTTAGGCCATTTAATTCTGATTACATGGATTACTTATCTTCTTTTTGGTCAGCCATTTGAAGAAGAGTAAAAAGGCAAGCAGTGGGAGAAAAAAACAATTACTCTTAATTCAACCTGCTTCGCTGGTCTATATTTTGGTGCAGTGACCACAGAAAGTTGATTTCTTAGTACACTCCTATCTTACTTGATTGTTAGTACATACCATATTCCACCTAATAAGCGCCCAGGCCGCTTAAAAAAAATATTTTTATGGTAGTCTAGTACTGAAGAGTTTAACTCACTCCAAAATTATGGAAGTTGGGCCCTTTTCTAGTCTGTAAAAGGCTCCTAAAGGTGGGGAGGGGGGTGCTTATGAGGTCGAATACGGTAAACGAATAAGTAAAGCACACCAATTAGAACCGATAACTGCTGTTATAAAAGATCATTTTTAATAAACTGACTGAAGCTCTTACATCAGCTGTCCTATTCTCCAATATATTCTGAGTTAACAACCCAAATGAACTATCCTGTGGATCCTCTTGTTCATAATATGTAATATTTGATCAGGGGTTATCTGTTACGATGTAATTTCCCACGTCCTATTAGGTGTTGACTACAGCACCCCTTCTGATCTATAATTGTAGAGTATTCATGCAGGGTTGAACCAGAAACACCTGTAGTACCAACAAACCTGCATTCTGCTGTGTTGGATTAAGGATGCTGCAGTTGTTAATACTCGTCATTGTGTGGAAAGTGGGATGGGCATTCCCAGGGAGGGACGTTCTGCTGTGATGAGTAGATGTTATCAAATGATATCAGGAAGAAGAGTGAATAAATTCTAATCAATTATAAAGTGCAGTCTACGTTTTAGTCTTCTTTTAAAGTTATATCCAATGATTAGGTATCAAAAATAAAACTTCTCCAAAATGTGCCATAATTACTTAAATATATATACTTTAATCACCCATATTCTCATTTATTCCCTTCTTATTTGAGTGCTATTTCTATATTTAAGCCCAAGGTGCATATTTTGAAGGGCACAAGTTAAGTTTCACCTAGTAGAAATGTACTGAAATAAGTCCATAGATCAGTGTAATGCTTCCTTCATTTAGAGCCATATACATCCAATGAATCACATTTGAGCAGTCCTTAATGTATTAGTATGACAGTCCTAGTATTTTGGTCAAATTCAAGTAGGAATTATAAAATCCCATTTTCAGATGTACTAACTTTAAGTAAGGCTGGAGGAAGGTCGTTTTCAATGGACTCCTGTAGGCTATAGATCATGCATAACTAGAATATGCCAGGGCTCCACAAAACTTTTTTTCAAATAATTTCTCTCCAAACTAAGTTTTGATTATTAGAGCGTGTTTTGTTGCTATAAATAGATGCTATACAAAAGTTCTATCAAGTGTATACAGTAGATGGCGTTAGGGTTGACCAAGCCAAATTGCTCCTACTACAGGGGCATGGTGAGATCTCTCTTACTCACTGCAGAGTGTACCTCAAGATTTGAAATGCTATAGAAGGTGTTTGGTTCATTTTTCCAATCCAATATTTATGGGATATCTAGATACACTATTTCTCTCTGGATATCTCTGATTTCTAAGCTCTTGGAACAGTTTTTCAATTTCAAAACAGTATACTTGTGAGAGGTGTTTCTGTCCCCTCAATAGGGCTGAAGGGGCTGGGTGGGTGAGTAGCCCCTGTAGCCTGGGGGTCAACTAGGACGCCGTCTAGGGTATCAAACTGATAAAACGATTGTATAGATGACAGGTTTTGGCTGGGATTGTTCAATCTCAGGCCCTTGTGGAGGTGCTGTACGCTGTTGGTTAACGACAGTTCTACTTCCTAGGTCTACTCCCAGAGTAGGTCAGAGGGTATACACAGTTACTCTGTTTGCATTGGGAATTGTTCTCTTTGCTAAATTTGACCTGGATTCGTTCCAGATTCTCATGAAAATGGTGACAATGGCGTCAGTTACTTCTACGCCTGCGGCGACTACAATCACTACTCATACGGTGACACCGACCGCAATGACTATGGCGGGACAAACACTGGTAGTGCCCTCTACTGGTGCCTTGGATGCATTTCACTGGGCTGCAGGGACAGTTCCAGTCCCAGCAAGCTGGAGGATCGTTTGGACAACAAACTCCTCAACAATTGGGGTCCTACGGACAACAACAACCACCGCAGCCCGCGGGGCCCTACGGACAACAACAGCCACCAGAGCCTATGGGGCCCTATGGGCAACAACAGCCTTCGCAGCCCACGGGACTCTACGGACAACCCCCCCCCTACATTGGGGCCTTATGGTCAGCTACCGCCACAGTCGTATGGGTTTTGGCAGCCAAATCATGTGATGGGTTGGAACCAGGGCTACCCGCCACCCCCTCCACCGATTAACTTTAACCCCTATGGTTTTCCAGTCGCCACTGATGGTGGTCTATGGAAATCAAGCCATGAACCAACCGTTCATCAGACCAGCACAGCAGCAAAACCAGGGAGGAAGACCCAGGGCTCCAAGAGTGCAGGCAAAGCAGGGTTTTCAGAAACAGGGGGCCCACTAACCAACCAGATGAGTCCCCTCTATAATACGGCTGAGAATTTTGTTGCTGGTTCTATTGGCAGGTTTGTTAACAGGTGGTTTGCTGTTACCAGAGATCCCTGGGTTTTAGGCATGGTAAGTGGGGTGCACATACCGCTAGTGTCTTATCCCGTACAGGAAAGGGAACCTTTCCAGTTCAGGATGACACCTGAAGAGCAAGGGATCATGGTAACAGAGATAGAGAAGTTGGAGGCTAATGGTGTTGTAGTGAAGGTTGATCGAGTCCCAGGGCAGTTTGTGTCAAATGTCTTCTTGAGACCTAAACCTAATGGTCAACATAGATTAATTTTGAACTTGACAAAATTCATCAAACATGTCCAGTATGAACATTTCAAAATGGCTACCCTACAAACTGCTCTGGATATGATGAGACCGGGATACTTCATGGCATCAATCGATCTGAAAGATGCATATTATTCGGTACCTATATCTTGGGATCATAGAAAGTATCTGAGGTTTAGGTGGAATGGACAACTCTATGAGTTTGTGTGCATGCCCAATGGGTTATCTTGAGCGCCGAGAATTTTTACGAAAATTCTCAAGCCAATATATGCCAAGTTAGGGGTAAAAGGGGCACAATGTTTCCCACACATTGATGACTCTTTTGTGATGGCAGACACTGAGGAGGAATGTACGGCTACAGCTTGAGAATTAGCAGGATGGCTAGATTACATCAAGACAAATCTGTCATGGTACCAGATACCAAGTTGATTTTTCTGGGGTTTAACTTAAACTCAGAAGAAATGATCATCACCTCTACCGTAGAGAAAGTAGAAAAGTAGGTAAGCAGCAAGTGACTTGCTGAATAGGGATAGACCAACCATCAGGGAGGTTGCAGGTCTGTTAGGTTTAATGGCTACTTACGCCCCATCATCCCAATATGGGAGATTTTGATGGTAAGATGAGGCTGAAGCTCAAGGGAAAGCATGACATTTGGTGGTGGCTAGAGCATTTCACTTTTGAGGCTAGTAAGGAAATTTCTATGGGTTCACCAGGGTTGGAGATCTTTACAGATGCTTCAGATGATGGTTGGGCAGCTCAGAGAGGGGGAGTCACTGTGGGTGCCAGATGGCTTGGTGTGGAGAACTTCCACATCAATGTGAAGGAATTGATGGTCATCAGACATGGCCTTCAAAGCCTGGTGAAAGAAGATGTGTTTCATGTGAAAGTATACACTGACAAAACAACAGCATTAGCTTATGTAAAGAACCATGGTGGGGTTAGGTCAGAGCAATGCAATGATGAAGCAATGTTGATTTGGGATTGGTGTGAGAAAAATTGCCTTTTTCACCTTGGACTGGTCTCAAGGTTTCTTGTATTTATTTCCTCCTTTCAGTTTGACGGGAAAAGTGGTCCAGAAGATAGAGCTCGACCAGGACCGGTGTGTGGTAGTGGCCCCCAAATGGAAAGGCCGAACATGGTGGGGTCGGCTAACCCAGATAGCAACCAGGAAAATAGAGTTCAGAGGCCGAAAAGGAAATCTCCGTCCACATGGAAAGCCAAGAAGGACTGCCGAAATAGGGACCTTAGGCCTGGCGGCTTTTCTGATTTGCTGAGTAAAAGGCTAAGAAAAGAAGGCTATATAAAAGGCACTATCGGGTTAATTTTAGACGCTTTTCGGTGGACTACCGAAAAGACATACGCCACGTACATACATGAGTGGACGGATTTCTGTTTGGAAAAGAGCATTCACATTCTCAAGCCCTTGTTGCCTGAAGTTTGTGCCTTCTTACGTAGACTGCAGAAGGAAGGGCTGGGGCACAGTGCACTGTCTGTTTTTGAAATTTTTGTCTTTCACCTAAAGTGGTTACTAGAAAAAAATTTGCTGCACCAGTCTGTTGCCAGAAGTGCACTATCCGCAGTCCTTCCTCTATCACCAAGGGTGCTCACAAGAGAAACCCGCCAGGCCCTAAATATCCCACATTCTAGGATGTAGGTGTAGTCTTGACATTCCTTAAAGAGTGGAAATGCAAAGTACATATGACATTATGAGAGTTATCTTTGAAACTAGCTATATTGTTACTGTTGACTACTTCACAAAGGGGTCAAACTATTGTTGCGTTAGAAGTGACTAGCCTATCGTTTGAAAAAGGTAGAGTTGTGTTTCAATTAAGTAAGTTGTTAAAATCCAACAAACAAGGGGACCGGCTTAGCACAGTTCAGCTAAAGAGGTTTCCTTCGGACACTAGAATCTGTGTTGTCAAAACACTAGAAGACTATCTGGAAAGGTGAGTTGAGACCTGACTATGAGGATCAACTGTTAATTAGCTCGATTTTCCCCCATGAGGGAATTGCTAGAGCCACATTGGCCCATTGGGCCCTTGAGATAATGGACTTGGCAGGAGTAGACATTACTAGATGGCGGCTCCACTCAACGAGGGGAGCTTCCACAAGCAAAGCAAAAGCCCTAGCAGCAGACATTAATGCTATCATGAGGCAAGTGGGCTGGCAGAGTGCCAGCTCGTTTGCCTCATTCTACGACAAATCTATAGAGGTGGACCCCAGACGGGGCGGATAGGTTATTTTATAATGTCTAGTTGATTGTATATAATAGGTTAAGTCAAGCGAGTTGGAATAAATAGATTCCCTACTGTTGACTTGTATATATGTTAAGTGATTTGGTTATGATATATGGTAATTTAGTTGGAGAGGTTTCACTCATGCTCTGAACTTCTCGTAGAATAACATGGACACCACTCGAAGTAAGGACGCTGTTCAATGCTACCAATGTGGAGTCACCATACACAGGTGGTTAGAAGATGATCACGTCGCCGTGGAACATTTCAGATTTTCTTTTAACTGTCCGTTGGCCATGGAGGCTATGAACCTAACTACGACGGTTGGAAAATTGCTGACGGAAATCCTGAAGAAAATAAAGCTGATAGAGCACGAGTTGAAGTTCATCAAATCGGTGCACAGCAGATCGATGGAAACCAATGTCAGACTTTTTCCTTATCCCACCACTTCCAGTTGCGGATCTCTTATTGCAAGCATAGAGTCGGATGGAGGAAGAGAGTACACAGTAGATAAAAACTGAGGCACAACATATATATTGGTATATCGCAACGTATCATGAAAAATTGTATGTAAGTTTGTTTTAACCGTCTATTTAATAACACATTTAGAGAATGTCAACTCGAATTCCCCGACTCTCCTAATTAAAAATATGAAAATAACAAATAAAGTGAAATGTGTGCATAAAAAAAAAAGGTGAAAATGTGTAATGCGGTTTCTGTTGTATTCCTTACCTATCATGTAAGTTTTTTAAAAAAAATTTTCCAATAGACCCGCCCCTGTTTCAAGGGGCAGGTCTTTTGGTTGAATACCCCAAAAGGCCCCCCTCCCCTCCCCTTCCCAGCCAAAAGGGCCCCCTCCCCTCCCTCCCCATACTATACGGGCCCCCAATATTTTTTCCCATTTTTTTTTTTCATCTATGAAAAAATATCTCACTATAAGTCACACTCTCATCTACATCATAAACCACCACGCCTCTTTATGCTAATGAGGTCACATAACCAAATTTCAAATTTCCAACCAAAATGCCAACCTCTGATTGGTCCATTTAAACTAGGGTCACATGAACTTATTTGCATGATAGAGGTCACATGACCTAAACAGCCAGGCAGCCAGCCAATCAGAGGGCACTGTTTTGGCGGGAAACCACAGGGGGTAAGGGTCATGTGACCACTTTTGAATTTTCCGCCAAATGGAAGGGCTCTGATTGGTACATTTTGGCGCCACACCACGGGGGGTCTAGGTCATGTGACCCGACATTTGAATTTCCCGCCAAAAGGGAGCCCTCTCATTGGCTGCAGGTCGGGTCACGTGACCCCTATTTGAATTTCCGAGTGAGTAATAAACAGTACTTAACTAAAGTCCCGTTCCGATACATACTATACTACTCAAGTCATTCCAAGCCATCCCAAGTCATTCCAAGTCACCCCAAACTTAAGTCATTCCAAGTCACCCCCATGTCATTCCAAGTCACTCACATGTCATTCCCTAGTCATTCCAATTTACCCAAGGCATGCCAAGTCCCCCAAGTAATTCCAAGTCACCCCCAAGTCTTTCCAAGTCCCTCCTAAGTCATTCCCTAGTCATTCCAAGTCACCAAGTCATTCCAAGCCACCTCAAATCATTCCAAGTGACCTGCAAGTGCCCCAAGTTATTCAAAGTCATCCCCAAACCATTCCAAGTCATCCCAAAGTAGTTGGAGACTTATGTACCTACTGCTTTAAAGGTCTATTTCCGGAAATATGACAAATAGACTGCAATTTCACAAGCAACTTTATTGTATCTCACACTCTTATGCTTTGCCAATTGATGAAGCTAAAAGGTTGAAAAAGATTTTAAAAAATCCTTAAAAAGTGCAGTGTGTCTACTGCTCCTCACTGGGTCCAGTGTGCACATGTGTATGGGTGCAGTAAAATATGTATACATGTAGAAGTGAGCCCCATAACCCATTAAGGTCATGACTGTGGTGTCAGATGGCTATCAAACACGATCTAAACACTCTGATACCGGACATTACGGAGCCCTGGAGAGGACACCTGTTTTCTACATATTTTTATCTGAAGTTCGTTTTTGCAAGTTAAATTTCCGTTTTCGCAAGTTAAATTTTCATTTTTGCAACTTTTATTTTCATTTTCGCAACTTTTATTTTTCGTTTTCATAACTTTTATTTTCGTTTTCGCGACTTATACTTTTGTCTGCACAACTTGATAGCTTTTCTTTGTGCATAGTCAATCAATTGTGAATGTTAAGTTGCAGGAACAAAACAAAGTTGCAGAAACAAAATGTTTACATGCGGAAACAAAATATAACTTGTGGAAACAAAAATAAAAAGTTGGGGAAATGAAAATCGAACTTGCGGAAACGAAAATAAAACTTGCGGAAACGAAAATAGAACTTGCGGAAACGAAAATAATACTTGCAGAAACGAAAATAAAACTTGCGGAAACAAAAGTAGTAGGAGGGGGGGTTGGGTTTGAGGGAGGTGGGAATAAAATTTTCAGACTGCTCCTGAGGGGGCGCATGAAAAATGGATGAAAAATTTAGGGCCCTCTTCGGGGGGTAGAAAATTTTCCTTCCTCTTTCTGAGCGCTGCTATAGATCTAGTACGGTAGGTCAAAAATGTTTGTCAACATTGCCCTGACCACTCTAGGTGATTTTTTTCAGACACCAGACCCATTGGACCCCCCAGCGATAGATAGACATCTAGATCAACCTACCATTGGTCTGCCTACAGAGTGAAAACTTTGTAGGCTCAAATAGATCTAAGTAGGTCACCTCACCCAAAGCGGGTCAAAAATGTTCAGAGACATTGTCCCGACCCCTCCAGGTGATTTTTTTCAGACAGCGGACCCTATTGGATCCCCCAGCCAGAGATAGTACCGGTACCCTATACCATGAAGCTGTCTATGGAGCGGAAACTTTGTATGCTCATATAGACGTAAGTAGGTCACCTCACCCAAACTGGGTCAAAAATATTTGGATTCATTGTCCTGACTCCCCCAGGTGGTTTTATCCGACCCCGGACCCATTGGACCCCCCAGCCAGACATAGAAGCCTAGACCTACAATAGATCTACCTATGGAGAGAAAACTTTGTAGGCTCATACACATCGAAGTAGGTCACCTCACCCAAACTGCGTGAAAAATGTTGAGATACCTTGCCCGGACCCCCCTAGGCGATTTTGTCTGACCCCGGACCCATTGGACCCCCCAGCCTGAGATGGATTCCTAGACCTTCCAGGTATATGGAGAGAAAACTTTGTAGGCTCATATAGACGTACGTAGGTCACCTCACCCAAACTGGGTCAAAAATATTCCGATACATTGCCCAGACCCCCCGAGTGATTTTGTTTGACACCTGACCCATTGGACCCCCAACCAGACATAGAAGCCTAGACCTACAATAGATCTACCTATCGAGAGAAAACTTTGTAGGCTCATTGGGTTGTAAGTAGGTCACCCCACCCAAACCGGGTCAAAAATATTCGGATACATCGCCCAGACCCCCCCAGGTGATTTTGATCAAAACCAGACCCGTTGGACTCCCTAACCAGACATAGAAGCCTAGCCCTACAATAGATCTACCTATGGAGAGAAAACTTTGTAGGCTCATATACACGAAAGTATGTCACCTCATCCAAACTGGGTTAAAAATGTTCTGATACATTGCCTGGACCCCCCTAGGCGATTTTGTCTGACCCCGGACCCATTGGACCCCCCAGCCTGAGATTGATTCCTAGACCTCCCAGGTATATACCTATGGAGAGAAAACTTTGTAGGCTCATATAGACATAAGTAGGTCACCTCACCCAAACTGGGTCAAAAATATTCCGATACATTGCCCGGATCCCTCCAGGTGATTTTGTTTGACACCGGACCCATTGGACCCCCCAGCTCATTCTTACGTAAAAACTGAGGTGATTTTGTTTGACACCGGACCCAATGGACCCCCCAACCAAACATAGAAGCCTAGACCTATCATAGATCTCCCTTTGGAGAGAAAACTTCCTAGGCTCATATAGACGTAATTCGGTCACCTCACCCAAACTGGGTCAAGAATATTCTGATACATTGCCTGGACCGCCCCAGGTTATTAAGGTTACTACTTTTCTTTGAGGACCTCTTGTGAGGTACACACCGTAAAATCCTCCGCATAAGCCATGGTTTATATATAATTTCAGAAAAAGGGGCGGGAGGGAGGGTCCACCATCTTTGATTTTGAATGTTTTTCTTTATCTAAAAGCAAATTAATCCCATATGCGATGACATAAATGCAAATGTCCACTCCCATGGAACATTTTTCGCCTATAAGGCGTCGTTGAATACAAACAGCCTCACCTCGGTCGTGGACATTTGCTTATGTATCTCACAGGCCCATAGATTTTAAATTGTGCAAATCAATTGGTTCAAAAAAAAAGAGTTAAGAATACATATTAAATTTTAGAGCATTCACAAACTCGAAGTGCTGGGAAGTTTTGCTAATATGGGGGTACTTACAGTAGATGTTAAAACCATTGTTATGGATTCATTGTGTTTCTCACCAACCAATACAAAGTATTGTAAATAAATAAATGATTGAGAATTATTTACCTCTCACAGAAGAATCACAACAAATGACATGTAAATAATTTGCAAAAGTTTCAATTTGTATAGATAAGGAATATCGTTCAGAGCATTTATAGGAACCTTTTGTTGTTTTTATAATGATCAAAAAAGAGCATGATCCACACCTCATACAATTGGTGTGAATAGGCTTTTTATAATTCACTCATCACAGCAGTCTATATACAGTAATCACAATGCACAATGCACTGCGATACTCCCACCCATTAGATAATAGTCCAGATGTAAGAAGGTAATCAATTACAGATAAGAGTAAGGAACCTTTACCCTATTGTTGTCAGGCAAAATATGTTTAAATTCCCCAAATCAAATTCCCAACCGCCATCATTATAATCTCCTATCTGGTTTACCGGATACAGGATACTCTTTGCTTGGATGTATTCTACTTACTTCATTTTATCAATAGAGTAAATTCAAATATAACAAAAATTAGTTCACTCATACCTTATGGGCTGTTACAGGCGGAGGGGAAAAGAGGGGTTTTATGTGCTAAAGTTGGATCTCTTCTCAAAATAAAATATAGTTAATACTCGAGTTTTCCACCAATTAATTTACAATCCTCCTCCAATCTCCACTTGCATTTAAATTAGTTATATAGGGGAATCTATTGACTAGCATCAAGAGGTAGAACCAAGTCCCACTGCCCATTTGGGAAAGAAGACACAAATGTGTAATTTATCTCCAAGGGTTTTTATCTAAATTGTCCATATTCATTAATGATTTTCAATAATAATTCCAACAATGTATAACCTTCAACATACATGTCAGTCTTCTGCACATTATTCACAACTCCACCAAATTTAATAATAATCCCTATGCCATGCATGCCGATCTCCAGATTTTGAAATATAAATTCCGGTAAATGGACAACTCCTTTAAATGCAGTATATGATAACACTCCACATGAGTTAGGTAGTGAGAGCCAAGGAGAGAGAGAACTATCGGTATCCTCCAAGAGGTTACTTCCTCTATGACATGAGCAGGTCCTTAATAGAGCCCTAATCCAGTAAGGAGCCATCCACCAAAAAAGGTACTTTTCAGAATTTCAATCCATTCCTACTCGTAAGCTGCCAAATATAAATATCTTCCCCTCTGATTCCATGTCGAACTTTGGATCCCTGAAGATTCGAGCACAATTTGCGCTCTCTTCCTCCAACACAGCGTTTATATACCTTTTGGCTACCGGTGGTTTTGACTTTTCATCACCGGACACAATTCGGACTTTCATCCTGGCGTGACTCTAAAGGATCTGTTTGAGAGGAACACATCCACTATCCTATAGGGGTCTAATCCCCACTACCACAGTCTCTATCACCGTGATCCCCAGACCGGCATAGACAAAGCCCGTCTTTGGGTGAGGGGGCCTACATCTATGGTAGGTCTAGGCTTCTATCTGTGGCTGGGGGTTCCAATGGGTCTGGTGTCCGAAAAAATCATCTGAGAGGGTCAGGACAATGTGTCCGAACATTTTTGAAACGCTTTGGGTGAGGTGACCTACTTTAATAAATCTCTACGAGCCTATGAATTTTTCGCTCCATAAACAGAACTATGGTAGGTCTAGGTTTCTTTTTCTGGATGGGGGGTCCAATGGGTCTGGTGTCTGAAAAAATCAGCTGGGAGGGGGGTTGGGGCAATGTGTCTGAACATTTTTGACCCACTTTGAATGAGGTGACCTACTTTCGTCTATATGAGCCTACAAAGTTTCCCCCACATAGATGGATCTATGGAAGGTCTAGGCTTCTATCTCTGGCTGGGGAGTCCAATGGGTCTGGTGTCTGAAAAAATCATCTGGGAGGGTCAGGATTAGACTCCCTTAGCCAGGTACCGGTAGGTAGCCCCACTTTTAATAGGCCTACAGTAAGGGAGTGATCATTTTTTAACAACAGGGGGGGCTGGTGGGTTTGCGTGCGGACGCGCGAAAAAAAATTTCGACCCCGGCTCCATAAGAAACAAAAATCGCGCGCGAACATCCCCTTTTAGCATATAGTAACGTGCTGGGTTTTCCACTGAAAACAGGTGAAATTATTTTGACACCCCCATCAGAGGTGTTGAAAAATTTCTGACCCCCCCTGGTCAAGGGGTTGAAAAAATTAAGACCCCCCCTCTTGTTAAAAAATGATCACTCCCTAAGGTAAATCCAAAATATCATAACAACATCCAAGTCCTTATAATAATACCCTATAGGCCTACAAACTACCGTAGTCTATTCTATCATTACAAAGCCAAAATGTGTGATGTACTCTGCTCTGAGTGGTGCAAGTTTGAGATGACCCCCAAATGCGTTAGATGATGTGAGAGGGCCTGATGCCTGTGACAATGCTCTGTTCATAAATGTTTGGAGTGGCCCCCCTCACCTAGTTCCAGACTCAACTACAGATGGCAGCAGGGGCGCCGGAGGCGCCGCAGGATGCAACTTGTTACATCGGACTATGCCCTAGGGGCATACTGATTGCCGCGTGGGAGTGACGCGAAAATTACGCAGACAGCAGCAGCTGAGGCGTGGGCTTTCCCACACTGCCCATGGCAAGTCTGGGAAAATGCCCCCAGGGCATCCATGGTAAGGATGATGCTCCCAGGACATGTAGGCCTATATAGGGTATTGGACTATGCCCCGGGGGCATCCATAATATGGATGATGTGTGATGATGCCCTCAGGGAATGCACTGATAGTCATATGAGTCGAAGGTTGGAGAGTGCCCCAGCCTAGTAGGCTCCTAATTCCCCCTGATTAGCTTAAAGTCCAATATTCCCTGAGGGCATGCATGGATGTCCCAAGGGCATACCCTTGTTTAATACTGCTTCATTTATCATCAACTTTATGCCCTGAAGAGTAACATTTGTAGACTGTAGAAGGAACCCGGGAGAAGGAAGATATATGCCCTGGGGGGTATGCATAATTAGGCCCTTCTTGTAGCTAGCCTACAACTTGTGGAATTGTACTACATGCCTGGAGGGCATGCTTTGGTCAATCATGCTTTAAAGAAGCAAGAAATATGCCCTGAGGGTATGTTGCCAGAACGTCTAGATCTAGAGGTCAGGAATGGTCCTGTGTATGCCTATGCCCTGAGGGCCGATACACGATGCCCTGAGGGCATAGACTAGCATGGGTAAATTGCTGATTTCTGGAAGGCCAGCAATATGCCCTCAGGGCATGCATAATTCTGCGCGGCAGTCCCGAAAATATACGCGTCACCACAGGGGGCAGCACTGAATGCCCCCAGGGCATAGACCGATGTAACAAGTTGTATCCTGCGGAGGCGCCGGGGTGATTATGTAAGCAGCAACTTCGTAGGACTCTCTAGCGTATACCCCTTGAGGCGGAAACCAGGTGAATATATAACAATATAGCACCATATTCACCAGTGAATACGGTACCCATATTCTATGTAAGAAGAGACATAAGAGAAGGATACATTTGTCCCACGAATTTAATGAGTGGGGAGGCCAAACAGCCAAAACATTTGCCCCACTTAAAGATATTTAGATAATTGTTCAGATACCAAGATTCAAGATGGCTTTATTGACTAATGTACAGGTACACTTATGTCAGCACCAGGTTTTCATTTACAATGTTGTAGACAGAATTTATATATGAGTATATACAGTTCACAGCCCCTGGCCTTTTAGATGATTTGCAATATGAGGCCACTGCTAGTATTTGAGAAAGTTTCCTAGTGTCATCGTGTCTTTTATAGTAATCAACAAACTTGAGGTATTTTGTTTCAAACACTGACCGTGCGTTTCTCATCTCGGGCATGTTACAATGTAAGAAGACATGATTGACATCTTGCACAGCATTACAGAATGTGCACTTAGAATTGACAGGTTTCTTTCCTCTATATCTTCTTGACAGGCTGTCAAGTGTACAGTTATTGTCAGTCCGGAGTTTAGCAATAATGGTTCTAATTTTAGGTGATTCTGTATGCCTTAGGTATTCACGCTCTTCATAAATGTCATTGAGATCATCTTTACACATCTTGTTAATTCTACACTTGCTAGTATTCTCTGGGTTATCAATGTACTGGTTGTATTTCTGAATATGTGCATTATTTAACCTTCTCTTTATATTGTTTTTGAGTGAGGACTTTGACCAAACATAAGGATTGAGCCAGACATTCTTGCAACCAATTTTAAACAAGAGGTATTGGATATCTTTAAGCCATTGGTGGTTTTCACTCTTCATGGTAGAGAACCAAGTAGTCTTTTTGTGAGCATGTGGTTTAATTGTCAGCCAGGTACAGAAGCACAGCCCAACTGCCCCAGTCGCCGTATGCTTTCACATCCTGTAGAGTCATGAAAGTGGATTGGTAGGTGGCGGATCCCCGACAAATGCTGTGGGTAGAATAATGGCCTACCAGACCAATTGACGAACACAAGGATTGTAAGGGCTGTAGGCATATCCGAATAATAACTGATTGGGGACATGCTTCCTAAGGGAAGCAATGTAGCATTTAAGAATCCCAACTGGACACAAAACACATACTCTTGGGGGAAGCCACTACCGGTATGCAGTTGACTCGTTGATTATACTGCACAGTTTTTGACCTCCTCACAATCACATCCATGCCAAAAGAGGTGAACTCTACATCCTTCAGTAGTAGGGCATGAGGTAACTTTGTAATGTGGCTGATATGCAGGAGGCACCTGAACAACAGTAGAAGGGCGCACCATAACTTAAGATCAGCTTGAGTAGAGAGATCCAATACCTTTTACATGTCCATTAAGTTCTCTGGTGTAATAGGTAGAACTGGGGTGGAAGCACAACTAAGAGAGTGTTCATTTTTTAACAACATGGGGGGGTTGGTGAGTTTTTGTTTTGACCCCTGAAAATATTTTCCGCCCCCCTTTGAGAGGTGCCAAAATATTTTTGGCCCCACCTCAGGAGGGGTCAAAATATTTCACGCCCCCCAACATCGAGTTGTGTTGCACCACATTGTACAGCAACATATCACACTCAATTGTATTGTTTCACTGAAGTATAAGGTAAAAGTATCACTTCCCAGAGTTATTATCATCAATTAATTATTTTTCTATTGGAATGCAAGAAATTAAAAAGGGGGTTCCACTTCTCAAGACCAATTTCATCAGTAGCTGCAGTGCGAGTCACACACTACTTAGCCTTATGTCTTTTGTTTAAAAAGCAGCCAGGACAAGCTAAGTATAGGGTGGTCTGGAGGCATCACAGCCAAACAGCCAGTCAAACAGTTTTATAAATCTAGAGTCTAAATTTATGCATTCTGGTGGTTTTTGAGGTTTCCCTATACCCTCTGTTTAAAATTCTACAAAATGTTAAAATGGGATCATATTGCATGGATCTGGATGAATCACAAGATTGATTTCTGTGGTCTTAGGTTAAAGCAAACAATCAAACCGTATTTGAGGGATCTTTTAAGTCTGAACCAACTTGCTGCAGACACACATGGGCCTTTATGACTCTTAACTATAGGGAATGGGAGATGGGCTCTTTTAGCACAGCCTTTGGAAATTTTGTTTGGGTTTGGGTTTCTGAAAACGTCTGACCCCTTCATGCATGATGGATATCTTGTTGTCCTAATGGAAATTTGAACCCTGGATACCAGAAGACTGCCAAGACATGAATTGATGTGCCCCTAGCCTTTCAGTTACTTGATTCTGCTGTAAAGTACTATCTGCAGATTTGTTCCCCAGGGAAATTTTGGAAAATCTAGACAAGAATATCATGTATATGGAGATGTCCCCCAGGAAAATTTTGAATATTGAGAAATCAAATGGTGCATTTTGTTGAGGTATAACTGGATGACCCGACTGGTATGTCCCCCAGGAAAATTTTGAATATTGAGAAGTCAAATGGTGTATTTTGGTGACGTATGACTGGATGGTGCAGGGGGGCATACATCCCACCTGACCCCAAGGTTTTACTACCCCTGCATCATCAATACACTGTTTTTGGCTAAGGGAGCTTAAGGGTATATGGAGATGGCCCCCAGGAAAATTTTGAATATCGAGAAGTCAAATGGTGCATTTTGTTTGAGGTATGACTGGATGACCCGACTGGATGGGTCGGGTTTATCCTGGTCCAGGCCATCTCGTAAGGGTCTGTAAGGTGTGGTTCTGGTGAGTCTGGATCCATCTGATTCTGTCCGGTCTGGTCTGGGTCCCATTGAAGTCTTGACTGGGTCTGTTGTGGTAGGTTCAGTCCAGATCCATTTGGTCCAAGTCCATTTGGTCTTTCCAGTCCAGGTCGGTTTTGTCTGGGTCTGTCAGGGTGGATCCATCCAGGGTGAGTCTAGGGGCAATCCAGGTAGATCTGGGTGAGTCTGGGGGCAGTCCAGGTAGATTTGTCTGGTCCGGGTCAGTCCGGTCTGGGTGAGTCTGTCCAGGTGGATCTGTCCAGGGGCAGTCTGGGTGGGTACAGGTTGGGCCATCCAGGTCAGGACAGGTATGTCTTGCTAGGCCCACTCCAGATGAGGGGAGAGATTTGGGGAAAGGGTAGGGGAAGGGGAGATGGGAGGAAAGGCTAGGGAGAGAGAGAACACTGAGCACGTGATCTGACCATGACATATATGCAAATTCCGAATGCGAAAAGAAATCGAGGCATTAAAAGTAAAGACTCTTCTTTGATTTGCCATTGATAGGTTAAAATGGGGGGGGTCTGGGGGTATCTCGCCCAGGAAAATTTTGAATATTGAGATGTCAATTTGTGCATTTTGGTGCTTTTTGAGGGTGGCTGATGCCCTTGTATCCAAAGACCCCACCATATATATAAAATGGTAAAATGATATCTCATGGGATCTGGACAAAGATTGACCCTGACGGATCTTAGAATAATGGAGAAAACTGAAAAAATGAGTTTGCATGCATGTATGCATGAGCCATCTGTGACAGGCGTCACACATATCACAGAGCTCTAATGTTCTAATGGAGCCAAAGAGTAAGACTTTTCCCTGAAGCTTGGAATTTTCTAGATTTCCGAGATGCATTGAAATAAATGCAGTTCCAGGGGGTTTGGGTATGCCCCCAAGAAAATTTGGAGAAATATGGAGGTTCATTTGTTGATTTTTAGAGCATTTTGGTACATCAACCGAGGATGGATGCTCAAGTTCACTATATAAGTATATACTGAAATTACAAAGTCTAAAATGCGTGAGAAACAGTGAGAGAGTGAGACAACCCCCAAATGTGTGAGAATCACGCCAGATGCGTGAGTGTTGAGAGCTCTGCATACAATCTTGTTGGAAGTATGATTCCCCTGAAAAATTTTGAAATTTTAGAAAGAAAATGGTGCATTCTGATGCATTGTAAAATTATCAGTATAAACTTTCTCCTTCTGCAAGTAATATATTGAGATATTGTCCCCACTACTTATCAATTTGGGTATTTACGGCAAGTCGCATTAATACATGCCTCATCGAGAAGGGTCTAAAAATTTTACACCCCCCTCAAGAGCAGTCAAAATATTTTTCACGAGACCCGTAATTTTCTAGCTCAATGGACCGAGCTGGAAATAATAGACGGGTTGCTTTGTCGTTGGAAGACTTGTCCCACCAAGGACAAGATTTTGCAGATAGTGATCCCTATGGCAATGAGACGCGACATCATGTACTTCTGTCATGGCCACAAAACTAGTGGACATTTCGGAAAGAAGAGGTCGCTCGAAAGCCTCGCGAGATGCTATTACTGGCCTGGAATGAGCAGTGATATGACCAGGTGGGTTATGACTTGTCCTGATTGTGGCAAGAACAAACCCGGGCCAGGTATGGGTAAAATGCTGCTGATGCAAGAACTGTTTGGGGTGAGATTCACCCGGATAGCCATTGACATCATAAGCGGACTCGAACCCACCCCTCGTGGAAACACCTGCATGATGGTAGTCTCGGACTATTACACGAAGTACACTCGTGTATTCCCACTGCCAAACCACAAAGCGGCCACTTGCACTAGTGCATTCGTCAAGGGATGGGTCCTACATCTAGGTGCACCACTGATGATGCACAGCGATCAAGGGAGAGAGTTTGAGTCGAATTTATGGCAAGAAATGTGCCATTATTTGGCAATATGTAAAACTAGAACCAACCCGTACAGACCTCAATCAGATGGTCAAGTGGAAAGGTTCAATCGAACATTGATTCAAGTCCTGAAACCCTTGGTAAACTCATGCCAAGATGACTGGGACGAACAATGTGACTTTGTAGTACATACTTATAATAGCACTGTACACGCTCTCCAAACCTCCTAGTGTTTGGGGAGGATATAATTATGCCTGCAGACTTGGTGTATGGTGTGGTAGGGATTAGTCCTGTAGAGTCATTAAGAGACCACTTCAAACAAGCTTACGAGCTAGTTTGAATTGAACTAATGAAGAATGCTCAATGGCAGAAAGTTGGTTATGATACCAATTTGAAACATCAACATTTAAATGTTGGTGATAGGGTATTCCGAATTCATAAACCCCTATCCTCTAAGTAATTAGTCTCAGGTTGGGACGGTCCCCATGTTGTGACGAAGATTATTTCCGAATCCACCGTCAACATATTGAGTCTACCAACTGGTAGGACCAATAAATCGAACGTGTGCAGACTACGACGGTGGAGAGGCAGAGAAGCAGCCAACGCCGAGTGAATTGACAGAAAACAGGAATAAGGAGAAAGACGAGATCCTTATGAGATCTAAGTGTTTAAGGACTCCGCCTGGAACTAAGAAAATGAAGAAGCCTAAAAAGGCTACACCGAAGAAGGTTAAGAGAGTCGATGTGAATCTAAAATCCGATCACAAAGAAAATGTCTCGCCGGGACACAGGAGTAGGGGTAGGAAGAGGACGCTGGTACCCTCTGATAAACCACCTCGAGCTCCTGGGTTGAAAAAGAAATATTGAGTAGGAGAGAGACGCAGCCCACGAATTGCCATAAGGTCTGCCATTACTTAAGTCCTGGTACACAACGAGTGTCTATGTCCTGTATTGTATAATGTTATTTGTTTTGAAAGTTGAAATACTTTGAGATTGATTCGAAGTATGGTCGGATGCACCGAAGTACCCTGTTCATGGTTCCTGTGGGTGACGGACAGCGAAGCTGACATGCACGTATGATACTGCATGTTTTTCTGTTAAACTCCCGATGATATGAATGGCATAGGTAATTGCCAACGCAACAACCAAACAGAGAGAAGAACCCTCAAACTACCACGGGCGCTGCCCGGTGTAGTACTAGTTTTTGCCACGGCGGGAAAGGTGGCGTGCCGGTTAGAGACCAGAGTGGCGCAGCCCATCCGTGCGCATGCGCACTGTGACATCGAGAGTTGTAGTACACCTTTTTTTCGCTCACAGCACGCTTCCCAATCTCTATGAGACGGACATGCTTTTGGCGATTGAAAAGTTCCAACCGGGCTAAATACAATTCTTTAGGAAAGCCGTGAACCGAAGACTCATAGAAGTAGGTAGAGACGGAAATGACTGCTCTTGGGCCCTTAATTATGGCGCAGAGCCAGGTGACGGCGACCTTAAACGCCAACCCCGAGGGACACCCCGTCCCAGCCACCGATTCGGAAGAAGCAATGGACACTTCGGAAGTCCTTGCTTCGACATCCACAGATCCTGATGGCTCCATGCCAGCCCCACGACCTCTGAGGGACTAAGCCACCGTTCCGGAGTTCTTTTGAACGTAGGAACAGACTCCCGAGTAGAGATAATGATGCCTGAACCGGCAGACGCCATCCTCGAAGTGCCAGTCACAGTCCCCGGACTCGACACAGCACAGAGAGGATTTATTAACGTTACAAAGGGGTACATCCGTACCGCTTCAGGAAAGGACCGTTGGATTGCTCCACGGATGCTTGGAGGCAGAGGTCTGCCACCCGACTGCATAGCTATGGACTTGCAGATGCGATTGCAGATGCGATTGGTTAAAGGCGTGTCCGATAACCACATCAATGACATCGGTAGGGATACCTGCTGCGTAGGACTTTGTCGGTCCTACCCACTGGACCTCCTTCCTCGCCAAAGGCAGGGGAGTAGGTTGTCAATAGGTTTCGAAGCCTTCTTTTCTCATCAGCATTGGTCAGCGAGGAATCGTCGACTAGCTTGTCAAGCTCATCCGTCAGTTTCATCACCGACTTCGGGTTAACCTCACTTTCGAAGTGGACTTCGGATGTGCACTCCGCAAGGGACATCTGTCCCACTTGCTCATTTTTCTGTAGGTAAATAACATCGTGACCTCGGTTAGTGATGGGAATAACCGCCCAAGCTTCACTACCGACAAGGGTGTCGACAGATTCCAATCTTAGGGAACTTAACCTTTCTGGACTGGGTTCAAACACTGCATCGGCTCCCCTGAATTTTCAGTACGAGGAGCACAGCACATCACAAGTAGTCCCCGGAGGGATCTTCACGGTCTGTACTACAGTCGCCACGGAAGACACATGTCTCAATACACAACGGACTTCGCAGTTGTATGGGTGCCTAATTTTCAACAACCCATGCCGGGGATCCAACACCGCACCATACAGACTAGCGAAGTCCAGCCCAATAATCCCATTATCGCTTATTTTGGCAATGGTAGGGCACATGACGAAGTCATGTCCACCCATTCCGATCTGTATGAAGGTTTTACGAAAAGTTTGCATCCGGCTACCGTCCGCCGTGCAAGCATTTACACCCACAGGGAGTGCATCAGGCTTGCCCGACATCAGTTCAAAGAACTTCTTGGAGACACACGAATGGCTGGCACCAGTGTCTATCAAGAATTCCCCGACCTGTTCCTTCACCGATACAGTAACGTACCATCTTTTCCCTCCCAGTGGGGAAGGATTCTCAGCAAATCGAACCTGTTCCTCCGAGTCACCAAGCTCCCATCCAAAGCCCTTTAAAAAGGCCACGCATGGATGGTCTGGGGGAAGGTGTGTCGCACTCACCCGGGCCAGCTCTCTGACCCACCCTTCCTTGTCTTTGATGCAGGATTCCTCCTTCCGGCTCCGAGTGCTCTGACTCGCCATCACATCAAAGCTCCTGGCCCCGACTGGAGTGAGAGGATCCTTCTCACTTTCCAGACTCCCAGGAGAATTTGGCTCGTTGGATAGTTCGATCTTGCCGTTTCCGGTATTCTGGCAGTTCCTCTCAGGGATCACACCATTTGCCCTTGATGCGACCCCCTCTTGTTTTCCTCATTTCCGATTTCAGCCTCACCTTCATGGACAGCCGTCACACGGGCGAGAACGGGCTTCGGAGCTGTACATTTGTGGGCATAGTGGCCCATTTCCTGACATCGATAGCATCTTAACCGAGACCGGTCCACTCTCTGACGAGGCCGTCTCATGGTCATAGCTTCAGTGAATGTTTTCATCATTTCCCTAATCATTTTCGTAACATCCATCTCTGCCGGAGTGGCAACAGAGGTAGTAGTGTTGGATGTTGTTGAAGTAGGTATTGAGGAGGGCCTCAAACCTCGAGAGTTTGTTCCGTCCATGGGGGTGGGCTCAGCGTTAAATCTGATATCCCCACCAGGAGTCTTTTTACCAAACATACCTCGAGGTATATACTTCCTCTTCATGTCTCTTTTCACTTGGACAGCAGAAATGCTTCCATCCTCCTCTTTGATCTCGATCACTTCGATATCAGAGTCACCCCCATCAGCCTGATGCATGGAGGAGACTGGAGTGGTCAGGGCCATAGCAGTGGCAGTCGCCTTCATGGGGACTTTCCCTGCCATCAAGGTTCGAACCTTGTTAAAGTTGTCTTTTCCTTCAAAGAGGTTGATCAGCCCCGCGTTCTTCCCTTTCCATGCGGCTAAGGCGGCCTGTTGCTGTTCCTCGTCCCTGAGTCCTTGTATGAACTGAGGTAGTAGGTCGTTAATGAAGTATTCCTCATTTAGGCCAACATTGGGGTGGGCCTTATGCAATAAGGTCTGTAGTTCGAATCCGAAAGCTCTGAAAGTCTCATGAGGCTTTTGGGTCCGTTTCTTGAAAACCATCATGGGGTCCTCGGTCACCAAGTTGTACAGTAGTACACTCGCGAATTCAACTAAGTCAGTGAATGTGCCACGTTCGTTGTCGACTTCATTCCATTTAACCACTGCTATTTTCCCTGGTCCGGCCTTCAAAAATCTGACCAGGTGTGGCAGTGCTTCCTCAGGAGACCATGCGTTACAGCGCATGTCGTCGGTGAAGTTCGAAAACCATTCCTTCCAAGTCACAGTCCCATCATAAGACTTTGGAATGATGGCAACTCTTCGGGCAGCGTTGTTGGTCCGTACCAGTTTACTCACTTGGCCAACGCTCCAATCACGAATCGTTTCTTCGTTGTGGGCACTCCCGGAAGTGTTCGAAGATCGATTCAGCAAATTGTCAAGGGTGGCTCGAGAGCGCCTCCTGTTTCCAGAAGATCCTCCAGCAGCACCTGTCGTTCCTCCGTTGGGCCTGGGGGCACCTCCGTTGTTATTTGAAGTGCCGCCAGTAGCGCCTTGGTTCCCGTCATTACCTGCTCCCAGATCTTGGGGGGAGAAGTCGTCTTCATATGAAATGTCGAAAGACCTGTCCTCATTAGTGCGGACTAGGTCCGAACCCTGGTAAGATCCACCATTTTCATCAGTGTAGGTTCCCAAGGGGACATCTCCGACACTAAATCTCAATTTCTTATTTCCACCCTCATCAGATTTGTGTCCGGGTTGATAGATACCGTCACCGGTAACGTTCACCCTGGCATTATCATTGATGAGTGGGTCGTATTCAGGTAACCTCTGTCTCACCAAGGCTTCCGCTGGTGTCGAAGTTGTCATTGGTCCCATGCCTTTGACAAATGTTTGGTCAGAAGGTATGTTTTTCTGTTCTTCAAGTTCATCTGAATCCAAATCGTTGATGACATCACAACTAGCTGGAGTTGTATCCGTATGAAAGGAGTGTTCTCCGACATCGATGTGGACATTATCTTTGTTTGAAGTGTCCTCTTTGGTAAGTTGACTTGTTGATGTCGTCTTTGGTGGTGGCACTGTATTCTCTAAGCCTGTTACATACCAGTCAAGAGCCTTTTTCTTTTTAGTAAGATGGGCTATTTGCAGACACAGTTCCTGCTGGTGGACTAACAAATCTTCATTGTTATCCTTTATTTCCAGCAGGAATTGTTCATTGTCTTCGATCATAGCATTTCGAATCTGGACTAATTTTTCGTTCTCTGTTCTCCGGAGATTGATGTTTTCTCAGAGTTTATCTTCTTCGACTAACAATTGGTTACGTTTATCTTCTTGATCAACTTCCCATTGTTCATATTCGATTTCGAATTTGAGTTTCTCATTTTCCAATTCGGCTTTGGTCAGCTCGAGCTTTTTTTGGATCACTAGATGTTCCTTTTCCAGAGATCTGTTTCTAGCTTCCTTGTTCTCTACATTCTGTTCAAGATTGTTCAGAGTGAAGAATAGGATCTTTTGTTCATCTTCGTATTTCTCGCATTGTTTTTCGAGATTTCGTAGACGCAGTACCTTGCGTTTAGAATTTTCCCACTTCTTTTGTTGGTCACCTCTCATCATCTCATCTCGATTGATCGCTTGCTGTCGCAAGTATTCTTTTGCGGTCACTCCTTGGTTCTGGCTTCCACCTACATCAAATATAGATGTACTTAAGCCTTCGAGTGACTTCCTATCCGTAATCGGTGTAGCTGTAGCAGTACTAGTGGTAGTAGCTACATGTCTTCGAAGCGAAGTGTTCATCATCATGATGGGACTTCGAATTTTCGAATCTGAACTGGTTGGTTGTGCTAAATCCATATTCTTCGGGTTCGAAGTCAGAAGTACGTTAGTAGTTGTCAACTTAAGAGTTCGAACTACCTTCTCTGTTAAAGAATCAGTGAATGTCGTGTAACCATCCTCGGTTTCGATAGTTAGGCCTCGGCCTGTATCCACCGTGAATGGTGGCGCCTTTGCTTCAGATCCAGTGGAGTCACCACTGTCGAACCCCAAGTTTCCTTGGGTCGTTCCATCATGGTTCGGTTTGACCTCCAGGGTCGCGCACTAAAACCAAGACTGGTCACGGCACCAGTGTAATGGTTCGAGTTCTTAATTAACTTCGATCTAGTTCGAGAGATATTAATGTCAAGTAAAACCAGACGAGTTAGCTCGGGTTAGTGCAACCGGCACATGTTTATTCAGTATCTACATAAGTTCGGAGTGGTGCTATGAGTATAGCTCGATTATGATCAGGTGTTGTCCTGGCCGTAGCCAAAGACCAACTGAGCTCCCTACGCGGTCCCAGGTAGGGACTGGAGCAGCGAAGACTAGTGCTTCTGCCACCCCGCAGTGGCCAGAGATCGAAGCGACCTCTAGTCCCACCGGTGGCAACCGCACCGATCGACCCGCCCTCTCGAATAGGGAGCAAACACTATATACAAAGCTTCACGAGCCCCTACACATCTTTCTTGAATACATGCCACCTTCTTGATCACTGTGCATCAAACTATTGATCATTTATGAAACCAAGAAAAATATGTGCCTCAATACTACATGAGATGTTGATGATTCCAATTCAGTGTTAAGTCCCATAGACAAATGAAACTACCTTTTAATATGCCAAAGCCAAATCTAAATTCATCTTTTCAGGTATCATTAGATTCCCTACATACATATCAATGCATATCACCTATAAACATTGATTCATTAGGCAATAATAGTTGAATCAGCATTTATATGATTTCCCCCTGCCCCAAAGTACACACATAGAGTGAATCCATACAAGTTCTCTCAGACCTGACATCTATGTTGTCATGTGCTAACCAGTGTGACTACTGACACAGACCTAGGCATTCTCACACATGTGTCACTTCATGCCTTCATAAATACATCAATATGTGTGGCATTGAGTGAATACTGACACCTACTGACACAGACTGACACATGCTCACATGTTGTCACCTCACACAAATATCTGTATGTGTCACTGTGAGTCACTCTCTGTGACTACTGGTATGGAATGGTGCCTGCTCATGCAGTGTCACCTCACACGGAAAGAAAAATGTGAGCAAATGTCACTCTGTGTGACTACTGACACAGTCTGGCACATGTTCACACAGGTTCACCTCACACGAATCATGAAATGCGTCACCATGAGTCAGTCAATGTGACTACTGACACAGACTGGCGCATGCTCACCCTGCATAATCCTATGACTTTTAAAGATGAGTCACTATGTGTCACTATGTTCTGTAAAATAGCACTTCTATCAACTACAACAACTTAATACAACATATCCACAAATTCAGTTCACCTGTAGAATCTAGTGTCCATCTACAGCATCACAGTGCATCATCTCATTACATCCATGCAACATCTCAGTGCATCAGTGCAGCATCTCAGTGCATCCTCATAGCATCCTAGTGCATTCGACATGCACCCACCAGACAATCAGTTATCAGTGCCTCTGCCACCTCATTGACAATATACCAGAAAAACTAATAATGCCTCCCACAGATCTACTGTATGTTCATAGCGCAAACGCCTCTTCACCGGCCTTACAGTGCCACCTATGAATTCAGCCAAGCTTCAGCCAACTAGTGCATGTTTAATAAGTCCAGTCTTCACAAGATCCACTATAGATCATTAAGTGTCTATAGCTACATAAGAGTCATTTCTTACCAACACACACTTTGCTGATATCTGAGCATTAACTAGTTCCTACCTCCTTCTGGATTTATAATTTCAATATGACTTGACACAACTGACTGTCCTTCCTCAGTGTATAAATGCAAGCTCCTTGCATTGTCTCCTCTACAGTGTCCTGGTTCCGCAGCACTAGAAGCATCTCCTGCACACATACACTTCTCTGCACTCTGCTACATACTCTGTAGCCTCCTGACATCCTACTGTAGCCTCTGGATGTTCCACTGCAGCCTGCTTATGCCCTACTGCAGTCTCCTGACATCCTACTTGCAGATTGCTGACGTCCTCCCACATACTGCTGACGTCCTCCCACAGACTGCTGACGTCCTCCCACAGACTGCTGACATGTCCCTCTAGCATCATGACATATCCCTGTAGCTTGCTGACATCTTCTGCAGACACCTGACGTCATTCTGTACGCTCCTGACGTCCTGCAGGACTAACAGTGCTGTGTCGACCTTAGGCAGTGTTCATTATTTATGGCAGGGGGGGGGGGGGGGGTATGACCAAATGAAGGGGGGGGGGGGTAATTTTTTTGGAGGTATCAGAGAGGGGGGGTCATTTTTTTTCAACCCATTCCTGAGGGCCAGTTAGTTTTCTGTTGGGGAATATTTGCCAATGTGATGCAAATTTTATGACAAAGGAACAAACGTTTTCGTGACCTGTTGCATATTTTAACTATTTGGTTTTCAGTAATAATTCTAGATGTAATTCTGTCCAACATTTTGTTATCAGCTACCTCTAATTCATATCCATTTGATTATGTTATATGATGGGAGTCTTACTCCTTTGTGTGTCAAAGGGGGGTTAGCACGGATAAGATGTACCGGTACCTGTGTTACCAACTCACATGACCACTCCTTGACCAATCTTTTGGCAGGTACCCATATTAAAATTCAACATTATAAGCCCCCTTTAAAACATGGATGAGGCCACCCAGTCAACAAAAAACGTTTTCCTATTGGTCCTTATCATGGCAAAAAGTTTTAAAACGTTAAACATGAATAGTGATTCATTGTGGGTGGTCTTTGTTCGTTTCATATATGTTGTCTCTGGTTAATCTACGGGGGTGTCTGGTGTATATATGTTGTTTCTCATTTATCTACTGCGTCCTCCGACGTTACAGCATTAGAAAACACAGAAGCAGTTTGTTCAAAAGGAAAAACTCCTCCACGCTTCATTCTGAAAAGCTGCAACTCATTGTCTAGAGAGTTCAAGTTCTTCACTATTTCCGTCAGCAAAATTTTGCTCTGTGGACTTAGGATCATACCTTCCGCGGCCAATGGCCAGGTAGGAGAATGTCTGAAATGCTCCACGGCGATGTCGTCACTTTCTAACCATGTGTGTTTAGCGACTCCACATTGGTAGCATTGAACAACCTCCGATGTAAAAGAATCTGTGGGCGGCGAGTTTCTCTGTGAAAGGACGGGGTTTATTCCACATAATTGTGTAGAAAGTGTTGAGTCTCCTTGATAAATCGACGAAACATACATACTTCAGAGTATTCTCTTAGAGCATTCTCTTAAGTAGGTAGGTAGGTAGGTAACGTGGTGGGAGCAGTGACGATGGTGGTAGTAGCTGTGTCGAGTGTGGACGTATCAGTGGTAGGCGAGGTGGTAAATGAGACAACAGAGACATGACGTAAGTGGTTCATATAGATGTGCTTAATCCCCTTTCCAGGTGCATACTCTCCGTCTTCACCATGTTCCTGTGTAGGGACTTAAGATGTGATTCCCGTGGTGCACACCTCCGTCTCCTTTACATAATTCACCACGCCCTTCCACAATTACTCTCCATGTCTCATCTCTTTTTCTTTGTTTTCAAAGTGAAGCAATATAATCTGGCCACGTCAAACCTCCTCATATCATCCATCAGCACTCGAATGAGCTGATGATGTGTACTGTTGGGTTTAGCTTGCCACATTTTCAACACTCTGAAGGCGTGGAGAGACATATCTTGTTCCGGTTGTTGAGCAATACTATTTAGCTTTTCAGACGTCAAGCTTAAATACGTCCCCATATCTTTCCACTCCCTGGATAGAGATTCAGACATGGTAACAAAGTTAAAAACTGGTCGGAGTTGTTGTAATCCAATTTGTACGTCTTGAAAAAGTTCTGCGACTGAAGTAACAGATCTTGTCGATGAACACTCATGTACATGTGGTGGAGTTCTCCCCATCTGGCATGAGGCATAGTTTTAGACCACCAAGTCTGGAACATCTCAATACACATATCCTGCACCATCTTGATAACGACCATCTCCTGCAGACAATCATAGGCGATGTCCAAGTAGATTCCCAATTTCTTCCAAGATCCAACTAACAGCCTATATCATGAAGCAAACGATCGCTTTATGTAAATTTCATTTCACACATGATATCCTGTACACTCACTTCACATACATCAGAGTCAGATAGGGAGGGAGTATTTTCAAGACTCATCTCGTCTGCAAAAACTTCAGAAATCACTTTATGAAGGTCGGTAGGCGGGCAGGTGGGCAGGCAGCCGGCGGGTAGGTGGTGCTGGTGATGGTAAAGGAAGTGGCAGTAGGCGCGGTAGGTGTAGTGGTCAGCAGTGATATATCCTTCCAAGAGAAATTGGGGTGATCTAAGTCTATTTCCACCTTTTCCTTTCTGTGTAGCGTCTTATCAGCATGAGCCTTTTGAATTTGTTAACATCAAACAGGAGGAAAGACACTGTGACAAGTGTATTTGGTGAAATTTGGGGTTATTGCTTTCATAGGATTAGAGCTCTTTTCTAAAAGTTATCAAAAGCCGACTTTGATCCTGCTGGAACCTTTTTTTTTCCACCTACCCTTTCATGATCTAAGAATGGAGTGAAGTTTTTATCCGGATTCTCCTATTGTTTATTTCCCCTGTGGAGGACAGGTGAAATTGGATTTATAGGAGTCCTACCGAGCGAGTGTTGTGACTACAGGATTAATCCTATTCAAACTGCACTAAGCGACTTATCTCCAGAGGCGTATATAAGGGAGGGAGAAGAATTTCATTCACTCACACTCTCTTTGCAACCCTCACCATGAGTAGAAGCTACAGCTCTCGAGGAAGACGAGAAGGACCAACAAGAGTTTATTGTCTTCTCCTGCTGCTGAAGATGCTGCTACTGCAGTTGCTCCTGCTTACAACCCACTTGGTGGTGTTACTGCTGGTGCTGCTACTGCTGGTGCTGGTGCTGCTGCTGGTATTGCTGCTGCTGCTGGTACTGCTGCTAATAACGACAGAGCTACTGTTGACGGAGGGTCTCATACATCTCCTTACTGGACACCGATGTTTTATACCCCTGTCGCTGCTGCTGCTTCTCCTGCTGCTGCTGCTGCTGCTCCTGCTGATGCTGCTACTACTGTTGATACTGATGCTAATGCTGATGCTGATGCTGATGCTAACGCTGATCATTATCACCCTTACGCTGGAGAAGTCCTTGCTGGTGCAACTACAGCTGACGTAGACACACACGATTGCAGTCATATGGATTATTTGGAGACCCACCACTTGGTAGAAAGAGAGGAAGAGGAGGAGGAGAAAAGGAAACGCAGGAAGAGTTGACTTCTCCAGCGGTTGCTCAATGATCACCCGATCTACTCACCACGGCTATCGTGAAGTCTCTAAGGACCACCGGGTTCTGCTATCCACCAGGGGACACCGACGTCGAGCAGAGTCGGAGTGAGTTTTTTCTTACCTCTCCGACTTACTCACCCTCCACAACCACGACCGACGGTGTGTGGTTATCCTCTTTTCAAAAAGAGGATAACCACAGCTGGTTCTGCTGTTGATTCAGCTCACACTGATGGCGCTACTCTTCTTACTTTGAAACCCTCTACGGGTATCAAGAGGAGTTTTACCAAGAGTGGCGACCAGGCATCCAAGAAGAGAAAAGCGGTAGTGAAATGTGAACCACCAACACCTTCCACAGTCCCCAGATTGGAGTTCTTCATCGACAGTTTGAAGCTGGTGATCTGGCTCGACGGGATTAGGATCTCCAAGGAACGCTACAGCGCTGTAAAGTGCACCTCAACGCCCACCAGAAAAGTAAACTTCACCACTGACGCACTCCTCAAGCTAATAGCGACCGTCACTGACGTCCAAGAGGAGGTACGGATACGCGACAGAGCGGTTTCCCATGGACTACCCAATAACAACACATGGTTCATCGTCCTGGATCGGGAAAGCCCGCTGTATGTTGCTGTCAGCTACTACAAGGGTAAGAACGTCATCCATGTGCGCAGGTACGAAGGACCTCAGAAAACTCCGACACAGGACGGTGTGACGCTTTTGACCAAGGCACTGAAAGAACTGGGTGATTATCCTTGAATTTCTTGATAAAATTTGATTGAGACGTGTGTGAGATAGTGCTGACGTATGTTTTATATGACGTGTATGTAGGTGTATATACTTTGTGTAGGTATGTTGCGTATATAGGTGTACAGGTAAATAGATGAAAAATATTGAAAAAAAATTCTCTTCACATATAAGTTACTCAGTGAAAATGGATCATCATATCTGTGAAAAGTGTTTCAAAAAATTTAAAAGGGTGTACAATTATGACAGACATGTGGAAAATGTAGGATAATACCTAAATTTTGTCATCTATGTGGCAAAGGAAATTGCAAAAAAATCACCTGTCGACGCGAATCTCTGGACGGAGTGACTATTCCTCCCATAATATGCACTATACCGGAGGGTGAGGAAATGTTCACCAGGAATTGGCCCGCAATACAAACAGGAGTCAGGACACACAGGAGTCGCGTGAGTGTAACAAACTTAAGACTACCAACCGGTGAGTTGAGTGACGCTGTAGATACTATGCATCAGATTCACATCACGCAAAGATTCAGATACAAAGTGGGTTTGTCAGTAGTGTTAATTTTAGAACACAGAGAAAAAAGCTACGCTACTTTCACGCCTCCCAAAACAACGCGACTCTTTTACAACCCCTCCCCACCATAACTAATTCAGAAACTTTGGAAGAGCTTCTCTCCCTCATGGAAAACACTGTCACTTCCGAAGAAGTACAGAAACTTTGCGACTCTGACACCAAGTGGAAAGTTCTTTTTTTCCACCAATTTGAACGTTTGCGTTTACATGGGACTTAGAGAGTTCCCCATAGGGGGCAGGGTTACCCATTTGGGTCGACTTAAAAAGAGAGGAGGTGTGTTAGATTTTCCCAACAGGGACAAGTTATGCGTCTTTCGCTGCATATCCTTTCACTTATACAAGTTCGATTCCACTGCGAAACCTGAAACCTTTCCAGGTTTGATCATCAGGGACTTACCAACGTTAGAGAACCTGTTGGATATACAAATAGGGGTTTACACCACCCGTAAAGTGAGAGGTCAGAACCTGAAAAACCGAGGTACCCTGATCAGTCCACCTTCCAAAACATCAGCCACCTGAGGTAAAGTCAACCTACACCTGTCCGTGACACGGTTTGCATGTGTCCCTCATTACGGATTTCAATGAATATGCTGGCATCTACGAATGCCCCGAGTGTAAGTCGGCGTTCACGACTAAGTTCTTACTGAAAAGACACAGGAACCAACTTTCCCCTTGCAGACAAGTCGCCTTGAAATATGTAGGTGGAATCTACCAAAATTCAAAAACGGTTTTCGAAGAACTAGCAGATTTTTCCATTTTTCCTCCCGCCGGAAATTCAAAAACGTACCATTACAAAATTACCTTCGATTTCGAAGCTTTCTTCAGATCAGCCAAAGAACCGTCAACTAAACACTTGTCAGTCCCGTGGGAACACGTCCCTCTGTCGGCTAGCGTCACATCCGACTTTCTAGGCCACGAAGGTCCAGTCTGCTCCGTGAGACAATCCGACACAGATTTAGACCCCTTGTCGGATAAAGTTTTGAATTACATAAACGACACCGCCAAGGTCATCGGGGAAGCAGTGCTAGAACTTTACCGGCTGACGTTAGCGAAGTTAGATGCACTGAAGAAGAGACTTTTGAGATATCACCACCAAGTTTCAGTCGTAGGTTTCAACTCGGGGTGTTATGACTTAAATCTGTTCAAAGTACATCTTCACTCATTCTTCTCCTCCAAAGACCGAGAGAACGAAGAATTCAGCGTCATAAAGAGAAGTAACCAATACTTGGCGATTTACACTCGGCACACTGTTTTCTTGGACGTAGTAAACTATATGGCACCTGGTTATAACTACGCGAATTATCTACTAGCTTTCACCAGAAATCAGCACAAAGGGCACTTTCCTTATGAATGGATGACATCTACCAGGAAACTGGAAAACAGAAAACTACCACCAAGATCTGCATTTGACAGCAAACTGACTGGCAACAAGACCTGAATCTGACTATGCCGAATGTGAAACAGTTTGGTCCGAACAGAACATGCAAACTTTCAGAGATTACTTGATCCACTACAACAACAAAGACGTGAAACCCTTCATAGAGGCCCTGAATTATCATGCTAAATTTTTCAGGGAGCGCAACATCAACATGTTCAAAGACGGCATCTCCCTTCCGGGTGTGACTTTACGGTTCCTTTTTCAAACCACAGAGACCCCGTTCGTGACCTTCCACCAGTTTGACTCCCACCTCCACTCTCTATAATCTTCCATAATCTTCCATAGATTTCACGAGAAGGGTGCCACGCTGATAAGTGAACACAAGTATGGCGAAAAAGCGAGAATGTGCGAACACATCCTAGGTGTAGACGGTAACTCTCTGTACTTGCGCTGCATGAGCGAAGCACACTGCACAGGTTATTACCTTGTGAGACGGCCCGAGACCGAGTTCAAACCGAAAATTAGGCAAAGACACACTAAGACCGCTTTAAAGTGGTTATGCTACGTGGAGCACACCCACAGCATGAAACTTCGCCACACTTTCAACGGAGGGGAGGTATCTCTAGGTTGCCGAAAAATTCGCGTAGATGGTTTTCACCCGCCCTCTAATACCGTTTTCCAATTTCACGGGTGTTGGTTCCACGCTCACGAGTGCATACCGCTGCGCAGATATCCGTGTGCTTCAGACAGGGATGAGAAACGTGACAGAACAGCTAGAGTAACCGCTTACTTAAAAGCTCTAGGTCACAAGTTGATCATCGTATGGGAGTGTGAATGGAGAAAGATGAAACGCCAGGATCCGCAGGTTATGGTGTTCGAACAACACTAGAAGGTCAACGACTTGAAAGCGGCTCGAAATCCCATGACAGAGAGTGACATCCTATCCTCTGTGAAAGACAGGAAAATGTTCGGTTTGATTCAGGTGGACATTACTACTCCTCCTCACCTATGTGAATACTTCGAAGAAATGACGTTCTATTTTCAAGAACGTGACCATTTCGAAATCCGACATAGGAACTCACATGACAGACTTTGCGAACAACGAAAACGTTATGAACGCTCCTCAGAGATACTTGATATGTAGTTACCACGGAAAAAAGATTCTCTTGGGAACACCTCTTCTTAAGTGGTATTTGGATCATGGTTTAATAGTCACCGAAGTGCAGATGTTCATAGAATACTTTCCTAGACGACCCTTCGCCGGTTTTGCAGACGAAGTAACCGGGGCGCGAAGACGTGGTGATGTAAACGCGAACCAAAAAATTCTGTCAGACTGTTACAAGTTGATGGGAAACACCACGTACGGTAAAACAATTTGCAACAAAGAAAAACACACCACTGTGAAACACACTAGAGCTTGAACCTTCGAATTATTGACCAAATCGTGGCGGTTCAAAAAGGGTTGAGTTGAGCACAGATCTCTTTGAAGTCGAACTGCAACCGAAAACAGTCAGGAACAATCTTCCTATTCAAATAGGATTCATGGTGTACCAGTACAAATGTTAGAGTTCACATTCGACTTTTCGGATAAATTTATCGATCGACACGATTACGCTCTTTGTCAAATGGACAGTGACAGTCTTTCATGGCTCTCAGCGGCGAATCGTTGGACCAACTCCTGAAACCCGACCTGAGAGAATCGTACTTCAGAGAGAAACAAAACTGGATTCCAACAGCGGTGTGCGATGACCACTTAGGGCTTTTCGTAAAGATAAAAACCAAAGGTGTCAAAGAATGGATCCCCTTCGCTTGTTGTCAGAAACGATACGTTCACGATCAGAGAACTCCAGGTCTTTTCAAATCCGTGTGGGAGGGTGATGGAATTCTAAGGCTCAACTCCAAGACTTATATTTGTTACGATAAAGACTCAATAGGTGAAGGAAAATCAAAGAAATGGAGTGCGAAGGGTGTCATAAAAAAACAAAACGTTCAAGAACCCAAAGACTTCTTGGATGTTCTTTTGAAACGAAAAACTATCCACGCTGTTAATACAAAGTTTAAAGTAATAGAAAACAAAATGCACACTTACACAATAGAGAAAAAGGGACTGAGTTACTTACTCCGAGTTAGCAGGTTGTCACATGGGCACGGCCATTGCTGGAGCTTAATACTAGCGAGTTCTACTGATAACACCTACCAGATGGGTACCAGTTGGCCCCCAAAGGACCGCAGTGAATAGCTAATAATTAAACCTGCTAAGTCCGTATATGTGAAGCGTCGCATACATTCTGACGGAGTGACGACGAGTCCTTTAGAGTTATGAAAATAAAAAAAAATATTATAAAAAAAAAATTTAAATAACTGTAAAGGAAAAAAAAAAATGTAGATGAAGATAAGCCGGTGAGATAATATCCTTTGTTGTTGTATTAACTTAATCTACTATGTCCACTGACTAACCTTGTGTATCAGTATTGAAAAAAAAACAAGACAATGTGTACTTGCGATCCCATTTTCACTTGGGAATTAATACATGCATCAGATGTTTTGTTCTTTAAGGCCCCGTTGTTAAACCAAGGTGTTCATAAAGTGTTCGTTTCTAATGTTGTATTTGATTCATTGAGCGTGTGATTGATTGATTGATTTGTGTTTTACAGCACTTTAGCGGCACTAAGTGGCTATCCCGTGCTTCACAGGTTGATAATTTAACAGAGGAATGTGTCAGTGCCCGTGCATATGTGCACCACACACATCCTGAGGGGATAGGAAAGAGGAGATATAGACCCTTTTAAGTGGGCTAGGGAAGCCCGCATTGAGTGTGTGTTTCAAAGATGCATTTCAAAGAGTGGTTGGTACCACCACAGATAGAGCTATAGGAGTATATCAATTCCATAACGAGAACACATGTGCTTTCGTCAAAAGGCGATATACGATAGAATCGATCAACAAGTTGCTTTCTCTTTTGGAAGAGAGCTCAGACTTCTTGAGAAAGATGTGTCATTGTTCAAAGGAAACATTCGACTCTTTTTGTCAAAAGTGTGTCGACTGAATGTTGTGTAGCAAAGTTCCTTACCCCGGTGTACCAGCTGCTCAACTGAGAAGTATCATGTCCAGACAAACTGAATGAAGTACTTGGTATAGCACTTCAGTGGATTTCACTAGTAATATCGATGAGATGTGGATGGGAAATATGGCTTACACCTATCCTTCATTTCAAGAGGGTACTTGCTCCAAAGTTGTACACCAAGATTACACCATATACAGTCTGAATTATGACAAACAAAAGTTGAATGTGTATATCTCAATGTGTGGGTTTTGCCATGTTCCTCTCCGATATTTGACTATGTTATGTAGAGAGTGTGACTTGTATTTAGCAACTTGTAAATAATAAAGTGTAAATATTATTTATCAAAATAAAAAAATAAATAAATTTGTTTGTTAAGTTTTTATTTTTAGTAAACCTCTTTATGCTAATAGGGTCACGTAACTACTTGCTTGCATACAGCTGACGGTATGACGTGTGGACAGCCAACCAATCAGAGGTCTTCATTTCGGCAATTTTTTTTTTAAAAATAGAGTCACGTCACCAAATTTTTCAAATTTCCCACCAAAATGACGACCTCTGATTGGTCCATTCAAATTAGGGTCATGTGAACTTATTTGCATAATAGAGGTCATGTGACCTAAACAGCCAGCCAATCAGAGGGCACCATTTTGGCGGCACACCACATTGGGTTTTGGTCACGTGACCATTTTGAATTTCCCGCCAAAAGGGAGGGTTCTGATTGGTCCATTTTGGCGCCACACCATGGGGGTCTAGGTCATGTGACCCCACATTTGAATTTCCTGCCAAAAGGGAGGCCTCTGATTGGCTGCATCCCCAGTGAGTAATATCCTTAGATTAGCTATAGTCACGTTCTGATTCATAATATACTACTGGTGTAAACCCACGATCCTCGGTAAATGTACGCGCGGGAAAACGCTACTGGTGCCGCCCTCTGTGGTGTGATAATGAAACTAAATAAAGCTACTTCTGGTTTGGCCTCTGATCATCGCGGAAGTCATGACACAGCAAGAAGAAGGATTTGTTGTTGAATATATTCCTTTTTCTAAATAATCCCCAAAGTAATCCTCCATCAAGGATGGCAGCTTCCACCCTGACACTGACATGTTTTAGTGCACTCACTGACGTCCTCCTGGCACTTCACTGGTCATTTGCTAGTTTCACAACTTCTGCCTGCAGCACAGCAATTTGTCCGGCGGGCGCTGACTCTTACCTGACGGGAGAGTCAGGCTTCCTGCATGGGGCTCATTTGTCAGGTGGCTGGAATTGTAGGACATAATTTTTTTATGTCGATTTCCTCTTAAAGATGGCTTCCTAAGACATGTTTGTTGCCATTTTGTGAGAAACCTTTAATATGGGGCCCCAGATTATTTGGTTCTCGCAAATCTGTTAGCCTTCATATCAAGTTTAGCTGCCACGGTCGGCCATGTTGGATGTGGTTTCAGGTCTCACAACAGAGGTGTTATTCATGAAATAATGTTTTTCATGAGAATCTGCTTGGAGAGTGGAGATTGACTTCCTGTCTGGCAGAAAATGCACCTGCTGATAGCTACCCGTTGCAACCCACACGGCATGTGCCAAATCTTGGAAAAGGGTGCGATCTAAAAGTTTCCAACAAAAGACGCTCTTCCCACTCACAGACAGCAAAACTAAGGTGGTACTCTTGTCAATACCATAAGCTGATTGTTGGGGATTTATTTCTGTCAAATGTTATTCTTAGAAACTTGCCGTTTCTAGAGCACCTGAAAGTTTTAGGTATGCCAGACCCAGCGACTCAGTCCTTAACTGAGTCGCGCCCAGTGCCTACACAGCAATAGGCCCAATACTCAATCCACGACAACTTGAGCTTGATTTCCCAACCTCTTAACACCATAACAAAGTGGACATACCTCCAGGACGATCCATGTCATACCAACTGCCTGTTGTCACCTGAAACAGCTTTCAAAGCGTCCCAGCCTCCATGCCAACCTTCACGACATCTCTGCGTGGCTGCCGGCGTGGCTGCCGGCACCCCCACGTTGTGCCTTTCCCACAGCGTCTACGGCGTTTCTTCCAGCGTCTTTTGGCTGGTCCCGCAGCCCAACCTCCCACACTCGGTATATGGCCTTAGCATGTTTCTTAGTGGGCCGACCCCTGCTGAAGCTGATACCTTGCGAGATAAGGACTGATAACAGCGAGCTGATGGGTACCAGGTATTACGTAATGCACCCTGAAAAGTCGGCAGTGAATGAAAGGAATTTTCTCATTGGTCAATAATGAATCCCGCTAAGTCGGAATAGGGCAGGTAGCTAGCAACTTCAAGCATTGGCATTTTCTAAATATTGGTATTGGCGAGTGAAGCGCGCGCATGGGCATGCACATGCGCGTGCTTCACTCGCCTATACCAAGGCTTTGTACTTTGCCAATGCTTGAAGAGTGATATGCAAATCATAATTTATGATAATGATATTCTGGTCACGTGTTAGCTCTACTAGAACTCGTGACATCGTCAGTTAGTAGCTACCAGCGGGCATATCACATCGATCCCGCAGTGGTACCAGCGAACAGCGTCTTGGACAGCCTACCGGCCTTCCACGACATCCATCCGTTACTCCCGGCAAATAGGCCTCCCTGGCCCTTCAGCAACGTCGTCCCCTGCCAGGCTTCCTGCATCCAGCCCCGTGCTAAGCCAACATTGGCGCGTCTCCCGCCAAATGACCACAGCGTCCAGCCGGCGTTCTGGGCAGCGTCTCTATCGCCGTGCGTTTACTCCTTCTGCACGACGATTTTCAGGGCTCCCCCGGTTTTTACACACTCCCCACTTTTACCTCAATACTCACAGAGTATTAATATGTAGTATGGTTGCGTAATCTGGGCCCATAACCTGATAAATTTCGAGGTAAATGAAGGAGCCTAATGTCATACGTCTTGGGCCATCTTGGGCACGCTGCAGAACTCTTTATTGTGCAAACGCGAACTCACATTTTCCCGTCATTGTATTTGTAGCAAGAATGCATATATCTAACATAACCATGGACAAGGAGTTGACATTTGTTCAGCAGGCTGAGGCATATTCAGATCTATATGGCACAAGGTGTGGCTGCTTACCCGGGTGCGGAACTTTATTGACCTACCTACTGCACTAATGGTGCGAAAGACAATGGTGCTTCCTTGTTTTGACTATGGAATAGTGTTTAGGACAGGGCTCTCTCCAACCATCATGAAGAAATTTCAGGTACTGCTTAACACAGGTATTCATGTATGTTACTGTATTAGGGACCTGCGGGAGACTCATGCTATTTTGAACATCATTGTCTGTCCACAAGGTCCAGGAACTCGCTATGATTCTGCTCATGTACCTCCTGCCTGTATAATGAACTCGTTGCCCTTATGGCCATACTACATGTATGCCTTGATGTTGATGTTGCGAAGCCATTCCCCCTATTGCTTTGGCACCTGAGAGGCCTGCACTTATACAGACCCCTCGGTGAGCTATACAGGAGATCTCCGAAATGGCGACCCCGTAATGTTTAAACTTGACTTGACTCAAAGCAAAAGAAGCTAAAAAAGAACGTTTTTGTTCCATTCACAACAAAATGTTACAGGATGAAAGGAAATCAACCAAGGCATTATATACGCTTCCAACCATATATGGTATGTCCTGGTTTAGTTAGATTTTTACTTATTATACATGTCAAATTACTTTTTGTGGAAGCTTCCCTTACGACCCCTTAAACGATCCCTGAAAGTGGTATGTCCCAAAAATGTTTAAATTTACTGAATTTACCTTGATATGTTCACTCTTCAGTACAAACTTTTTCTTAATTTTTTTGCCAAAACCCGAGTGTTAAGAAGAATGGGGGGTCGTTCTGTATAAGGGGAACCATGTAATAAGTCTGATTTTATTGAATATGATCTAAGAATTTATAACAGTGCATCATGGCATATCTAGAGGGTTAAGTGTGTATCAGTGCATCATGACATCCCTAAAGGATTAAGTGTGTATCAGTGCATCGTGCTATCCCTAAAGGGTTAAGTGTGTATCAGTGCATCATGACATCCCTAAAGGGTTAAGTGTGTATCAGTGCATCATGCCATCCCTAAAGGGTTAAGTGTGTATCAGTACATCATGACACCCCTAAAGGGTTAAGTGTGTATCAGTGCACCATGCCATCCCTAAAGGGTTAACTGTGAATCAGTGCATCATGACATCCCTAAAGGTTTGAATGTCTATCAGTGCATCATGACATCCCTAAAGGTTTGAATGTCTATCAGTCCATCATGACATCTCTAGAGGCTTACACTAGTGCATCATGGCATCTCTAAAGGGATAAGTGTGCATCATGCCATCCTTAAAGAATTAAGTGTGAATAAGTGCATCTTGCCATCCCTAAAGGTTTGAATCTCTATCAGGTCATTCATAAAAAGGTTAAGTGTGTCTCAGTTCACCATGCCATCCCTAAAAGGGTTAATTGTGTGTCAGTGTATAAGACGCGCCGTATATGTGAATCAGATCGTGAATGGGTCTTATACGCGGGAGGCAGGCTGCCTTGAGCTGGGGGTGCGCCTTATACACGGGTATGATGCTGATCATATATTTTTTTTAATGCCACAAATGAGGTGTAACAAGAAGTAGAACTTATCTCTAACATTGTAGCATCAGTTTCTTAGGTTTCTTTTCCTATATTCATGTAGTCTATCAATGTTGAAGCATGTGAGGGAATGAATTTAAATCACAAAATTATCTAAACATAGTTTGAACATCTGTTCTTAAGTCAAACATATAGGAAGTGTTTATAAATGGTAAACTGGCTCAATCTGGTGGCACTTCTAGGAACATCAAAAAACATATATGGTCAGCATCATACCCAAACTAATCTCAACTCTAACTAAGGCTATGCCCAGCTACAAGGAGACTCAAACTAGTCCCCTTGAGTTTGGGGTGCGCCTTATATGCAGGGTTTTACTACATACCAATCCAGAGAAGGTAGGTGCGCCTTCTATGCGAACCATGCTTCTCTGAGTTGGGGGTGCGCCTTCTACGTGGGCTGCGCCTTCTACGCGAGAGATTACAGTACTATAGGATTACTTGGAGGGGCATTTCTGACATGAAAAATGGGTTCAACTCAGGTGGGGATCCTGTATAGAGACGGATTATACCTCAACTTACAAGTGTGTATGTGTGTGGTTGCTGTAAAGATTATATTAAACGTGCAAGATAACATAGCATAGCTACCCCCTATGGCTTAGTGCCATAACTCTTGGTAATAATTCATATTACACAAGTTAGGTTTAATATTAGATTTGTTAACTATGGTTGAAGGTACCTAGAGCTTACGGGCTTCCCTAGCCCACTTAAAAGGGTCTATATCTCATCTTTCCTATCCCCTCGGATGTGTGTGGTTCACATATGCGCGGGCACTGACACATTCCTCTGTGAAATTGTGTAATGTCGTTCTCGCCATGAATATGACCTTAGCTGTCGAAATGGCGTGAAACACCTATTACTCACTCACCTAGAGCTTACCATAATCTCCCGCGTATAAGACGTGCCTTATACGTGAATCAGATCGTGAATGGGTCTTATACGCGGGAGGCAGGCTGCCTTGAGCTGGGGGTACGCCTTATTCACAGGTTTTTTCCGATATCTCAATTGAGATCAGGTTGGGTATGATGCTGATCATATATTGGCTCCATCTGGTTGCACTTCTAGGAACATCAAAAAAAGTATATGGTCAGCATCATACCCAAACTAATCTTAACTCTAACTAAGGCTATGCCCAGCTACAAGGAGACTCAAACTAGTCCCCTTGAGTTTGGGGTGTGCCTTATATGCGGGGTTTTACTACATACCAATCCAGAGAAGGTAGGTGCGCCTTCTATGCAAACCAGCCTTCTCTGAGTTGGGGGTGCGCCTTCTACGCAGGCTGCGCCTTCCACGCGAGAGATTACAGTACTATAGGATTACTTGGAGGGGCATTTCTGACATGAAAAATGGGTTCAACTCAGGTGGGGATCCCGTATAGAGACAGATTATACCTCAACTTACAGGTAAGTCTCAAACAATCTTTATATTATCCCTTGGGAACCTTCGGCGCTTCCGGGAATCCACGAGAGTTTCAGAGCAATTGACTTCCCTAAACAGAAAACACAACAACGTATTTACATTCAAGCCTTGCAAAAGGCAACTTCATTTTAAGCCAGAATGGCGTTACGCCTGACAATGTCTTCTATTAGTTTGTGATAAAACCGTGCGAATGAAACGGACTGGCGCCACCCAGCCCTATTCATTAGCGGGTTTAAGTTGTCCCCCACCCTGAGGAGCCCCGACGCTGAGGCTCCTCGGGTGGAGTGCAGCTTGTACTGCTGCACGTCTATCACCCCGAACACCCATCTTGATAGAGTGTCCCGACTTATCGGTAGTGCCTGGAATAGTACCTTTCAAGGTACTATTCCAGGCACTGTACCATGCACACCATAGGGTTTTCATCAAATTTCCGAAGTACCGGTTGCTCTTCAGTAGTTGCGTCATGCGGAACACTGTTTTGTCCTTAACAGACATGTTTTTAATTGACAGATATACTATGGTCTGTCCCCTCTGGGATGTCACGAGAAGTAGTAAGACGCTCAACTTCATCGAGAGTTTCATAAGTGAGACTGCTGCATTGTCCCACAGCTGAATAACTTCAAGTACCTTACGGACATCCCAAAAGGTGTGGTCGCGGGGACCCGGCGAATTCATTTCATATGCTCCTTTGATCAACAGTTTGACTACATGATGTTGTCCCACCGGTTTGCTATTGACATAATTGCAAACCGCAGAGAGAGCACACCTGGCTGCGTTCAGGGCCTGGTAACTTTTACCCTATCGTTGCAGTTTTGAAAGGAACTGACACACTTGCTGGATAGTAGGCTGCGGCAATGGAATGGCCCTTTCCACTCAGAAAACGCACCAGTCTTTAAGAAAAGTCGTATACGACTTTCTAGTGACAGGTCTCCTGGCATTAACTGCCAGCTGGATAGTATGACTGTCAAATCCTCTTTTCACCAGTTTCTTCTTTAGAAGTGTAGAGGTATCATATTGTACCATATATATGGGTGCTGTCTGGCGTGGCGGGTGAGTCCAGTCGCTGGATGTTCCTAAGGTTCTGGATAGGTGGCAGCACTGATCCGGGCCTGTGGGGACATCTGGCGACAAACACCAAGGTCCATATATAAAGACCGGGGCTCAGCCGCTACGTCAGAGGCCCTTCAGGCCTCCGAGCTTATAGACATAGATATTAATCCATATTAGCTGCCCCACCATCACCTTCCGGGTAGCCGTTGAGTGTCCTTAAATAAACTGTTGGCATACACTTGAACCACCGCCTTACTCCTTCTTTCCTAATTCGTAAGGCCCGAACCACTGAACTGTTAAATCAAACCATTACATTGGTGCCGTGACCAGTTTATTCTGGTGTATAGCCCGGACGTTATAACGTCCGAACGGCTAGTACATGGGTTAGACAATCTCGCGGAAGCTAACCCTGAGGGACAATTATTTGGCCAAGAAAATGGCAATGGGACATTAACAGTCCAAACCCATTCGAACCCACAGGATGTAGATGCTGCATCCTGGAGGGAACCCGGACCTCATTACACACTGGATAGTGAGGAAAATATACCTGACTCTGTACAGAGAGAACAATCCATACAGAGAAGGAGTACTTTGATAGGTCAACGATCAATTGTTGACGAATTAAGCAATTCGATGTTCGAAGTTGGTGGTAGTACTAATCCAGAACATCCGGCACCTATGCCAAAAAGGGTAAAGTTTGGAAAACTACCATACAGTATACCCAGATCCGGACTGCCTATTTTAGACTACAGCGCCATCGACGGCGATGCAACATATATGCAGTATCGGAAGGTGAAGAACTGAAACAACCGGATGTCCTGTTGTTAAACGAAACCTATGTTACTTTGAACGAGAACTTAAATACCTTAGTCAAAGCGAAAGATGAAGTAATTAATGAAAAACTGCATCTGGAGGAAGACCTTATTGGCATGCAAAGCGAATTCGAAACCAGAAAGAGTGAATATATGAAAGAATTAGAAAATGAAGAAATGAAACTTCAGGAAATGAGAAAGTCATATAATAAAGAATATGACAATAGACACAATCTTATCCAAACATACATAGATACGAATGATCAGTTATGTCGTGATAAGGCCAACTATGAAGCTGACATAAGTCTGTATCAAAGTGAATTAGAGAAATTGAAACTTCAGTGTAATAAGCAAGCTGAAGACAATGAGACAATCCCGATGGGTATTATAGCATATAATAAACAACTGGAAGAGGATAGACAGAAACTCACTAATGAGCTTCAGGATTTGCAAAACACTGCAATGACTCTAGATAAGTATGTAGAAGCCACACAATCGACTATAGGTAATATAGATCCAAATGTGGTATCTACAATGTTGGCAAATACAGTCCAAAACGTAACGCCCACCAGATACAATCCATTTGTAACAGATGGGGCGGATAAGAAACCAGATCATTCTACATCCAGTGCAGTGGTTGATCCGAATAGTACAACAGTACAAGTCGGCTCACATCAATCATCAACAAGTAGTGCGCCTACACCACATGTTCCAAAACATGATCCGGTTGTGGGTCCGGTACCGCCGATACCAGATCTGAGTCATAAGATTAATCCGACTCAAGTTAATGCAGCGGTGAGTGGACCAAACACAACTCCGCCATCCCAACCTCGTGTACCGGGACCAATAAGAAACCTGCTAACACCACCTTCTTATTTTTCCTAAACCAGACATAGTACTCCAGCAGGACCAAGATTGCCTAACCCCAATCCTGGCCCTAGCAATGCACCTAATACTGGACAAGTTCCAAGTTCAAACCCACCACAACCTAATGTGGTAGGGGGTGCTTACATACCAAGACCAGCTCCTCAAGTATATAGTTATAATAATTATAATTCTGGAGGAGGGGGGTATTCCTATTCGGGAACTTCATACACCAGGGAGGGAATCTGGATCATCCGGAAATACTGGCTACAGTGGAGGCTACTTTAGTGGTTCCTCTGGAGGCCATTCTAATAGTGGACCCCCAGGAGGTTACCCTGGAGGCGGCCCCGGTGGACCTGGATCCGGAGGATCAGGATCGGTTGGAGATGGCAGGAAACCGAACATCCATGCCAGCAGGGATGCAGAACATCTTTGATAGAAGCCAATGTATCCAAAATTTGGGCATTGACTGCTACCGGAAAGGAGTGAGTAATAGATGTTTAACGCCATTTCGACAGCTAAGGTCATATTCATGGCGAGAACTACATTACACAATTTTACAGAGGGATGTGTCAGTGCCCGCGCATATGTGCACCACACACATCCTGAGGGGATAGAAAAGAGGAGAAATAGACCCTTTTAAGTGGGCTAGGGAGGCCCGCTACCGGAAAGGAGCAGATGGCATGGAAGTCTTGGACTGGAGCATGCGAGAGACTGATAGACTATGAGGATGTAATAATCCGGCTCGTAGACAGGCAAGGATACCCCCACCCTACGATTCGAATGATCCATGGAAGGATAGGTATCAGGCTTTTGTCGATGAAGTTAACTGTAGCAGTTGGACAAAAGAAGAAGCTCTGCCTTATCTGATCTGCTGGTTAAACAAGGGCGGAAAAGTAGCTCTCAACCAGCGTACTCAGAGCAGCGTATGGGATATACGGTACCTACGACCAATTAGTCGAATGTGCCGTGTACCTATTTGCTTCTATCGTAAGAGAAGATCCATGGGTAAGCTTTAAGAAGAGGACCCAGAAAGCCAAGGAGTCTCATAAAGTCTTCGGGTTGGAGCTACAGGGCCTGCTGTCAAAAGCATGTCCAAATTGGGCTCATGATGACGATTACTATCTGCAAGAACTGTTCACACAATTCTATAGCGGATTATGAGATCCGGATCACAAACAAGTGGTCTGGGATTCCTGGAAGGACGAAACATAGCCATTGACAGTTATAATATGAAGAAAAGATTGGTGGGTCTGGCACCTAATCCGCTACGAGCTGCTCCATTACAATACGGAGCAGCACCCGCTCAAGTACCTGAGACATTCCAATTGGCCCCTGTTGACCTACAGGAAGCTAATCAGGAAGACGAATATATCTCCGATGACAACGGAGAATATATTGGTTCCGTCCAAGTAGCTGGAAAGTATTACTGCCAGAAACGGTATCGAAAAGTAAATCCGAAAGGAAAAGGAGGATCCGTTGTAAATAAAACAACGTCCGGGCCAGGCCAGGCTAGTAATATTACAACTACAACCGTCCCTACCGTAGCAGCTGCTGCTGCCCCTACCAATCTGATAGAGACACTGGTAGCACGACTAACAGATGCTCTGAGAAGGTCCCGAGTGGATACATCTCAGAGGTGTTTCAGATGTCAGAAATTAGGACACTATGCAGTCCCTCGGGGACAGGGAAGTATCTCTGGAATAATCAAAGAGGAAAACTGACCAGGGGTCCCTCGATGGGCAGAGAAGGGGATCCCGATGACAAATCTTGCCATGATATCACCATCCATGACGATAGTTCGAATGCAATAGTAAATTCTCCTAGCACCGGAGTGGTTGTAGACACCTGGAAGGTTGGAGAAGCCGATACAACAGGTGCCCAGGGAGCACAGGGGAAACCCAGTACCGGTAACGAGGTAGGCGGTTATTTTTTAGCCAGGGTTGGTAGTGCCCACCTACCCCCGGGTCATCCTTGTCTGGAATTCCTAAAAAGATGTGGATTGACTCCAGGTGTGAACAATGACGTCCTGATTGTCACGGACACGCCTTCCGTTAAGCACGGTAGTATGTTTGCCTCACTGTTAACGGAAGATCCGCTGAATTTCTCGTTGATACGGGTGCTAGCCACTCCTGTATCTCCAAGAGGTTCTACGATCTTATACCGAATGACCATGATACTCTCATATCGAGAGGAAATGCTCAGACGGCCGATGGCAGTACAAGCAAACATATGGTAGAACTTGTGTGAAATTGCAACTTGATAGAATGCATGACTATGTCATGAGTGCCACCGTTGCGGATATATCAGATGAGGAGATACTTGTGTTGGATTTCGCATCCCTGTATGGTGTGGTCTTGGAGCCACAATCAGGAGTGTGAGTGTGAAATACCCGTATCCTGTAAAAGTTAGATGTATACTGAGACAAGTAAGCAGTATGGCTAGTGTGGCACACACTGTCCGAATTCCCGCAGGTGTAGCCTGTGATGTGCTCTTAAGGAGCGATCCTGTGATGCGCAATAAGCCTGTGATAGAACCGGATGTAGTTACTTTATCAAGTATCGGATTGACTTCCGTAGATACTATGGTAGCGAATGCATCCTGGGCGGTAGTAGCGGTTTCCAACACTGGGAGCGCCACTATCTACCTAAAAAAAGGACAAGTCCTCGGAAATGTCACACTTTCGGAAAAGGTAACCGATAGTAAGTTGAAGTTACCCAAGGTAACAGATGACGATGATATCTCGGATGACTTATTAAAGTTGTATGAAGAAACTTCATTAGAGAATCCGGAACATCGGAAAGAGTTTTATGATTTGCTCTATCAGTATAGAACTGCCTTTGCCAAACCCAGTGAAAAATTGGGTACGACAACTAAGGTAGTACATAAAATAGATACTGGAGAAGCAGAACCATTTAAAATACCTTACAGATGGTTACCTTTAGCGAAGAAAAATGTAGCTGAAGAAGAAATAAATAAGATGTTGGAACAAGACATAATTGTCCCATCCAATAGTCCGTGGAGTAGCCCTGTGTGCATGGTAACTAAAAAAGATGGTACTATCCGCTTCTGTATAGACTATAGAAAGTTGAATGGAGTAACGAAAAAGAATTTGTATCCATTGCCAAGAATAGATGAAACCATTGACTCCTTAGGAGGGTTTTGTACCCTAGACTTGCAATCAGGTTATTGGCAAGTGGGAATGAATCCATCCGATATGGAGAAAACAGCATTTTTGAGTCATATTGGATTATTCCAATATAATGTAATGCCTTTTGGCTTGTGCAATGCACCAGCTACATTTGAAGCAATGATGGAAACTCTTTTGAGTGACCTATTGTGGAAAAAATGCCCAGTATACCTTGAAGTAATAGTCTTCGGATAGACATTCAAAGAGTGTTCTAACAATCTCAAATTGGTATTAGAACGAATTATTTCTAATGGTCTCAAACTGAAACCTAAGAAATGTCATATGTTCAGAAAGTCCATAAACTATTTGGGCCATATCATCTCAGATGAAGGAATAAAAGCTGACCCAGAAAAAATCGAATCAGTTATGAATTGGAATAGACCTAACTCACCTAAAGAAGTGAGATCATTCTTAGGCTTCTGTTCCTATTACAGGGAATTCATTCCTAATTATTCTAGAGTCAGTTACCCGTTACAAATAATAGCTAACTGGACCCCAGGATTTCCTTGGACGCATGAACAGGAATCTGCTTTTCTAAAGCTAAAGGCTCTGTTCACGAGTACTCCCGTATTGCAATATCCGAATGAGACCGATCATTTCATACTGGATACGGATGCTAGTAATGACAGCATTGGTGCCGCCCTTTCGCAAGTCCAAAATGGAAGAGAGGTACCCATTGCTTTTGCTAGCAATACACTGAGTAAAACTTAATGCCACAACTGCACGACTAAACGAGAGCTGTTAGCAGTAGTTGTATATACAAAGAAGTTCAAACACTTCTTATGGGGGACTGACTTTACTCTATGTACGGATCACTCCTCTTTAAGATGGTTATTGAACTTCAGGGATGCTGAGGGAATGTTGGGTCGATGGTTACCCATTTGTCCGAATACGGGCTAGAACATCGCCAAATTCAGCATAGACCCGGAGTGAAGCATTTAAATGCTGATGCCTTGTCTCGAATACCAATCCGGAAATGTGATAATCCGGATTGTACCAACTGTGGGGCTCACAGAGCAGTTTTAGCAGGGATTCGAAAACCTTTCGAACCTCTAGTAGCCAGCATACTGGAATGGTCTATGGACCGCATACGACAGTTCCAGGAAGCTGACTCGATAACTGCACAGCTACTGCAATTGGTACCTAAGGGGATACATCCAGTCAGACCTGAGGTCTCGAGAAAATCGAGAAATGAGAAGGTTTCTTGCTCAATGGACCGAGCTTGAAGTCCGGAAAGGCGTGTTATACCGTTGGAAGCCATGTAATAATGGTGAGAGACTCATACAAGTGGTTATACCACATGCAATGAGGCATGACATTATGTATTACTGTCATGGCCATCGGACCAGTGGTCATTTTGGAAGGAAACTCTCGTTAGCATGACTTTCTAAAAAGTACTATTGGCCTGGCATGTCGCGAGACTTGCAAATCCATCCAGACCACAGAGTGATGGATTGGTTGAAAGGTTGTAAATGAAAACATGGATGATTGGGACGAGCAATGCCATTTTGTGACACATGCTTACAACAGTACAGTACATTCGAGTACCAATTGTACTCCGAACCACCAGTGTTCGGCGAGGATTTGATAATGACTTGGTATTCGGAGTTGTAGGTATGGATCCGGAACTACCTTGTCATGTAGCTTTCGTTGAATGTTTAACGGACAGATTCAGGAAAGCATATGAGTCTGTCCGGATTGATTTAGAGAAGTGCCAAATGGCAGAAGGTAGGATATGGTACCGATTTAAAAAATCGAAAATTCAAATCTGGAGATAGAGTGCTAAGACTGCACCAACCACTTAGACATGTAAAATTTGCGTCTAATTGGGATGGTCCTTTTACAATAACTCAGGTTATTAGTGATTGTACTGTGATCATTAAATCAGACCTCGGACGACTGTACAAGTCAAACGTGGCTAGACTAAGAAAATGGTCTGGGAGGGAGACCTCCAAAGAAATGTATGGTGAAGGATTCGATAAGATTCTGAATTTGAATCGGATAGTGAACCAGGTAATGGACCCGATATCGAAGAGAGGCCAGGGTAGGCCTAGGAAGATATCTGAATCAGTACCGCCTTCGCTAACACGGACTAAGCGTGGTGGAGTTAAAAAAGTCTCGGCAGGTGAAGACAATAAGAGGAAAGGTGTTTCGAAGGCCAAGAAACACCTAGAGAAAGCTCTCCGAACTGTCAGGTCCGAAAAGGAACTATCCAAGGAAGGGGTAGTCGTCCGCCGCAGCCCTCGACTTGCCCAGAGGACTGCAGTGACCTAACCTGTATACACAACGAGTGTAATGTTTACATTTAAAGGAACGGATAACAACTGACCTGAAAGGTCTAATTGTCGTCGCTGTATGATGTACCAGTGGGTAGTGGACGGATGATCCGGTGGATTTGCTTAAGCTTTCCATAAACTCCACTTAAAATCCCTAGACGAGTCGACAGCATGAGCGATAATTACCTAAAAACATTCGATTTGTTTATGTTCCGTCTGTAGCACGTGCGTTGCCGCATGACGTCATCGCGTCCAGTCTCGGCTGACCTCTCGTGACCCTGCTTGCAAGCATGGAAATGACGTCACGGAAGCTGGCGTGTCGCCATATTGTTTTTTGGTGAAGACCGAGGCAGATGAGCGATCGTCCGTCTGCAGATTTTCACCTCTAAACAGGCTAGCTCCACCCACAGAGTCGATTCTCAAGAAAGCGGCTCTGTTACTCGTCGGGCCCTGACGCCGTTTAAGTCGGGAAAAGGAGTGTGGGACTCCCGCATTGATTCCTCCAGTCATGGCTGAGGTTACCCAGGTCAGATTATCCTAACCCCGGGAAAAGGAAAGTTAGACATGCATGAGAGTCTTTGGCAGAAATGCGAGGAGTCTGGAAAGGAGGGTAAGCGAGCCTGAGAAAGATTTAGGAGAGACCAGAGCCGGGGTGGATCCGGTAATGGTCAGACTAAAACCAGCACCCAATCCAGGGCGGATGATCGTTCCAGATCCCCCCTGGCACGTCACCCACACGAACAGACCCAGGGTACTCCTGCCTTCAAGAGACCTGGACCTGCTGGATATGCTCGAGCAGCATCTAAACCGGGGAAATTGGATACAATTTCCCGTCAATGTCACAAGGTGCTGGACAGGTTGAGATAAAACCCACCACCCTCTTACTGTGTCCCTGTGGCACCTTCGGGTACGTCCGGAAGCCCAACATCCGGAAATGTCATCCCGGTAATGTCAACACCCCCCAAGAGTATTGCATTGCCCGTCAAACCAAAAGATGCGATTACCATTAAAACCGGTAACGCTAAAATCTGGTTAGAAAAATCTCGCCAAGGGGAGGCTGTTGTCCAGAAGGTCATCTACACCCATTGGGAGAAATGTGTAAAGGAGAGAGCTACAGAATTCCATCAGGGTTTTCTGAATGACACTCTCATGTGTATGAAGGAAGTAGGCGATGCTGAGAAGGAATGCCTAGAATCCGTGATCCGAGACGAAGTAAAGGCTCGGGAGGAAGAAGCTATAGCTGCGAAAGAACAGGCAGCTATGGATGTACACGTCTTAGAGAAACGTGTAAAAGAGGAGATCACCCGAAACACTAATCTGAACACTAAGTTCATGAGGGTGTTCGGGGTCGACATCGACGAATGGGACGGTACTCCCGAGTCGGCCCTAGACCTTCTAAGGAAGAAACACACTAAGAAATCCACTTAGTGTGTTCCGGGTTACCCTCAAAATTTTTTTACCACTTCTCACCTCACAACTAGACTTTTGCAGAAGGTAGATTATCTACCTCCTGATGTTCCCATACAATTAACACTTAAGTCTATTCTATGTGTTCCGGGTTCTTTTATAACCAGAGTTAGTCTGATCAGGATATAACTTAACTATTATCTCCTGATGTTTCTGCTTCGGATTATGAATTTCCTACAAATCCGAATAGTAGTTGTGCTGCTAGAAGATACTGCCGGATGTGGAAACCTATAACCTGATGCCTGATGTTACCTGTTCCTGATCGACTTACCGGATGGACTTACCACTGTGCCGTTTTATTTACCAAATGGACTCATTACCATTATCTACCTACTTCCAGATCTACTATTTGGACTATGACTTTGTCAACTTTATCCAAAAGGACTATTACTACTACATGTTGACAACCGGATTATTTATTAACACCATTCGGATTATTTCAACGAACAATAGCACTCCTAGAGGATTGTGGGTAGCTGCCCCAAATCAACTACCGTGTATTTATATATCAGTACATCTGGAATACTATAGACTATAGAACGTCCATCCCGTGGTTAGCTGACCACACTCCTTCTCCACAACATATCCGACATACTTCAAGACTACACACAACGCTCTAGTTATATTTTGTGTACATATTATCATGGACATTATCTTCATTACTATTCAAATGACCATATAACTCATTTGTATACCTGTAGTAACATAATATTATAATGGTCTTACGAGTTCATAACATAATCTATTCTTACTTGTCATAATACTTAATATGATCCGATATAGATTATAATCCATATTAGCTGCCCCACCACCTTCCGGGTAGCCGTCCTTAAATAAACCGTTGGCATACACTTGAACCACCGCCTTACTCCTTCTTTCCTAATCCGTAAGGCCCGAACCACCGAACTGGTAAATCAAACGATTACAGAAGGAATGATAGACCACCAAAGGGGTACTTTGTAGCCTTTGCTTGTTTGCGGGCTTTCCTGGATGACACAAGTTTCCTCTGTCTCTCCTGAAGCGAAGTCTTCTCCAATTGGTGCGTTGGAGCCCGCCGTACCATGGTTGACCCGGCCAATCGGGGGTGACCAGAATCACTTGTACCCTCTCCAGCCTGATCCTTTGAATTACGGGTCTCAACAGACTGAAAGGAGGAAAAATATACATGTATTTTCCCTTTCATGAGATTGACAAGGCATCTTTTTCCCAGGCACCAGGTTGTGGCCCCCAAGACACAAAACATGGCAATTTAGCATTCAGTCGGTGCTCAGTCGGGAGGAGTTGTTAGAAGATCAGAGATAAGAGATACGATAAGGGTCCAATTGAGGCCTTCTACCACTGACCCCTGGTTTACAAATCTCTCTATTTTTCTTAAAGAGGTAGTTTCTATTACTAAGTAGGCTGATCTTTTTCTTTTACATTTCCTCAAGTTTAAATTCCTGATTTGTTTTAGATGTTTTGTAAATTTTTCTTCCACCTTATCAATGATTTTGTGACTTTGAGAAATTCCTCTGTCACTTTCTATTACCCAGAGGTTTAGAGCCCCACTGCCTCTGTCCACATCACCCTCCCACCAGGGGACATTTCAGAAACGACTGACCTAGGCCTGCATTAGCACGAGAGGCAAACAAATCCACTTCTGGTGTGCCAAACATTTTGCAAACCTTCTTGAAAATTTTTGGACTCAATTCCCATTCCAGATCTGGTGAAAAGTGTCTTGAAAGGTAATCTGCCAACACATTTTCCTTGCCTGGTATGTGGTTGATGGTCAACCACATATCCCTCTCGGCACACCAGTCCCAGATTTGCTTTGCCAACTCATTGCATTCAACAGAAAAGATTCCAACCATTTTTCTGACATATGCCAAAGCAGTAGTGTTATCAGTACAAATTTTGACATTGAACCCATGTTCTGGTAATGCTTGTAATCCTAATTGGATAGCCATCAACTCATGAATGTTACTATGAAGGTTCACTTCCTCCTCCTTCCAAATACCTTTGGTGGTTGTCTCACCCCTGTGAGCCCCCCACCCAGTGCCTGAAGCGTCGGTGACGATTTCAAAATCAGCACCCTCATTTCTAATTTTTTTGGAAGCAGTCGGAAGGTTTTCTAACCACCAGTTGATGTCATCCATACCATGTGAACCCACAATCATTTCTGCATCAAAATTCCCTTTATTTTGTTCCAGAGCTAGGTTCTTTTCTCTCTCAAGACCCTTGATATGTGCTGGCCCATACTGCACTCCTGCAGAATAGGCGGTCATCAGACCAACAATACCAGCAATATCCCTTATTGTGTAAGCCTTGGGACCATTAGCCAAGTTCCACACCGCCATGTTGAACTTGTCTATCTTGTCCTGTGTGGGTCTCACAGTCATAGTCTGTGAGCCCAACAGGAACCCCAAAAACACAATTTCTTGTGTAGGCGTAAATACTGATTTATCAGGATGCACCACAAAACCTAGAGAATCTAACTCTTGTCCAAGCCTGTCAGTAGTAACCGTACACTGTTCTGCTGTATCTCCCAATATAAAGGAGTCATCGATGTATTGAAAACACTCATGACCTCCCTCTCTCAGGTTGGAGAAGACTGGATTCAGAATTTTTGTAAAAATTCTCGGGGCACAGGCCAAACCATTGGGCATACCCTGGAACTCATATAAGATTCCTTTCCAGTAGAATCTCAGGATCTTCCTATCCTCTTTTGACACCAAAACCGAATAGTAAGCATCCTTGATGTGAATGGATACCATAAAGCATCCAGGCCTCATCATTCCAACTGCCGTGTTTAAACTTGTCATTTTAAAATGTGTGTTCTCTACACTCTCATTCATTTTTGACAGATTCAAAATTAGTCTGTACTCGCCATTGGGTTTGGGCCTTACAAACACATTAGAAATGAATTCACCTTGAACTGGTTCCACAGCACACGCCCGGTAACAGGGAAAAACGTTTTCCGCCGACCGGTCAGCGTATCGGGCGCGTGCTCATCTCCGTCTTAACAGAGAGACTTGCCGAAATCAGCGGAAAGTTTTCTACCGATCGGTCAGCGTACCGGGTCGGGAAACTCACATTTTCTGGCGAAATGAAACAAAATAACTCGCCAAATGCCCGCAAAGACCACCTCGGGGTTGGCAAAGCTGTAATTTGCCCTCGAAACGGGCAAAATTCCACTCTTTTTAACACCGGGGGGTGTAAGTCGAATGAAATGTTGACGACCGTGAAAAACAAGATGGCCGCCTCCGAGGAGGAAACGCCCCGGTCGTTGAAAACTGCTCCAAACACAATTAAACAAGCAGAATGGGCAAACAAAGAACTGCCCAAGGAATCTATACAGTAAAATTAGTCTTTGTGCTGAAAATCAGCGAACAGACCGATCAAAATTTATACTTACAGATCGAAATAGCTGATGGCTCTAACAGACGAGACAGACACTGACTCGACCGAGAATCCGAACTGATCATGTGACCTCGAGGTCCTCCTCTTGTGGATTCTCGGAAACACTGACGGTTCCCGAGGGATAATCTGTCAACTAGATGCCTATACAGCAGAGCATGCCACCCCCCCCCCATATATTTTAATTGATTCCCTACTATTTCCAAAAGATTGCTTGTCGAAGGCAGCAGGCTCCCCTCCCCCCACCCTCCCCCTGCAGCTTGACAATAGTTCAGGCTGGCTGCACACCTTACGGGGGGTTGATCGACGCTCGGGCGTCTTAGTCATTCTCCCAGCAAATGCAGCACTATTGGTGGGGCTGATGAAGCCTCAACACATCCGAGATCAATCTGATTCTTATCTGCATCAAAGGGCAATTAAAATGGAATACACATCTATTGCAGCGTAGGGCCAGTGAACTGGTATCAATGGTTGCTGGCCGAGGCTGCGAAGGCAGCGACTTATCATTGATGAGGAATTCGGGGATTTAACACAGTATATCAGTCCACCTAATACTGGGTGGTATGGACAAGAAAAGAGACACAAGGTTTAGATTGAAATGTTTAATATCCCACTTGTACATGAAAGTATACCGCTCAAGTCACCTCAGGCCACAATGAAGCAAATGATAATCGACATAGCACAAATACGTTGCATCTTTCAGTACAGGCTTAGTTCCCGACCCAATAAAGTCCTCCTTAAGCTATAAGGAAAAACCCACAGAAGACATATATATTCCCATGCAATCTTTCATTACTGTAACATACATCCCAGACTATAACAAGCTATATCCATTCTCGTTTAGACAAATAACCTCAATGGGTTAAATAGTTACAGCAGTGCACCCCCCCCCCCCACTTCTGAAACGTTTTATGATGAACAGATCCAATTGCAAAATATGTACTCCTATGTAATTCTTTATTCTGTCGCTTTTATTTCTTTATTCTATCTTTTTAATATATATACAATTCTATTTTACATAGGTATGACGTCTAGTTAATCGGGATTGAGACATGCATTCAGCAATAGAAACAAAGGATCGATCACAGTGATATATATAGTGAAGATTATTGAACTCGTGGATAAAACAAAATGGCAAATCCGAAACAGAGCCATCCCAAACATAAATAAGACTAGGGGATATGCACAGCTTATCGTGTATCTGGCTTCTGGATGACAATCATTGTGTAGTCCTTATCTGTAAAAGACAACAAAATCATAGTGTCAGTCAAACCTGGTGATACAACTACCGTAATCTCCCGCGTATAAGACGCGTCCTCTACGCCAAACAAAATGCTGGGGAGTCTTATAGGATGTACTTAAATTAGGGGAGCGTCTTATACGAGGGGTAATTTTACTATAGAAATGTACTGAATTTACAAAATTGGTACCTAAGAGGTGCGTCTTATACGCAAAAATGCATGTGCTGAGTTTGGGGTGCGTCTCATATGCGCAGCGCGTCTTCTACACGGGAGATTACGGTAGTAATATACTGTCAAGGGGCTCATCATTGGGTAAACGTTTAGGCCAGGCTGAGTATGTAAGAGATACCAATATACAAGTCGTGCTTAGGACAAGTGGACGTTTAGCACTACCATTAGATGTTTAGACAATGCACACTATACTGGAGGATCGTCCCTTTTTCTGCCCTTGCACCAACCTTTAGATACCAAAAACTTCAGGAAATGTCACTTTGTCATCCTACCGAAATCATTACTGGAATAATAACTTATACAAATTGCGAACTATTACATAATACCACTAGACGCAAAATGACATTAACAGCGCACTATGGGGTGGCCCACGTAAACTGGTATATTCAACTTTTGTTGTACCAAGCGGCAGCCCCTTTACTTTGCTTCATAACAATCATATACGTGTAGAGGGTTAATTTACTATGATACTGCTTTTTCACAACAACTGTATATACAAATGTATTCTACCTTTTAGGCAAAATAACAAAAATTTTCAAATCAATCAATCAATTACCCCTTGGCCAGATTAATTAGGAGGGCCTGGTTCTGGAAACCACAAACCCCCATGTGTAAGCCTAAGCCACATCTGTGTATGACCCGCCCTCTAAATATGGTAAGCTTCTTTGGATTCTCAGAACCGATCGGGTTGCTTGCGCTCCCCTACTGCCTGTCAACCCTGGGAGTGGGACATGCTTCGGGGCATGCGTCCACATGAGACATCTTACAGTGCCCTCTCGGCCCCTATTCAAGTCCTAGCACCTGATTTAAAACCCATCTTACAACCTTGTTATGTAATCTTAAATCTTCACCTCCAAAAATCCACCATGAAAGAATCATCAGATCAGATAGTTTGTCACAGAGCAGGCAGGACCTGACTTATGTATAAATCTGACATCACCGTTATCAACCGTAATCACCTGCGTATAAGGCGCACCCCGCTTATAAGGCACACCTAGAGTTTTAGGATTTGGCCAGAAAAAGGAAAAATTCATAACATCCTTTCTACTGAATGAATTTTCAAAATTTAAAAAGCTGTGTGTTTCTTGGACCCCCTGGACCCCATATGCTGCTGATTCATGGGAGTGTCACATATCAAAAGAAAGGTCTTGGTGTCCCCCTTGTGGATCCAGGGAGAACTAAAACCCCCGTATAAGACGCGCCTTATACGCGGGAGATTATGGCACATGTCGTGTTCAATCTTATGAAAAACTGTGCCACATGTGTAAATTGGATATTCCTTATTATAGAAATTATGACCATCTCCTAATACTAGCGCTCCTCATTAGAGCTCTCAGTCGCACCATCAATTCGATCCTTAAATGGTCTACGTACCTGGTGCAATCATAATTTCATGTTTCCTAGTCCGTACACGGAGGAATGTGAGGTCATTCTGTGGGTCAAGGTCACGAACCATGTTGCGCACTTTGTTACAGAGGTTATTGATGAGACTTGCGTACTGCACTGATGTGGGGTGGTCAAGTGTTGTACGGATTGTGATCCCTGAAACAAATAAATCAAACTATTAATCTTGATAGCTGCAGCATCATAATACAACTTTAATCTACATAAATGATGTGTCCCTCAATTATTGTGAGACATCCCCACCTGGCTTTCGGAGAAGTTGCACATGGGGCCTGAAATTTGATGATTTACTACTGTTCTATAGTGCTAGATACCCACCTATATAAGCCGCACCCCTTCTTTCAGGTTATCCTATAAGCGGCACCTGGCTTATTATATCTTCTTTGATTGACAGCAATAGATACTGTAAATTCCCTTTTATAAGCCGCACCACATATAAATATACATTGGTAGTTACACTCTTCAAATCTGGTTTTTTTTTTGTGATAAATGTGAAATGAAACGATCCAAACTCCTCCTTTATAAAAGATACCATGCCCTATTCCCTGAACAGATGAGTTGTATTAGATTCAGCAATCACCTTCACAGTTAAGGATGAGTACTCCCACAACACCACGGTGCGCCTGAATCCTCTTCACGGTCTCCTCGATCTCAGACTACAAACACAATGCTCAAGTATTAGTACACATGTACTTATAAGTACAATTGATAACTACCGTAATCTCCCGCGTAGAAGACGCGCTGCGCGTATAAGACACACCCCAAACTCAGCACATGCATTGTCGCGTATAAGACGCACCTCTTAGGGGTGAATTTTGTAAATTCAATACATTTCTATAGTAAAATTACCCCTCGTATAACACGCACCCCCAATTTCAGTACATCCTATAAGACTACCCAGCATTTTGTTTGGCGTAGAGGACGCGTCTTATACGCGGGAGTTTACGGTATTCATATTTGATACTAAGGTGCTAGGACACAAATGTGTAACCCCCCATAGAAACAATCATAGTTATTTATCCCCTGCCACAATAATGGTATAAACATGACATGCAAAAAACGCATGAATATTTTTTGAGAAACTATCAATAGGGGAGCTCATTTCACTCACACTTTATACATTATGGGTTTCTTATTTGAAAAGAGAATATCAATACTAGGAAAAAAAATTCAATTACCCGATAGATTTGATAGATTTTCTTGTAGTTGTGTAATGAATATTATCTATGAATACATGTTCACTAATTACAGCTTCTACATGTATTTGATAATCATTAACCAATAGGTTTAGCCTTCATATCTGAGAGACGCAATCATCGATGTATTTTCGATCAAACTTGGTGTGGAAGTGTGGTGTCTCAAATGTATAATTTCATTTTCAAACAAACTTGGTGTGGAAATTGGTGTCGTCTCAAATGTATTATCTAATTCAGTGAATCACGTTATACTTGACTTGTGTATATCATGTCATGTGAATATCATGCAATTTGTACTCGGTGTTTCCACCAAATCTTCATACCACTGTTTATTGAGTGACACATCTGGTGTTTCATGATGGGAACTTATCTTAAATTATACAGATGCCAATTAGTATTACCCCCGGTTTAATAAACCTCATGCATCATAACTCCATGTGTGATGTGATGTTAATGCATGAATTTGAATACATTGATGAGTATCTACACGACCCACCGTGACCCCATACCATTTCATCACAAAAATAAATATCTCAAAAAGACTTGCAATACTGGAATACAAACTTTTCATGTCCCATGCAAGCCATGCAAAACCCTTTTATGAGGATACATATCTCACTTTGACTAATGATGATAGCTAATCTTTGAAGTCCATAGCAATTCAAACAAAACAGTACCATACCAAGAGCTTAATGAATGTCTGGGTATATGAAATGTCTTCACTCCCCTTTTTTTCCTGACCATTGTTTTCTTTATAGTTTACTGGCCCCGAATTCTTAATATCTGATTGAAAATTACACCGAACATTGCATCGTCATTCATGTAAAAGTAAATGTTCATTTGATAGTAAAGCGGTGCAATTTGTATGAGCAACGGCCAATGAGGCATGTGGAGCCCATTTGCAAATCTTTGGATGTTATACGGCCATGGTTCAGCTTTAATAGGAATATTTGAATAAGAAAAAATCTTTCACCGCCATTCTGACTGGTACAACCCTGGGAACTACAATACTACCGTAATCTCCCGCGTAGAAGACGTGTTGCGCGTATAGGACGCACCCCAAACTCAGCACATGCATTTTCGCGTATAAGACGCACATTTTAATGCTGATATTTGTAAATTCAATTCATTTCTATAGTAAAATTACCCCTCGTATAAGACGCACCCCCAATTTCAATACATCCTATAAGACTCCCCAGCATTTTGTTTGGCGTAGAGGACGCGTCTTATACGCGGGAGATTACGGTACATGAGCTTTTGGTGGAGTGCCGTTGTTATACTTTAGCAACAATCATGGTGGATACTGCTTTGTATCTCCTAAGTAACTACTGTGCAATACACAGGTGGTTTACTTAATATGCCATCTGGGGAACGACTGTTCATTACCCGCTGGGCTATTAGCATGTTGCTCTGTGAAGTGGTAGGAAGAGGGCAATGTCAGAATTAAGATTGTTAGCAGAGGTCAACATAAAGGCCAACATACGTTATTGTTATTATGGCTAACAATCCACTTTGAATATATTCTGCGTTTCTGCCTCTTATATATGGAGCATGTGTATAAACTTCTACTTTTATTAGTTCCCCTTCTATATATTATCATTGGCTATATTTTGTAACATCGAGTATGAGATATAGCAGACTACCATAGTACGTCTTTGCCAAATCCCGTCGGATACCGGCTATAGCCGTCTGAATGGCTGTCGGGCCGTCAGAAATTGTCAGACTGTCAGACCAAATGTCTGGCTGTTATCTTCAGACCTTAGGCTACATGCCATTTTTTACGGCATTCAAATCGGACCATTATTACAGTTTTTACAGAATAAAACAAAAACCGTTACCTTATTATGAACTTCATGAATCCTAATGGATTTCATGATAAAAATAGGATGGACATCCTTGCTTTATGATATTTTTTTTATTTGCAGAAAATGCCCTAAGATACTCATTATGTTTCGGTCCTCAGTCCTGAGAGAATTGAACCGGGCCTGCAGAACTAGAAATCTGCAGGACCGGATGTCCTGCATGGTGAAAAGCTTTTTGCAAAGACTGCTATAAGGTGCACCCCGCATAGAAGATGCACTCTGAGTTGCGAGGACAGCTACTAGGTGCACCTGGGCCATGTCTTTGAGCCATTTACCGTAATCTCCCGCATAGAAGACGGGCTGCGCGTATAAGACGCACCCCAAACTTAGCAATTGCATTTTCGCGTATAAGACGCACATTTTAAGGCTCAATTTTGTAAATCCAGTACTGTTCTATAGTAAAATTACCCCTCGTATAAGACGCACCCCCAACTTGAAGAAATTCTATAAGACGCAAAATGCAATTGTTTGGCCTAGAGGATGCATCTTATACGCGGGAGATTACGGTAGTCTTAATCCAATCCAGTACCAGTAGTAATGTAATTTTACCTCGCATTAATGATGCTTCTTCGATTTGGGAAGCTCATTAAGCTGTAGTAGCAGGTTAATAGGCCTCAAGGTCACGTATATGCCCAAAGGTAATGTATAAGCCACAGATAGTTTATATGCAAGGTACTATGGTGATTTGCATATCAAGGAAACCTGCATATAAGGCGCTTCATGACGACTTTGATATAAACCTATAGAAACAGTTTTATCTAAAAGTCATGCCTTATATGCACATTACGAGAAATACCATGGCAGAAATGCACAATTCTTCCCTGTCCCATACAACACCAATATGTGTATAATACGGCAGGTGGATTCCATGATGCAATGGTTCACACCCTGTGATTAAGAGGTGTTGGGGTGGGGGAGCTACCTACCCACACTGGCAAGTTAGGCTTGAGAGAAAATTGAGCATCTTTATATGTGAATCTGGTTTAACAGAAAGCTTCATTTCTTCATACTGATACAAATCTGATAACTTGAACCCAACAGAAAGACTCGTTTTCGTGCCTCGACATGAAAGGCATAGAAAGGAGAGTAACATTTATGTTATGTTAGAGGGAACCTTCATTTAATGAGGATCTGTGCCAAGGTTTGGAATGTAAATGGATTTGGACAAAAAGAGTATGAAAACTGTCACTTCACTTTAATGGAAGATTGTACATTTGATGTGAATCACCTATGGCACAGGGTATGTGTTGAAACCCCTTTTGTATATAAGGCCAAGAAAAATTGTTTGTTTCAGGTAACCCGACCCTACCTAGCTAAACAGGGCCGACCCTAATTTTTTTCTTCTTCAATTTTTGGGAAAATTCATCTATTTTTATCAATTTTTGGGCAACTTAAGTTACTCATGGGTCGCGGCCAACCGATCCAGCTACTCCCACCTCTTTGAGGCATTCAAAAAGAAATCCGTAGATACAAGGTAAGCAATGTGAGTGGGATTAGCATCCAGGCTTCTCCACAGGATCAAAAAGCACACAGCTAATTTACAGATTCATGGGTCGAGCTAAGCGCAGTGTCAAAATTAATGTCTGCTCTTGTGTACCATCAAGAAAATTTCAGAAAGTTATATCTCACTTGATACATTTCTGACACCCAAGAGCTTGAGTTTGAGAATAAATATTTCTATAGTCCTACATTTTTCATTGTTGTTTTTTTATTTTTCATGTATTTCTTTTCTTTTTTGGCCTTACTTCTGTTCTAATAGGCCGATCTACAAAATCTGTAACTTCCTATGTGTGGAGAACCCTGCAGCATCGGTCAGTGTTGTAATAGCACTTCTACTGTCTCCTGTCCATCCTAATCCTAGATGTGTGGTCACTTATGGGGAGCTAGATGTGCAGGATATTTTTAAATGTATCAAACAGAACAGAAGAAGTGGTTCCAATGGGGGATACTTTTATCAAGATTATGCTTTAATTCATATGGATTTACTAAGAAAGAAGTCGGGGGCTCTGCCCCCAAGCCCCCGTTTTCTTCTTTTTTCCAATTTCTTTTTTTTTCCTTCTCTTTTCCCATTTTCTTTTCCCTTCAAATACAGGTCATAAGTTTTTCCTCATATATATTCAGATTGTCATTACTTTCCGTTAAAGATGGCATCCCATACTAGTAGCCCCATTCCACTGTTTCCCATCCTAGGTCCTGACAAAACATTGGCAGACGCTAATCCGTCATACAGCCCTACTGTTGCATCTACATGTCGTCGAACAGAGATGCTACCGGACTGACCAGATTACAGACTGACACCTGATATATAGAGGACAACCTGACTGACTTAGGAATTGATAGTTCTCACTGCCTACTATGTAGAGGGCTACCTGATAGAGGGGACAGCCTGACTATACCTAATCCTTTTTCGACCCTAAACGTGAGGAATCTTTTAAGGCATTGCAGATGAAAATATATATTCTCCTTCTTTGTTAGATGACAGGCAATCCATAATCAATGGCCTCTTTTAATATTGTAAGATGTTTCATGTAAGTAAGAACCGGTAAATAATATCTCAATATCAAAGAGTCCATATTAAAGTTGACAAAAACATGCACAAAATGCACAATTCCATCAATGATAATACGTTTTATATCATAGACTTGAAGAAAGGAAGGTATTAATTCAAAATGGGGGATAAAGGTAATATTTTGAAAGGTCTCCAACAACCCTAAATCCTGGCTGCATTGTTCAGCAAAGAACAAACATTTTAATGTATTTCCAGGAAGGAGCACGGAGTCACCATCTATCTCCCCATATGTTAACCCTGAGCTGGGGAGCAATTGTAAGAACTTCCTACTAAGTACCTTAGGCATATCAAGTAAAAATATATTCTTAAGAAAAATCTTACATGTCGCATAATAGCACATATCAATTGTTCACAAGCAACGCACATCTCATTTACATGTTAATGCAAAAATATGTTTGAAGTGGAAAATGACATGGTCGGAATATAAAACAGACATAATATAAGGTGTTACTGGATTTATATTGGTGACGAGAAGCGTTCTCTATAAACCGTGTTAATTGTGTTTTGTAAGGTGGGGGCCTATCTCCTACAGTCAACACCAGTCGATATGTAGAGGCTGACAAAGGGGACCCCCTGGATTGAAAACTCTAGGGGGTTTATAACGCCAAAAAGAAAAAAAAAACTTAAGGGGAATTTAGAAGCCATTTTAACACCATTAAATTATAATGTACTTGATCTAGAACCCCTGTATGATTAACCACTGTATAGTGTATTTTCTGTTATAAATAGACTTTCATCTGATTTTATAATAATCTTATCCACTTTTTAAAAATACACATCTATATATCAGTACATCATTGATTATATCCCGAATTTCTCTACATACAACAGTTGTCAACACTACCATAAATCATAGATCTACCTCAGAAGCTGACAAAAAAATGGATTTTGAGGTCTAGAGACTAGAGTGTAATTCGGCTTACAATAGTTTGGGAGTGGACTTCTGAGGGAGGTTCCTAATCAAATGAATTACAGTTTGACCAAAATTTATCCCAATAGAGAGTGCACTAGGGATCCATCCTTGCATATGATATAAACTAGGCACTTACCTACCCCCAGTACATGGTTCTGCTGCAGTGGAGGTGTGAAACTGTGATAAAGCTGAAACTGGGTAGTGCTAAACTCTCGTTTCTTTGACAGCTTATTGTGTAGCTATTTATTGGAGGATCTTAATAAACATGGGCTCATTTTAAAGGGATTGATTAGGGGTTTAATATGAATCTATTTGAGAAATAATTGATGCAGGCAAACATCCCATTCTCCCCAAGTGAAGTTAACCCATAATTTTGAAAGCATTTTTTTTTGGTATAAAGGCCAAATCTCACATATAAGAGAATAGTTCCCACACTTTCTACATGAAAGAATGGTTTAGAAAATGTCTAGGGGTTTTCTTTTCATAGGGGAACAGGATGTTTGCCAGACAAAAATTTTAGCGTGCCATTTGCTATCACCCTTCAAACAGCTTCTCCATGTTAGGCCCTTGTCTGTTTGCCAGAATTCAATCCTATGTATATTATTTATATAGCAATGGATAGAGCTGATGAAAAGAAGTGGATTTTCTTTTTAAATGAAGTCTTTATGTCAATTTAAAGGGAAATTCTGACCAATTAAAGATTTCATATCAACTCAATAATTTTGCACCAATTCTGTCAGATTGTTAAATCGCAGATGACATTATGTCGAGATAAAATCCCTTTAAATTGTTAACAGGGATGTAAGTCAGGCATGGGCAAAAATCAGGAAGTTATATTTCATCAATGCAAACATACAAAATGGTGGTTTAACACCCCTGAGAACAATGAACATGGTATTAACATTCATTTAAATCATATTTTCTGTCAAAAAAACCTTCTTGGTGCAAGTCTCCATATTTACCTATTGTTGTTTATTTTTCTTTTTGCGGGGCTTGTCACCTGTTTTGTCAAAATGCCCTCCCCTCTTTCTCTTTTTTGACTTCTCTTTCTGCTCTTCCTGCAGTTTCTCTCTTTTCTTAGCTGCAGCTGCAGATGGATTCACAGTGCATGATGATTTAGTTTTGTCCTTTTGCCTTTCCTCCTTCTTGTCATCCTGGTCCTCCTTGTATGTGTTGTGTGCCCACTGCATTGAGGTACAAACCAGGGAGTCTACTGGGTCCTTTACCACATCTTCCCTATGAAAGACCCTCAGGGACACAGTGTCCTTTTCCTTCTTCTTCTGCTCTACAGTTTTTGGCTTTGTATCCAGGTAATACCTGACTGTATGGAGGGCTGAGAGTGTTTCACAGTTGGTCCTATTTGCTGTTTTAGTTATGATTGAGTTCATCTGGCTGAAACACTGCTCTACCCTTGGAGAAGTGAAGATACCAAGGCACCTTTTCACAATTTTCATCAGGCATGGGTACCTCTGGGTATGTGCTACCAAAGTCCACCATGCATCAAGCCTCATGTCCCTGTTGTATTCAGGAAGATCCTCATCTATTTGCATCAGCCTGATCTCTTCCCCATACGACTCATGCTCTTCCTCTGTTAAGGCATGGTCAAAGTGTTGAAGAAGCATCTGGAGCAGCTCCTTGTTTGTCTGTGAATGACCACAGGCATTGGGGTCTAGTGCAGACAGGTGCTGCATCATGCCATTATTGCAGAGCTTTGTTTGCATGTATGCTGCTGTGTCAATATATGCCTTCCTTAGAGTGTCCATGAAGTGTATTCTGACAGGTGATGCTTTGTCCAGTGCCAGGAATATCTTCCTGGCACGAACCCCCATATATACATCACTGTCAGTCTGATGTAGAGAGGTGTCTTTGACCTTGATCTTCTTGAGCTGTTTTTGTTGATTGTTCACATTCTCTGCCTTAATGAAGCACTGAAGGAACCACTTCAGAAGTGCCCTTTGTTTGTCATACACTAGGTGCATCATTGGCTCATTCTTTTGGAAAGTGTCAATGTAGACCTTGAATCTTCTAAGACAAGCAATGTACATGTTCAACATGAGAAGGGTCTTGGTCCTGTTGATGAGCAGTCTATTGACAATTCTGACCTTTCTGGCTTCACCTTGAGATGTTGTGTCCTTAAGCAAACACTCTGTATGAATGCTGGCAATGAGTTGCCTTCCATTGGCTGATGCAGGGAGGAGGTCCTTGTACACCTTTTTCAACTCTGGTGTTTTCTTGTCCTCAGGTAGCCATGACCAGTACAAGAGTGTCAGTGCATCCAGCATCTGCTTCAAAGGTAGGGCACAGTTGTGCACTGACAACCACCTGTGTGAAATCCGCTGCTTCACTTTCACATAGTCAACATTGAGTGCTGTGCATATGTCTCTCAGATAGCTGTCAATGTCAACTGAGTATTTCATGTCCACATGAAGGTCATCTAACAGTCCCTCTAGGTAGTGATTGAAATGAGAACAGAATTTCTTTACTACATTGTGGATGTCATGACATGTATCTCCACCAATACACAATAAATGGGGAGCCTTCCCTCTGAGAAAGGTCTCAAACCCAACACTGGCTCCTCTCATATATCCAGCTGAGTCTGAGAGGGTAGAGACTAGGTTTGTCAGAGGGATGTTGTCTTTGCCGAGGGCAGAATAAACTGCATCAAACACAGACTGGCCATTGACATATACTAGCTCTGTGGTCATGTAGTGCTGCACTATGACCTTTTCCTCCTCCTCACTGTAGTATGATACCAGCACTGTAAGGATCCGTTTGTTAGCATTGCTGTTACACTCATCTAGATTTATGGAGAAGGGGTACCTCTTCAGATCTGCCAACAGTTTTTTTCTTAATGCAGATGCTAATCCATGGGTCAGTTTATAGGTCCCACAAGGCCTAGTCATTTTCAATGTATTAAGTGATGCACGATCTCTAGCAAGTTCCTGTACTAGGTCTATTAAAGCAGGAATTAGAGATAATGGAAGATTGTGTTCTGCAACAAAGGCAAGCAGAGTCGCCTCAGCAGTATATTTTCTGTCTGAAGTGGCCGCATTAGCTTGTTTTGGTGCTGGATTTGTACTCGTAGCATTGTGGCCAGCGATACCCTTATTCAGTAAAGAAGTAACATTAGATGCAACACCATAGGGTAATTCTGTGGATGCCCCATCAGTTGTATCCTGAGAAGCACTCGCAAAAAAGGATGATGGAAATGTTTGATTTGTCACAACATTTCTTCGATTTTTTATGTGTTTAAGTCTTTTGGCATGCAATCCAATGATGCCCTTCCCTGAGGATCCATAGTTCATAGTCTCATTGCAATAAATGCACACTGCTTTTCCTGGTTCCCTTAGTTTTCTAACCCAGGCTGATAGGAAGTCACCATTACAGTCTTTTTCCTGCAACCATTCAATCCTGAATTTGTTCTTTATCCCATCTTCAACTTTGCGAAGGTCCTGCCAATCTCTTATGAACGAGCCCATGGTATGGTTTTGCATCAGCTTGGTATTACAAAGACAGGTACACACCCATTAACACTTTTGTTAGGATTGTAAGGAAGAGAGCCTTGGTTCAATTTAATATATTTTATTTTCATATCTGCAGGTGGTGTCTGCAAAGCTGATAATCAATTCTAAGTGGTCTACTCTTAAAACACATCTGGTTTATTTCAATTTCACGTATTCATATTCTTAGTTTATTCCTCATAACCAGCTGCTCATAACAGTAGACCTAATTAAGACCCAATGCTGAGGAAATTGGAGGGGGAGAGGTTTTTTTTTTTTTAAATAGATGCAATTTTGGGACAGTATCACTGCACCATAATGGGGCCCACCAGGGTACATCTTAAATCCAATGGAGCAGTCAATCATGCTTTTAGAAATCGTCCAAATTAAGCATTTTACTTGAATTTCCTTGGAAGGAAGAATAGAGAATTAAAGGCCTATTGTTGAATTCCATTGGTTGAATCTATGGGGGGGGGAGTTGATGAGGGTGATAAATGAGCCAAGGTCTCAGATTAACATCCTTCGCTAGATCTTGGGTAAGAAAGTTGTTCTTTTTTAATTGCCCTAGAATGGGGGAGGGGGGGTTAGGTACGCAACAAACACTACCCTGCCCCAAAACTACAATACTGTAAATAAAACCTCACCTGAGTCGTTCCCCAAACTTACAGCCAGAAATTTGGACTTATAATGAATAATAATGGCAAAAAGTAAAACCTTGCCTATGAGTCAACCCCCTAACTTTAGACCCTCCCCATACCAATTTCCGACCATTCTGATGGGTTATTTGACTATGTTTTTGTGTTAAAATGTACATAGAAAAAATACTGACTTATGCTTGAAATAGAAGAGAATTATGTTAAAGTAACTCTGAAGGTATTTAATGGCGTTCAGAATATCTATTTCTGTCCTTTGGAATATTCAAGCATAAACAATTTATTATTGACCACCTCAAGTGGATGAAATTACCTTTTTCAAAACCTCACCTATACGTCAACCCCCCAACTTGCCAAAAAAAAAACACCTCAATTTTCTTTCAAAACCTATGTCCCATACCAATATCTGACCTCCCCCTCCTTTCTGGAAACACAATCATTTGGGTGTTTGTTCTGTGAGTAGCCCGAAACAATGGCGTTAGGCCTACTACAGCTGGACAGGCTTTGCTTGGAACCAAAGGGCCGACTCTAGATATGTCATTGATCTCCACTATATTGAGGTATCGTCATTATCAAAATAGTGAATATCTGATCTACATAACTCTTATATCGATATATAACAATGTCACATTTGAGAAAAAAACATTTTGGTTAAATTCTCTGACAATTTTCTTTTTTACTATAATGTGGACATATTTGGTATCAAACTAAAGCTTATTGCGTCAGTAATGCAATGCAGTGGAAGTTCTCTGCATTCTCACAATTCTATTAGGGCAGTAAATTCTCGAGTAATACAGTATTAGAGCCATAGATCCTTTAAGTACCAGTAAATATGAAAGGGAAAGGAGCTACACTTGTGCATGTATGTGATTACTATAAGGGGAAGAGGCAAGGTGGCGATAAAGTAAAATGACATCTATATGAAAGAAGAAAAGTAGCCCTAGGAAAGTTAATAGCAGTACAGGTAGTTTATAATAATTCCCCCATTACCAAACCTGTATACACATCCAGAGGCATAGGGAGCAAATCTTCAATGGGGGGGGGCAGCATGGGCCCCACCACAACCACCTTAAACTGTCGCCTCAAGCACGATGACGCCTATATATGCCTACATAGAATGTGTATAGAAAAGTAATTCTTGTTGAAGTTTAGGTCTGATTTGAGGCTCATGAGGCCCCCATTCTTCCTATTATTATGAATTCTTGGCAAATTTGGGGGGTAGGGGGTGGGGACATACTCAGGCCCATCCTTTTTTATGATTGAGGGGGCCCAGGCCCCCCTGCCCACCCCCTTCTTCCTACACCCCTGACATCTTTAAATTGCTTCTATTGGCACAATTTCTATCAAAATCTCCTTCCGACCCCTCCTCCACCCACACATAGTTTTTACATGTTTTGGCCCTATTGAAACAAGGCTATATTGCATCATAAAATCGGGGGGAAATCAGAATATCGAAGCAAAAATCGTGATAATCGAAATCAACAAAAATGGGATGTCAATGACATCCCTAGGCTAGGGCCGAGCCAAGGGGCAACAAACAACATGTTAATTGGCACATCAGAGAAGCCTCACAATCGTCAATTTAGACCACGTTTTTAAGTCCACCTGTCAACATTCCACCTCTCAACATACAGTAATTATAATTTTTACCAAAGCTCTCTGTTCAACAATCCTAATAAATTTCTTGCATGTGTGTGTGCACCTCTTGAGTTGTTCCCGAGTCAGTTGCACTTGTCCTGAGTGAATTATGTGTCACTAAAACGATACACACAGGAACAAGCAACGTTCTAGTTCTCTAAACTGCCACATAGGCAGCACTAGGGTGACACAGCAGCACTGACCCCTAGTGTCTAAAACTAAATTATGGCTAGATTTTTAACCAATCAGAGGCCAGGAAATATTCAGCCCTAAGTCTGTAAATACATCTGGAAGATGTCGGGAAGATATTTGGAAGGTTAGGAATGCTATAGGGGGGTCGGGGAGGGGTGGCTAGGAAAGAGAGGAGACCGCCCTGATAGGATCTACTGGCCGGCAGCACTGCAGGAAGGTCGGGGAGGGTGCTAGGAACGACAGGAACTGCCCTGGTTGCATGTGCTGGCCGGCAGCAGTGCAGGGAAGTCGGGGAGGAAAGAAGACCGTCCTGACAGGATCTATTGGCCGGCAGCAGTGCAGGAAGGTCGGGGAGGGTGCTAGGAACGACAGGAACCACCCTGGTTGCATATGCTGGCTGCCAGCAGTGCAGGGAAATCGGGGATGGTGATAGGAAACAGAGGAGACCGTCCTGGCAGGATCTGTTGCCTGGCAGCAGTGCAAGATCAGGATTTGTTCAGTCAGAAACTGTCATTCTCACGATTTTGTTAGTTAGTACAAATGATAGTTTAAGATTTTTCAGAAAATAGGAATTCCTAATAAATCCTGAAGAATTACATCCCTGTGTTAAAATTTGATATGATACATTGATTTTCAACCTTATATGGGGAACTCTTCCATACATGAAAAGAAAATAGCCCAAAATAATGATTTCAGAGATGAAGCTAGTCCTGTATCCGATGTGCTTGATCACAAATCTGGACCCTATTTAAACTCTTAACACTGGCAGAATTTTGGGTTTGATTTTTGGTCTTTGATCAGTCATAACTTCCCTTATACTTGGCATAAAGACTTCATTTAAAGAGCAAATCCACTTTTTTGATGAGATCTCTCCATTGCTTAATAGATAAAATGCATGGGACAAAGTCTTAAAAACTAGGTAAGTGCCTATATAAGCCATGCCTTTACTATAACTTGGTATAAGCAGGTTATTTCGGGATATAAATATTGACACTATTGACAAATACAACACAGTGTTGACTGTTGTCATTATCCACTGCTGTCTGTTTACTGTTTAATAGGGCCTAAAAAAAAAAAAAAAGATGTTGTGTTCAGGTATCCAAACCTACCTTAATTTTTTGGCCCCACCCTAATTTTTTTAATTTTTTTTTTTGTTTAGAATTTGTTGGTAAATATGACTTAAAATTCAAGAAAAATGTAATAAAAAATAATGAAATAACCAACATTTTTATAGTTTTTTAAGTTGGTTAATCTTTTGAACCATGTTTAATGTAATTTTGGCAATTCTCGGCATCCAGGAACTTTAAGAAGAAAAAAAAAAAAAATCCGACCTACCTTCCCTAATTTTTTGGGCGATGTTACCTGAACACAAGAATAATTTTTTTCTTATGCCTAGTCATACCTACTGGCTTTAGAATTTGACTCCCAAGTTACTAAAGTGGCTTGATCCGTGTTGGTTGGTCCAAGATCGAAAGCGATATACAGATGGTGGGGCCGTGTGTATAACGATCCTTGTGCAGATGGCGCGGCTGTGTATGGCAAAAGTAGTTCTACGGTGTAGGGACAGTATCATAGGGAGGGGAAGTCACGTCATGTGCGGGTGCCGTGCGGGCGGATTCTGTGCTCAGCATATTATCGCCCACAGGCTTGAAGGATAGGGGAATATTTTAAGCTTAGCATAACTTTTTTTAAGAATATGAGTTGAGCCTTAAAATTTTATATATGGTGGGCCTCCAGGTCAATTCAAATATTGGTCATTTTAGTTCCAAATCAGAAAATTTTTTACGACATAGTTTATTGCGAGACTTAGGCTCCCTATTAGCCTTGATTAGGGTTTAGGCTAACCTTCAAATTCTATAAGAAGGATATTATCATGGTTTACTATTTTTCTTAAAAATTAGGCCCCCTACAATAAAATTACTGCACCATGCCGTCTGCACGGCGCACGTTGTACACACGGCAGCCGCGCTGCGCCGCTTTGATTTTATTTTGACATGTAAAAACTTGCTCAGATTCAGTATCCTGTTTCAATCTATGCCTGGGCTGTCATTGACATTGTCTAACTCGTTTAATATTGATGTGGCGAATGAACACCTATTTACTATATATATTTAGATAGTTATACATTGTCATTTCCCTATGACTCTGATATGTATTTAGTATGATTTACATGTATAATGTAGATTAACATCTGTTGATGTTGAGATGTTGTCATGGACATGGCTTTCCAATCCATGCCCATGGCATGAGTGAGTCATCATCAAATACCCACTATCGGCGTATCGCCTAGTATCGGAAGTGGAATTTGAGAACTGTGATTCTGGAAACAGGACACATTTTTTCAGTATAGAAACGACTGAATCTGAAACCAAGGCATGTTAGACGACTAAATACACATCGAAATATGTTAATATCTACTTATATCTTACCATTTTGGAAGGGTTTTCTGCTCCACCTCTAAAAAGGCTCTGGTAAATGGGCTCCTAGGCTGCGTTGCTACGACCAAAATGAGCATGCGCGCACCTGTCTATTACTGAGGGGCATTCAATAGGCGCATTCAATAGGCCGCACGCCCAGCAGTCGGCGCGCGCCTGGACATATGGTCGCTCATTCTCCAAACATATCCCTTACCCTATAAAATCCAATGCAAACATATAGAGTTATCTGCTTGAAGTGTGATACTTTTTTGATAGCCTCGAAACAAATCATTGTATGTAGTTATCATGATTCTGTTCCTTCAATTATAAAAAATACTTTGTTTTTGAGGCTATGAGAGACTTATCACTCTCCAAGCAGATAACTGTCCTGTTGGCATTGAGGACCGACGGCAGGGGCTAGATCCGACCTCGAGGTCGCCGTTAGTAGGTCGAATCATCAGACGGCGTAGCAAGCAGTACGCCCTCTGTGAGTTGACCTAGTTAGTACTACGGTAAATACCGCGCCCATGCAGTAACGACCATTTCTGATTTCAATTTTTAGTGACATACCTACCTTAGAAATCATCTTTTTAAAAAGTCGCTCGGTATAGGGCAGGTAGCTGGCAACTTCAAGCATTGGCATTTTCTAAATATCGGTATTGGCGAGTGAAGCGCCCATGCGCGTGCTTCACTCGCCCCTATATTAACATGTCATAAACATATATTGCAATATGATTTGTGTTCAATTAGATTATGACAACTTGATATATGTTCAAGAACATTCAGCGAAATGTGCATGAGCGAGATAATATGCCAGCGAAATGTGCATGAGCGATAATATGCCATCTTTCCAACGGCTTGACAGTGGCCGATGTGCTCGGAAATACTAGTGAAATTTCTTTACAACGAATCCTGTTACAACGAATTTTCGTTTATAACAAACAAATTCCATTGTCCCAAATCACCCCCATACATTTCTATAGTAAAAGAATCCCCTTACAACGAATTTTAGATGGCGCGAAAAACTCTCTGCGCCTCCGGCGCGGGGAGGGGGGGGGGCGCAAATTTTTTTTACTGCCGTCGAGGGGAGTAGTATATATATAGGTCTTCTTTGGATATTTCTAAAAAAAATATCCAAAGAAGACCTATATTTTTTGAATATCCAGAAAATACCTATTATTTTGGATATTAGGATTATTTTTGGAAATAGTAATCATATCATAAATTTTAAATACAAAAGAGAGGTCAAGTGGTTCTCATGTCACACGGTTCTTAGCTGAGCTTTCGGTACAGAGGAATGAACTAAGTGCACCAAGGATTGAAGGAGGATTGAAGGATTGAAGGAGGATTGAAGGATTGAAGGAGGATTGAAGGAGGATTGAAGGATTGAAGGAGGATTGAAAGAGGATTGAAGGATTGTGGAACACGTTCAATTCCAGATCAGTGCTCTAAGGAACGGTGAGCGTTACTGAAACAGGAGGACCATTATGTATGGTTGCTTCTACCAACTGATGGGAGCAGACACGCTTCAACCAACAGTGGGAGCATCACCCGTTCATGCTTCAACCAACAATGGGAGCATCACCCGTTCATGCTTCAACCAACAATGGGAGCATCACCCGTTCTTAGTCGACAAGGTCGGAAGAACAGTCGAGATATTTTACGCACTGAAGCTAGCACCTGGAGCTACAGACAAGGAGGTTCGTGACATGAGGGCCGGACCTCTCCAATTAACCCCAGACATTGCGTTCCTTATATACTCCACCTCAGCAGTGAAATCATAAATGTGGTGTTACACCTTTAAGTCTATGAACAAATAGACATTCAGTTTAAGAGGATATAGATTTTTTTCATCAGTTTGAGTGATTTAGGGACAGAGTTTTTTCTCCTCTATTTTTTGATATGTTTCATTGATATCAGCAAAGAACATTTGCTGAGTTATTAGAGGAATTTACAGCGGTAGTTTAAATTGAAACGATAGATTTTTATTCAAAACGCGGATTTTTTGTCCCCCTCTACCGAGAATAATATGAACTATTTCTAGCATGATGTAGGTTATGTGGAACTAAATTATTACATGTATAATGCTCTTTTCTTTATAATTTCTTGATCAGTTTGAATGAATTATGTATAGAGCTCTTTCTTTTCATTGTTTGATATATTTTATTGATATCAATAAAGAATATTTGCTCATAGTTTACAACTGAGACGTTAGATTTCATCGTATTTAGAACGCAGAACGCATTCTCGGGTTTCCCTCTACCGAGAATAATATGAACTATCTTTGTCCTGTTCTAGGTTATGTGGAACTAAATAATTTATGTACATAGCTTTTCCCATCTTTTTGACACTAATCTGCGTGTCACATGACGAATTTAGGATAAGATCATGTCTCATGTCATTTTTCTCCATGTCCTTGACACTAGGTTCCATGTCACATGTTGTTAAATTACTATTATCCCATGTCTTTGACACTGATCTGCGTGTCACACGGCGAATTTAGGATATGATCATGTCTCTATGTCCTTTTTCTCCATGTCCTTGACACTAGGTTCCATGTCACATGTCAAATTACTATTATCCTATGTCTTTGTCACTGATCTGAGTGTCACACGGAGAATTTAGGATATGATCATGTCTCATGTCATTTTTCTCCATGTCCTTGACACTAGGTTCCATGTCACATGTCAAATTACTATTATCCCATGTCTTTGACACTGATCTGAGTGTCACACGGCGAATTTAGGATATGATCATGTCTCATGTCACTAGGTTCCATGTCACATGTCAAATTACTATTATCCCATGTCTTTGTCACTGATCTGAGTGTCACACGGCGAATTTAGGATATGATCATGTCTCATGTCCTTTTTCTCCATGTCCTTGACACTAGGTTCCATGTCACATGTCAAATTACTATTATCCCATGTCTTTGTCACTGATCTGAGTGTCACATGGCGAATTTAGGATATGATCATGTCTCATGTTATTTTTCTCCATGTCCTTGACACTAGGTTCCATGTCACATGTCAAATTACTATTATCCCATGTCTTTGTCACTGATCTGAGTGTCAGTTAGCGAATTTAGGATATGATCATGTCTCATGTCATTTTTCTCCATGACCTTGACACTAGGTTCCATGTCACTTGTCAAATTACTATTATCCCATGTCTTTGTCACTGATCTGAGTGTCACATGGCGAATTTAGGATATGATCATGTTTTATGTCACTAGGATCCATGTCACATGTCAAATTACTATTATCCCATGTCTTTGACACTGATATGAGTGTCACATGACGAATTTAGGATATGATCATGTCTCATGTCATTTTTCTCCATGACCTTGACACTAGGTTCCATGTCACATGTCAAATTACTATTATCCCATGTCTTTGTCACTGATCTGAGTGTCACACGGCGAATTTAGGATATGATCATGTCTCATGTCATTTTTCTCCATGTCCTTGACACTAGGTTCCATGTCACATGTCAAATTACTATTATCCCATGTCTTTGACACTGATCTGAGTGTCAGTTAGCGAATTTAGGATATGATCATGTCTCATGTCATTTTTCTCCATGACCTTGACACTAGGTTCCATGTCACTTGTCAAATTACTATTATCCCATGTCTTTGTCACTGATCTGAGTGTCACATGGCGAATTTAGGATATGATCATGTTTTATGTCACTAGGATCCATGTCACATGTCAAATTACTATTATCCCATGTCTTTGACACTGATCTGAGTGTCACATGACGAATTTAGGATATGATCATGTCTCATGTCATTTTTCTCCATGACCTTGACACTAGGTTCCATGTCACATGTCAAATTACTATTATCCCATGTCTTTGTCACTGATCTGAGTGTCACATGGAGAATTTAGGATATGATCATGTTTTATGTCACTAGGATCCATGTCACATGTCAAATTACTGTTATCCCATGTCTTTGACACTGATCTGAGTGTCACATGACGAATTTAGGATATGATCATGTCTCATGTCATTTTTCTCCATGACCTTGACACTAGGTTCCATGTCACATGTCAAATTACTATTATCCCATGTCTTTGTCACTGATCTGAGTGTCACATGGCGAATTTAGGATATGATCATGTCTCATGTCATTTTTCTCCATGTCCTTGTCACTAGGTTCCATGTCACATGTCAAATTACTATTATCCCATGTCTTTGTCACTGATCTGAGTGTCACATGGCGAATTTAGGATATGATCATGTCTCATGTCATTTTTCTCCATGTCCTTGACACTAGGTTCCATGTCACATGTCAAATTACTATTATCCCATGTCTTTGTCACTGATCTGAGTGTCACATGGCGAATTTAGGATATGATCATGTCTCATGTTATTTTTCTCCATGTCCTTGACACTAGGTTCCATGTCACATGTCAAATTACTATTATCCCATGTCTTTGTCACTGATCTGAGTGTCACATGGCGAATTTAGGATATGATCATGTCTCATGTCATTTTTCCATGTCCTTGTCATCAGGTTGTATGTTGTTAAATTACTGTAGTAAATTTTGTTATAACAAAGTGTGTAATTTTAGTTATAAAAGAATTTCGTTTTAACCAAATTATACAATATGAGAGCATTAGGGATCAATTACACACACCCCCCACCTTCCTTACCCTGAGTTTCGTTATGCTGTAAACTCTCAAATAGTATATAGTCCTGCCACCTGTTGATATAGTAGAGTATTATATACGGCGCTGATGAATATCATTTTATTGATAAATCGAGACTGTTTGATGACGTTTAATGAAGTATTATGTAGACCTCTCAGGATTTTTTGGGATTATACCAGTAAGTTGGATTGAAGAAGTATAATGCAGATCTCAGGAGAATGTTTTTGGATTAAATATTGGTCTGGAGAGACCAGACCTTCAAAAATTCCAAATAGAAGATCTACGAACTCTTAAGCTAATGTTAGCCTAGACTTGAGTTATATTAGTATGATACATGCATGAATTTATTTCTATATGTTCATGTACGAGTGTTATGATTATGGGTGTGCTACATTGATAAATGTTTTGAGAGATGACGTGTTATAAATAAATATTACCTAATGTTTTATTGGTATAGGCTATAGTTTATTGTATAAAAGATTTATATTGTATCGATATATTTCTTTATATAACATCATATTTTTATAGGACAGTGGTGTTCTAATACGTAGCTTTATGTAAAAAGAGAATAGTGCTGCCACCTGTTGATTTAGTATCGTATTACGTGGTTATTAACTCTTAATGAAGTAAAATGTTGACCTCATAGGATTTTTTTTGATCATATTATAACATCTCACGTATAGTTGAGTTTTGAGATGCGTCTTATACGTAAGGTATTATGGTAGACTAGCTGAGCTGGTGTTTATTCTCTGTTATAGGAAAAATCTTTTCTTAGGACAAAGCAATATATTTTTCTTCACCCTTTAAATACTGTAAATGGATTATTGTATTTCTTGCTGTAGATTATGATATTACATTGATAAAGTCTTATTTATTTTTTATTTCACTTTTTTATTTATTTTTTAAGAGAGAATATTATCATAGTATTTTTTTATGTACTGCGTATCATAATTGAAAATAAAACATTTCGTATGAATATTGAGTATGATGCACTCTTATGTTGGTTACAGACGTGTTTGTCTCCTATGTGGTAGGAAATCCTTTAAGGTTCGCTTATGTTTTGTACTTGTTGAATGTTACGATACTATCATAATTAATAAAGTGCTAGAGAGAAATTTTAATGAAATTTTATCGAAGTTTTTAATTAAACATTTTATGACAGATGGTATGTCAGCTTTTTATTTCTATTTTTGCTATTTATTTTTATTTTCCACTGTTTTCTTATGAATTGCGCATTAAACACAGTTTTATATTGCTAGTCTTAAAGGGTGAAGACTGGAAGCTTTCCCACCCTTAACCACTTTAGGTCTTATCCTATATATATTAAGATAAATGTTATTATTGTAATCATTATCTCAAGATAATTTTCTTAATTCATATATTTTTTATAAGTTTTTTAAAGTTGACGATGCTTGAAGTTAAAAAAAAGTGATTTTTGAACAGAAAAAAAAATTATGAGTCTTGTATTTAGAAGATTAAAGATGGATTTTTCACTATATTACTTCTTATAGAGCTAAAGACCCAGGGTCAAAATGTCACAACTTTCCCAGAGAATACTGCGTTCAGATAATGTCTTGAGCAAAACAAGGATATTAATCATGTCTTCCAGATAACGTTCTGAACAAAACAAGGACATAAATTATGCATCAGTACATACATACTTAGTTCTTTAGTTTGATTATTCCAATAATTAAAAGATTTTCAATAATAGAGTAATTGTTTATTGTTTTCTCATACAGATTTCAATAGAATAGCGTATTGCATAATGAATAGTGTTCTTTTAAAAGCCACACGGAAGGCTAGTATATACCTTATAGCCAAGATACATATGTCAGGTTATATAACCGTACATGATGAAATATATGAATTTTGGTTAAGTGATTCATAATTATTAACAAGCGTAGCTATAAAATATGAATGTTTTCTTGGATAAACAGAATTACTACCTTAATCTCCAGTGTATAAAAGTCAGCGCGTATATAAGAAGCATTTATAATTTTAATGCTGTTTTTTCAGTAAATATACCCTTCAACTTGAGGAAATATTATAAGACGCAGTGGTCTTTAACATTTATCTGAGTGTCATATGACGAACTTAGGATTAGGGATGTAAGTCAGGCATGGGCAAAAATGAGGAAGCCATACATTTACTTGATATAAAAGCCATCTATTTTTCCAAAAGTCTCTCTTTACCACTTGTATAAGGAAAGTAGATGGCATTCAAAATTTTCAGAAATCAGGAAATCCTGATAAATCCTGAAGACTTACATCCCTGTAGGATAAGATCATGTCTCATGTTATTTTTCCATGTTATATGTCGTTAAATTACTATTATTTCATGTCTTTGACACTAATCTAAGTGTCATATGACGAATTTAGGATATTATCATGTCTCATGTCATTTTTCCATCTCACATACAGATCTCAGGAGAATGTTTTTGGATTAAAGTGAGTATATAAGAAGCACCTATAATCTTTATGCTGTTTTTTCAGTAAATATACCCTTCAACTTGAGGAAACATAAGACGCAGTAGGGAATGTCTTTAATATGCAAGACATTATGGTATGTTTGAACGTAGAGGTATTAACTCAAAAATTTCTCTGCTTGTGCTAGCTTGGCCTGAAGTTGGTCTATATATAGGAGATCTGTTTCTTTTTTTTCGAGCCTTTAATATTATGACAATGCTTGTTATCATAAGTAAAGGAATGATTACACCAAATGATACAGACACAATAAAAGATGAAGATGCCGTTGAAGAGTTAACAGAATCGTTTGGAAGAGACTCTCTTGTGCTATTCATCAAGGAGGGGCTTGAAGTTGACATTTTCTGATCTGTTACTGTATGTGAGAGGGAAGAGCTGCTCCTTAAGGCGTGGCTTAAAGTCGTCAGTTTGTGCTCTCTTGGTACAGCTGAAAGGGGAGAGCTCCTCTTCAAGGCGGGGCTTAAGGTTGACAGCTCCTCATGGTTTGGTATATAAGAAGCAGGAGTGTTGGGCTGATCTTCCAGATGAAATCCTTCTCCAGACAGTGAAGACGTTGTCATAGTATCCTCATATTGATAGTCTCTTTCTTGAGGAGCAGTTGTGGTTTGCTGTTCAGACGTCTTAATCAAGGTAAGTTTTTCTCTGAAAAGAAAGGTTATATTATATTAATGTATGTTAGGTAATTTTTGTTAAGATATTTCTGAAAATATAAGGTTATTATGTCTTTTCAAAAACTAGAACAGAGTTAAAGAAAATATAACAACGTTTATATGGTTTTGGATTCAGGATTTCTTAAGACATTTTTAAGGTTATAAAGTCTCTTCAGTGACTTAAAAAGATATATAGAAAATATTTTGACGTCGTTGGCATCTTCGTACAAGTCGTAGTTTATATAAAACAAATTAAAGTGTTATAATAATTAGTAAAAATATAGAAATACCTTGAAGTAGCCTCTTTTTCAATGACAGTAGATGTATAGGCAGCAGGAGTGGAAGCAGGGATATAGATGGTGCGTCTATACATGATCGAAGTAGGGATATAGGTACTAGGCTTGAAGGTGGAAGTAGGCTTGTAGACAGTAGGTTTGTAGGTGGTAGTAGACTTATAGATTATAGTAGACAGAGTAGAAGTTTTTGTTGTGGTTGATTTTGCTTTCATCAGATGATATTCTGTGAGACGGATATATTTTCCTTCTGTTGGAAGGTAGACATGAGTTTTCCTGTTAAAATAGGACGTTAACTTTATCAGTGTTATAACAGAATTATTTTTGAAACATTTGACAGTATAGACAATGTGTTATAACAGATTTGAACTACGATCTCTTTTATTGTATCAGATTTGGCACGGTGCCAGGACACTGCAGGGCTTTTGACAGGATTTTTTGCAATGCGCCAATTGCACACTTTTTAGCAAATACAATGCGCCATTCTGTAAATGAATGGCCATTCTAGCCATTTAAATGCGACATTTAGGCATTAAATGCGTGTATTGCGCACTGCGCAGCCCTGTCAAAAGCCCTGGGACAGCGTCGAATTAAAGATTCTAGTCTATGATCTCATATTTTCAATAGCACTACTTTTAGCATGGTCTAAAGCTGAATACATATTTATTTTTTTAGCTAGCAGAGAAAAAAATTAGGAATTTACATGTGAGCACTAATAAGGCCATAGGAACTCAGGTTACAGTTTACTGTCCGAGCCGTTTTGAAAATTGATGAGGCATTTTTTCATTATTCATTATATAGGTAGCACTGCCTTGAAATCTTCAGGTTGTATATGCCACCATGTTATTGACATTCCTGGCATTGTAAGCTTTAATTTGATACCAAATATGCCCTCCTTTGCTCATTCCTACCATGTCTAAATACATTTTTGAAAAATTCTACAATATTTTTTTAGATAATGAATAATGAAATTTTCTCATCCGGCCCTTTAAATGTATGCGGGCGGTGGACGGTAAATTATAATATGAGTTCTATTGGCCTAACAGAAAATTGCTCTGAGATTAGTATTTTTGGTTAAGAAATATTATTTTAGAGTGTAAGAGTAAAAATTTCAACGAATTACTATTCAGTAAAATAGGATAATAAATCCTTTTAAATTACCTGCATGTCCCTGCTTCACAAGAATAGAGAGCAACTTTCGAGGAAACTTGCTCTAAGAAAGGGAATCGGTTTCTTCCATACTGTATTTCCTGCGTTTGGTCGTTACTTTGTGTCCTGATTTCTGAAGTGATTAAAGTTTTGTGTGTCAGTTCCATTTGAATCCAACATGTTAGATTAGGACTCTGGCAGGAAATAATGCTATCCTCTAAGAAAGAGCATGAACAATTTTCTTTTGTTCCCACTCCTAGACAAGCAGGGACAAGAACGAATATTAAGAAATAAGTCCACATCTTCACTGTGAGCTAGATGACGAAGAACTAGAGAATAACCTAGATCTTTCTTTAACCTAACTAGTTTAGCTGTAGAAAAAGGTATTAATACGAGTGAATGAGAAAAGACTGACAATGAGCCTTTAACTAAAAGTAGGGTGAGTCATAGTCTTCTTAGATAAAATAGATAAGTACCCGTTTCGAGTTTCCATGACTAGATAACAGCGAAGTAGTTCAGCTTGTCGATGGTATGAGAGGATTTCGCTGAAACTTAGGCATCTTTTAGGTCCTAAAAGAAAATAATCCTTGCTTCTTGACATGATTTTCCGCTTTTGAAGCTGTAAATCCTACGTTAGGTCTTAGAATATTATATTTTGCAGAAGAAGCTTCTGGCGAAATTAACCCGGAAGTTCAAGTTAATCATTTTGGTTCCTGTATGATCTAGTAGTTTTCAAATTTTTTACCTAGCCGTAAAGTCTCGGACCACCAAAATATTTCTCACTATAATTTATTGTAGCTTAACCACCTTAAAAACCAGCATATAATCATTCTAATCGTGCATTATAATTATAAATTTTTATTTTCATCTTTTATGTATGAAATATAGGTTTGACCAATTCAGTTTTTTTCTGTTGGTTTGCGTGTGTATCTACCTATATTTCGGTCTGAACTGTGCCTAATGATTCAATAGTGCTCATAAGTTTTTTAATGTTGCCTATCAGCACTTAACCAAAGGGCTTGTGTGTCATATTTATATTCTATGGATCATTATATGGTGGTCCGAGATCAGGAGGGGGACGGACGTTATACCACCTTATAAATATTTCATTTCCCTGAGATTCTCTTCTCGGCTTTCACTAGCTTATCAGCGCTTAACCAAAGGGTCTGTGTGTCACATTTATATTCTATGATTGTTTTTTACTGCGGATCACTATATGGTGGTCCGAGATCAGGAGGGGGACGGACGTTATACCACCTTATAAATATTTCATTTTCCTGAGATTCTCTTCTCGGCTTTCACTAGAGTTTTCATTTGAAATAAATTTTCCTTAAATTCAGATGATTTCTTTTAAATGTCTTTCAAATTTATGTGCAATTTAACCCTCATCCTTGATAAAGCGGTACTGCCCTTGAACCCTCATCGGGTAGAAAGAAACACATAGCGGAACCATAAACATTTGATGAGACACGACAGGAGTAGAGGAACCAAAAGTATTTCATTAGACACGGTAGAAACAGAAAGAGACATCTAACGGATTAACTAAGAAACATAAGGCTAGGTAAATTTTTGTAAGAAGTATTTTGTTTTCGATTGCGGAATATGCGTTCGGAAAATACATTTTTCTCTAGAACTATGGCATATTTTTGATATACAAAAGTATGGTATTCTTTATGTTTTTCATAGAATAAGACAATAAATCAGAAAGGTCTAGATAGGGCTTAAAAGTATGATTTCTCGGAGAAAACACTGCTGCTAAAGATGGTTTTACCTAAAGCGGAAGGTATAGTCAGCCATTTTGTTATAACAGAGTGACGCATGCGTAATGACTTATTGTGTTTGAGGAAAAAACTAACATACTAAGTAATTTTATGTTTCGCGTTCAAGTGAAAAATAAGGTTATGAGCTGGAAGGTTGTTGCGTTCGAATAGAGATTGAAATAATATCTTATTGCTTTTGTTGAAGGTGTGTTAGATCATTTAAGTAAAAGCATTCGAGTGGAAATTGCCTGATGCGTTCGAGTGGAAATTGTCTGATGCGTTCGAGTGAAAACTGTAGTAATAAACTGAACTGATGCGTTCGAGTGAAAACTGTAGTAATAAACTGAACTGATGCGTTCAAGTGAAAACTGTAGCAATAAACTGAATATTGAAATTAGTTGTGTTCGAGTGGATATTTAATAATGAATTAAATTTTTCTTTTCAGATAAAAGCAGAACAGGAGAGGAGCATGTAAAACGCTACAGCTTATAACGAACCTAGGAAAAGGAAAACTGTAAGGTAGGTGATTTATATAGTTAGACCTTTTTTAACTTAACGCTTTCGAGTAAAAACTAAAATGTCAAACTTCAAATTTTATGCGTTGAAGAAGAAACTATAGTTTCAAGTTTTTTTATGCGTTAGAGTAAAAATAAATTATTTTATAGTGTTCGAGTAAAAACTACAGTCACAAACTAAATATAGTTATTTGGTGTGTTTGTGCGAAAACTGTAGTGAAAAACTGAATGCTTTTACTTACTGCTTTTAAAAAAATAGACCCTGTTCAATTAACGATGTTGATGTTTGAAACGTCAATAAATATCACATCACAATGGCGCTCTTCCTATAAATCAGCCATAGTAAATATACTTAGTAAATGAACTTTAATGAGCTTAGTTTACTTTAAAGAATTCCTATTTTTTTTGTTTTAGTGTATCATGAGTGGAGGAAACTCTGTGTCTAACTACGAGGAACATAGAGGAGGACAACTAGCAAGGCAAAATATACAGGCGTGTCAGAGATTATTGACCCGTACGAGATTGATAATTAATTATCTGTTCCGTGATATTTTCTACGTACACAGAGGTAAATTTATTAACCTATTCTTTGTTACTAAATAAAAAAGAAAAATACTTTTTTATTTGAATATAAAACCAAGTTCTAATAATAATGTTTTAAGTTTAAGAAGATTTAGTTTTAATCTTCTCAATAAAAATTTATTTTTTCAGGTTAATACTTTACTCAATAATTTAAGAATGACCTTGCTGAACTCGAGTTAAATATTAAAGATTTTATGAAATGTTATTTTTCAGATCAATACTTAATCCAAACTCAATCCGAGAGTGATCTTACTGAACTTGAGTCAGAAAGTTTTACTGTAAAAAGCAAAGGTAAATTTCTTTTGTTTTGGATTTTAGTCATAGATAAGACGAATTGTTATTTATATTTTACATTAAAATTTAATCTAAATGAGTTTATAATGTAAAATTTAATCTAAATGAGATTATTATTAAAAGATTATATTGAAAAAACATTATAATTACTATTTATAATGTTTTATAATAACAAGATGAAGATATGAAACTGATTAAAATAATAACAAGATGAAGATATGAAACTGATTAATTTATATATATCATATTGAAAAAATAACGATAATTAGATGATGACATGAAACTGATTATATATGAAATGATAAAATGCTGATAATTTAAAGAAATTAAGTGTCTTTTTTCTTTTCAGATAGACGTCTTGTGCTGTCTTCTTATTTTTGATTAAGGACTCAGCAGCATCAAGGTCGTTTAGTCTGTGTAACATCAAGGTCGTCTGCAGTTTGCTCTAACATCGAGGTCGTTTACAGTTTACTGTATCAACAAGGTTATTCACAGTTCATTTAGGACGAGGATCTGCTAGCAACATCAAGATTGCTGATTAAATTTGGATAAGGTTATTATTTTATTTTATTTATTTGCTTACTTGCTTTTATTTAGTTAGCTTGTATCAGTCATTCAGTTAACGTGCTTCAGTTGTCTTGTTTATTTAGTTATTCAATAAATTATATAGCTGGCTTGCTTCTATTATGGTATAATATATCATTCTTTCGGTGTTATCTAATTGGTTTGCATATTTTTTGGTTTTAATTCTTATGTCAATTCAGTATTACACTAATAATATTGTTTTAATAGCTAGAACGTACCCTTGTGCTAAGTTAGACATAGAGAATTTATATCAGCTGCAGGGGAAAATTTCTAAATATAGAGGTTCTATTGTTATTTTAAAAAAAGATTTTTCTTTAAAATTTACCAAAAATGGGTGTTGTTATATATTTTTAAGAAATGATTTTAACTTTATTGTAAGCAACATTAAAAAGTTTATTTCCTTTTTTTGTTCAAACTTTTGGAATCATTTTTCTTTAATAAATTACAATAAAATTAAAGTATCATTATTAAATATCCAAATAAGTGTAGAAATTGACATAAAAAATAACAATATTAAAGTCATAGAATTTCTTTTAAAAATACGATTTCATTTTAAAGACAAATATTCCTATAAATTAAAGGAGTCTAACACATATGAATCTGTTTGGGTAAATTATGAAGGATTAAAAGATTATAATGTGAACAATGTTTCTGTCATAAGAATTTCAAATAAAGATATTACTTTTACTTTAGGTTATAATTTCAAAGGGAATTGTATAACTAAAGATTGTAATATTTTTTTATTTTTATGTTCTGAGATAAAACTTGTGTTAGACGAAATAATAAAGGAAAAGTCAGATAATAAAAATGAAAGAAATTAAATTGATTTCAGAAATTCTTTTAACAATATTTTTTATTTTAAGTCAAAATAATGAATTTAACAGAGTTTACTGGAATGAAATTAAGCTTAAAGAGAAACATTGTTTGTATTACATTTTAAAATATATTAAAAGGAAGAAGCAAGAGTCTTTTATATCAAAAGAGAAAATATTTGATCTAATGAAAGATGAGACTTGGTTTTTTCTTTTGTCTCTGTTAAAAAAAGAAGAAGCCTACAAAAAAGAGTATGAATTTTGTATAAATCAAGAGAAAGAAAAAATTCTTTTAGACCTTATTTCTTCTCATAGTGTATTGTTAGAATGTATTTCAGAAGTTTTGAATCTTAATATAACTTTTCACACAAAAAATCAAAGTGTAGATTTTTTTCCTTCTGAAAATATGAGAAGCAAACCTGTTTCTATTTTTTTTGATTCTGAGAACGAGGAAGTGAAAGAATATGTAGAGACTAAGAAAAGAAAAAAGAATAAAAAAATATTACCAGCTTCTGATAATGTTTTCAGTGAAGAGAATTTGTCAGATTCTAGTGAAAATGAGGATAATGATTCGAAATCTTTAGACATAGAAAGAAAAAAGAGAAAATCTAAATCTGTTAAACCTAAACGAAGCGTTTCTCAAGATACTTCTTCTGATCCTGAATTTAATTTTTTAAAAGAAGATTTAGAATTGTCTGAGAGCGATTCAGATAGTGAAGAGCAGGGTTTAACGAATAAAAAATTTTAAAAAAATGAAGAAATGAAGCATGAGAAAAAAATAGATATAGATGTAGATGATAAAGTAAATTCGTTACGAGAGTTTTCACCTTTTGCTAACTTATTTAAAGAACAGCTAGAACAGTGTAGGGCTAACTTAGAATCTTCTATTAAAGTATGTGATAGAATATATAAGCATTTAATTGTCTTACAAACTAATATGTTACCTGAAAATATAGAGAAATGTGCCAAATGTCCGCAACATTGTTCTGCAGCTATTCTCAGGTGTACTAAAGACAGAAGAGGTCCTAAAAATTGTAAACCAAAAAAATTAAAAATAATGAAATAAATATTATATAAAAGTTGCTTAGCATAATGTTTGAGTGACATTTTATTTTTTTATACTTAACTTTTTGACTTAAAATTTTAGTTATGAATTTTATTTTATTTATTACCTACAGATGGAACGTGAAAACCAAGAGCCAGAACCTATTTTGTCCAAGTTAAACAACCAATTTTTTCAAGGAACAAAATTTGCTAAAAATGTTCATGATGTACAAGAAACATCTTCTCTTCAGAAGCCTGAAGAGGAAATGCCTCTTCTTGTAAGACCGAGTCGAGCTTATCCTACTAAAAGAATGATATCAAAAGAAGAAGATCTGGAGGTTATGCCTCCATTAGTAAAGAAAAAAAAACTTTCTGAGCTTTGCAAAAGCGACTATGGTCCAGCTTCTTCAGATTTACTAGACGAAGCTATTCAGATTTCTGGACTTGAGTTGTCAAAAGATGACTATCAAGTTGTGAATGAAGTTGTCTCCTTAGAAGATAACAATGAACTTCACGTTGACTATGAGGAAATTGGTGGTATTGAAGACAACAATGACCACTACAGTCATCGTGAAGTTGAAGTTATTCTCGAAGGGGACAAGGACGAAATCATTGACAGTAACGAAGTTAATGTTGCTGGTGAAGAAGTAGCTGTTCTCCAAGACAGTGACTTAGTTCCTAGTGAAGTTGTCGTGAAAGACGACAACAACATCACTCTTCCTGATAAAAGTTCAGCCAAAGTTGTCAATGTCACTGAGCCTTTTTCTGATTCTATACAACAGGCTAATACGAGAGACTACCTTCAACGTTTAATTCTGTCTCGCTTGCCTGTTTCTGTCGTCTTCCCTCAAAAGAAAGACACAGAGACAGGATCTCTTTTCTTGAAGCTGATGACGAAAGTTCCTACAAAAACAAGAACAAAAATATGTAAAAAAATCACTTGTGAAACATGCACTGACGAGCTGTTCTTTGGAGGGGGAGTATATTTCACTGCACAGAAAAAGAGCATGATGTCATGCCGTTATTGCTTGAAACTTTTTGGCTCCCCTCTCCTTTTGATTCAGCATATTTCGTCAACACATTTGGATTAAAAAATTCACAAGAAATAAAACATAAGCTTCAAGAAAAGTTACTTTAATGTTTATATGATGTTATATTTGAACATGTGTGCAGCCTATATCATAAATATGTAGTATGAAAATGTCATACAAGAATTTCAATGTTTGTTTTATATCTTAAAATAATCCGTCTTGTTTTTATAGGTTCAAGATGGAAAAGCAACTCTACTTGAACTTTTTTTTACTTTCATTAAGAAGTTTATACTTTAAAAACTATTTCAATTTTTATCGTGAACCTTTGATGGAAAAATTAAACATTGAAATACCTGCACATTCATTATTATCTGTATCGAAATGTTTTTTATACATTTCCTTCTTAAATATTTCATCAAAAAAAGCTTGTTATGAACGTTTTAATGAAATCAAAAACATAGAGTCCTTAGCATTTTTTGCTTCTTTTTTTCAGTCAGATTTTTTGTTTAATTATATATATCAAAGGACTATGAAAAAAATCAAAGAAATAGGGAAAGCATTGAAAGTTTATGTTTATTGCGGAACTATGTTTCATGTAAGCAGTAGAAAATTATTTTGGTTTGCTTCAGATCTTCTAAAAGTTAATCGTTCTGACATATTAGACGATTTGCTTTGTACAAAACACAGCATATTTGCTTATTGTGATTATCTTTGTTATTCGGATAATGAACTACAAAATAAAATAACTGATATGTTACAAGATTTAGACCTTAATGCAGAAATTGTTAAGTTTCGCTGCGGAGGGTGTGGGAAATACCATACTTTTGATAAAAATAAAAAAATTAGAACATTAAAAGTAACATATATGCTGTGTTGTGCTTGTCCAGTTAATTATAAATGTTACAGTAGTTTTAAGTTTGCTTCATACAGTACTCATTATCGGAAAGGTATAGCATGTTATGATTGTGGCATGAAATGGAAAAAAGCAAAGCCAATATGTAGTCCTGAATTTTGTTCATGGCTAAGAAAAAAATTCAGAAGCTTAAGAAAAAAAACTATAAAAAATGCATTACATTATTATTAAAGTTTAAGAAATATAAGGATGTAAAAAAAACTACTATGTGATAACTTCTAACAGGTATCCTTTATCACATAAGAGTATATAACCTGTAAGTTCGGTGTTTAGTTAGGCACTGTGACATTTCAGGTTAAGAACCTTAAAACAGAACATTCTGTACCATATTTATCAAACAAGTTTTGATATATAAAGTCTATTGAAGATAATATGCCTTTACCATATTTGTTGTTGGATTGAAATAAAGAGGATTTATTGTAAGTTATTGAGTAGATATAATAAAGTGTCAAGTTTTGAGAAGAGATTTCACAGTAAGTTATATAAGAAAAAAAATTGCTGATATAAAGATGATAATGAAAGTTAATGTTGGTTTGCTTTTAAGTCGTGTTTATTACTTAGAAGCTATGTTGACTTTCACTGATGGTAAAATAGATGATTTAATAGATGTCAGTTTCCCTGTTCAGAATTATATGAGTGTAAGAGAAGCTAAACATATATTTACAGCGCTTTCTTTGATTCAGCCATTTTCATCTTTAAAAGAAATAAGAGTAGAAGCTTTATGCTTTTTCTCTGATTTCTTTCAGTCTTCATATCTTTTAGAAGAAATAATGAAGATTGTTTTATCTGATGTCATGTTATTGCCTAGAATTATTAAAATGTGCTGTATTTTTTTAAAATATACAGATTTTTATTATAGAATAAAGGATTTTTCATGTTTTATTTTAGAAATTTCATATTTTGAAGATGTAATAGAATTGATGAAACCTGCTCACAAAAAACATTACTTGAATGTTAATCCTAATGATTATGTTTTAAGTCCTTTAAAGAAAAAAATAAGAGATCAAATAAGAAAAAAAGAACATAAAATGTCTATTCTTTATATGTTTTGTAAACTTTGTTCTTCAGAGCTGATAATTTCTTCTAACAGCACAAATGTTACTTACATTCATTGTTGTATGCAACCTGTTCATATAAAATGTTTAGAATTTTTCTTTATGAAAACGAATCATAAAATAAAAAAGTGTAAATATTGTGATGTTAAATGGTTTGAAAAGAAGCCAATATATAGGTATGAAAAAGATATATTATTATGGTTATCAAAAAAATCAGAATCATGCTCTTCTTTGAAGAAAGACAAGTTACCTAAAATGGCTTTACTTGAAAATAAAAATGTTGAAAAATATAACAGTGTTATGTTATGATGTTATATTATGTTTTCAATTATGAAATTAATAAATATTTTTCAAGTTTAATTTCTTTGAGATAATCAAAAAAGTATATATCATATAAGTAAAAAAAGAAATGTCAATTTCCTCTCCTTTTTACGTGAATTTACCTTCTAATACTATTCACCCTTCTAGGGAAAACAAAACAAGTTCTTATTATGTTAATTTACCTTCAACTATTACATTGAAAGGGGAATGGGAGGTTGGAGTGGTGGAAGTTAATATACCTATTTCTTGGTATAATTTTCCTGAAAGACCAGAACGAAATAGAACTATAATAGTGGAAAGAAATTTTTTTAAATTTAAAAAAAATGTGTTCATAGCAAATTCTGCAAGTGATGTTACCTTGGATAAAAGGTTTATAGTAGAAAGAATTCCTTATGGAAATTATAATTCTATTAATAACCTTATTGGAACTATAAATTCTGTTTTAGAAAAAATTGATATTTATCCTGATGATGTTTTCTTTAAAAAAGAGCGAAAACCTTTTATGAAAATAGAACCACAAAATTTAAAACCTATTCTTAAAGTAGGAAAAGGAGACGTAGTAACTTTTTCTTCTGATTTGTCTTCTTTGTTAAGATTAGATTTACATGAAAAAGCTGAGAAAAAAGAAGGAAATACTGTGTCTTTCATGGGACCTCCTTTAGAAAATTTTGAAGAATATAAAAAAATAGCATCAAATTTAGGACCAAATGAATATGAAAATTTCATAGCGGGTGGGGTTCCTAATTTGCATTACATAGCATCTAATATTTATATTTATAGCAACATAGTTTGTAATGAAGTAGTAGGAAACAAACAAGTTCCACTTTTAAGAACAATAAGATGCACAGGAAGCTTTGGTGATGACATAACAGAAGTTTTTGTTACTCCATATTACAAAAAACTTAAAAGAAATGAAATACAAGAAATTCAAATAACTGTCTGTGATGACTTAGGAGATCTTGTTAAATTTGAATACGGAACAGTGTTTTTGGTTTTACATTTCAGACCGATAGTCTAATGATTTATCGTCGTAGAGCATTAAAAAATCTTATCACAGAATATGATATCATTCCTAATTCTTTAAAATATGATCCTGATTTATTTTTGTTCAAAAATTTAAAAAAAGTGAAGAAAAAAATATTAAAAGTAAAGAAAGAAGAAGGTGGAGTTAAATTTCAGATAGGACTTTGCGTTATTTTAGGAAAATATAACTTAGAAACTAATGAATATTTTCAAATAGAACCATGGTTTTTAAGTCCAGTTCAATTTGGGTTTGATTCTTTGAATTTAGAAGAAACAATTAGGTCTAGTTTTTCTATTATATTAGGATTTTTTGATTCTTTCCTTCACATGGGATCAGGATGGTTTCTTAAAAAAATCAAAGTTCTTAGAATTTCAATTTTTAAATATAACCCTTTAGGAGGAAAAGAAAGACAAAAGACTAAAGACTTAATAGACAAAAAAAAAATCAATTTTAAATATAAAAGGAACTGGTAATAAATGCTTTCTTTATTCTGTTTTAGCTGGTCTACATAAAGTAACAAATAATTCAAATTTAGCAAAATCTTATGATATTTTTTTAAATGAATTGAATCTTTCTTTTATTACTTTTCCTGTGAAATTAAATGAAATATCACAATTTGAAAAAAAGAACAATCTAACAATAAATGTATTTGGTATGTTAGAAACAGAGCAAAAGATTATTCAACCTTTCCCTATGTATATTTCTACTAATTCGACTACTGTTTCTGAAGGAAGACATGTTGATTTATTATTATATGATGATCACTACTATTTGATTAGGAATTTACATAAGTTTATAAGACCTTTTTTCTGGAAAAAAACTAGATATTTTTGTTACAAATGCTTGATATCTTTTTGCTCAGAAAAAAAATATAAGTCCCACATAACTCAGAATTGCAATAAAAATCCTTACGTAGGACAAGGATACTATATGCCACCTATAGGTTCACATCTTAATTTTTCAGATTTCAAAAATAAAGTAAAAAGTCCTTTTATCATTTATGCAGATTTTGAATGTTATGATTATAAAATGAAAGAACCAATTTATAAAGGTAAATCTTTATGTGAACGCGAACATAAATTAAATGCTTTCGGTGCTATAATGGTGTCAAAATATAAAGAATACAATCAAGATCCATTCATATATGTAGGAAAAAATGTCATATCAAATTTTGTCTCTTATTTATATCAAAAAAGAGCTGAAATATCTTATATTTTACACCATAAAAGAGAACCTATGAAATTAACTCCTCAGGATATTTCTCATATAGCTAAGCAGAGAAAATGTTACGTTTGTGGGGTTTCATTGACTCGTAAAGGTATACGTAAAGTTTTAGATCATTCTCATATAGGGCGAGAAGGTAAAGGGAGAGACATAAATTATGCTTGTAACAGATGTAATCTTACTTATACGTCTTTAAGGATGGATAAATTAAAAATACCTATTGTTATTCATAATAGCATGAACTATGACACTCATTTTCTTATTCAAAAATTATATAAATATGTGGACGAGAAAAATATATCTGTTATAGCAAAATCGTCAGAAAAATTTTTGACTTTAAGTTTTGAAAATTTTCGTTTCATAGATTCTTTTCAATTTCTTCCTACTTCTTTAGCTAAATTAGCAAATCTTATGAATGAAAAAGGAACTGATGACTTCTATGAAACAAAGAAGCATTTAAAAGATAAAAAATTATTACCTTATGTTATCCGTAAAGGAGTTATGTGTTATGATTATATAAATTCATGGAGTGTTTTGAAAGAAAAAAAATTGCCTGCAAGAAAATATTTTTATTCTTCTTTAACAAAAGAAAACATTTCTGACGAAGATTACCAGCATGCTCTTTTTATGTTCAAAGCTTTCAAATGCAAGAACCTAAAAGATTATTTGAAAGAATATTTAAAAATAGACGTTTTGCTTTTATGTGACGTTTTCGAATCTTTTAGAGAAAAGGCTTTAGATTATTATGGATTAGATCCATCACATTTTCTTACTTCACCAAGCTTAAGTTATCAAGCCATGTTGAAATATACTGGGGTTAAATTAGATTTATTTTCGGACATAGAAATGTACAATTTCATAGAAACAGGTGTAAGAGGAGGGATAACTAATGTTTCGCACAGGTATGCCATAGCAGAAGAGCCTGATGAACATATTTTTTATATTGATTGCAATAATTTATATGGAAAATGTTTAGCAGATTTTTTACCTATTTCTGATTTCAAATGGTTAGAAAAAAAAGAAATAAATAAATTAGAAATATGTAACATTCCAGACGATAATGAAACAGGCTATATTATGGAAGTAACTCTATCTTATCCTGCAAACCTTCATGATAGACATAATTCTTTTCCTTTAGCACCAGAAAAATTAGAAATAAAAAAGGAAGATTTATCCACTTATGCTGAACAAGTACTCAAAGACATAGGAATTTCATATAAAAAAGGAGGAAAAAAATTAATATGTAATTTAAATCAAAAGGAAAATTATGTTATACATTACCGTAACTTAAAGCTATATCTAAACCTAGGAATGAAAATTAAAAAAATACATAGAGTTCTTTCATTTAAACAAAAAGATTGGATGAAACCATACATCGATTTTAATACAACAAAAAGAACCTTAGCTACTTCTTCTTTTGACAAAGAATTTTTTAAACTTTTAATTAACAGCACTTTTGGGAAAACGTTAGAAAATGTTAAGAAAAGATCAACTATGAAATTAACTTCTAATCCTTTAGTAAGTGAAAAACTTATAAGAAAACCAAATTTTAAATCACTACATATCTTTCAAAAAGACTTCGTAGGTATACAATATAACAAAGAACGAATTCTTTTAAATAAACCTATATACATAGGATTTACAGTATTAGAACTATCAAAATTATGGATGTTTAATTTTCATTATAATATCATGTTACCTGCTTTTTCAGAAAGCATTATTCAATTGTTATACACGGATACAGACTCATTCATTTATTATATTAAAGATGAACATTTCTTAAAAAAGATAAAAAATATTGAAAATTATTTTGATTTTTCTAATCTTAAAGAAAGTCATCCTTTATTTTCCTCTAAAAATATGAAAGTTTTAGGAAAATTCAAAGATGAAACAGGAGGGAAAAAAATAAAAGAATTTATAGCATTAAGACCTAAAATGTATTCTATTCTTTATGAAACTGGAGAAGAAGAGAAAAAAGTGAAAGGCATAAAAAAAAGTTGTATACAAGAAATAAAACATAGTAACTTTAAAAAAGTCTTATTTAAAAATAAAATAAGAGAAGATCAATTCTGTAATATAGTAAGTCTTAAACATAAAGTGTATACCATTTCCCTACATAAGATTTCTCTTTCTCCTTTTGAAGATAAAAGATATTTATGTGATAGTGGGATAAAATCTCTTGCTTATGGACACTATAGTATACCTAAAAGAAAGAAAAAAAGAAAAAAAAACGAAATACCTTTTCCAGAAATAAAAAAGAAAAAAAGATCATGAGATAGCTTGAAAAAACTTTAACCTTATTAACATTAGAAAGAAAGCCTAAGGCATAATAAAAGAAAAAATGAACAAATCAGGAAAATACCCTACTTTGGCTTTTGGTCGGAGGAAAAGAATAGATATAAATAAATTTAAAGGAAATATATATTTACATTTTCATGACTTGACTAAAGATAAAAGTATATCTCTTCAAAAAGAAGAGTTTGACCTTCTTCTTCGAATGAAAAATAAAATATATAAAAAAATTGAAAAAGTTAAGAAATTGAAGAAAGAAAACAAGCAAGAAAAAATAAAAAAAAAGAAAGAAAAAGAACAAAATTTAAGTAGTGATAGCAACAGTGAAAGTGAAATGGAATTAAGTGAAAATGATAGCAGTGAATAATATTATGAAAATATTAATGAGATAAATGAATGACTTACCTTATTACCTTTAAAATAATATTATAAAAATATTATTGAGATAAATGAATAACTTAGCTAATTAGCTTTATATATTTTCGTTTTCAATTTTTTATGATAAAAAATGGTTTCTAAATGTGAATTTTGTGGTAAAAATGCTGATTTAGTAAAAAATAAAAAATATTGTTTAAAATGTGCAGAGTCAATGGTACAAGAATGTATAAGGTGTCATAGACCTTTTCAATCTTATCATTTTTTTACGTCTGATGAAAATCACCTGAGATGTAATGCTTGTTACAATAAATACATGAAAGAAAAGCTAAGAAGCAAAGCTAAATCCGCACAAAATTTCAGTATAAAAGTCATGGAAGATATGAGCGAAAATGAAGACTCGAACAGCATATCTTCAGAAGAAGAAAAAAATGACTCCACCAAAAATATTGAATCAAACATTGTTCGTCCTATCAAGAAAGAAGAAAACTTGAAAAGAAGAAAAGAAGAGAGTGATGATAATGTAAGTCATAACGAAAATGAATATGAAGAAAAAAAAGTAAAAATACAAGTCAAGAAAAAGAAAAAGATGAATAAGACTTCTAGCAGGGTGGAAAATAATACAAGTGATGATGACTTAAGTCAAGATGAAAATGAAAAAGCAGGAAGAAAGGAAAAGGTGCAGGTTAAAAGAAAGAGAAATGTGAACAAGCAGCAATCTAATACCTCACGAAATAAAACTAAAATTAATTCTAGTTCAAGGAAAACAAAAACAGGAAACAAAAGTCTGATATTTAACGTAGATGGAAACATGAAACCGAGTGGCTTCATCCCAATTTACATGCCTGTTAATCAGTAAACATTTTTTTATTGGATGAATAAAATTAAAAAAATTTCATGGATAACCGTGAAATCTGACAGTATAATATATCGACACACTTTCTATTACATTGAGATGGTTTAAAATCACGTGATTATATGTATCGTTCTATTCATGTATAAAAATTATTTGATATATTAGAACGAAACCATGCATATCGGATTTCCGTCTCTGTAATGTAATACAGGAAATATGTGTCAAAAAATATGAACCAACAAACTAAAAACAAAGAAAATATTTTAAAAGAAATATTTTTCAATCCGTCTGATCCTGCCTCTTTCAGTTCTGCAAATAAATTATATGAAAGTGCAAAGAAAAAAAATAAAAATATAACTCATACGGATGTATCAGCTTTTCTTCATAACACTAGAACCTATACTTCTCACAAAAAAATAAAACATAGGTTTTTACGAAGAAAAACTATAGTGAAAGGTATAAATGATCAATGGCAAATAGATTTAATTAGTATATTTAATTTAAAAAATGAAAATGATGATATCAAATATTTACTTGCTTGTATAGATTGTTTTTCTCGTTATGCTTATATTTTTCCATTAAGAAACAAAACAGCTTCCGTCACTTTAGATGGCTTTAAAAATATATTAATGAAAAGCAAAGTTAAGCCTAGAATTATACAATTTGATGACGGAAGTGAATTTAAAGGTGTATTCAGAAAATATTTAAAAGAAAATAACATTAAATTTTTCAGTACATCACAAGACACTAAAAGTGCAATAGTAGAAAGATTCAATCGTACTATACAAGATAAAATATATAAATTACTTACTTTTAAAAAGACTTTGAGATATATAGATGTACTTCAAAATTTAGTATATAGTTATAATCACAGTAAGCATAGAACTTTAGGTATAAGTCCTTCAGAAGTAACTAAAGCAAACGAAAAAAAAATATGGATAAAACAATACGGGAAATATTTATTCTCTAAAAAACATCATTTACCCTTTAAAGTTGGAGATAAAGTTAGAATTACTAAATATAAAACTACTTTTAGAAAAGGATATTCTTCTCATTGGAAAAAAGAAATTTTTCAAGTAGCTTATGTTCTTAGAACTTGGCCTGCAACATATGTATTAATTGATAAAAACAATGAAATATTAAGTGGTAATTTTTATAAAGAAGAACTAGTTAAAATTGAAGGAATTTAAAAAAAAAAAATGGAGCACATAGAATTTCCTATTTTCAATGCATGTATTAGAATACCTTTTTCTATGATAGTAGCAGGTCCTAGTAACAGTGGTAAAACTACTTTTGTTCATAATTTAATAGAAAACAGTGATCGCATATTAGACAAAAACATAGATTATTTTATTTGGTGTTATGGTCAAACACCTCCTAAAAAACCTTCTATAATGCAAGATAAAGACGTTATTTTCATTAATGGTATTCCTTCTTCTTTTGATAAATACATAAAACCGAACTTAAATGGACTTATTATATTAGATGACTTAATGAAAGAAAGCAGTAATAATGCAGAAATAGGAAAATTATTTACTCAAACTTGTCATCATGAAGGTTTAAATGTGATATATATATCTCAAAATTTTTTTTCTGAAGGGAAAGAAAGACAAACTGTGAACAGAAATGCTACTTACCTTGTTATATTTAATTCTCCTTTAGATCAAACAGTGCCTCAAATATTAGGAAGAAAATTATTACCAAAAAATCATAAAACTTTTATCAATATTTTTAATGAAGCAACTAGAAAACCACATTCTTATCTCTTAATAGACGGACATCAAAAAACTCCACAAGAATACAGATTAAGAGGAAATATTTTTGATGTAGGCCAAGATGTTTATATTCCAAATAAAACTTAAAAAAATGTACGTGTGATAAATGAAATAAAGAATGATATAAAAGACAAGAAATAGTTTTGTTTATTACGTTTTAAAAAATGCCTAAGAAAAGGAAATCTTTGTTATTAAAAAAAAGACCTATATTAAAAAGGAAAGGGAAAAAAAGAATTTTAAAGAAAAAGACTAAAAGAAACAAAAGGCCTAATTTGTCTAGGCAATTAGCTTTCCTTACGGTCTTAAGTAACACTAAAAATAAAAAAAGAAGAAATCTTCTGATAGAATATGCAGGAAAAGAAGACATAGATGCTATATGTCAATGCATTTATAACGTACTGAAAGGAAACATTAAATTAAGTCCTTTTTCTTATGCTAAACTTAAAAAGCATAAAAAAATTTTAAGATTTTTAGTAAATAGACGTGTGAATAACAAAAAAAGGAAAGCAGTATTGAAACAAAAAGGTGGTTTTTTGTCTATGCTTATTCCTTTAGCCGTAACTTTACTAGGAGGTTTAGCAGGAAGTAGACAATAATATGACTGCTTCTTTCAAAAAAAGTATTGTCATTCCTTTAGTTACATATAAAAAACTTAGAGCTATAGAAGAAATTAAGACGAAAGAAACTAAAAATGAAAAAAATCCTATTCTTGAAAGACAAAAAGAAATATTAGCAGAAAAAATGTATAATATTCAACCATATAAAGTTTTAAGTACTAATCAAGATATATCTAAACAAAATCCTACTTTTTTTTCTTATTTTCAAGAAAATCAATCTGAAAAATCTTTTCATACAGGTATATCTATAGAAGAAATATTATCACATATAAGACAAGCACAAATACCTTACATAAAAGAAATTTTAAAAAAAATGTTAGCTTTACAATTTTTTTGGAATGATCAGGGTGAAATAATAATGAACGGAAAACTGCTAAAAAATTCTAATGTGATAGACATAATGAAATTTTTTTCTAATACTAGCATAAAAAAAGAACCTCTTGGCATTAATGAACTTTGGTATAATTTATCTCCACATATACCTAAATCTTGGTTTCTCAATAAACCAGGAAAAAGCAAGCAAGATGCTGACGCTTATAAAATAAAAAAATATCCTATAGAAGATCAAAATATAGACATTATAAAAAAACGACAACGACAAATACATAAAAAAATTGAAAAAGGAAAGATAGAATCCATAGAAGCAACAGATGATGAATATTCAGAAAATGATTACGATGATCCAATTGAAAAATCATTATTTAAAGATTCTGACAGCGTGGACGACGATAATTTAAATTATCCTCCAGAATATGGTAAACAAAAATTATTTATTCCTTCAGGAGAAGAAAAAACCTTCACAGAATCTGAAGAAAATAAAAAAGATGAAGCAAGTGGAGGAATAGGAGAAGAAATAAAAATTAAGAAAATAAAACCAACTTCTTTTGAACAAAAATTCGATGAAGAAAGTGAAATAGAACCTATGTCCTCTACCCCTCCTTCTGAAGATATTTTTGGAGAAATAAAAAAGAAAAAAAGTTCGTCTAAAGCATCACCACGTAAAACACGTTATGGGAGATCAAAAAAAACCAACCCTAAATATTGTGGGAAAGATTGGGACACGAAATGGAAAAAATAGTAATAAATAAAGAAAAAGCATTTGAGATAAAGAAGAAAAAATCCTAGGAAAATAAATAAAAATGTATTCGAATTGTGCTCATAAAAAACTTCTTTACAGGCAATTTTTACGAGAAAATAAAAATCCATTATTTTACAATCAATATGGAAGTGGATATAATACACTAACTCCTTTCATAGGAAGCAGAAATCAAAGAGGATATGGTATAGGTGGCATACTAAAAGGTTTATTTAAAACAGTCGTACCTCTCATTACTCCTGCGGTGAAAAGTGCAGGTAAAGCAATAGGAAAACGAGCTCTTAAAGGAGGAATAAAAATTGCAAAAAATGTTTTAAAAGGTGAAAATATAAAAAAGGCTATAAAAAGAGAAGCTGAAGAAAGTTTGTCTGATTTAGGTTCTCAAGTTATTTCAAACTTTTCAAATCGAAAGAAATTATCTCCTCAGCCAAAAATTATAAAAAAGAGAAACAGAAAAAAGAAAGGAAGGCATGGTGATATTTTCGGATAGAATAAATAGCTTGAGATAAACCGATAACTTGATCTTTTTATGTTGTCAAAGTAAAAATAAGAAGATACACCTGAACAAAAAATATGTCTTTTTTAAATGAAAATTTACATCATTGTATAAGCTCAGAATTGGATTATAAATATATACCTCCTACTGATACTACAAGAATAAAAACATACTATGAAAAAATAGATCCTACAGCTTCACCAAACAGCAACACTGTTCAATTTACATTAAAATCTAACAAAAAAGATTATGTTTCTTTACATAACAGTTACCTTTACATAAAAGCAAAAATATTGAAAGCAGATAAAACAGCACCTGACGCTCCAGCTAACGATGGAACTATAAATGATAATGCTAAAGTTTTTCCTGTTAATTATTTTGGTGCTACTATGTTTAAGAATGTAAAAGTTTTCGTAGGAGGAATAAGAATATCAGACAGCAATGATTTATATGGTTACAAATCAATAATAGAATTTACTTTAAGTTATGATCCTCTTACAGCTAAATGTTTAGGACCATTAGGTTTTTACATAAAAGACAATAAAGATTTCAATGAAGTTAACACTTTAACAGGTACAGCTCACAATGCAGGAGCTAAAAAAAGATATGAAAAAACAAAAAACGGAACATTGTTTGAAGTGCATGTAAGAATACATGACAGTCTTTTTTCACAGTCTAAATTATTACCTGGGGACTTGCCTCTTTCTATTGAATTAGATAGAGCAGATGAAACTTTTTGTTTAATGTCAAAAGTAGAAGCTCAAAAATATATTATAGATGTACAAGAAATAAACTTGTACGTGAAAAGAGTTAGATTAACAGATGATTTTCATCAAGAATTAGAAGAAGCAAGAGCTACTAATTTACCTATATGGGATATTCCTATCCATAAAATAGACATGAAATATGTCACTTTCGGTCCTCAAAAAGCTATTCTTCAAGCTTCACATGTTGTGAATAACACACCTTTACCTAAAAGAGTCATAATTGGTCTCGTGCATTTAGATGGCTTCACAGGCACTCATAATCGTAATCCATTTAAATTTGAAAACTTTAAAGTTAAAGAAATAGAACTTAAAGTAAACGATGGAGGAACTCCTTTTTATCATTATGAATTAGATTTTCCAAATAATATGTATAACATGGCTTATCTTGCTCTCCTTAAATCTACAGGAGATATATTCAGAAATGAAGCACAAAATGTAACCATAGACGAATTTAAAGAGGGAACAACATTATTTTGCTTTGATATTTCTAAAGACGGAGCAACATCAGAAACTTTTGAATTAACTGAAACTGGTACTTTAGGTTTTGTAATAAAATTAGAAGAAGAATTAGATCATGGAGTAGCAGCCATTGTATATTTAGAATATGATGAGATCATGAGATTAGACTCAAGTAATATGCTAAAATTTAAGTCTGAATTGACTAACCTAACAAAATGAATGGAAAAGAAATAAATTTTTATCTAAATCTCATAAAAGAAGAAAAAAAAGGAGAATATGGAGTGTTTTCAGCAGATACCATACCTGAAGTGACGTATTACCCTACTAGTTACATAGTTAACACTGACAACAGTGATTCTCCTGGTGAGCATTGGGTAGCTTTATATTATGAAAAACCTAATAACTTAGCTGAATATTTTGATTCATATGGATTTCTACCTCTTCGTGAAAGTTTTCTTAAAGCATTACCTGAAAAATATAAATATTCAACTCATGCTATACAAGGTTTATTTTCTACAACTTGCGGACAATATTGTTTATATTATCTTGAGAAAAGAGCTAACAACATGTCCATGCAAGATATAATATTTAGTTTCACGACTGATACAGACTGGAACGATAATAAAGTAATAAATCATTTCAAAAAGAAAAAAATACCTGTGATAAAAGAAGCTTATTTCCCATATCAAATTTGTCAAAGCTGCTTACCTAAAAACGATTTCTTAAATAACAATTACACTTTAAAATCTAAAAAATTGAAATGACGGAATCAAACCTTTTAAGTAAAATCAATAATGCAACTAAAAAGAAACTACCAGCTATACAAGCAAGTAGTATTTTAGTTATGTTTGTCTTAGCTATAACAGGTATCATATATAATGAAACACAAAAAAAATATTCTTCTCCTTTACAAAAAGGAGATGAAATATTCCTATGTTGTACAGAAACTGGCAACATTTTTCGCAATAGAGAAAAAACACAAAGTTTTTTAACTTGTTACATAACAAACATAAATGAGAGAAAAAGCTGGTCCTATCCTTACTTAGGACAGTCTGTTTCAAATAATTCTCAAACAAACCAAAGCTCAAGAGTAAATCAGTTTACTGATATAATAACCATAAATTCCTCTCTTAAAAATAGATATGTTGTAATACATATACCTAAACAAAGAAAAATCGCTGAGATAAATACCACATCTCCAACTTACAACTGATCAAAAAATATCACGCTGATCCTATAAACAATAACTTATATTTTAAATATGGATTATTTAAAGATTCAATTAAACTATGAAAAAGAACGTAATGAAATCCTAGAAAAAATTTGTCACCATCAACACTCATACATTTGCTCGTTAGAAAAAGAGAAAACTGAATATCAAAACAAAATAAAAGAAGAAGAAGAAAAAAATTCTTCTCTCTCTTATAAAATAAAAGAGACAGAAAAAGAAGTCATGAGTATGTTAGCACATAGAAAAGCCTATGGCATAGCTAAAATGGAGAGGGAATACAGGAAAAGAAAAGGTCCGATTTACATAAACACTATAGTATCAGACAGTAATGATAAGGATGAAGAAGCTGCTGAAGATATAGATATAGTAGATCTCCCTCGTGAGAGTTTATTAAACATATATAGAAGTATACCTGATGAAGTGTTTTATGAAGAAAAACATGAATGTGATTAGGTATACTTAATCACTGCTATATAATTCAAAATGAGTTTTCAAACATACAGCATAAGAAATCTTTTAAAAAATAAGAACATCAGTGATGAAATAGCAATCAAATATGTTAATGCTAAAAAAGAAAAAATTATATGCAATTCTGCTTTCTTAAACATACTCCTTGAACACTATAAACAGGTATTCAAGCATAGGCAAATAATATCTGCAGCCTTTTTCGTTATAGGAGAAACAGTATTTAATTATGCAGAAAAAATATGTCTTATAAAACGATTAAATATGCATGATTTATCAAAATTATCAGTAAAAGAAGCTATAGGTTATACCTTAAAATTCTTTTCTACTGAAGGTCTTAAAGATGAAAAAGACAAAAAAATTTGGGAAAATGCATTAGATCATCATTATAAAAATAATGATCATCACCCTGAATACTATTCAGGTAAAAACATGGAAAAATATGCTTTAATTGAAAGTGTATTTGATATGATAGCCTGTCATATAGAAAAAGATTTGAAAATTAAAAATATAACTGTGAATGATATTTTAAACGGAGAAATTACCTTTCATGAAATGTTAAACATTAATCCAAATTTCTTTAGTAGATACACTATCGAAGACAGAGAAAAAGTAAATTTTTATCTTGCTTCGTGGAAAAGTATTCTAAGTCAGCAATAAAAAATGCTTAAAATAAAAAAATATATTATTACAAATTCTGTAAATAAAAAAACAAAAACACAAATCACAAACATTAAATATACAAGTTTTACGATATCTTTACTGGCTATATATTTGTTTTTTACTTACTGTATCATATATGAACTTATGCATATTGTAATATTATGTCCTTTTTTATATATCATATATAACCTTATACATATTATATTATTTCTGTTTTTGCATCATAGTATACTTGTTTCCGATACTACTTTGTGATACAGCTAACATAACCAGTTTCCGATACTACTTTGTGATACAGCTAACATAACCAGTTTCCGATACTACTTTGTGATACAGCTAACATAACCAATCTTAACTTTACATCTGATTACATATAACTTCAAAATGCCTTTGCCATCCTATTATTTCAATCAAGACTTAGGTTATTCTGATCAAGTCTTACAACAAATATCTGTACTGTTAGGTACAGACTGGATGAAACTAGGTATTTATCTAGGCATACCTGATCACCGTTTAGAAAATATTTTTAAGTCTAAAAAACCATGCGAAATGGCATTAGAAATGTTAAAAAAATGGTGGAGAAATGTTCCTCCATACAAGAGATGGGAGGAACTAGAAACAAGTTTTCTGGAAACTAGCAGAAGAGACTTAATAGAATTCACTCAAAAATATTTTGGCGAAAAATTATTGGAAAATTACCATACTGATTCCACTGCTATATATCTTTTCTTGAGCAAATTGAGCGAAAAAATACCATCAGACTGGAAATATATCGCTATTTATTTAAACATATCATATAAAGATATAAAAAATATTTCTTATGAACCTGAACGTGACTTAACTCAATATGCCTTCCAAGTGCTAAAAATGTGGCAAACATCTAAATACAGTGCAACTCACCATCTCATAAAAGCTCTGTCTGACATGAACAGAAAAGATGGTTTGAAAATTATCTTCGATGAATTCGATAAAAGAACAGGAAGTGAACAAGCAGGCTTTAATTAAAATGTTAAAATATCTTTGTGATAAGCTTTAATAACTACAATACAGTTAGTCATAACAATTTATTAGTTATAATATATTATCATGTTATCTGATTATAAGATTGCTTTAAATATCTTGTGATAAGCTTAAATAACTAAATATTATAATAAATAATACAGCAACAATAGTAACAACTGTCATAGTTATAATTTTTTATCATATTGTCATCTAATCATAAGATTGCTTAAAATATCTTTATGATAACCTTAGATAACTGTATATCATAACTAGTGATATAACAGTTGTAACAACTTACTATTATCATAATATAATATTGTTATCTGTTTATAACTGCTTTTAATATAGTTGTGATAAGCTAAGATTGTAATAACTTGATATAGTTATAATTTTTTATCACATTGTCATCTAATCATAAGATTGCTTATGATGATCTTAAATAACTATATATCATAACTAGTGATATAACAATTGTAACAACTTACTATTATCATAACATAATATTGTTATCTGTTTTGTTATCTGTTTATAACTGCTTTTAATATAGTTGTGATAAGCTAAGATTGTAATAACTTGATATAGTTATAATTTTTTATCACATTGTCATCTAATCATAAGATTGCTTATGATGATCTTAAATAACTATATATCATAACTAGTGATATAACAATTGTAACAACTTACTATTATCATAACATAATATTGTTATCTGTTTATAACTGCTTTTAATATAGTTGTGATAAGCTGAGAACTAAATAACTATATATCATATAACAAGTAGTATAGCAATAATCATAAGTACTTAGTATTATACATACTATAGTTATAACATTATATTGTATTATCGCTTTAAATATCGCTGAAATAAGCTTAGATAACTATATCATAACAAGTCATTAAACAAGTCATAAGTACTTAGTATAGTTATAACTTCATATTATTACTGATATTAGTTATAACTTCATATTATTACTGATATCTTTATATATCAATATCAACAAAAATGGCAACTCCTGTTACCACGCCTGATATAAATCCTATAAGTAAACCTGTGATATATTATATAAAAAATACAGAAAGAGCGATTGAACCAACAAGATCAACTAAAGAATCTGCAGGATTTGATTTATACAGTGCTTATGATTATATTATTCCTGCTAAAGAAAGAATGTTGGTGAAAACTGATTTAACGCTTGCTATACCTCCAGGATGCTATGGTCGCATAGCACCTAAATCAGGTCTTGCAGTTCATCATTTTATTGATGTTGGTGCAGGAGTAATAGATGGAGACTATAGAGGCACTGTTGCCGTCCTACTGTTCAATTTTGGTAATAAAAACTTTGAAATAAAACATGGAGATCAAATAGCTCAAATCATCATAGAAAGAATTTGCATCCCTCACCTTGAAGAAGTATCTGTTCTTAATGTAACTGAAAGAAACAAAAGAGGATTCGGATCAGGGAAAGAAAAAACAACTAATGAAACTGAAGAAAAACCAGTTGAAAAAATGGATGAAGAACCATCAAGAGAAAACCCTGTCAATGAAGAGGCTGCAGATGAAGAACAATTCTTTGATGCAGTTGAAGAACAAGCCTATGAAGAAAAATCAAATTAAGAATCAGCAAAAGAAAAAACGAGTCGATGCAGTTAAAGAACAAGCCTATGATGAAAAAGCATTAAAAATAAAAAAAAATCAACATCATATAAACCATTAATAAAATCAATGAAATGCCCTCCATCTCTCGATGTGAAATTATCCCTAATAAAAAAATTAAATAAAATCGAGTTATGTTTTTTATGCATACAATATAACAAACAAAATATCCTTGGGATAAACTAAAAAATCACACAATCTCTATGATAAACTAAAAAATCATACAACCAAAAAAAACATAATGGGCAACAAAGCAAAAGTAGATGAATGCTTGCTTTATATTTTACAAGATTCTGATTACAATGATCATTCACCTCGAAATAATATTTTTCCATATGAAAACACTAAAATAATTACTTTTATTTTAAAAAATGAAATAGCAGAACTTTTTTTAAATAAATGGAAAAACGATGAAGTTCAAACTTCTTCACTTTTAAATGAAGTAATAAAAAACTTAAAAAAATTAATCAATGTCATGTATTACACAGATCACTTTGGAGTTAAATGGCAAACCCGAGATAATTCAAGATACAGCAAGATTTCAATAATATTCCATGGAAATAGTCGTATCAATGAAACTACTACAGTACTTAAGTCTAAAGAATATAAAAATTTTATCCAGTCATTGAAATCTGCGAATATACTATTTTTAGATCAAACAATCACTTTCAGAAGTCAATTTCAAAGTATACTAGAACACATATGTAACTCATTCTCTGCCACTCTGTTCATAAATGATGACTTAATTCTTTATTTTCCCGGCTGGAGACATATAAATGAATCAATACCAGCAGAAATTTATGATTTAGATCGTCTTTGGTATCCACTCTCTGTGTAACACGGTTGCTAAGGTATGCGCTACAAATCGAGTAAACACTCGTTACTAAGTGTAGCTATGACAACATAACGTAGCAACATAATTCATTGCGTCAAAAAAATGGCTGACAACGAAACTATAATGAATAACATTGAATCATCAACCTCAGAAGATGAAACAAGTTCAGAAGAAAGTCATCATCGGTATGAAACCAATTTCACAGTGCGAGCACATAGTTACACGGATCAAGGTGAAGTGAAAACGTGTTTGCGAGGATGTTATAACATTTCCTACAATCTCGATTTAGTTGTTATGTACAATGACGTGCCGCACGAAGACAACACACTCGTATACTTGGATGTAAAAGAACAAAAGATCGAAATTTTCGAAGAAGAATGGACCGAACTCTCATCTAAAATGGATCAAATAAAACATCTGTTTAGTTCGAACGTTAACATGAACTCTAAAATTGAAATAGAAGGTTTCACCGTCACCAAATTAAACTGGGATACGTTACTGTTCGCATCAAAGAACATTGAAAGCCACTTCATGTTAAAACTAAATCAGTTAGATAAACTGAATACTGCGATGGAAGACATTCAAGACAAAGAACTTTTTGACTATCTTGATATACTGTACATTTTAGAAGAAGAATAAGAAAAACAGAATCCTAAAGGTAAAACACACTTCTTAATGTCTCTGAATGATATAAATGTCTCTGTGAATGCACGCTTCTTAATAGTCTTAAAGTACAGTCAATAAAAAAAATGGGAAACAAACCTGTTTTAGGATATACTAGATATGATTCCAATACATTTCCTCTAAGCAAAGAAAAAACTAACGCTGTAGGATTTAATTTATATAGTGCTTTCAGTTATATAATTCCAGCCAAAGAAAAATGTTTAATTGAAACAGGCATCAAAGTTGCTGTCCCTACTGGGTATTATGCACGTATAGCACCATTAAGTGGGCATAGGTTTAAGTATACAAATGTTAAGGCAGGAATCATAGACAATGATTACAGAGGACAAATTCATATCCTTTTTTTAAATTTTGGTGAAAAAGAATATAAAATAAATTGTGGAGATCCGATTGCACAACTTGTGTTGGAAAAAATATATAATATTACATTAAAAGAATCTAACAAACTCAAAGATACTCCTTATTCGAAAATATGTTTCCAATTAAGACACAGCAAAATATATGAACAGTGGCGTAAAGAAACACATATGTTCTAATGATATGATTTTATAATAATACTTAACTCTGTTCTATTACATTATTATAATAAAATGTATTATATCCAAACAACTTGTTTCACTTCATTTTTATTTTCACTTATAGACAGCATAATACTTCAATCAAAGTGTCAAATGATCTGTACATCACATATTTTATTTATCATCGTAATACAAGAATTGCTTTAAATCCAATGAAAATGAAAATCTATCGTTTCAATTGTAAACTAACGCTGTAAATTCCTCTAATAACTCAGGAAATGTTCTTTGCTGATATCAATGAAACATAACAAAAAAATAAAGGAGAAAAAACTCTGTCCCTAAATCACTCAAACTGTTGAAAAAAATCTATATCCTCTTAAACTGAATGTCTATTTGTTCATAGACTTAAAGGTGTAACACCACATTTATGATTTCACTGCTGAGGTGGAGTATAAAAGGAACGCAATGTCTGGGGTTAATTGGAGAGGTCCGGCCCTCATGTCACAAACCTCCACGCCTGTAGCTCCAAGTACTAGCTTCAGTGTGAACAAAATCACGACTATTCGTGCGACCTTATCAACTTAGAACGGCTGATACTCTCATTGTTAGGTGATGCTCCCACTGTTGGTTGAAGCGTGTATGCTCCCATCAGTTGGTAGAAGCAACCATACATAATGGTCCTCCTGTTTCAGTAACGCTCACCGTTCCTTAGAGCACTGATCTGGAATTGAACGTGTTCCACAATCCTCCTTCAATTCTTCTATCCTCCTTCAATCCTCCTTCAATCCTTCAATCCTCCTTCAATCCTTGGTGCACTTAGTTCATTCCTCTGTACCGAAAGCTCAGCTAAGAACCGTGTGACATGAGAACCACTTGACCTCTCTTTTGTATTTAAAATTTATGATATGATTACTATTTCCAAAAATAATCCTAATATCCAAAATAATAGGTATTTTCTGGATATTCAAAAAATATAGGTCTTCTTTGGATATTTTTTTTAGAAATATCCAAAGAAGACCTATATATATACTACTGAGGGGGAGGCGTAAAATATGTTCGCGCATCCAAATCACTAATGGCCCTCGTGTTGCCGTCCCTGTACCTGACCTAGGTGTAGGTATGCCACTAAAAATTGAAAAGCTGTCTGATCGATTAGCTTTTAGCACAGCCTTTAGAGACACATGTTAGTAATAATATGCTTTTGGAATTTTTCATTTAAAGTGAAAATTGAGGAACTTATAGTGGTTTTCATGATCGAAAGTGGGCATTTTTTTCGTCATCATTTTAAACTGTACAAAGAAGGAACATGTGTGACCTTTCCATGATTTTAGTCTGATTTTTAAACTTGCTGTATCATGAAAAAGCTTACATCCCCTGAAAGCCTGGAACTTTGCGATCACAATGCAGTTTATCCCAGGTCATTCTGACCAACAGAAGTGGAAATATCAATTTTTAAAGATAAAAAGTTAGTAAAATCCCTTAATTTGGGCAGAAATTATCAATTACAAATTTCTGCTGATCCTAGAAAACTATGTGCTCAACGATAGATTTTCTTCATATTTGGCAGAGATGATGCTAAGACCATATACTACCTCTTCTATATGTTTTTGAATGACTACCTATATTCCTTCATGTATTTGATCAGGGGGTATTGATTACATTGACCTAATTAAGGTGACAATTAATTAACTAATTAGAGTTGTGAAAAAGATCAAACACTAAATCGAAGGAAATTTTGTTTACTTGGGGTACAAATTCTCAGGCAGTTTAATAAACCCTCCAATATTTCCCTTGGTTATAAGCTGATCACTGAGACCTGTCCCTGCACAAACCTTCCAAGCCTGGCACAGTTTTCCATGATGCAGTCCAGGCTTATATCAGCCCCAATGCTGGCATACCTACTAGGTGCATACAACATTTCTGAATCAGGAAATGTGGCTGACTAAGCCCCTGTCACGATCCTGATCATGTGAAAAGCCTAGAATGGCAGTGCCCCCTTTCACCCTTTCTCCTATTAATAAGACTATTATCTTTATACCCCCTGGTTAGGCTGGTACCGGTACTACAGTAGCGCCGACAAGGAAGACTGGGGGGGGGGCTTGTGAGATATCTCATATAGGGAAGGCAGTCTTTAAAAAAAAATATTTCTTGTGTGTGTTGGGGGGGCAATGGGGGCGGGGGTCAAAACTAGATACAGGTACTGGGGTATGAGCAATTCAAGTACCGTGCATCATTTGACAAGCATACCGGTATCTGATGTTTTTTTTCAAGGGGGGGGGAGTGAGGGGAAAGGTGGGGGAGTCACTTCTCAAAATCAGTGCACAGTGGTGGTGGAGGGGGGGGCATTGTAGCTTTTGTCATATTGGTAGGGGATTGGAAAAATATTTGCTCGTCTCCCAATATCCATCATGCCCCCAGCTGGCAATAAGGGAGTGATCATTTTTTAACAACAGGGGGGGTCAGAATTTTTTCAACCCCTCTGATGGGGGGGGGTCAAAATAATTTCACCTGTTTTCAGTGGAAAACCCTGTGTGTTACTATAGGGTAAAAGGGCACGGGGGGTCAGAATTTTTTTTGGGTGTCCGCACACAAACCCACCAGCCCCCCCCCCGATCACTCCCTAAGCCTACTGGTATGGTATTGGCAGACAAAAATATTACTTGAGCAACTGAGGCGTTCGCTATTTATGGCAGGGACAGGAGGTGAGAGGGATTTTGGGCAAAGAGTTACCCTTAGCCAGACGCACACTCCTGTCAGTGACATGTAGTGAGTGTCCCCTCCAGGAGATAGGCCTAGCCTAGGCCCATTCGAAGATAGCCACTCTCGTAGCCCTACGAAAGTAGGAGGCCCACCCGTGACTTAGGGAGTGATCATTTTTAACAACAGGGGGGGCTTGTGGGTTTGCGTGCGGATGCGCGAAAAAAATTTCGACCCCCCCTCTCGAGGGGGTAAAATTTTTTCGACCCCCCCTATAAGGGACAAAAATCGCTTGCGAACGTCCCCTTTTAGCCTATAGTAACGCACGGGGTTTTCCACTGAAAACAGGTGAAATTATTTTGACCCCCCTATCAGAAGTATTGAAAAATTCTGACCCCCCCTGGTCAAGGGGTTGAAAAAATTCTGACCCCCCTCAAACCCACCAGCACCCCCCCCCCTGTTGTTAAAAAATGATCACTCCCTTATTGCCAGCTGGGGGCTCGATGGATTTTGGGAGACAAACAAATATTTTTCCAATCCCCTACCAATATGACAAAAGCTACAATACCCCCCCCCCTCCACCGCCACTGTGTGAACTGATTTTGAGAAGTGACCCTCCACTCCCCCACCTTTCCCCTCATCCCCCTCCCCCCCCCACCCCCCCCCCCCCCGGAAAAAAAATCAGATACCAGTATGCTTGGCGAATGACGCACGGTACTTGAATTGCTCATACCCCAGTACCTGTACCGTATCTAGTTTTGACCCCCGCCCCCGTTGCCCGCCCCCAACACACACACACAGGAAATCTTCTTTTTTTTTTAAAGACCACCTTCCCTATATGATATATCTAACAAGCCCCCCTCCCCAAGTCTTTCTTGTCGGCGCTACTGTAGTACTGGTACCAGCCTATAAACCAGGGGGTATAAAGATAATAGTCTTATTAATAGGAGAAAGGGTGAAAGGGGGCACTGCCATTTTAGGCTTTTCACACGATCAGGATCGTGACAGGGGCTTAGTCAGCCACATTTCCTGATTCAGAAATGTTGTATGCACCTAGGTCAGAGAGCTTCATCGCTGTTTGAACAACAAATAGATGAAAAAAACGAGTTCAAAGATTGGCTTCAAAACCCTAGAAGTGCAGCATCGGCCATGTTTAAGGCAATGGAAAACTTCTACATTATCGCCCATCCGTTTCTTCTAGCACTGTTCTCCTAATCAAAACACCATTTTTCCAGAAAAATAAGACAGCATCCATCAGTTTCAGAGCTTATGACTGTGATCTTATTTCAATAGTTAAAAAAGGTTGAGAAGGAAGTAGAGAAAACGAAGGGTTTATTGAGGGGGTCGCCGTACTACGAGTGGTACGAGTTGGGTTTGTTTGCGTACTACTCATTAGTATGCAGCGGCCTGAGCGGAACCCTGTTTAGGTGTATGGCTATGTGAGCTATACCAAGGCTTTGTACTTTGCCAATGCTTGGAGAGTGATATGCAAATCATAATTTATGATAATGATATTCTGGTCACGTGTTAGCTCTACTAGAACTCGTGACGTCATAAGGTCAGTTAGTAGCTACCAGCGGGCATATCGCATCGATCCCGCAGTGGTACCAGCGAAGGGGGGGAGGCCGCCAGGCAGGGGCTAGATCCGACCTCGAGGTCGCCGTTAGTAGGTCGAATCACGGTCTAACTGGGTCAAAACATGATGCTGCTGGAGTGGCCCCCAAATAACTATTATACTACACTGCCAGTACACTGCCACAATACGGTCACCTCACCGGAGAGCGTGGGCCGGTCTCGGGAGAGCGGGGGGCGGTCACGGGAGAGCGGGGGGCAGTCACGGGAGAGCAGGGGCCGGTCACAGCAGAGCGAGACCAGGAATTGCAGAAGCCTCAACAGCAGTCAAAATTTGTTGAGCCCCCCGCGCCAGAGGTGCGGAGGGTTTTCGCACCGCTCTTTCATCTAAAGTAGTACTGGTACGCGGGCTTTTTTGCTAAAAAGAGGGTAAATTCTTTTTAGCCTCCACCTCAAGAGGGGTCAAAATTTTTTAAGCCCTCCCCTCAGGAGGGGTGTGAAAATTTTATGCCCCCCTCAAACCCACACCCCCCTGTTGATAAACAATGACCACTCCCTTAGTCCTCAGTCATCTAGATTTCCTCCACCAATCAACATGAAAGGGACACCTCAGAGGTCTAGCTCACCTAAGTAGCTCAAGGGTCCACAATGGGCCTATAAAAGGTCAGACCACTCCCTGTGGACCCAATTGAATCAATTTCCGATGACTGGACCCACTGGAGCCCTTATCCCTTGGACCCCAAGATTTACTGATCCAATATCAATATAAAAGCGATACCTCAGAGGGCTAGCTCACCTAAGTAGGTCAAAGGTCCACAATGGGCCCAAAAATGTTCGGACCACTCCTGTGGACCCATTTGAATCAATTTCCGATGACTGGACCCACTGGGGCCCTTAGCCCTTGGACCTCAAGATTTACTGATCCAATATCAATATTAAAGCGATACCTCAGAGGGCTAGCTCACCGAACTAGGTCAAGGGTCCACAATGGGCCCAAAAATGTTCGGACCACTCCTGTGGACCCAACTAAAGCAATTTTTGGTGACTGGATCCACTAGGGCCCTTAGCCCTCAGACATCTAGATTTCCTCTGCCAATATCAACACATAGGAGATACCTCAGAGGGCTAGCTCACATAACTAGGTCAAGGGTCAAAAATGGGCTCAAAAATGGTCAGACCACTCCTGTGGACCAAACCGAAGCAAATTTCGGTGACGGGAACCCCTTTGCCCTGAGACCTTAAGGTTTCCTTATCCAATATCAATATAAAAGCGATACCTCAGAGGGCTAGCTCACTTAACTAGGTCAAGGGTCCACAATGGGCCTGAAAATGTTCGGACCACTCCTGTGGACCCAACTGAAGCAATATTCGGTGACTGGACCCACTGGGGCCCTTACCCCTTGGACCTCAAGATTTACTGATCCAATATCAATATTAAAGCGATACCTCAGAGGGCTAGCTCACGTAACTAGGTCAAGGGTCAAAAATGGGCTCAAAAATTGTCAGACCACTCCTGTGGACCAAACCGAAGCAAATTTCGGTGACGGGAACCCTGAGGGCCCTTTGCCCTGAGACCTTAAGGTTTCCTTATCCAATATCAATATAAAAGCGATACCTCAGAGGGCTAGCTCACTTAACTAGGTCAAGGGTCCACAATGGGCCTGAAAATGTTCGGACCACTCCTGTGGACCCAATTGAAGCAATTTTCGATGACTGGACCCACTGGGGCCCTTAGCCCTTGGACCTCAAGCCCTCTGAGGTGTATCTTTTATGTTGATATTGGCAAAGGAAATCTTGAGGTCCAAGGGCTAAGGGCCCCTGTGGGTCCAGTCACCTAATATTGCTTCAGTTGGGTCCACAGGAGTGGTCCGAACATTTTTGGGCCCATTGTGGACCCTTGACCTAGTTAGGTGAGCTAGCCCTCTCAGGTATTGCTTTTATATTGATATTGGATCAGTAAATCTTTAGGTCCAAGGGCTAAGGGCCCCAGTGGGTCCAGTCACCGAATATTACTTCAGTTGGGTCTACAGGAGTGGTCTGACCCGTTTTGGGAGGGGTCTGAATTTTTTACGCCCCTCTCGAACCCACCAGCCCAAATAAATAACTCCCTAAAGAGGGGTCTGAAATTTTTTTGTCCCCCCCGTTGTTAAAAAATGACCACTTAAAGAATGCTGGACCCTCCCTCCCTCAAATCCCCCCCCCCCCTCCCCTGTTGTTAAAAAATTGTCACTCCCAACCACGCTTCAACGGCACCAGAGCGTCTTGTGGAACACGGTGGTGGCTGTAGCATGCATCTTTTAGTATGTGAGTGGCCCCCCCTTGCCGTTAGTTCATGGTGTAGACACCGGTCGCAGCACCAGTCGGAAAGCTCGTGGTCGGATCTATATTTAGACGTGAGAGTGGCCAAGGTGGCTTCAGCTAAGGTTAGATTCCTGCTCCTCAACTTCATCAAAATATAAGGAAATTAAACAGTGTCAAGTGCTCCTTTAGGAAGTGGTCAACAGGGGAGGGGTGGTGGATTGCAGATTATACATGTTGAGCTTGACGAATTTCTTCTCGTTGAAATTTCAGCCATGGCTTCAGAATTGAATGAGTGGAACCGCCTCCCGTACCATATATTGGTGGGTATCTGTTCCTACCTAAAAATACAAGATAGGAACAGCTTTGCACATGTATGTAAGGGTTTCAATGAAATTGTGGACTGTAAGCACATATGGAGACAATTCAGGTTCTGCTTTGCATCCCCTGGAGATGCCCGTTTCCTGAAGTGCCTTGAAAAATATGGACATCACATGTATCAGATAGCTATCGAGCTTGATCAGAGTGTAACTATACTATACTATACTATACTACGTGCATGTTCCCTGGGTAACCAGGGTGCTCCCTGGGGGTAGGGCGGCTATGCATTTTCCCATATGTTGAGTTGTTTTTCTATCATGTCTAGTTTGGATGCTGTCCTCTTAAGTAGGGTTAGGTTGTCAGTGAAGATGTCTTCTAGTTTGATTTGGGTTGTGGAGTCTTGGTTGTTATGTATGGTTGGGCACGTTTCTAGTAGGTGTTGTTGGGTTTCTGGAGTGTGGCCACACCCCCTACACTCTTGTGTGTGGTGCATTTTCCTGTAGTTATCTTTCGCTCTTATCATTCTGGTTCTGGCCATGAAGATTCTCCTTGCTTGTTCTTTAGTTAGTTTGGTCAGGTAGTCATGAGATTCGCAGCTGTATTTCCTTTTGTTTTCAGTCAGGTAATTGAACTTGCTTTTTTTTACGCCGGTTGTTTTCATGCAGAGTGCTTGTTTTGCCTTCACTGCTTTCTTTATGGTCGTTTTGCGCTTGGTGGTGGGTAGGTCTGTCAGTATGTTGATCGGGGTTTGGAGTTCTTCGGATGCTTTTTTGGTCTTCTGTATCCATGAGGTCGGTCTTGCTCTCGTGTTTGCTATTGTGATCTCTTCGCCTTGGGATTTAGTTATTTTGGTCAGGTAGTTGACCTGTAGTTCTAGGATTCTGTGTTCTATGTCAAGGATTCTAAGCTCATCATATATGCATTCCCTTGGGGTTGCTTGGGGTAGTCGTAGGATTCTTTTTAGTTGGTTGTCTAGGATTTGGTTGAGGGCATCAGTGTCTTTTTTCCTTGTGTTCCATGTTTCAGCACCGTAGGTTATTGTCGGGATGATGCAGGTCTCCACGAGTTTCCAGATAGTTTCAAGCTCTATGTTGTTGTAGTTTTCATTGCCCGCTATGTATAGGACCGTTTGTAGGGCTCCCTCTGCTTTATTCTTTATCGTGTCTATATGGTCGTCTAGGTTATTCTTTGAGTTGAGCGTTTCGCCCAGGTACTTGTATTTGTCTGTTTTCTCTATTTCCATGTCGTTGATTTTGGGGTTGTCAGGGTTAGTCGCTGTTCCAATTTGTAGTATTTTTGATTTGTCTTTGCCGAATACTACTCTTAGGGTGTTTGAGACTTTTTCTGTTATCTTTAGCACTGTGTGTTGGTCTTGGATATTGTTTGATACAATAGCTACATCGTCTACCCAAAGCAGGCATCTTGTGTATTCATCCACTGTGATTTCTCCTGCTTGTTTCAGGTTGTTAATTTTCTTTGCTATTTCATCCATTAGTAAGGCATACTGTGTCACTGCTAGTACTCCTCCTTGTCTTATGCTGTCGTTTATGGCTATCGGTCGTGTTGGGCCGTGTTTTGTTTTGATAGTGGCCGTCAGGTTTTTGTTGAGTTTTTCGGTGAGTAGCCATGTGTCAAGGGCGCAGCCGTTTGATGCCATTACATCCATGATTCCTTCTAGCCATGCTTTGTCATATGCCTTTGTGACGTCTAGAAATGAGATGTACGTTGGTTTATTGTGGCTTTTGTTGATTCTGATGGTTTCCTTGAGTTTTAGTATGTGGTCAACTGTTGCTTGGCCTTTCCTGCCTCCTCCTTGGGCTGGTGTTACTCTTACTTGCTTTAAGATTCTAGTGTTAAGCATTCTTTCAAATACTTTTCCAGCGTTGCTAGAGAGGGTTATGCCTCTTTCGTTACTGCATTTGCCCTTCTTTCCTTTACCCTTGTAGATGCTTATTACTTCGCCTCTGCTCCATTCTGGTGGGATGTCTTTGTCCCTTGCGATTTTGTTGAGTGCATCTAGGTATATTTCGCGGGTGTTACGGTTGGCTTCTATGAAGATGCTGTTGGGTATATTGTCGGGTCCGTTGGCTTTGTTCCTGTGTAGTTTGCTGATGGTTTTGTTGAGTTCTTGTAGGGTGAAGGGTTCAAGGGTATCTGGGTTGGCTGAGCGTCTTGCTTTGTTGCGGTCTAGGATGGCCTTGTTGTCGGTTAGGCATTCTTCTCTTGGGGGTCTTGGTCTGTAGAGGTTCTCGTAGTAGGAGGCTACGTGTTCTTTAGCTTTGTCAGGGCATTTCAGGATGTTGTTGAGTTCGTCGAGTATGTCTGGGGTGTTGTCTGAATTTGGTTTAAGCAGCCTTTTTCTTGTTTTCCAGAAGTGGTTGGATTTTGTGCCTCCCTCATTTGTCATCTTTTTTGCTACGGTTGTTATACGGTTTTTCTCTTCTGTTGAATATAGGTCTATGGTCTCTTTCTGGAGCTTGTGGAAGTCGTCTCTCCTCTTGGTGATTTTGTCCAGAGATTCCTTGTCTCTTATTGCTTTCTGATATCTTTTTTTTGCTGCTTTTACCTTTACTCTGCCTAATCTCTGTTGTTTTGTTTCAGGTTTATTTCTGCGTAGCTTTATAGTTGCTTTCCCTATTGCCCTGTGCAGGTTTTCTTTGATAGTTGTGGTTAGGCTTGTGTAGTTACTGCGTATGTGCGGTGGTGTGTGCTCCATAAGGGTGTTGAACATTGACCATTGTTGAGGGGTGCCTTTTTTCCATACTTTCCTTGTGGTTGTGGGTGGCCTGGGTATTTTTGAGGGTATTTCAAAGGTTATGGTGTTGTGGTCAGTTGGGTTTTTCCCTTGTAGGGTGAGGTCTCCGCTTTTGTCGACCGTGGCGTTCTGTATTGTTTTCATTACTCTTTCTTCCATGAGGATGAAGTCTATTATTGACTTTTCGTCATTGTTCCTGCGGTTTTCTCTTGTCCAGTGTATACAATTTTCGTTGGTGTTAAGTGGGCGCATTCCAAGTTGGGTCATCAGGTTGGTTAGGAGTTTGCCATTTCTGTTTTCCTCCTGTCTGTAGTTGGGGTGTTCTATCTTGATTTTTGCATTGAAGTCGCCTATGAGTATTACCTCTCCTTTTTGGCGGAGTCGGATTGTTGATGAGGCTATTGTCTGGTATTGTCTTAGTACTTCTTCTGTTAGGATTTTTTCCTGGGGTCCGTAGTATGCTGCTATGTAGAGGGGGTTGGGACGTGTATCGACTTCTATCCAGGTGATCTCGTGATCATCATGATCGGGTATCAAGAGTTCTTTTGTGCTTGGGTAGAGGTTGTCAGCAATTAGGAGTCCAACACCACCGCCTGTGCGGTTTTTTCTTGGCCTGTGGTACCATGTGTAGCCTTCTATTTTCGGTGGTTTTGTTGTCCTGGTCTCTGCTATGATGGCTATGTCGGTTTTTGTCATGTTTAGTATTGTGGATAGGCTGTGTTTTTTTGTGGTAATGCCGTTGGCGTTGCTGTAGAGGATTTTTAGGTATTTGTCATGTGCTTTGGTTTTGTCGCGTGTCGTGTGTGGGTTGTAATGTGGTGTATGTTGGTTGGCGGATGTTCTGGGTCTTTTTCCGTTGGTGTAGGGGGGTTGGCCTATGTCCTAGTGGTAGTCGTGTCTGTAGTGTCGGTGGCGGTCATCTCTTCTTTCGTGTCTGTCTTGGTTGTCATATCGTGGTTGGTTCTGTTCATATGGGTGGTCGTCTCTCCGTCTCGGTTGGCGATTATCACTGTTGCGGTAGTCGTCTCTTCGTCGAGCGTGGGGGTTTGGGTCACTTTCATGGTCGGAGGCCGGGTCATCGGATCTCCTTTTGCTGGCTCTTCTCTCCATTTGTTGCCCTCGGGCTTCTCTGTCTCTTCGTTCTTCTAGGATTTTTTTGAACTCTCGGATGGTTCTTTCCACGTTAATCTTTTCTCCACCGATTGTCATCATTTCCTCCTGGTCGTAATATTTTGCCCTGGTTCTGTTTCTTGAGGTAATGTCTGCTATTGTTTTTCCCTTTTGGCCAATGATGTGTTTCACTGCGTTGCTAGCTACCTCTATTGATGCGTAGTATTCATACTCTTCCCACTTGATTTCAATATCACGGGTTATGTTCTTCTTGTCATGTGAGTCGTGTTTGTCATGGTTGTCGTGTTTGTCGTGTAGGTTGGGTTTTGGGTCAGGTGGTGTTGGCATGGAGTTAATGATGAGGTTGGCTAGGGATTTACTGGAAACCGTGAAAATGCACTGAAAGTACTTAACACAGTCTGTTCAATGAAAGAGGTGCGCTTAAAATGCCTCAGTGTGAAATTCAAAGGCGAGAACCCTTGTTTCTACAGCGGTCAGGAGTTTATTAGCGCACTAGTCAAATTGCTGGGGCCGTCTCCTCGAGGACAAAAAAAGGTATGTGAGCTAGAAGATCTTGATCTAAGTGAGCTGTCAGTGTCTCTAGATGACAAGTTCCTAGATGTTATCTCAGCATCTAACCCTTGGCTGCAGAGGCTGAATATACAGAACAGTAAGGTGTTGGTGTGCAACATCAGCCCACAGTCAGCCCTTAGGCTTACCCAGTCTTGTCGTCACCTAAAGGACCTGCACCTGTTTGGCCACTCAATCAGTGATGAGGTCTTATTGCAGTTTGCACATACAGACCGTGTTGCACTCCATCACCTATCAATAATGTATCGCGGAAGGGGAACTTCCACAAAGTGCATCGCCTCTGAGACATGGAAAACTTTAACTAGACGGCTCCCACACCTAAAGGTAAGTTGTTTTGTATGTTGATTGGAGTGGCTTCCTGTATGGTGATTAGAGTGACCAGTGAGGTGATTGGAGTGACTTGCTGTGAGTTGATTAGAGTGACTTCCTGTATGGTGTAGAGTAGCTTCCTTTGAGGTGATTAGAGTGGCATCCTATATATTATGTGGGGTGATTTTAGTGGCTTCTTGTGGGTGATTTTTAGTGATTTCTGCTTTTGTGATTAGAGTGACTTCCTGAATGGTGATTCCAGGGGTGATTGCAGTGACTTTCTATGTGGTGATTAGAGGGACTTCCTGTGTGGTCATTAGAGAGACTTTTCCTGTGTGGTTGTGATTGGAGTGGCTTCCTGTAGGGTGATTGGAATACCTTCCTGTGTGATGATTAGAATGACTTCCTGTGTGGTGATTGCAGTGACTTCCTCTATGACTCAGGGATGTAAGAGAGTGCCCCTAATGCCCACCGGTCCACCCACCACCACCACCCCCTTGTGATTGCTGCAGTTAGTACTCCTACCCAGCCAGCCAGTTCCTGGATTTCCTTGAAATCAAGGAAACTCCTAGGCCCTCTCCCATTGGCTAAAACCTTCCTGGAAATCAAGGAAACAGACAGGAAGCCAGATTATGACCATCTCCACTCTCCAGTCAGACTGTTAGTATTGTGGTTGTAGGGATGCTATCCCAGTAAAAGGCTGTGCTTGGAGTGAAACTCTTGGGCAGGCCAGTTATCCCCTTGAAGAGCTGACACACTCCAGCCTCCCTTCATCTCTATTTTACTTCTGTATCAGTTTAGTTCAGGTCCTCCTTATTTTAGGGAATTATTGCTTGGTAGTACAGTTTGAACAGAGTTTCGAAGATGCTTACAGAAAATAATAAAACTTTACAAATGTTATGTATAGGTTTCCTGGGGGGGGGGCTCTTAATTGGTTAGGGATCAAAGGCGGTTATCGTGCATCACTATTTTTTTCCTGGATTTTTTCAAGCATCCGCTTTCATCCCTGATGACTACAATTCTTGTATGATGATTGGAGTGACTTTCTGTGTGATGAAGAGGATGACTTTCCATGTGGTGATTGGAGTAACTTTCTTTGTGGTGATTGCAGTGACTTTCTATGTGATTGGAGTGACTACCTGTAGGGTGATTGTAGTGACTTCCTGTAGGGTTGAGATTGGAGTGGCTTCCGGTAGGGTCTCAGATTGGAGTGACTTCCTATACATAGTTCAAACATGTCAATAATTACTCACTTTTTCACTGTGACGACACTATCACTGCAATTCGAATAACAGCCATACATGCCAATACTCCCGGATTGGCCGGGAGACTCGCGGATTTCGACCATTTTTTAGGGTTTCTCCTGGATTAGCTTTCTCCCCTGAATTCTCCCCGATTTTCAGACTCCTCCCGGATTTTGATAGGTCTAGGAACTTTAAACTTAAAAAAAGCTCCTGGATTTGATGTGTCTAGGCTTTATTAACTTAAGAAAATGCACCAAAATGTTGTATTTCTTGTCTTGATTTTTAGAAATTGCTCGGGGAAATGGGTTCAAAAGTATCCTGGACTAGTTTTCTTACGATATTCGTAGCATGGAGCTCAGGATTTCTGAGGGTCTCCCAGTTTTCGGGCCTAAAATGTTGGCATGTATGCACAGCGATCAAAGATGGCTGCACCTTAGTTTATTTCATACTTTCTGTATTGAATTGTGAAATATGTATGGTTATTTGAAGCATCTACCTTGGGCAGGTTGAAGTATTCACAGGGATGTAAGTCTTCAGGATTTATCAGGATTTCCTGATTTCTGAATGACATGTATTTTCCTTATACAAGTGGTAAGGAGGGCTGTTTGGAAAAATAGAAGGCTTTTATATCAAGTAAATGTATGGCTTCCTGATTTTTGCCCATGCCTGACTTACATCCCTGTATTCACATTAAAGCTGAAGACCCAACAATTGGATCTAGTAGATATGTACTAGTTTATGAAGGAATTGCCTTTTTAAAATTTGCTGGTATCACCGTAATTCAGCAAGTGGTATCACCATAATTCTGTTATTGCGAACCAACTGAATTAGGGTGATACTGGCTTAAGTAGTACATATCAAGTAAATCCAAGTGTTGGTTATTCAGCATTAATGCCAATTATTCAATTTGTCCAAAGTAGTTGATTTAAATTGTCATACATATCTAACAATTCAATAGGAAAAAAAAATGAGGTGAACTAACCAGCTATCTTTGATCGGCGTAATTCGAATTACAGGAATAGGTGGCGTGACCGTGTTTTTGTCAGTAATTACTCAACATATGTCAGTACTTACTCACTATTTGTCAGCATTAAGCCAATATATGTCAAGTACTTACTCATTATTTGTCAGTGATTACTAACTATCTGTCAGTAATTACTAACTATCTGTCAGCATGTAGTCAATATATGTCACTTAGTCACTGTTTGTGAGGGACGTATGCATTCATAGAAATCTAATAACCAGGCTTCTAGACCACTCTGGTTGTGTGGTTAGACCTCAACTATAGCTGGATGTCTCAGCTATAAAAAATTGGGAGGGGTGGGATATAGATTTACCAGTCAGCAATTGTACTTGATTCCCAGCACATGATTGGAGCCCATGTAAATTTCCACTACCATTAGTGATCTATGTAAAAATGGAATAATTTATTGAACATTAGACAATGCTCTACAAAAGCTACTATGCTCTCATCTTATACGCGAATCAGAGGCTTATTTTTTGCCTAAACATAAAATCTAAAGGTATTGCATGCCTAAATGTTTCTGTTAATATTACATGCAGGTGTCACTGCTGTTTGACCATACATGCCCAACGGACTGTGTGTCTGAAGTGATGAAACCAGAGATACCAGTCTGTAAACTAGTGATGGAGACGTACACGTACATCTATGATGAAGTAAACCAAGCAGCGTGCTGCTACTCCAACACCCTCCAACATTTTGTGCTCAACACGCCCATCTCACGTAACTCTGCCGAGCTGCACTCTGCCTTGGTGCGGCTGACTGCTGAATGTCACCTACTGGAGGAGATGCGGGTGTACTGCGTGCTGGATGCACCAACAGTTGACAAGATCCTCGAGTTAAGGCCGTCGATGAAGGAGACTGGAAGGTACACACTGCGCCATGAGCCGTGGCTGGTCATGTCTTATGCTGCTGCACCTGTGACATATGTCTCTGATATCTACTGAATGGCCATATGCAGTGTGGACACGTGGTGGACTCAGTTATAAATGGATTCATTTGAAATTCATCCTTTTAAGTTTTTTGCACGATGCCCTGTGGTCTTCACAGTACATGAATCATGAGAATGTCATGAATGCAGCCCTGGCAAGTGCAATTAATGCTATGTAGCAATGGTTTTTAAATGAAAAAGGGAAACCAGCTACTGTACTCTCGTAAGTTACCATAAATCAGTGGCCCAAGTGGACATTCACACTGTAAAATAAATATCATGAGGAACCTCACCACTTTAATATAGTATGGTACAGGTTCATGAATTATGCTTTATACAACCCAGGTTTATAGCATATAACCAGTGTATAATATGTACAGGACGAGGTACACAAAACTATGTGTTAAGTGGTTTAACCCATGGTTACATGAAATGACCACAACCTGTTGGTCCAGGGTCCCTGGGATCATTGGCGGCGCCAATTGTATGTTTTCTCCAATTGTCAAGCGCTTGATGTCCTACCTTAAACGTCCAATGTACATAGGTACCCCTTATTCTGTGTTGTACTGGCTATATTCCCTTTGCTATAGGAGCATGTGTAGTACAGTTAAATTCAGACCCCAGTCAGCACACAGAGGGACCACCTGTGGCAGTTCAGTACTGTTTTATAGTGCCTAATACCCTCGTATAAGCCGCACCTAGACTTAGGGAGAAGCTATATATAAAGCTACAATAAGCATCTGGCTTCTAATATAAGCCGTGGCTTATAAGAGAATTTACGGTAAGTATAAATATTAAAAAGAGAAAGAGCCTTTCATTCATCGGCGCATCATGCCTTTGCTTGCACTCTATCTCAGTAACTATAGGGAATTTAAGTCTGAACTGTCTAAATGTGGGATCAGCATGTTGGAAAACTTAAAAATTGATATGTTGCATTTTGAAACCGGTTGATAAACAGCCGAGAAATGGGCATTAGATTAATTCATTGGGGCATTATGCCTTGACTGGCATAATGCACCTTTTATCAGTGATTTAATCAATATTTGCCAGCACTTAGTCAATGTTTGTTAGCAGTTGTTTAGCAGATGTCAGCGTTTAGTCACTATTTGTCAGTAATATAGTCAATATGTCAGTTATTTAGCCAATATCTGAGAGCACTTAATCACTAGTTGTCAGCATTTAGTCTGTATGTCAGGCCCTAGTCAATATTCATCAGTGATTTAGTCAATATCTGACATTTCTTGGTCAGTATTTGTGAGCAGTTACTTAGTACATATATATTTTGTCAGCACTTAACCACTATTTGTCCGTCATTTGAATCAATATCAATCACTCAATATATTTAGTCATGTCAGCAGTTAGTCAGTAGATGTCGGCGTTTAGTCACTGTCTGTGATATAGCCAATAGCTGACAGCACATTCTGTAAACATAGAAATTTTCGCGCTGTACATATTTTCGCGAATTCCGCGGAAATTAAAAACTCACGATTTTAAATACATCGTGTAAATTTATCCCTTGCAGCCATGTGAAGGATAGGTGGGGTGGGGTAAGGGAGCGGGGGGGGGGGGATAGTATTGATAGCGGTTATATTCACCAGCTCACACTAAGCATAGGGTAGCATTAGTGCATGAGTACATATATTTGGAAATATCCCAATCATGGAGGTGGTGGGGCCTGAATATGTCTGGGCCCCCTAAAAATTTGCCAAGAATTCATAATAAATTGAACAAGAAGCTAAAACTTTGCATCTCAAAATAGATTGATATAATAATGGGATGTGGAAAATGGGGGCCTGGACCTAAAATTCATTAAAAAATACATTTCTATACAAATTTTATATAGGTATGTATAGGGGCTATTGCGCTTGAGTTGACAATTTAAGGTGTTCGAGGTTTGGCTCCCGCCGGGCCCCCCCAAGGAAGATTTGCTTCCTACGCCTCTGAATTAGTAGGTATATTGTTAATTAGTTACACTGAGGAATATTTAATTGCTCATGGGAATCTCAAGCATCTGCATGGTGAGCCAGCATTCATCATGCAGATCACTTGATTTATCTAATGCTCCCTTTTCAGGAATTGGTGACGTAGGGTTAGCAGGTGTCTAGGTCATGTTCAGACAAGCAAGGGGGTTAATAAATCGGAAATTCGTGAATTTAAATACACGTGAAAATGTATTTTTATGCAAATTCGCGAAAATTTAAACTCACAAAAATATCTACGTTTACAGTAGTCACTATTTGTCTCCTGTCTCCAGTCGGCCATTATGTATGATTATTCACATAATATACTATTTTTTAATGATTTTGTCAATACCTGCCCGCACTTGGTAATAATTTGTCAGCAGTTAGTCAGTCTATACTTGATCCTAGTCCTAGTCACCATTCATCAGTGATTAATCAATATCTGACAGCACTTACCGTAAATACTCTCACATACGCCATGGCTAGTACCAGAATCCAAATAAAAGTTAGGCTTATAGGAACGGCCCAAAGTTGGGGTGCGGCTTATATAAGGGTATTTTACACTATAAAATACCGTAATCTCCCGCGTAGAAGACGCATTGCACGTATAAGACGCACCCCAAACTCAGCACATGCATTTTCGCGTATAAGACGCACATTTTAATGCTGATATTTGTAAGATAAGTACATTTCTATAGTAAAAGTACCCCTTGTATAAGACGCACCCCAAACTTGAGAGAAAGCTATAAGACTCCCCTGCATTTTGTTTGGCGGAGAGGACGCGTCTTCTACGCGGGAGATTGCGGTAGTACTAAAATTAGTCAATTTTCAAGGCTTGGCTATGGCTCTAACCTTCTCCTGGAGTTGGGGTCGAGGCTTACACGAGGGTGCAGCTAATACGAGGGAATTTACAGTAGTCAGTATTTGTCAGTAATTACATTTTTGTTATCACTTTAATCCAATGACAATTGGATGCAGAGCCAAGTTTAGAGCTTACTCTGCATATTGGAACTCATAATGTTCATTGAAGGGTTCCTAATTTTTGTACAATGGATTTGGGATATCAGTCTGCATTATTTTGAATTAAGAAAAAAAATTGACTGGGAATATCAGACGACATAATTTGTGAACAAGTCTCCTCACACATTGCCTCATCCGTCCAACCACTGTCTTCAGCTGTTCCTATGCGTTCCTATTGCTGCCAATGGATCTTTGGGTGTGAAAGGTCTCAACTTGGCCGCAAACAGGGAAGAGAGTCCTGGGAAGCATAATGTTTAGTCTCAGTACTCTAAATTAGGCATACCGTAATCTCATGCATATAAGGTGCACCTCGCCTATAAGGTGCACCCCCAACTGAGGGAGGTCTGTTTCACGTATAAGGCGCACCTCTAAGGGCAGATTTTTGTTACTTTAATACTGTTCTATAGTAAAAATACCCCCCTATAAGGCGCACCCAAAACTCAAGGCAATGTCCCTCCCACGTATAAGACTCAGCATCATTTTGTTTGGCGTATAAGACACGCCTTATACGCGGGAGATTACGGTACTAGCAATTTTGCCATCTCGGGCAATATAAATTATAAGGAATATGAGACAATGTATTATATTATAAATGATTAAATGTAGATTGTCATGAATCTAAATATGAGATCTCCATATTTCGATTTCAGATGAGATTGCAAAAATTAGGCTACAAAAATTTCAAAAACATGCTCATACAGCAGATTTTCCTCTTATTGCGTCACAATAATGCCCAAACTAGCGGGCCCATAATGAACTAAGTAATGGTTTATCCAGCGCAGATATAGAGTTTTGACCCAGGTTTTGGAAAAATTGATTGGAGGGGATGACATTTTGAATTACAGATTTCTACTGAGATGTTCTGTCTAGAGGTAGATAGCAAAATCGAACTCAACTCCTTGGCCATATGTGATCTATATCACATGGTCAATCTTCTCTACATCTTTGTCTGTATGCTCATCTCGATGGTGGTTGGTCATCCCTTATCGTCCTCTCCATGACCTTGCTAAAGCCATGCCATTTATAAGGACATGGTGTAGAAATCTGAGATGCTCTCATAAAATGGGAATGATGTATTGTATTCTACATGATGATGTTCAAACATTGATTTGTCCATGGAGCTAGTATTTATAATAGTCACAAAGTTGATACTGTAAATTTTTATAATGCACTTTTAGGTACAGGGTAGGGTAATACTAAAGGTCGACATACTCCTCTAATGGTGCTACTATTGTTATGCAATCTATAAATGTTTCATTTCATGTTACGAGAAGTTGTGACTTTGCTTCTTGCCTATTTATTAATACTATCGGTATGTTTCTACTAGCAGATCTGGTCTTGTCATCCTCAGTCACAATGCACATACAGAGACAGATCTTTCTCTTGCTGTTTTTGTTTTTGTTTGGATGCAAAACAATTGTTTAGAGATTGACCAATTTGTAGAATAACGCAATGTTTGGGCGGTGCTTTTGTTCTGATGCCTAAGTTGAGCTTTCACTCTTGGAATTAAAGTTTAGATCTGACACAAAAAAAAGGCTGTTCTCTCACAAAGCAATGAAAGAAATGTTGATGCCTGATATTTATGCAGCGCAGCTGTCCATGGGGAAGATTAATACATTTGAATAGTAAAGTTACCGGTAACACTTTAAAAGTGCCATTGATAGGCAGCTGTGTTCCTGAAACCATAAGTGTTATTTATATACCACGATAGACTACCTTCTCCAACTCATGTTTTTCAAAGGTTGTTTTTAAGGAGATTATTCTGGGTAGATAGTATGTGATAACATTATATCCATAGCCCAGAAGAATCTCCTTCTTAGGAACATATATGTGTACTCTTTGAAGAGGAAATGTTTCAGTGGTATGTGCCAAAGTTACACAATATGCATACCTGGCATAATTTAGAGCTTACTCTGCATATTGGAAAATGTAATTTTTTTAAGAAAAAAAAAGCTTAAAATTCATGGAAAGAGGGGACAGTCCTTTAAAAAAAGTGATGATGAGGATGGTGTCTCCTTTGGATATGAAATGTGGAGACCAGGGTCCCAGCACCTTGTAATACATTTCCTCCGCCAAATGTTTACAGAATAATCTCCACATTTGTTTACAATGAAGTCTGTGCTCATGTACTACTTGTTTTTGGGGTGAAGTTTTAAAATGAAAACAATGACGGTTATTTTGCTGAAAAGGGTGGTGATGAGAAACAAGTTTAGTTTTCTAGATCATATTAAAATTTTGTTTATTTATCCGTACATAGAGTGACATATGTAATGTATATCAATTGTTCAATTGTGTTCCGTTTATTTTGAGTATATGATAAAGATATTTTGTGATCTTCAGAATCACAATTTAATGAACTATGGTGCTCTTGTCAGAATGCAGTCAATTACATGTAAAGTTAATGAAAATACACGGCTAACAAATACACATAATGGAGGTGAAGCCTGGTTTAATCATTCTATACTACCGGTATCATCTATTGGAAGCTGGTGCGACATGTTTCCAGTTGCTAATTGCCAATTGCCAATACAATTGTTTCTCTTTGGTTGCCATTTGCCAGTCCTTGGTTACCAGTTGCTAGTTTCCATTTGCCAATTATAAGGTCAAGCCAATTGCCATTTGCCAGTGAGAAATGGCAACTGGTAGTTAACCCATGATTGGCAATTGGCAAATCCATGATAGCACATAGTCTGGAAAGCCAGTTGCCATTTGCCACTTATAGTTTTCCATTCGACAGTTATGGGTTGCCAAATGGCTAGAGTAGCCATTGGTATTACTGGCACCTTAGGGGCATTTCTTCCCTGGTGGCTTAAAAATGAACATTTGTTCAAATTTCTTTTTACATGTGAACAAAGGAAGGTCTTTTACACATTACCCATGGGATATAAGAGAAAATCTACTGTAATATATTCAATTGATTGATCATGATTCAACTAGACATTTTGTGGGTATTACTGGCTGGTCTTTTACACATTACCCATGGGATATAAGAGAAAATCTACTGTAATATATTCAATTGATTGATCATGATTCAACTAGACATTTTGTGGGTATTACTGGCACAGGTGTGGGTATTACTGGCATAGATGAATGTATTACTTGCACCCCAAGCTTTAGCTATTGCTAAGCCATTTCATGAGGCACATGTGTCATAACTATCATAAAGCGGGTCTATCAATCTATTTTGATATCTGGGTTGAGATGAGGGGTAGCCCAAATATTTTTTTAAAAATAGTTGCTAATGTCATCCAAAGGTATCAGAAGTTGTTGAATATTCTTAAAACTGTCAATATTGAAATTCTTCTTCTTACAACTGATTTCATGAGACTAAGGCAAGAAACAATGAGGACAATCATGAATGATGGTTAAGAGGGTAGCTTTGGAGTTACATCAGCCTGGAGTTACATCAGCCTGCATATATATAATGCCCATAGTCTCAATCATGAGAGGGGCCTAGGTTCTCATGCAGAATCAATTGCACACTAACCTGCTAATAGCTGTGTTTGTAACACAGCTGCAGTGCATTTATTCAAGAAACCAAGCATATTCTTGTTTTCTACTGTAGGAACATAGTGATGAGAGATGTGGTTGGATAGGGGGGTTTTCTTGTTGTGCATCTATTGGGTTATATAGGCAATGCAGTCCGATAGATGCACAGCTCCTCTAATAGGTCTGCTGTGCAATTATTTTGGGAGCCCTGAATCTATAATCTAATAATGCAGGGCAGTGCTATCTTTTGACACTGTGTTATAACAGGAATAAGACCACTTAGAAGGGGAAGGGATTCTATTACCAAATAAAGATCTCGGGGTAACCCCTGGTCTTTATTTGGTAATAGATGCACACCCGCTCCCCTTCCGCATGCCTTATTCCTTAAGTACCCTATATCTCCAGAACATAACGAGAATGTATAAGATGAACCTTGATAATCTATGAAATATGTACAGTCCAGTGACAAATTGAGAGAAAACATGTAATATGTACCCTAAAACAATGTCAACACCAACAACTGAACAGATCAGTCGGTATTACTGGCACCCCCTATAATTTCCACCATTATTGACATTAATTTCAAAATGGCTTTCTTAGGTAATGGGAAATATGTTAAATATAACGTTTCCTATATATATGCCTAACTCTAAGAGACTGTCTCAACAGTGGTGTCCCCTAGTGGTCACACTATGAACTATTACCTCACTATAAGTATCTCCCCCTAGTGTTATACAGCTAAATATTTTTACTACATCAGAATCTGTTGGTTACAGTCTGAGCATGCTCAGAAGTCAATGTGTCTTTTGTCCAACAATAAATCTGTCTCACAACTTTGAAGACCACAGCAGAGGCAACATCTTTGTGTTCCTTCCTCTACCACAGCTATAGGTTATGGGCCCAGTCTACATTTATAGTCCTTCACACTGCACACTGACTTCACCACATGGAGGAACACAGTATTTCTGCCAGCTAAGTAGAAATATTTGACAAACTTTATTGTTTGACAGCACATGGTTCTTCATACTGACTTCACCACATGGAGGAACACTATCTGTCAGTTCACTAACAATGTTTGACAAACATTATGTTGACAGCACATGGTTCTTCATACTGACTTCACCACATGGAGGAACACTATCTGTCAGTTCACTAACAATGTTTGACAAACTTTATGTTGACAGCACATGGTCAGTGCACAGTGACAGTACTTTCAGTGACTTTTGCCTGTTAAGTTGTGAGCCTAGCACACAGTGCTAGTTTTGAGATATTTTGCTTTACCACTTAGTGATGTAGGGGCATGGTTTCAGGATAGCGTCACATGGGTACGAGTTGGTCAGTTCCCGAGCAGGGCGGACACTCGGGTCTAGGGTCGGTTATGCTGGGCGAGTGGTGGCAGCACTGCTCTCCGGGTTTCTCAGCTTGTACTCGAAGGGCCTCCACCCAACCCCTGTGGCTCTATATAAGGCCGGGTCGGTGACTGACGGGGAAGAACCTTCAAGGGTTCTGTACATATGATGAGTGCCTTCTCTCCTCTGGTTTCGAGAACTTACATACCGTAAATCCCTGGTCATAAGCCGGCCCCGGTCATAAGCCGGCCCCGGTCATAAGCCGGCCCCGGTCATAAGCCGGGGGGTGAGTTTGGGCAAAATCTATAAGCCGGTTTTGGTGCATTTTAGACTTTTGCAAAAACCCCAGTCATAAGCCAGGGGGTGACTTTAGCCCCTTGACCCCCACTTACCCGCCCTAAAACTAAAAAATCTCACCAATTTTTGAGGAAAATTAGCCATATTTCTATCAATATTTTATTGATTTCTTATAGAAAACACATTGAAATCAACTTGTATGGTAAAAATCGTACATATTAAAGTAATTTTAATTTCTATTGAAATTTGGTTAAAAACTTTTTTAAAAAAACGGTTATAAGCCGGGGGGGACTTTGGGAAAAATTTAGAAGCGGGTTTGGGCCCAAAATAGGGGAAAAAATCCGGCTTATGACTGGGGATTTATGGTAGGTAGCTCATTGTCTGATTGTCTGAATACTCTGATACGGATACCTTTGAATTCTGAAACCTTTAGTCTGTACGTAGGATCCTGAATAAAACTTGTTGCCTCTTTTGTACGGGAGATTGTCGTTTGGTAGTTCTTTCCAGATTAGACATACAAACTTGAACTCGGAATACTTGACCCTTACACTGGTGCCGTGACCAGGATTGGTTAGGTAATAGTGCGCAGCCGTGGCTGAACAAGTTGGTTTGGGTATTGAGAATGAGTTGGCTAGGTTAACACCGCGCGTTGGGGGAGCTGCATATATGGACTATAGGGAACTGACCCAGAATTTTCGGGATTCGGGAAGTACTGATTCGGAAGCTAGTGGGGATGCCTCTATGGTCCTTGAGGGGACTTTAGCGGTTTATCAGACGGTTCTGAATATTCGGAACTATTACCTTAATCTCTCGCGTAGAAGGCGCAGCCCGCGTAGAAGGCGCACCCACAACTCAGGGAAGGGAGGTTCACGTAGAAGGCGCATCTGCTGATCCTGAGTCTAATATTTGAAAAACCCGCGTATAAAGCGCACCCCTAACTGAAGGAACATGGTCCACATAAGGGACCCAACCTAAGGGGCCATTTCAAATATTGTCTATAGATACCAACACCCCAACTAGTCATGTATTTTCTTTAACCAAAGAAAAGGTGTAGTCTAACCCATGGTGCTCAAAATACCCTTAAACTGCTGAATGAAACATGCCATTCTGCTCACCATAAAAGTGTTTGGAAATATATGTACACTCCACTCACTGAGAGTTTCGTTAATTATATTTTTGACCTTTTAACCAAGAGAATCCATGCAGCATTATAACCAATAATCCTGCCATAGTGTGTGCTGCCAACTGGTGTTATGAGCTGTATGTCATTCTCTATTCTCTACATTACAAACTACTGGTATCCCAACATGCCATGTCTCTAGAATACGGGCCTATTTCCCTGTTATAACAGTGTGGGCCTAGATAATCAATGGGAGGGTAGATTCAAATCGAATTTGTTATGTGTTCATATCTTATCTATAACTTGTTAACAAATAATGCAAATCAGAGCATTATTTCTTTCAAAAAATGAACAGTATTGTACCTTTCAAAATGATGCCAAATAACATCAGTTGTGGGCCATATGAAGACAATTGGCATCAATAGTATTTAATGAGTTAAATTATTCCTAGAATAACACCAGGTGGCAGCACACACTATGGCAGGATTATTGATTATAATGATGCATGGATTCTCTCAATTAAAAGGTCAATAGTGTAATTAACAAAGCTCTCAGTGAGTGGGGTGTACACATATTTCCAAACACTTTTATAGTGAGCAGAATGGCATGTTTCATTCCGCAGGTTAAGGGTATTTTGAGCACCATGGGTTAGACTACACCTTTTCTTTGGTTAAAGAAAATACATGAGTATGTGTAAATCTTTCTGGTTTGGGAAGTGGAGGTACCCCGCGTACAAGGCGCACCCCCAACTCAAGGCAATTACCCTCCCGCGTATAAGACCCACTCACGATCTGATTCGCGTATAAGACGCGCCTCATACGCGGGAGATTACGGTAGGTAGTGGGACCTTCGGTAGTCCTATTCTTTTAGCTCAGATTCCAGCAACTGAATCCCGGAGGAGACGGGAGTCTATCCAGATCCTGCCTTTATCCAATCAGGGAGTTTTTCTGAATCAGTTTAGTACAGCTATGTTGTCTGAATCCATATTTAATCCTGGTAGGTCAAGCCAGCCGGCTCCTATGAGTACGATAGGCTTGGACAGGTACTGCGAGGAGAGAAGTGGGTTTGAAGCTGAGAGGATGGCTCATCTGGAATGGAAGAAAAGATGTGATCAGGAGAAAGTAAGGAATGAGAAGTTGTTGGAATTTCAGAAAAAAAAGAATGTGAACGTAGGAAGAAACAATTGTTGGAATTAGAGACTTCTGTTGAGGATTTTACGTCTGAAAATGGGAGTTTACGAGGGAGATATTGAAGATATAGAGAATCCTTGTGGACCTGGAATGTAGTAGGACAACTGAAACGTTCCGTCTAAGGGAAATTGGGGATCAGGTTAAGGGAAAGGAATCTGAATACGATTCGGTAGTGCAGCGTTTTGAACAAACTAATGAAAAGTTAAATCACATCTGTGCTGCATTGGAAGATAAGACTGGCGAGCATGATCGGACTATGGGCCAGTATCAGACGGGTCTGAAGGGTGCTAAAAGCCAACTTTCTGATTTGGAAACTCAAGTCCAAATACAGAAATAAGTTTATGAGAAGAATAAGGAAATCATTCGGACTCAAAATTCTGAATATGTGTAATTGAGAGATCATCATATTCAGGAAAATGATAGATTGATTCAAGGCAAATAATCAGGTCTTGTATCAGGAGCGTGAAGATTTAATCTATGAGATTACTCAGATTCGGTATCAATTGGAGAATACGGAGGGAAGTGAGAGCGAGGAAAGTGACGAAGTGGGGCGTCCGAATGTGAGTAGTATATTGGACGGGGATCAGAATCAGACTGATGTCTGTACCTCTACCCCGAAACCCATTCTGAAGAACCGATATAATCCCTTTGTGAATGACAACACGGATAAGAACGTAGTCGGGGATGGGTATCAACCCAATAGGGATTGGAATGTACGTCTAAGTGTGGGTCAGAAGGATGCAACCTTCACGACCGATGGGGAAGTAGCTCAGTGGTAAAGCAACCGTCTGAAGGCTGAGAGGTCCCGGGTTCAACTCCCGGTTTCCCTAAAGCGTTTTCGCCGACCCCTACAATGGTAGGGAAACTGAGTGGTCATGACCTGCGTGGGGGGGGGGGGCTACGGAACTCGGTACCTGGGCTGGTGTGACACAGCAGGCGCATCGACCGCCTGGTACTTGTACTGGCAGTTGACCAGGAAATCGAGAATGCTTCGCACTGCTTGATAAAGCCCAATTGTCTGGTTGGGAGGAGAGCCGGGTTGCTGGTCAGCGGTGGTCGAAGCTGGTTTGGGGCTGTGTAGGGGAATGTGATTTCCCCGCGTGCGATGTGCTGACTCTCAGGTCAGAAAAAAATTTTGTTGCCTCTTCTGTACCGGAGATTGTCGTTTGGTAGTTCTTTCCAGATTAGACATACAAACTTGAACTCAGAATACTTGACCCTTATTTTTGAGACTTTGGTCTTTTTGGCTCTACCACTCAGTGACCTTCAACATGACGTTGCTCTACCACACACTGGTTGTCTAGACATTTAGCATTTATGTTTGGCCTTCTGTACTACATAGTGACAGTTTTGAGACTTTTGCCCTTGCTTTTTGAAACTGTTTTGGTAAATTGAAGTTTCAAAATGGCTACCAAGAAGTTTGAAATAGTGCCATTGAAAGGGCCTAATTATGCCACATGGAAGGTCCAAGCGAAAATGTTGTTTAAACGAGATGCTTTATGGGGTATAGTTGCTGGCACAGAGACAGCTCCACCAGCAGATCAAGCAGATAACCTTTGTAAGTTTATGCAACGTAAAGACCAGGCCTGTTCACACTTGGTTTTATCAGTTGACCCAACCCTATTGTATATTCTTGGGGAGGACCAAGAAGATCCCAAAGTTGTCTGGGACTGTTTGGGGAATCAGTTCCAGAAAAAGTCATGGGCAAACAAACTCGTGCTGCGCTGCAAACTTTACTCGATGCAATTAGCAGAAGGACTGTCGGTTGATGAGCAAATTAGAGTCATGACAGAAATTTTCAACGAACTTTCAATAGTTGGTGATAAACTCGATGAAGAGGATCGTCTGATCCATTTGTTAGCAAGTTTGCCAGAAGATTTTGATATGTTAACAACTGCATTTGAATCCCTTGATAAAGTTCCATCCATTGAGATAGTTACAGAGCAACTCAGACACAAGGAACGTAAGATAAAGGATAGGTCAGAGGAAGGTTTTGCTTTAGCATCACGCAGTGTAGGTAAGAGAAATAATGGTAAGAGCAGTGGTAATGGCAGTGGTGGTAAGACCAACAGTGGTGATAGCAGCAGTGGTAAGAGCAAAAGTGGTATATGCTACTACTGTAAAAAGCCTGGTCATTATAAGAAGAACTGTCCAAAGCTTCTTCAGAAGGCTCAGAAGGAGCCAGGAGGAGGAAGATATACTCATGGTAGACAATAGGCTAACCAAGCAAGTTCCATTGATGATAACGACTCCTCTTGTTTCATTGCGCAGCATGCACTCTCGACCTCTGTAGGAGGTGGACATAATTGGATAGTAGTGTAGGGGCCAGCTCTGGCCCCTACACTACTATCCAATTATGTTTCTCCAGGACATTTTCCGCCGACCTCTACACTGGTGGAGAAACCGAGTTGGTCCTGCCCTGCAAGGGGGGACTACGAGAACTCGGTACCTGGGCTGGTGTGACACGAATGACGATTCAATTTGCTAGTGCTGGGAGGAGACTTGGTGGTTGGACACAACTCAGTACTAGTTCCGGGTATCTGGTACCTATAGGGTACTGAACCCTATATTGAATCTGGTAGGGAGGAGTGTAGGGGCCAGCTCTGCCATAAGGCCAGCAGCCCCGTTTCTGGAGATCACAGCCCCCAGGGGCTGGCATCCGGTGGTAGCTCCCCCCTACGTGTGTGTCATACCAATCCAGGTGTAGGTGCCTGGAACGGTATAATACAGATACGCTTCGACCCTGGCAGTACTGTGTACTGGTAGGTCAACTGGGAAGTCAGGAGTGCCTCACACTGCTTGATAAAGCCCAACCGATTTGGTTGGGAGGAATGCTTGGTGCTGGTTGGCCATGGTTGAAGCTGGTTGGGAGGAGTGTAGGGGCCAGCTCTGGCTGTAAGTCCATGGCAGTAGGCCATCTGCCCTGTTCCGGTTGCACCAGCCCTCAGGGGCTGGTCAGCCGGTATAAGCTGCCCCCTTGTGTATCATACCGATCCAGATGTAGGTGGAAGGTAGAGAATGTCAGACGGGAAAGTAGCTCAGCGGTAGAGCTTCCGCCTGCAGGTTGGAGGGTCCCGGGTTCGACTCCCGGTTTCTCCAGGACATTTTCCGCCGACCTCTACAGTAGATTCAGGAGCAACAGCTCATATGTGCAATGATAAGAAGCTCTTTAGTGAGCTGCACAACACCAGAGCATCTGACATCACTCTTGGTGATGGTCATGGGTTGCAGGCTATTAGTGTTGGGATTGTGAAGTTGAACTTATTCGGTATTATGAAAGAGTGTGTGCTTAAGGATGTATTGTATGTTCCAGACCTAGCGTACAACTTGGTTAGTGTTTCGAAGGCAAGTGAAGCTGGGTTACAGACTGTATTTGTGGGCAACCAGTATAGAGAAGCCTGATGGCCATGTTGTGTTAGCTGCCGTTAGAACAGGATCGTGCGGGCTTCCCTAGCCCACTTAAAAGGGTCTATATCTCCTCTTTCCTATCCCCTCAGGATGTGTGTGGTGCACATATGCGCGGGCACTGACACATTCCTCTGTTAAATTATCAACCTGTGAAGCACAGGATAGCCACTTAGTGCCGCTAAAGTGCTGTAAAACACAAATCAATCAATCAATCAGAACAGGATCGTTGTACTATGTTGATTGTTTGTCTCATTCTGTTGCAACAACCCAGCATGAGGACACATGATATAGACGTTATGGCCATTTGAATGAGGACTCCCTGAAAAAGCTTGCCTGGGATGGTATGGTGAAAGGTTTCAAGTCCAATTCATTCAAGAAGTTGAGTTTTTGTGAGCCTTGTGCTGAAGCAAAGAACCACAGAACTCCGTTCCCAAAAGATGGGGGTACAAGAGGGCATGAACGCTTAGGTCTTGTACATAGTGATGTTTGTTTTAAGATGAAGACCTCGTCACTTGGTGGTGCTAACTACTTCTTGATGACAAGACCCGATATACTTGGATCTATTTCCTGAAAACCAAAGATCAGGTGTTCGACAAATCCTTGAATGGAAGGCTTTGATTGAGAAGGAGACTGATCAAAAGGAAAAGACGTTAAGAACTGACAATGGTGGTGAATATACTTCTAACAAGTTTAAGAAGTACCTCAAGAAGGAGGGAATACAACATGAGCTAACCATCCCAAAGAATCCTGAACAGAATGGTGTAGCGGTACGAATGAATCGTACCTTGGTAGAGATGGGGCGCGCTATGTTAGGAGATATGTCCAGGTCCTTTTGGGCAGAAGCGATGTCAACAGCAGTTTATTTAAGAAATCGTGGCTCAACTTCAGCTGTTCCGGATATGACACCATTTGAGGCTTTCAAAGAAAAGAAGCCTGATGTTGCTAACCTGAGACCTTTTGAAGTGACATGCTATGCACACATCCCAAAAGATGAGCGTAGTAAGCTTGACTCAAAATCCAGAAGGTTTATGGAGACAATGTCAAGGGATATCATCTTTATGACATGAACCGCAAGAAAGCTTTATATAGTCGTGATGTTATATTTGATGAAGATAGTCTAGATGAGACTGTAGAAGGAAGTCACCATGTCATCATAAAATCACCGGAAGTCAAGGAAGAAGCAGATGAGGTTCAAGCTCAAGCTCCAGTCGAAGCTCAAGTTGAAGTGCCGCAGGAGGTTCCCATTGAGGATCCTGACCTTCATGATAACTTTCAGCCCAGGAGGTCGAGCCGTCCGGAAAAGCAACCAGACTACTATAGCAAGTGGGTCATGATTTCAGATGTAAAGGACCCAGCTAGTTACAAGGAAGCCATGGCAATGAACAAGGAAAAGTGGCAAGCAGCCATGGAAAAAGAAATTTAATCATTGCAGAAGCATGATGTTTGGGACTTCACTACAGCATTCCAAAATGGAACACTTGAGGAAGAGGTGTTTGTAAAACAACCTGAGGGTTTTGTTAAGAAAGGTGAAGAACATTTAGTCTGCAAGCTCCAGAAAAGCCTGTATGGACTTAAACAGTCACCAAGGTGCTGGAATATAACACTTGGCAACCATCTCAAAAGTATTGGTCTCAAGTCAACAGCAGATCCATGCATCTACCCAGGTAAAGAAGATGAAACAGTAATCGTAGCTGTCTATGTGGATGATATTATCATAGCAACAGAGAATCCGGCTACGATGGTGAAAGTCAAGAAGAACATCTCAAAGAAGTTTGATGTCAAAGACTTGGGTGAACTGAACACCTTCCTAGGAGTTCAGATCAGACAGACACCTGAGAGCATATGGATAAGTCAGCCTGGATACACGTCCAGGATCCTTGAGAAGTTTGGCATACTGGAAGCCAAACCAGTGTCAACCCCAGTTGACCCTTCTGTTAGACTGACAAGCTCTGTAGGTGATGATGACAGCTCTGTTTATCCGGTACTGTATCAGTCAGCAGTTGGTAGCCTGCTGTATTTATCCAATTGGACAAGACCTGACATTACATTTGCCGTCAATCAAGTGGCTAAATACAACAGTCACCCTTCAGAACAACACTGGAAAGCTGTGAAATGCATTATGCGATACCTTAAAGGAACCAGTAGTCATGATATTCAGTACTGTAGAAATTCTGAAGAAGGAATGATAGGCTATTGTGATGCAGATTGGGCAGGTCATCAAAGTGATCAGAAATCTACATCTGGATATGCCTTCACACTGGCTGAAGCTCCCATAAGCTGGAGGAGTAAGAAACAGTCTTGTGTAGCTCTATCAACAGCAGAAGCTGAGTATGTAGCATTGCCATCTGCAGAACAAGAAGCAGTATGGCTACGACAGCTCTTGAAGGAACTGGATGGCCCGATTACAGAAGCAACCTCCATCTTCGATGACAGTCAGTCAGCCATAGCAATGGCAAAGTATCCACAGTTTCAAGCATATTGAAATCAAGTATCACTTCACGTGGTAAAATACTGAAGGGAACTGTGAAGATGCAATATCTGCCAACTACAGAAATGCCAGCTGATGTGCTGACTATAGGCTTATCCAAAGAAAAGCATCAGAAGCTTACAAAGCTTCTTAGAGTATCAGATTAGTTGCACCCAAGGTAAAGTTGGGGTGAGAGAGTGCGCATGCTAGTGTAATGGTTCCTCTCGTTAAGTTAGATTAAATCATAACGAAGAGAGAGAAAAGTTTCCGGGTAGGCAACCGAGCTTTTATTTCATAGCTTGCGTTACATACGATCACAGCCTCAGAGGACTACATGCTACTAGGGCATTCGGTTACCCTTTCGGGTAACAACCTGGTTGAGCAGTGGGTAAACCACTACTGAGGAACCTGGGCTAGGACCAGCCTTATATAGGGGAAAAGCCCGCGAAACTCAGACCGGCCACGTGACGTGTGGCGGACGAGTGGTAGGCCCCCTGGTGTAATGGATACAAACCCAGAGGCAGGTGCTGCCACCTGCCATCCGGATTCCCCCACCACACCCGAAGGACCTAGGTCTGAGTCTCACGGGTACATGAACGTTAAAGTGTAAAACACCATACCCCTACACTGCCCCCCTTAGACAATAACTTGGGGGTAATTAAACCGCAGTGTATTAACAACCTAGCAAGTGATTGTTTACAATACTAAAAAGGGGTATTAATTACACTTGCTCGATGTGAAATAGGCTATAGTATAAGACTATCCTATTTCCGAAAAATTATACAATAATAGCATCGAGTGTCGTTCATGTCATTTCCACCAGTAGCTTATAACAACCACAAATGATAAATATACAACTATCACAGATTTATAGTAACGTTTTGACAACAGTAGGGTCCTGAAAAGGACCGGTGGTTGTAAATAATGATCGTATTACAGTTATTGAACCCGGAAAAAAAATTTGACTTTTTAAATTAACAACTTTGTCCACTTTACAAAGTGAATTGAATATTAATGATCAGATATGAACAATTGATCTGATACTATATGAACACAATTAGGTATTAACCTGAGTAATACAATACTAAGTTTAGAGAAATCCGTTGGACCTTCTCTTATTTTATGGAAAAATATTTATACTTTTGAGACGCAGCTCAGTTTATACCTTAGTGTTTTATATTTACAAGTTACAGAAGAAATATAGTCTCTTAATATATTGAGACCAAGAATGACCTATCTAGACAGTTATAGGTCTAGGATTATCATAAACAACTTTTAGGATTCGCAGATCCAGTATATTTATAGATACTCTTATATAATAATATATATTTATAAAAGATATTATATAGTTATAAATACAATTTTACACACATTATAATATTATCAACAAAGTTACTTGTTTTCATGATTGGAGGATGTAACAGGAGTCGGATGCTGCTGATGTCTTGGTATGGGCGAGCTGAACCCTGATGCCTGAAGTGCTATAGTAAAACTTGTTGGTGGGTGTAGCTAAACCCTGATGCCTGTAGTGCTAGCTAACTGGAGGTAATAGTAGATCCAGTTGTAGACTGTTGATGGACTTTATGGGCGTAGCTAAACCCTGATGCCTGTAGTGCTAGCTAACTGGAGGTAATAGTAGATCCAGTTGTAGACTGTTGATGGACTTTATGGGCGTAGCTAAACCCTGATGCCTGTAGTGCTAGCTCACAAATAGTAGCGGTGTAGTAATAAATCCGGTTTGTAGTTCAAAAGTCCATATTAGTGTAAATTGTCCATGATTTTATAATAGGCATAGTCATTATATTATGGCACAGTACAATTATGGTGTTTACAGCATTCGTACTCCTCCTCCAGAGTGACTTGTTTGTTTCTCCTTCTGTTTTCAGTTTCCGGATTAGGGTACAGTTTGGTACCCGAATCAATACGGGTTGGATAAAAAAAATGGTTTCTTATCCAACAATACATAGGTAATAGCACCCCGGGACACACAATTATGTCCAATCTTCATGCAACAGATTTTACTCTTCCATGTTCTCCTCGGGTGGCTGGTTTGGACCCGGTTGTTGAGCCTGTGGCTGAACGGGGGGGTCCACACCGGTTCCATCCGTAGGTGCCAGTGCGGGGACAGCAGGTGTTAGTTTCACCTTCTGGCGTGCCTCGAACAGGTTCAAAGCATGCTCAGGTGTGCCGTCCCAGTTATCCATGATAACTCCAAAAACCTTGAAGAACTTTTGCTGGTTCTTCATGTTCGTTGCTCGTTCTAGGTCGAGCATCTGAGAAGCTGTTTCCTTCTCAGATAGGGCCTCCTGCCGCAGATTAGCAGCTTCCTGCTTATCTTTGGCAACATCCGCCTTTATCTGAGTCGAGATCCGGTTGATCTCTGACTTCTGGATCGCGTCAATGCACTGGAGAGTGCTCGACACGGTCCGACGATACATATCCAGGTGGAGGTTTTCCAGATGGTGCTGTAACGTCTCAAATTGCTTGCTCTGAATATTGCAAGACAATTTGTCCTCCTTCTTGAAGAAGGTCTCCACTGTCTGGATCAGCTTAGGCCGATGAACCACAGCACCAGGTGGGGGTACCTGACCCTGAGGCTTCGGCTGTGCTCCAGACCCACTCGCAGTGACAGCTACCCGCGTGTGCGAAGAAGCAACCGCAGTAGTAGCCGCACTAGCAGTGGTCGAAGAAGGGCCTTGCTTTGGTAATCCCTGAGCTAGGGGCAACCGCGACAATTCCCTTCTAAGGTCAACAATGGCGCGGGTGGACGTTGTCTCACCACAGCACTCATTGTAGGTCGGGGAACTTGACCTCCTACTGTCTGCAGTTCCTGCTTGACCCTCCCGTACTGATCAAAGATTTGCATCTCTGGTCCGGGTGGGCCCATAGCAGGGTACTGCTTCGGGTCTTTGACATTCAAAGGCGCGTGTTTCCGGGAGGACTGGCCACCCGGTCCACTGACACCAAAGAATGTCGGGTTCTGTGCACCTAGTGGAGTTGGTGCTCGTCCATAGTGGGAAGGAGTTCCAGTAGGAGATGGAAGATGTGGCTTCTTCCTTCCCCCATTCGTCTGTCTCTCCAACGCCTCCAGCGGTGACCTGGCTCGGCTTGGAGATTCAGACGCCTGTCTCTTCCTATCTGCCGCGGAGGGTCCCTGGCGGTAATCCCTGCGGCTTCGGATCTGTTCTCCGGATGGAGTTACATAAGCCCCACCACGACGGCGGGCCTTGTTGCTCCTCCATTCGTTCAACAGATCGTACTCCTCCTGAGCGTACTCTAGTTTGCCGGACCCGGGAGTCTGGGCAAACCGAGCCTTTAGTTTCTGGTTGGTACCAGGAACCGTAGGCGCAAACTGCTTCGTACTCGGTGTGAGGGAAGCCAACTTCTCTGCATTGAGGCCCTTAAGGTTACCATAGAGTTCAGAGTGAATTTTCATCACCCGATCTATGGCTGCCTCCAGGCCCTCTCCATGCGAAGTCACATAGTGCCGGACCATGTCTCCGCGTCGGGGGGTGACACATCCTGTGCATTTAGCACATTTCTTGCCAACCTCCCGGTCGCAGACATATTCCGGCCTCTGGTGCATATGAACCTCCACGAGATGACGAAGGAACTCGTCTTTCTCGATGAAGAATTCAACCTCACCCTCACTTTGAGTACAACGTTGAAAGGGACAATCCTTACGATCCTCCCCGTAGTACTCGTCTAGAGCAAACTTGAGCTTGCCCTTCTGGTCGTAATTGTACAGACCATTGGGCGAATTCTTAACAAATTCCCAATAGATCCAGTACATATTGGCCAGTTTTCTATCGGAGAGCTTCTTGCGAAGCCATTCCTCCATATCTTCACGCTTCTCACAGGTGATCCGAGGGGGCAGTCTCCATACGGATTTACTCCCCTTCAGGTGTCCCCTGTGTAGAGGAATGAAGTCGGCAAAGTTGCTATTGGCGTTAGCCCAGATAGCAGCCTCTTGCTCGTCAGTCGGAGTGGCATCCACAACTGGGTCAACCGGCTCCTCTCCCTCCGGGTCGGATGGTACATCCACAGGTTGCACAACGGGTTGTTGACCCGCGAGAACCTGGGCTGCGGCATCTTGAGCGTCTCCACTCAAATCGGCCATTACGTCGTGTAGCTTGACGACTGGCACACTGAGCTCAACTTTTACGGTTGGGACAGCCGGTTCAGCTTCTGTATTATCAGCTTGAACGTCTACCTCGATAGGTTCAGGTTTGTGTTGGTCAACCCTCTTCTTATTCCGCCTGCGGGATCTGCCGTTAGTAGAAGTGCCAGGCTCGGATGCGTCCGTCTCATTGCCGGAGACATCCGAAGCCTTAGTGCCCTTCTTATTGGCCGAGCGTGGAGACACCCGACGGGTTCGGGTACTGTCGGCCACACTCGTGCTGGTAGAGGGTTCGGTTCCTGACCGCTTCCCTTTACCCTTACCTTTGGTGGGGGTTGCTTTACCCTTTCCACCAGCTGCTTTCTCCTTTACTTGCTCAGTCTTCGTAGGGGTAGACTGAGCAGTTTTAAGGGAAACATCTGCATCAGGTAGGGCCTTCTCAGGTACTACTGCTGCGCCTCCCAAGGTAGGAGCTTCAGCAGGAGACATGAGACGGTCCATCCGATCGGCCATCTTGGCTGTTATTTGCACGGGTGCGGGTCCGGGTACTAACTCCGGATGCGCCAGTGCATACTGCCTCTCCAATAGACGTACTACGAGGTCCTGTATTACCCCGAGTCTGTCTAGTGGAGACACACCAATACGGGCCTCTTCTGCCTCAATGGTTTGAGACGTAATGGGGACCCCTGGACAGTAATCCACAACAGCGTTACCTGCTGCTTCATACTCATCCGCTGTGCCTAACAGTAGGATCTGGTCTCTATCTATGTATCTAGAGACCTCATCTGCCTTGACACCGGTATAACCCGTTTTGTCAGACACGTAGGAAGGCCTATAAGAGGGATTCCTTCGGAAAGCCATTTCTGCGTCCCAGACGGCTTTACGAAACCATAAGTGGACTACCAATCCTTTGGCCATCTGATGGTAATCCATCAACCAGGACTCCGGAAAGGTATTAGCCCATTGCGGATGAGCACATTCCCAGATTGCGTTGACAACACGTTCATCAACCTCTCTGGACGTCCCATAACAGGTGGGTATCAGCATTTCCTCAGAAATTGCTAACATCCGTCCGTCATAGGGACCGGCTACATCGTGCCATTCTGGACTGTCTGGGAGGGGCAGCTCTAGGTACATTGGCCTGTCAACCGGAGAAGCAGGTCCCAAAGCACCGAATGAGGTACTCCCACCAAGACGGGGCGGCAATTGAGGGGGAGGTGGCATCAGAGCCCTGTCATGAGACTGGGCTCCTGCCGGTTCTCCACTCAACCCTTCGGATGGAGGGGCTACGTAAGGCTCACCTACATCAGTTTGTTGTTGAACACCTCGGCGTTCAGGACTAACTTGTCTGGAGTTGTCGGATGCGTCATAGAACGATTCTATGTCACTATCGTCTACTCCAGAGAAGTACTGATCAACATTCATTTGTTGATCCATCTGATCACAATCAGCATCATATTGCTGATCGTCGTATGTATAAGTGGGACTCTGGGGAGAACCACTTCCATACTCTGGCGGGGTGCTGGCACCGGCACCACCGCCAAGGCGGACGGCCTCTTCTGCCATCGACAGAAGTGGCTGTTCGGGGATTAAATATCCCAATTCACCTGATAAGCAGTAAGTACTGCTTACCCAGTGAAAGGCGGGTGCCTTTTAACGAGGGCACACCTCGGAATATGGCTGTCTCGGGCTATCAGACTCCAACAAGAGTAAGACCACCCTCGGCCACGTCTTCTTCCTTTGCAGGAATAAGACAATATGGCGGGATACTCGAACTTGAATCGCTGCGCATGATCAAACCGGCGCCTCACATGACCATTCGAAAATGGGTCAACAACTTTCCCGCGTGCCCTTAATTAGGTCACGCGCCCTTACATAAAAACAATACAATACCCGATCGGTCGTCCGTCCGTACTCAGGGTTCAACTATGACAACTCGCTAGGTATTATGGAGTTTATGGATAGCATAAGCATATCCACCGGATTATCCGTCCAAAACCATGGGTACATTGTCATAGGGCCTTTTCCAGAAACTCATGACCGGCTCAAATATACATTGAACTAGGTTACAACATATAACAGTACACAGTACAGGACAACACACTTGTTGTGTTAACAGGCTAGGTTACGGCAGTCTTTAGCAACCTTGGACTGCGTCTAAGAGGTTTTGAGGCCTCTTATTGACCTGGTATCCATAAGAGCCTTTTCCAAGATCTTCTTAGCCTTAGAAGGACCTTTCCTCTTATTTTTACCTGCGCCTGCCGAGACTTTTTGTATCTTCCCCTGTTTTCCGGATGTTACGACAGGGGGCACCACCCTCTTCGGGTCTGCAACCTTCCGTGGCCGCCCGGGTCCTCGCTTTCGGGTCGGTACCACTTCGAGTTGCTTAACATGACTCTGTTCCATTACTTTCAATAGACCATCACCATACATTTCGGTGGAGGTATCCCTCCCTCTCCATGGGCGTAGTCTCGCTACATTTGACTTGTAACATTTACCAAGCTGTGATTTAATAATCACTGTGCAATCACTAATAACCTGAGTTATAGTGAAAGGTCCATCCCAATTGCTGGCTAATTTCAGGTTGGCTAGAGGTTGGTGTAGACGCAGTACTCTATCCCCTAGATTAAAAAATCTAGCTTTTAGACCTGTGTCATAGCCAACTTTCTGCCAACGCGCAGTTTTCTGCAACTCGTCTCTAACCCTCTCATAGGCTTGTTTGAAATTATCCCGTAGAGATTCTACAAACATCACCTGGCAAGGGGTTTCCGGATTCATTCTTATTACGCCAAACACCAAATCGGCTGGCATAATCAAATCCTCTCCAAAAATGAGGAGATTAGGAGAACAGTTTGTGCTCAAATGTACAGTGCCATTATAGGCATGTACCACGAATTCACATTGTTCATCCCAATCATCCATCTGCTCATTTACCAGAGACTTCAATACTTGGATCAAAGTCCTATTGAATCTCTCTACCTGTCCATCGCTCTGTGGTCTATAGGGATTAGTTCTTGTCTTGCAGATTGCCAGACAATTACACATCTCTTGCCACAGACTAGACTCAAATTCTCTGCCTTGGTCACTATGTAACATGAGTGGGACACCTAAGTGCAGCACCCACCCTTTTACAAAGGCCATAGCACAAGTAACAGCCTTATGATCCGGTAGAGGAAACACTCGGGTGTACTTGGTATAATAATCAGACACGACCATCATACACGTGTTGCCACTAGGAGTGGGGGGAATCCCACTAATAATGTCAACAGCTATTCTAGCAAACCTTACTCCAAACAGTTCCTGGGATAATGGCAGTTTGCCTAACCCGGGTCCTGGTTTGTTCTTACAGCACTCGGGACAGGTCTCCACCCATCGGGTGAGATCTGTACTCATGCCGGGCCAATAGTATCGTCTGGTTAGACGTTCTAGAGACCGTTTCTTTCCAAAGTGTCCACTAGTTCTATGTCCATGACAGAAATACATAATATCTCGTCGCATAGCACTAGGTATGACAACTTGCAAGGTTTTCTTCCTATTAGAATGGTTCTTCCATCGGAACAGAATACCATCCCGGACTTCTAGCTCGGCCCATTGAGCTAAGAATCGTCTCATCTCTCTGTTTTCCAACGACACTTCGGGTCTTGGAGGACAGATACCCTGATTAAGGAACTTAATCAAACGTGATGTGACTGTATCAGACTCCTGGAACTGCTGGATGGTCTCCAAGGACCAATTCAAGACATGTTCCGGATGGGTTTCGAATGGAACTCGGACCCCTGCCAACACAGCATTGTGTGCTCCACAATCAGTGCACTCAGCATTTTCACATTTCCTCACTGGGATTCTAGACAAAGCATCTGCATTCAAATGCTTTGCCCCGGCTCGGTGTTCAATCTGGCTGTGATTTAGACCGAATTCGGATAGGTGCGCTAACCAGCGACCTATCATCCCCTCTGCATCTTTGAAGTTCAATAACCATCTGAGGGAAGAGTGGTCAGTCCGTAGAGTGAAATCACTCCCCCACAAAAAGTGCTTGAACTTCTTCGTATAGACCACCACAGCCAACAACTCACGTTTAGTGGTACAATAATTTCTTTGAGTTTTACTCAACGTGTTACTAGCGAAGGCTATAGGAACTTCAACCCCATCCTGGACCTGAGAAAGGGCGGCTCCTATGCTTTCATTACTAGCATCAGTATCTAGAATGAAATGATCATTCTCCGTAGGGTACTTCAACACAGGTGTACTGGCAAACAAATCCTTTATTTTCCTAAAGGACTCGTCTTGCTCGGATCCCCAAGGGAATTGTTCCTTTCTTATCCCGGGTGTCCAGTGGGACAAACTCTGGATAGGAAAGGCAACCCTTGAATATCCTGGGATAAAGTCCCGGTAGTAGGAACAGAATCCGAGGAAGGATCTGACTTCTTTCGCATTCGTGGGTGCCTGCCAATTTGACACGGCATCCAGTTTCTCCGGATCGGCTTTAATCCCTTCATTCGAGATTATTCGCCCCAAGTAATTAATAGATCTTTTGAAAAGATCACATTTCTTGGGCTTCAGCTTCAAACCATTAGTTATGATCCTTTCCAAGACCATACCTAAATTTTCCAAGCATTCTTCGTATGTCTTCCCAAAGACAATCACATCATCTAGATAGATGAGACATTTCTTCCATAAGAGGTCACTTAATAAAGTTTCCATCATGGCTTCAAATGTCGCCGGTGCATTGCACAATCCAAACGGCATCACATTATATTGGAATAATTCAATATGACTGGAAAAGGCCGTCTTCTCCATATCTTTCGGATGCATACCCACTTGCCAGTACCCGGATTGTAAGTCTAGAGAGCAATACCATTGCTTACCTCCAAGGGAGTCTATAGTCTCATCAATCCGTGGTAAGGGATATGAATTCTTCTTGGTCATACCATTCAATTTCTGGTAATCTATGCAGAAACGGATGGTACCATCTTTCTTAGTCACCATGCACACAGGGCTAGACCAAGGACTGGTTGATGGAATTATTACATTCTGTTCAAGCATTTTAGCTATCTCCTCCTCAGCTACCTTTTTTTTGGCTAGTGGGAGTCTTCTATAAGGAATCTTAAAAGGTTCATTCTCACCAGTGTCAATCGTATGCAGTACCTTATCGGTACGCCCCAATTTTTCACTTGGTGTTGCAAAAGCTTTACGGTACTTGTATAACAAGTCAGTTAGAGCTTCACGTTGTTCATCACTTTCTACATGGCTTTCGGCTACTAGAATGTCTAGTTCCGGGCTCCTTTCGGGTGAGGAAGGGGCTCCGGGTGCCGAAACATGTTTACAGCCTTCTACCAATTCAGACAGGACAACCGACCCGAGGATCGTATCCTTCTGTACGTAGACAGTCTTATTACCGGTATTGGATATAGGAACCACCGTCCAAGCAGCGTTAGCTACTAGAACGTCGGCAGATTCCAATCCGATACTTGACAACATGGCCATGTCTGGCTCTACAACTCCAGTTTTTCCTGAAAACTGTCTGTCCGCTCGACATTAGACATCACAGGCTGTGCCCGGTGGTATCTTAACAGTCTGGGCTACACTGGCTACACTGCTTACTTGCCTAAGCACACATTGTACTTCGAGATGATACGGGTCTCTCACTTCCAATATTCCCCTCTGGGAATCTAACCTTGCTCCATATAATGCAGCAAAATCCAGACCAAGTATACCATCATCCACGATGTTCGCCACAGTAGGAGTAAGGATGAAGTCCTTATCTTCCTGTAGACTGAACCTCATACATGTTCTACCGAACGTTTGTATCATGCTACCGTCGGCCGTACGAGCATTTCCTTCCGTTGTGAAAGTTTCATGATTCGTAGGCAAAAGATCGTAGAATCTCTTAGCAATGCAGGAGTGGCTAGCACCCGTATCGACAAGAAACTCAGCGGATCTACCACTCACAGATACAACTGCGTACCACCTCCTACCTTTCAAGTAGGTAGGACTACTTGCGTACTTAGCAAGTTCCGTCTTAGCGCCGAGATCAAATCCACATCCCTCCAAAAACTTGAGACAAGGATGACCCGGGGGGAACTGGGCACACCCCACCCTGGCCAACTCGTTGGCCGCTCCCTCTGGACTGATATCGGGTTTCCCCTCTGTGTTCTTCTGCCGGTTCTTGACACCTGGTGTACTATCAGTCTCCCCAGCCTCATGAGTAAGGAACTGATCAGGCTCCTTAGCTTCACTGCTGGGCGAAATCGCTAGAGGATTCTCACCAGTACCGCAAGCGGCGATAGGCTGGCAGTCATGGCAATCACTCATTCGGGGGGTAATCCGGTTGCCTTCATGGACACCCCCTCTCAGTTTTCCTTCTTCACTGAGTCCTCCTTACCCGGATTGTTCCGGTAACGAGTGTTTCTATAAACTGGCTTATCTGCCTCACACTCGGCAGCATAATGCCCAGTTTCCTGACATCGAAAGCATGTCACAACGCTCCTATCAGGCTTAGGCCTCCTAAGATTTTCAGTAATCTTCTTTACCAAATTGTTAACCAGGTCCTCTGATAAAGACGGACCCGTAGTAAGTTTGGTATCGGGTTGAGTCACAGGAGGTTTAGAAGTAATCACTTTCTCCTTGACGTAACCCGGTTTCTTTCCCCAGTTCCGGTTATACCGGGGGTTCCCTTGGCCAATGGCCCCAACGTTTTCATCTTCGTCAGGTTCCCCTGATTCGGATGAATCGGTTTCGGGTATTCCCTCCGGGATTATCATTGCTGACATCCGTTGGGGTACCTTCCCGGCAAAGATACGGGCCTTTCGATCATAATGATCTAAGGACTGGAACAAATCTGTCAGAGAGGCATCATTCTTCCAAGCTTCACAGGCTACTGTCCTGTGTTCCTGATTCCGCAATCCTTCAATGAATTGTTTAAACATTTCATCTAGGAAGCATTCATCATCTAGTCTCCATTGAGGTCTGGCTTTATGCAACAGTCGTTGACATTCCAAGCCGAACACTTTGGCAGATTCCTTAGGCTTCTGCGTTCTTTTAGTGAACGTCAGCCAAGGATCTTCTCCAACTATATTCCCATATAGATATGAAGCAATCTCTATGAGTTCATCATATTTCATATGGGCTGAGAGTCCTACTATTTGAGAATCTCTCCATTGTTCCACGGCTCCTTTTCCGTCGCCTTCCTTTAACCAGCATACTAAATAGGGGAGAGCTTCCGCTTTACCCCATCCATTGCAGTTAAAGACATCCGCGCAGCCTTGATACTCCTCCTTCCAAGGGTTCTTGGCATTAAAGGGGGTAGGTATCTTAGCTACTCTACGAGCCGGATTCGTGGATCCAGTAAGGGATAAACCCTTACTCCATTCCATGATCTCCGTATCGTCCAGACCTTGATTGTAGCAATCAACACCTAAGTTCGCAATCGCTGCATTAGAGTCATGCAGCGCTTGTAACCCTGGAGAAAGAGATACTCGGCGACTGAGTCTCTTTTTCCTTGGAGGATTCGTACCATAAGTACTTCCAGGGCCTCCAGGCAGTGGTCCTCCTCCGCCCCCTGATCCTCCTGCTCCGTATGGAGGCACCTGTGAGAAGGTGTATCCGCTGGTTTGAGGAGTTGGCCCAGGATTATTGGTGGGTTGTGTATTTGCACCAAAGCTAAAGAAACCACTATTGGGTTTAGTGTTTCCTCCTGTTCCATCTGACTGATTTCCATTATTGGAAACAGTCCCACCAGCAGAGGATCTGCTTTTGGAACGATCTCCTGAAGGTCCGGATCCTTGGTCACATCCGGATTGCCCTCCAGCTGGACTGGAATTCCCGGATGATTGTCCGGTTATTCCTCCGGACATGTTCCGGGTGTTACCTTTGGACGGATTCGCTCCTGTTTGGGATTGACTCCATCCATACTGGGCATACGGGCCATTTGGTCCCCCTAAAGGTGACTGTTGTGGCCATCCGCCGTCAAAGGTGGAGGTGTTTGCCGAGTGGCTTTGTTTAGTTCCACTCGCAGAGTCAACCCCACCATTTCCCGTACCTAAACCAAGAGGTTTGATGGTATTGTCCGTAAATCTAACCTGATGACTCTTTATTTCTTCATAACGAGGTACAGTTGTCTCTGTTACCCCGTCATCGCCCCTCAAAGAGTTCATCCGGTTACTCGTCGTGTTTAGGGCAATTCCTGAAACAGTGAAGTCTGATTCAAGAGTGCCTACTGCACGACCAGTATCTTCTAGATACTTTGACATCTGGATAGCTTTAGCTTCCAGTTCGGAATAATCATCCATCATCTTTGTCTGTTTGGCAGCCAAATCTGTGGATTCACGTATCCATTGACCTTTGAGTTTTTCATGTTCATCGGTTTGTTTTTGATACGTTTTCCGAGCATCCTTGAAGGCTGATTCAATTTTCATCAGCTCTTCTTGGTACTTGCCATAGACCGTTTGAGTTGAATTTAACTCTTGTTTAGTTCTATTCAACTCATCACACGAGGCTCTGTATTCCAGATCCGCCGTGTATAGTGCATCACGATACTGTTCGTGCTGGAGTTGAAAATCTTGTTTTTCTTTCTCCATCTGATCCAATAACAATTGTTGTTGGCGTCTACAACTTTGATCGTAATCAAGACGTTCTGATATCAACTGTTTGTTTTCAGTCAGAATCTTGTCTCGGGTTCCGGTCAGTGTAATAAGATCCTTCTGGATCTTCTCGTATTCAGCTCTCATGTCTTCAAGCTTGTCCATTTTGTTCCTTTCGAATCCACATTTCTGGTGTTTAATTCGAGAACTATATGGAGTTTCAAACATACCTGCACTAGGCTTTGGTACCTCAAATGGTAGTTTACCAAATTGAGCAGTACTTTTATGCATTGGTGCAGGTTTCGAAGTACCTCCTGGCATGAATAAGGAGTCTCCAAATTCATCAGGTTCATCATGTAAGTTTTTTCTTACATCCTCTAACCCATCAGGGTAGTGTTCCAGTGGATTTCTCCACTCTGTACCTTGGGGTGGTGATTTGATTTCACCATCCTCCATCGGGGAGTTTAGCTCATCATTTGGGCCATTTCCCCTAACTGGGCTCAGCTCAGTCATTTCTGACTGCGCTTACCCGAAGACCAACTGGTCACGGCACCAGTGTAATGGTTCGTCTCGTTAAGTTAGATTAAATCATAACGAAGAGAGAGAAAAGTTTCCGGGTAGGCAACCGAGCTTTTATTTCATAGCTTGCGTTACATACGATCAAAGCCTCAGAGGACTACATGCTACTAGGGCATTCGGTTACCCTTTCGGGTAACAACCTGGTTGAGCAGTGGGTAAACCACTACTGAGGAACCTGGGCTAGGACCAGCCTTATATAGGGGAAAAGCCCGCGAAACTAAGACCGGCCATGTGACGTGTGGTGGACGAGTGGTAGGCCTCCTGGTGTAATGGATACGAACCCAGAGGCAGGTGCTGCCACCTGCCATCCGGATTCCCCCACCACACCCGAAGGACCTAGGTCTGAGTCTCACGGGTACATGAACGTTAAAGTGTAAAACACCATACCCCTACACTAGTAACCGCTCCTCTCAAATTTACAAGACATTTCTGCTACTAAAGTTAAAAGCTCAAGCTTAGTCATTATTATCATTATTATTTTTCGTTTATGATTTGAAAGACAATTTATATGAGAACATTATATATATGTGACATGATCTGCAAAAAGGGTCCTTAGTGCAGGGTTCATTAAGGTCCCTATTCCCAGTATATGTCACATATATAAGAACCGAGAAGGAGTGTTAAATATAACGTTTCCTATATATATGCCTAATTCTAAGAGACTGTCTAAACAGTGGTGTCCTCTAGTGGTTACACTATGAACTATTACCTCACTATAAGTATCTCCCCCTAGTGTATCAGATTAGTTGCACCCAAGGTAAGGTTGGGTGAGAGAGTGCATGTGCTAGTAACCGGTCTTCTCAAATTTACAAGACATTTCTGCTACTAAAGTTAAAAGCTCAAGCTTGGTCATTATTATCATTATTATTTTTCTTTTATGATTTGAAAGACAATTCATATTAGAACATTATATATATAATTAAGCTTAGTCATTATTATCATTATTATTTTATCATTTATGATGTGAAAGACAATTAATATGAGAACATTATATATATATATATATATATATATATATATATATATATATATATATATATATATATAAGAACCGAGAAGGAGTGTTGAATATAACATTTCCTATATATATGCCTAACTCTAAGAGACTGTCTAAACAGTGGTGTCCCCTAGTGGTCACACTATGAACTATTACCCCACTAAAAGAATTCATAATAAATTGAACAAGAAGCTAAAATTTTGCATTTCAAATTAGATTAACATAGTAATGGGACAGGGAAAATGGGGGCCTGGACCTCAAATCAGATATAAAATTCATCAAAAATTACTTTTCTATACAAATTTTATATAAGTATGTATAGGCGCTATTGCGCTTGAGCTTACAATTCAAGGTGATCGAGGTGAGGCCCCCACTGGGCCCCCCCTCTAACGAAGATTTTCTTCCTACGCCTCTGCAAGGATGCCAGTAATACCCCCAGTAATACCCACAGCTACTCTATTTGACAATTGCCATTTACCAATCATGACCTAGTTTTACCACCAATGGCGAGAAAATTCCAACATAGCGATTGTACCAAGATGAACACTCTTGCGGGTAGCCCGCCCTTGTAAAAAGGTGCAGGCAGTGTCAGGTCGGTGCAGCTTTTATGCACTTGGAGTGCATATCCTATATTTTTAATGCGTCCAGTTCTCATAGTAACCATATCATGTTTAACCCCCAATGTGAACTGGACCGTTGTTCCCAGTGGGGTTTTGCCATGTCTAATAAATCATGTTTTTTCAATTTTCCAATGTTTAAGGGGAGCAATGCTAATGATTTCAGGATATTGGAGAAAATTGATATGTTTTCTGAATTTCAACCAAGTTTGGTGCCCCCACGATAGTTCTATGTATTTTATTTTTTTAAATTTTTAAATTTTAAAGATGAAGCTGGGCATTGATGTACATTTTTCTGGTTGTGTTTTGTGGACATCACTATGTAAAAAGTGTATTCTCTGTCGCTTATTTTATACTCAGAGCAGTTGAAGGATTATAGACTACCAGTGTTGTAGATAAGACTTGTATTTACTAAATAATATGCTTTAGAAGTACATCATGAGTTGCGGTTCTCGCGCTGGTTGGCGCCAAGATGAGAACGAACGTCGATCGTCGTACGGACGAATCGCGACTTTTACGACATTCTACATCTCCCTTTCTTTAGTCTTTGAGTATGATATAGACTGTGAGTATTGAGTCTAATAAAAGGAGGGAGTTTGATGTATCTCATACGAGTCTTTGAGTTTTGATATGATGATATGATATATGTCTTATACGAGTCTTTGAGTTTGATACGATAAGTCTTTTAGTTAGATATAATCTCATACGAGTCTTTGGAGTTTGATATAATGCTTGAGTATAAAACATAGACTAGAACCTTTAGTCTTTGAACTTTATGATAATACAGATACTTGGGTTTTAACGATAACCAACAAAACTAAACTTGTGGAGAGAGGTTTCTAGCACATCTTCCACGCATGAACCCTCAGCGTTCATGTCCCTAAACTAGTCTTTAAACCTGTCTGGTTTACGGATCTCTCGACCCAATCTGGTACGAGTGATCTTAGGTGACTGTGATTGGCTAGGAGTCACTGATTTGGCTGGACTAGCTGGTACTGCCTTTGGTGTAGTAGGTGTTGGTGGTACTGGTGGAGTTTCCACCGGCTGAGATGCCTGTTGAACTGGCTGTTGAACTGGCTGTGGAGCTGACTGTGGAGCTGACTGTGGTGCTGGCAGTTCCTTCATCTGGACTCTGTTTCGCACAAGAGTCTTCTTAGGCGTTTGAACTATATACGACCTATCGTGATGATGAGATTCCTTTACTGTTGCCTTCTCTTTCCTATCTGGCAACCACACCTCGTCTCCTGGTTTGAGTGGAGTGAGATCATGTGCTCTGTGATGGTTATCAAAGTTTTCCTTTAGCTTGCGCTTATATTCCTCCTTGCGTTGTCGGATGGTGTCCATATCTGGAGGGTTTATTCCCAATTTAGATGGAAGGATTGGGATTTTAGTGTTAAGGCGACGTCCCATGAGCAATTGCGCTGGGCTAAACCCATTTCTGATTGGTGAGTTTCTCAAATTAAGGAGTGCAATATAAGGATCAGGTGCTTTGATGATGTCCTTTAGAGTGCGGACTGCCCTTTCGGCTTCACCGTTCCCGGAGGGATGCCCTGGTGAGCTAGTAATATGGAGGAATCCATACTCTTTAGCGAATTTCTGAAAGTCTTGGCTTGAATATTGAGGCCCATTGTCTGAACACACTATTTGAGGGATGCCTTGATCTGCGAAGATCGACTTCATAGTCTTAACAATGGTATTCGAAGTTGTAGATTCTAGTTTCTTGTAGAAAGCAAACCTGGAGTAGAAATCTACGACAACGATGTAGTGTACCTCTCCTAGCTGGAACAGGTCTGTGGCAACCTTTTGCCATGGATGGTCTGGTAGAGTAGATGGAATCAGTGGTTCCATGTAGTTCGGATTCTTAATCCGGCAGTGATGACATCTCGAGATTAACTCTTCTACATCTGTGCTACATCCGGGCCACCAAACACTGTCTCGTGCCAGCTGACGACACTTGGTGATACCTTGATGCCCTTCGTGTAACTTACTGAGGATGTCTGGGCGAAGAGATGATGGGATGACGATGCGAGTACCCATGAGTAACAGATCGTCCACGATGTTGAGATCTGCTTGAAAGGGTAGATACTTCTTCGCAATACCCTTGACCTGTGATCGGTCTGGCCATCCATACTGCACGTACATAGCTACTTCTCGACAAATATCATCTTCCCATTGGTGTTGACGAATCTGTTCTAAGCGTTGGTCGGATGCAGGAAGAGATCTGCGAACGAAGTTCACATATTTCGTAGTGTCTTCCTGGAACTGGATGTCGGCCTCTGATGGCCCTGTGCCTGGGGCTCGGGATAGGGTGTCAGCTGTATAGAGTTCCTTGCCCGGCACATGGATGATACTGTAGTCGTACCACATAAGACGCATTCTAAACCTCTGGATTCTTGGAGTGAGCAGGTCCAAGTCTTTAGAACCAAGAAGAGGTATTAGCGGCTTATGGTCTGTCTCTAGAGTGAAGTGTTTACCGATAAGGTAATCACGGAACTTCTCGCATGCCCAAGTGCTTGCTAGAGCTTCCTTTTCTATCTGAGCGTAGCGGTGTTCAGTCTCAGAGAGAGATCTGGAAGCATAGGCAACAGGACGCCAAATGGAGTTGTGTTTCTGCATCAGCACTGCCCCTAGTCCGTACGAGGACGAGTCGGCGGATACCTTGGTCTCAAGGTCGGCTTTGTACAGTGCCAGTACAGGAGTATTGCTTAGTATGTCCTTGATGTTGTCAAACGCCTCCTGTTGAGATGGTCCCCAGAACCATTCACTCTTGGTGCTTAGGAGTTCACGTAGTGGCTGAATTACCGTAGAGAGGTTTGGTGTAAACTTCCCCAGATGATTCACCATGCCGATAAAACGGCGGAGTTCAGATACGTCGGAAGGAATACTCATCTCCTTGATCGCTGCTACCTTCTCTGGGTCGGCCTTGATGCCTTCAGCTGATATGATCTGACCCAGGAAGCTGATAGATGACTGTTTGAAGACACATTTGTCTTTGTTGAGTGTGATTCCTGCAGCTGCGAGTCTGCTGAGTGTTGCATGTAGACGCTGATCGTGCTCAGCTTCATCTTTACCAGATATCATGATGTCATCCATGAGACATACAACTCCCGGGAGTCCGGCAATGATGTTGGAGACTTGTTTCTGGTAAAACTCTGGTGCTGAGGTGATACCAAATGGCAGTCGGTTGTAGGCAAACCTACCATGGGTAGTGATGAATGTAGTGAGGAGACGCGACTCCTCGTCCAATTCAACCTGATGATACCCACTATTGGCATCGAGTTTGGAGAATACTTTGGCATCACCGATTTGTCCAAGAACATAGTCAACTGACTAGGTCTCTTAACAGCCTTATTGAGTCTGGTGAGGTCCACGCACAAGATTGATGACTCCAAGATTCTGTAGGCGTTCGAGCTCCTTGCCTACCTTGTCATGCATTGCGATGGACACGCGTCGAGGAGTCATAACCTCATATGGCTCTGCGTCATCCCTGAGTTGAATCTTGTAGGTCTTCTCGAGTTTACCCAGGCCATTGAACAATGTTGAGTACTGCTCCTTATACTGTGAGACAGAGCATGTGAATACTACCAGTCCGAGTGCTGTCGATGATCTGCAGCGGAGAAGGTTAGATGCGTTTTCTATGACATAGATCCGCTCTTTGACCTTTTTCTGTCCATGCTGAATGACTCCATTAAAGAAGCCTAGTGCTGAAAACTGGCCTTGTTTTGCACCCCAGAACACACAGTCAGAGGCCAGCAGTTCCTCCGAGCTGAACTTTTCGGCATAGAGTTGGCTATCTATGAGTGTAGCCTCTGCTCCGGTGTCGATGCGCATAGGAGTGGTGATACCATTGATGACGACCTCTGTGACCTTCTTAGACACCATCCCCTGGGGAGTGTCGACTGAACCGAGGAAGGTCTCTTGCAAGCCTTGATGAAGTGTCCTTTAATTTTACAATTATGGCAGACTGAGTTCTTTGCAGGACAACGATGACGGTCATGCGGACCACCACCGCAGAATGGACATTTGCCTGACTGAGCTGGTGCGGATGTCTTCTTCTTCTGGGACGATCCCGAAGACTGAGTGTCTTGACCCGATTTCTTCTTATGGTGATGCTTGTTCACTGCGAGAGTAGCCGCCGCGTCGTTAGCTGTACCACTAATTTCGGACGACTCTTTGAGTGCAGACTCATCACTTCGAGCCCGATCGAGGAATTCCGTCAGATTTATTGCCCCACGAGTGCGCAAAGTTCTACGCCGGATGCCATCATTGTGAGTGCAGTTTACGAGTTGTGCAATAATTAGAAGTTCCTCAATTTCTTCCACCTTCTTCTTTGTCAGGTCTAGCGAGTCCATGACATCACGGACACGATGGTAGAAACTATCCATAGTCTCCCCCTTTTCCTGTCTAGTGTGATAGAGTTTATGCAGGAGGGCAAATGAGGTTTTTCCAGGGGAAAAATGCTTGGTGAGTGCCTCCTTAGCTAACTTATAGCTTCTAGTTGCAACCCCATTATTGTCCAATTTCTTGAGAATTTTCCTAGTAGTTCTGAGATAATAAAACAGTTTGTCATATTTCTCCTCATTTTCATGGTCTTTCATAAAAGATTGCAGTGCAAACATAGCTTCCAACCCCTCTAGCCAGTCTTCCAATTCCTGAGACAGATCTGCTGATTTTTCATCAAAGGTTGGATAAAAGGGAATTTCCCCAGAAGCCTTTTGATCACCCATGTTGAATTACTATTCTGAGTTTTAGCCAAAATTTTGAGTGGCACTTTCACTTATGGACACTGTTGCACTTCTGAGTAAAGCATAGGCCTATGTAGAGTCAATGAGTCCTACACAATAGTTCATATGACAACAATTCTGAGTAGTTGTCAGTAGTAAACACACACAGACACTGGTATTGCTGAGTTCACAACTTGACCTAGTTGAGTGACTGACAGTGACAGTTTCAAAACATCAGTTTGAGTTGAGTTTCACTTAGCTGCACTTGTCATTGATGTCCACTTGTCTAGTTGCCCACTTGCTGTCACCATGAAGGATTATAGACTACCAGTGTTGTATATAAGACTTGTATTTACTGAATAATATGCTTTAGAAGTACATCATGAGTTGCGGTTCTCGCGCTGGTTGGCGCCAAGATGAGAACGAACGTCGATCATCGTACGGACGAATCGCGACATAACTTTTACGACATTCTACAGCAGTGACAGATCCAAGATTGTCGAGAAGGGGGGAGGGCCAAGACTTGGTGAAAGCTGATGAGGTACTATATGTGGCCTGAGCACCCCTGTTTGGGGCCCCCTCTACACTTTTCTTTTCCTTATTTTTTTCCCTTTCTCCCTTTTCCCTCTCCATTTTTTTGTTGGGGGGGGGGGCTGTGCACCCTGGGCCACCCCCTGGATCCACCACTGTCAGAGTGTGCTAGAAGGATATGTCCAGGTCTTGCCATGTTCACTAGTCAGATAAATGAGTGGCATGAATGCAAAGTTACTGACCTATATTCCTTATTGGAAATGCCATTTTGGTCTCCTTCTATAGCTAGAGCGTCTAGGTCAGTATCAGCAGTCAGATATACTAGATGGATGGATGGATGGGAAACCACCGGGGAATCACAATCACCGGGAAATCGTCATCATGGGGAAATCAACGTCTGTCTGCTGTCCAGTTCACAGGTCATCACTAAAGGGGCAAATAATCAGATTATCAGTAGAAATTAGCTCATCCCTCTATGTTTCTATACAGATTTAACACATATTCATGAATCTTTCACCAGATCCTGGTGGTATGTATAGATGCATGTATAATGTGTATTCAGGGTTTTATGTTTCCTAGTGAACTCGACGCGTTTCTAATGGAATAGAGACACTTTTGCCATGGTCAAACTAAATGCACATGCCACCTTGTCTAGTAGGGTAAAATTGGGTAGTATCGCTCATCTTGATGTATCACGCACCTGCACTTATGTCAGTCTGGTGTCAAAACAATTCAAGATTTTTTAGAAATTATTTTTGCAGTAACTTCCTTCGTAATTTCTCTTTATGTTAGAGTATAGTTTTGGGGTCTAGGCCATGTCTAAGTACCCCACCTCATACATCAATACAAATGCCCCATACTCGTCATTCCTTTGGATAGATTTTAATCATACATCTCCATAGAGAACAATATCAATTCTAATTATGCTTATATCGCGCACATCATACTCTAATATCGCACACATGTTGTGCTATTTAAAATAGAAATTTACAAAGAGGTGTATCAACTCAAAAGGGACTAGTATATAACTATGTACATTGTCTAACTATGACATAAGTTTCGGGATACTACTCCTCACTTGAGAGGTGTGACAGCAGTTTCCCACACCCTTGTTGTTCCTCACCTAAATCATAGCTAAAGGTGTGACAACATGTGTGCCATATAAGGGAGTGATCATTTTTTAACAACAGGGGGGGGCTGGTGGGTTTGCGCGCGGATGCACGAAAAAAATTTCGACCCCCCCCCCTCTTGAGGGGGTAAAATTTTTTCAACCCCCCCCCCATAAGGGACAAAAATCGCACGCGGATGTCCCCTTTTAGCCTATAGTAACGCACGGGGTTTTCCACTGAAAACAGGTGAAATTATTTTGACCCCCCCCATCAGAGGTATTGAAAAAATTCTGACCCCCCCCCCGGTCAAGGGGTTGAAAAAATTCTGACCCCCCCTCAAACCCACCGGCCCCCCCCTGTTGTTAAAAAATGATCACTCCCTAAGCTCTATGGGAAGTCCCATTAGATTTTGTTGTATCGTGAAATGCACGATACAACCCAAAGCAGCACAATACAACCCAAACAATTCCATAGTCTTTAGGACAGCCACCTGTATGGCAAGCGATATGTTCACCCCCGGATATCACAGTTTTTGTCACTGATATCACAGTTTTAGGATTTGATATCAGAGTTATTCTAGGAAAACCTCTGTATCTGGCTGATAATGTAGTTTACACCAGAAATTGGGGGTAATTGACTGATATTCCAGTTAATCAGAGCAATCTATTCATCATTCTGCATGTTATGTAAACTCCAATATCGGGATGAAACAGCAGTTTCTCAAAAACTTTGATATCACAGTTTTTAACTCCGATATCAATGTTTCTAGCTGTGATATCCTAGATTTTATCTTTGATATCAAAGTTTTTAGATGTGATATTGATGTCTGAATTGTGATATCAGAGTTATTATCTGTGATATCAAAGTTTAAAACTGATAAACTTGTGTTTCGCCCTGTTAATGGACTTTACAGAATATGAGAAATAACAGGAAAAAATCTACACAAAGACTCATTTTCTATGTACTAAATGAGAAAGAAGGTGGGGAAATGACTATCGCAATATCAGTCTCATAAGGCTATATTTCAGAAAAACTCTGATATCAGACTAGGAAACTCTGATATCAAAGTTAAAAAACCCTGATATCAAATCCTAAAACTGTGGTATAAAATAAAGAACCTCTGATATCAAGGGTGAACATTTGGCTTGCCACACACGTGTCAAATCAGTCTTCTATCCCACGGGTGGTGTGGAAGACTCAGGTCCATATATGTACATGTCATAACAGTGACTCATGGCCGACTGCTGTTTGCACAGGGCAGCACACAGTCCCCCAAAGAGTTCCTGTTCCCAGGAACTACTGTATGTGCCACCTGTTTCCAAGTCTCCCAGTGCTAGCAGGTCAAAGAGCTTGCCGTATCACACCAACCCAGGGACCGAGTTCCGTAGCCCTCCCTCACGCGGGTCAGGACTACTGGCTTTCTTCACCAGTGTAGAGGTCGGCGGAAAACATCTTTGGAGAAACCGGGACTCGAACCCGGGACCCTCCAGCCTCGAGGCAGAAGCTCTACCTCTGAGCTACTTCCCCTGACCTGACGTTCTCTACCTTCCACCTAAGCCTGGATCAGTGTGATACCGATAGGGAACATGTGACATGGGTCGGCCACCCGGGCACGGGAAATCATGTTCCCCTACAGTTCTTATTGGCAAATGGCTATTGACAACTAGGTCATAACATTATGTTTTTAGAAAATGAGGGACAGCGACAATTTCAATGGTTCCCAGTACATTGGCATTTACATATAAAGTCTTCCTAGTAAAAAAGTGACAGAGTGACATCCTGAAAATTATGAGCACCCATGTATGGGCACAAATACTCCTAATAGAACCAGAGATACAGAGTTTGTCAAGTCACGTCACATTGTGTAGTTTCTGCTCTCCAAGTACTGCTCACAAGACATTATATACTCAACTTGTGGGATGTTCAATGGTGAATGCCATCATAGACTGCTAGCTATCAGTGAAAACAGGTAACCATCAGCCCCCGCAGTGAGCAGCGAACATGGCGCTTGTATTGCACACATTCACTACAGTAACTGACTTGTGAATGGCAGTGTAGGCACCAGAACTGTCATTTTACATTTTGTCTTTATTCAGAAAAAGTTGTTGACATGAGGTGGTTGGAGAAAAAGTTGGATGGATACCCTAAAAATGTAAGAGGAAGTGGCAAAGTGTAAGTGGAAGTGATATTTCTTAAAACCCTCTCCTCACCAGATTCCCGATACTCAGTCCTTCTTTGGCCACTACTGTGGCCAGTGGGGTGGGGGTAGAGGGTTAATTTGACACGCCTATGACTCAGGAGAACAGGGTTGCCAACTCTCACGCAATTGGCCATACTGTTTACAGGGCCACCCTCTACTGGAGTGTGTGCCAATGTGTGAGAGTTGGCAACCCTGGAAGAAACCCCTCAGCCAATTAGCAACTTACTATTACATGCCTATGAGTGGCAATTTGCATTTCACAATGGACAAATGGCAAGCTATGAGTGCCCAATGGTAATTGGCATCATGATACATAGGCCTGTTAGTATAGGGCGTTTACCCCCTTATTGAAATAGTCATGGCACATGGCACTAAAACTTAATAGAAAGCTTGATATATCTGAGAGACACTGCAGCAAGCCCCATGTCAATATCCTTTATAGTTTTTGAAATATTGAGAAAAATGTGAGTGATGGTCAGGCATTTTCTGTGAAAAGTTGCCCATACAAACTGTGGGCAGAAAGTGGTCATGGTCTGTGCACACACTACCAATCCACCACCCCTACCACACAGGGCTATACTCAGACCTCAGCAATACAGGTGAATGGCCTAGATGGTGTATCTTAATGGTCCATTACACCTATAATATCCATTATATCTTTGAAATGTCTGAAGTATATATACATGTATAAGCTAATGCATAACTCAATATCACTACTGGTCCATTTTGTCATTCCTATCCATTGTATTTATTAACTTAGTCCAGACATCCAAAAAAAAATCACTTACAAAGGCTTAGATATGCCCCTTACAACCCTTAATCCGTTCTAAACTAATAGAAATACAAACTAACACATAATAACGTTTTTTTGAGGTAAATAATCAAGCTTTCAGATGTGCCTACCTCCACAATAAATATCTTAATTTGTCTTATTAGTCTGAGCTGCTCAGTCCTTCAGGGTTTGAGCAGTAGCTCTTCTAGTATAAATAGAAAAGTGGAGGATAGCCACAAATGTAGACCAATGTATCCCCTGTACCCTTAGGGCATCAGATGTACTGATTAAAGTGCCACAAGGCACGGATTTCTGATCATAGACCATGCCCCCCAATCCCCTCCTACCCAGGTATGCCTAGCTTTGAGCACTGCAGGCTCTATGGGGGCCGTTTTCGCGGCACTCAGCAGTGCAGGTGAACACCCTACACTGTTAGACCTACGAGTACAATGTAGGCCTGGTTTCCGCTTACATCAATATGTCAGAACTCCTCTACCTTTACCACTTTAATCAAAGTACTGCTCACAAGACATTATATACTCAACTTGTGGGATGTTCAATGGTGAATGCCATCATAGACTGCTAGCTATCAGTGAAAACAGGTAACCATCAGCCCCCGCAGTGAGCAGCGAACATGGCGCTTGTATTGCACACATTCACTACAGTAACTGACTTGTGAATGGCAGTGTAGGCACCAGAACTGTCATTTTACATTTTGTCTTTATTCAGAAAAGGTTGTTGACATGAGGTGGTTGGAGAAAAAGTTGGATGGATACCCTAAAAATGTAAGAGGAAGTGGCAAAGTGTAAATGGAAGTGATATTTCTTAAAACCCTCTCCTCACCAGATTCCCGATACTCAGTCCTTCTTTGGCCACTACTGTGGCCAGTGGGGTGGGGGTAGAGGGTTAATTTGACACGCCTATGACTCAGGAGAACAGGGTTGCCAACTCTCACGCAATTGGCCATACTGTTTACAGGGCCACCCTCTACTGGAGTGTGTGCCAATGTGTGAGAGTTGGCAACCCTGGAAGAAACCCCTGAGCCAATTAGCAACTTACTATTACATGCCTATGAGTGGCAATTTGCATTTCACAATGGACAAATGGCAAGCTATGAGTGCCCAATGGTAATTGGCATCATGATACATAGGCCTGTTAGTATAGGGCGTTTACCCCCTTATTGAAATAGTCATGGCACATGGCACTAAAACTTAATCGAAAGCTTGATATATCTGAGAGACAATGCAGCAAGCCCCATGTCAATATCCTTTATAGTTTTTGAAATATTGAGAAAAATGTGAGTGATGGTCAGGCATTTTCTGTGAAAAGTTGCCCATACAAACTGTGGGCAGAAAGTGGTCATGGTCTGTGCACACACTACCACTCCACCACCCCTACCACACAGGGCCATACTCAGACCTCAGCAATACAGGTGAATGGCCTAGATGGTGTATCTTAATGGTCCATTACACCTATAATATCCATTATATCTTTGAAATGTCTGAAGTATATATACATGTATAAGCTAATGCATAACTCAATATCACTACTGGTCTATTTTGTCATTCCTATCCATTGTATTTATTAACTTAGTCCAGATATCCAAAAAAAATTCACTTACAAAGGCTTAGATATGCCCCTTACAACCCTTAATCCGTTCTAAACTAATAGAAATACAAACTAACACATAATAACGTTTTTTGAGGTAAATAATCAAGCTTTCAGATGTGCCTACCTCCACAATAAATATCTTAATTTGTCTTATTAGTCTGAGCTGCTCAGTCCTTCAGGGTTTGAGCAGTAGCTCTTCTAGTATAAATAGAAAAGTGGAGGATAGCCACAAATGTAGACCAATGTATCCCCTGTACCCTTAGGGCATCAGATGTACTGATTAAAGTGCCACAAGGCACGGATTTCTGATCATAGACCATGCCCCCAAATCCCCTCCTACCCAGGTATGCCTAGCTTTGAGCACTGCAGGCTCTATGGGGGCCGTTTTCGCGGCACTCAGCAGTGCAGGTGAACACCCTACACTGTTAGACCTACGAGTACAATGTAGACCTGGTTTCCGCTTACATCAATATGTCAGAACTCCTCTACCTTTACCACTCCTCAAAATTCCTCCAATAATTGTGTAGTACACATCTACCATGAATAATGCATTTTCGGGCAAGTTTGCAGAGCAAATGTTCAGAAAGTATTTTCAAAGTTTCCACACAGGAACCGAAAGTAGAACTCATATCACAATAAGCCTCCCCTAATTTTGGTACACAGAACTGTAAACAAGGGGTACTTGACACATTTAGAGGCATCGTACAGACTTACAAATGCCAGGCCTCCTTCATTTGACTTTGAATAACAAAAATAAACCATGATATTAAAAATATAACCAGGAGGCCGGTACCACGTTCATCAATCAAACACGGACGTCTGTCTCCGCAACACGGACGTCCATCTTTGCAAAGACGGCTGTCTGTGTATAGGTTTTAGGGTCCGTAGTTGGAACATGGAGGGGGTAGGGAGCAGTAGGTGTTCGAATATGGACATAAAATGTCATTCATTTTACCTATCCCTCATGGTGACTATCCCCCAACTCTGCACATCCCTCATGTTGGACTTCTGTCATATTACCTAGCATTCATATTTCCTTTAAATAATGCTCACCTTACAAGGTACTCTCCATGCTGTCGGGTCGAGACATCCTTTTTAATAAGATGATTCTCGATGACATTGATGAAGAGATAACTCAAGAACCCGTAGATACAATTTATATATCTTTATTGTATAGGCTTAACAATTGATGTTTCATAGTGAACAATACTTCTTGCTTGGCTAATGAGGCAACACACATTTCCATTGTGAGAGATTCCATACTCAACTTACAATATAATAAATAAGTCCTTCCGTGTTGTGATGATGATCTCCATCGTGCACTCTGATATTACCATAGGAAGTCTATGGTTCTAGGCTTGGCATGCCTGTATATATTAGTTAACCTATAGGGTGCAGCACATAGCGCTGCATGGCTATGCTATTGTATACCGGAAGGTGGTGCTGTACAACCTGCGTCCGAGCTGGGTGACTGTCAGGGCTGCTACTGATTCTACTACATAGGGATATGGATGTCCTGTCCCATGGGCTTGCTAGGTCTGGTTCATACTAGAATGAACCAGTCCATGGGCCTCACTTTGGGATTCCCCTGTGGTTATCCTGTGTGATGGGTCTTCTGCCTAATGGTTATTCCCTGTATGTTCTTTATGCATTCTGGACTATTAGTAATTTGGTTTACATGTAATTATTCTAATGGGGTCTAATTGTACAGAAAGGTGAAATATGGGTGGTTAATAGGTAGAGGCGATAATTGTACAGGAATTACTATAGGGAGAGATATATAATGAATTTAATGCATGTATTATGCTAACACAATTCCCCTCTTCGGTCCAAAGTCTCGCGACTTTGTAAACACGGAGTGCAAAGCTTTTAAAATATAATCACTTTAAAGTATAAAATTAAACAAGTGACTTGGAATGAGTCTCTTAACCAAGTGTCAGTAATCATACATTAGACATGTCGTGGGATATATTGATACAGTGTCATTAAACACATAGGTGGCTAATGGCGTGACAAGTCCCATTATGTGGGTTGGTAACTCGTAAAGCGAGTTATAGGAGACGAGGATGAACCGCTCATTTTCAGTCATTTTCAGTGGTGCGAATAATGGTAAAAAAATATGGAAATTTTCTGTATAAGAGGGAGAATTACTTCATGAATTTGTAGTGCCATTAAAGGAGGAGAAGTAGGGGTCTTGGAGTAAAAGGTATTTCAGTACCAAGTTTTGTAAATTAAGAGAAATCGTCAGTATTGTGTACACTCAGTTGGTTGTCCGCCATAAGACGCTTTTTGGTCGCAATGCTGAAGGTATACGAATGTTGATCCATTATCAATTTTCGTGCGGTTTTCGGCGGTGTGGTGCAAATTGTACAAATGCACGGGAAGGCGATTTCCAGAAAGAGGTTTGTGGTGCGAATACTGACGTCTAGACCGGAAGTCTTCAGCGTGTGCGCATGGGCTTTGTGATTTGTTTATCTTTGTACTTTCGATACGTAAGTGCTGCGTTGTACTTTCGGCTGTGCTGTATCATTGAGCAGATGTAAGAGCTGGCGGAAAGCTTTTTATGGCAGGTTAGTGTCTTTTATGTAAGAGCAATCAGTGTCATACATATTCAGTTCAGGTATAGGATTCAGTGGAGTTGGTGTAATTTGTGTCATTGTTTGAATTAGGCGCCATTTTGAAGGCAAACCACATGTTCATTGTCAGTCACATACAACCATCAGTCATGTCTGTTTCTGTTGGTAATGTGGTATTGTTAGGTGACCGCAGTCAAAGTAGTGATAGGTATGGTGACAGTGCTGGTAGGCAATGTGTAGTAAATGATCTTGCTTTCTTCATGAAAGTCTACAGGGTTCCTCTCAATTCATTGGTCAGACCACACATCAACTGAATTTTGGATGAAGGTGATATCATATACAATCAAATCATGTCTTTCGGCTGAGTTGCCCTATGAAGTCAAGTATGAAGATAAAATCTTCCATGTCATTCTAAGTACAGAGAGCTATGGAACTATCAGGGAGGCTGTTCAAGTGTTGATGGTTAGTTTGAGTACAGTCTTTGGAAACTACTCTCGTTGTTTTTTTATTTGTAGGGAGAGTTGTGTCGCCTTATATTGCTCTGGTGGTGTATACTATATGTTTGATTCACATTCAAGAAATGCAAAGGGGTATGTAGTGAGTAATGGAAAGGCATGTTTGATTACTTTTTCCAGTTTCTATGCCATGGCTAGACATCTCAAGACATTGTATGAAGGCAATGAAGATGCACAATATGAAATTGTGCCCATGACACTGCAAGTGCAAACTGACCTCCCTCAATATCTAAGCGTACCTGAGATAAATTATGAAACAGGTGCAAGAAGTGAACGGGTTGTTAGGTTATTACAGTTATCTACTGAAAATAATTCATCTCAGCAGCAAAGTGTATCTATGTCCACTTCCAATATTGCTGAAGATGGAAACAAGTGTAATGGTTCGTATCGACTTATATGTTGGGTGGCTCTTTGACTCGCTTACCACTAGATGTACCAACACAACACGAGTAGTTCGGGTTGGGCAAAGCCCCAGAAACCCCTACCTCTCGGGTAGGACTTTATTCAATCTCTCTGATGACAAAGTATTAGCGTCTGGACTGGACCATGTCCAGTCCCCTTCTGCCGCTCGTCCGGCTCCTTAGTAGGAGCTGGACGCGAGGCATGGTGCTGCCCCCTCTTGTACCAACGAGGTATCGCAAAGCGACACCTAGCTAGCATAGAAGGAACAAGCACCACACGAACACGTCTCTCGGATGAACGGCACTAATATATATACAATGATGCCGGCCCCTACACCACCCCCACTAGACTTTACCTAGGGTTGTGTGTAATTAACAAGTAACTATTGTTGACTTTATATAGTGGTGTTATAAATAAATAGGTAAGTCTATATATACACAGTTCGTATTAAATATAGAACATTTAAGGGGCATTATAAGTTATATGTACACAATAAGGCATCATCGTATATAACCCGAAGTGTTTATAAATAATAACAAAAATAGGAAGTGGCCCCTTATGGACCATCGACCTATGGTGATAATATTACACGTGTGTTATTATTAAACATGAGACGCGACGAAGAATATTCGATGTGTAGTAAGGTGATATTGAAAAATTTTTACAATGTTTTTACCGACCCGAGGTGGGGTAAATAACCCGAAAAAATTTTGACTTTTACTTACAAGAATATAATATACGATATATATAAAAAATTTATACAAAATATGAAATATAGGTGTCCTACCAGGGTAGCAGGATCACCCTTACAATATACCGGACTTCCGGCGAACCTGGAACGACTGGTTTCTGCAGCTCCATCCGGCGACATACGTGTGGTGGCAAACCACGTTGCTGTTATGATGTGCCCTGATGAAGATGGGAAGATGGAGACCCGGTTAGATGTTGTAGTCCATTGGGTGTTCGGGTTAGCGTCCATCCTCGCTGCAGGTTACGATCCAGGTATCAGGAGTCCAGCGTAAGGAACAGTGCCTCTGGCATATTAAATGCATTTACCCTCGGGTACCAGGAGACACCAACAGATGGACACTCAAAGATCTTCAGGATCTGTGTCCATCTTCTCAGCCGGCTCAACTGAGGCAGATGGAGCCGAGCTGCTACAGCTGCTCGTAGAGAGCGCCGCTGAAGCCTCGCTGGGAGTCTCGCTCCCCAAGCTCAAGGCCCTCATCACTGCGGACGGGCTGTCCATTGCCTCGGATGCTGGTGCAGCAACCGTGGCAGTTGGGACAGCCCGGTTCCAAGTGGGGGGTGGGAGCAAGAGAGCTGCCGGAATCGGCGGAGCAGCCGGGACCGGTGGAGTGGCCAGGACCGGTGGAGTAGCCGGGGCTGGCGGGGCATCCGGGGGTATCTCTGGAACGAAGATGAGAGACGACGGTAAGCCGTCCCACTCCTCCAGATGTTTCCCGAATGCCAAGAAAAACTTGAGGTCCGCCTCCTTAAATCGATGGATATATCTGGAGTTTTCAGCTTCGTGAAACTCTTTAAGCTTTTCGGCTTCCTTCTGTTTTCGCCGGCAGGACTCGAGGGCCTCCTCGACCTTCTTCCTTTCTAGCTCCCTGATTTTATCTTCCTCCCGCCTCTGGATCTCGTAGACCAGATTGACGGTGGCTTCAGTCATCACACGCCAGTAGTCAACAGACTTCTGGCGATGCAATGCCTGCCATTCTTCCATCAGCTCATTCTGGATCTGAACCGTTCGGACATCGCGGTGGTCAACGAACGTGTTCGGATCCTGAAGACCTGACAGGGTACCGGAGATTAGTTCCATTAGGGGTACCCGAGGACCTGTTGGTGGAACTATCACTGGTGGTGGCGCTGGGGCCTCCACTGAGACAGGCGGGGTGCCTGTTGGAGGAGCAGACGGGCCCTCTACCGTGATGCCTCCTCGGCCTCGGCCACCACCCGGAGAGCCTCGGGTGGACTCCAGCCCACCGCGGCCCCTACCACGAGCTTTGGCCCGGCCCAAGGGGGTCAGGACCTGCGACTCGGGTCCAGCCGGTCCCATTGAAGGGAACTTCGCCGCGTACTCACTGTACGTGGGGCGTTTGCCGGAGGATCCCTCTCCAGCCCACCAAGTAGAATACCCGGATGGGGGAGCGAGCAGTTCGCCCCCATCATCCTGGCCGCCAGAGGCTTCGCCCGGGCGTTGTTCCGCGGGTGCAGGTGTGGAGGTGGCTGGAGTCGCCGATGCGGTCGCCTGGCTACCCGACCTGCGGGCCTGGTTGCCAGGCATCTCCAGAGCCGAGACCTGTTGTCCCGACTCGCGACGATCAGCTGGATTGGCTGGTCTGGGCTGGTCCTTGCCACCCGAAGGGCTCACGGACCGGTCTGCTCGGGTCCTCTTGGAAGCAGTAGTCGTGACTGTGCCTCCGTTTGGACCTTTAGAGCGGGCTTTGGCCTTCTCTCGCTTGTCGTCTCCTCGCCACTTTTTCACCTTCAGGTGCACCTCGCTGGGCATCCCGAATTTTGTGGACGAGGAGTTCGTCTGGAAGTAAGTCAGCAAGTTGCCGCTCTTCCACGAGCAGAATCCGGTCTCGAATGCCTGCTCTTTCACTTCCTTGATGCTCAGCGCGGACCAATTTGCAAGGAGCTCGCTGAAGCACTTGATGGCTCGTTTCCTGGTCTTCTCCAGGCCGATGCCATGGGCCTTCTGCAAATGCAGAGCCATGTCTCGGCGCCGGTGAGTGCTGAACGAGCCATCACAATGTTTACCCGGGCGGTCCCCGAGCACACACATCATCACAGGCTTGTGATGCATATGAAATTCAACGATGTGTCGAGCGAAGCGGGGCTTCGTCTCGAACATCTTCTCACCCGTGAGAGACAGCTGGCAAGACTCAAACGGGCACCTTCGGCGGTTGCCGGTTGGTCCCCATTGGGTCATTGCCCACTGGACTTTCGTCCGGGCCTCGTAGCTGTAGGTCGAGCCTAATTTGGACTTGAGCTGGTCAATCCAAATCAGGTAGAACTTGCCTACTGGCGTATCTGAGGGGCCGGACTTCATCCACTCCTCGTCATCGCTGTCACCGTCCTTATTGATGGCGCTCGGACACATATAATGGACTGTGTCGTAAGCACAGTCCGCGAAGCAGCGGGGAGTCCGTTCCTTGAACCCCTCGGCTGCATTCTTCCACATCCACTTCTGATTGTCGTCCTTGGGAACATCCGTGGTCATTTCTTCCCACGTTGTCACGGACTCCAAATCAGATTTGGCAGACTCGGGCAGCTCTGGATCGCTTTCGCTTTCCTCGCTGTCCGTGTATATGTCAGCTCCCCTACGGCCGGCTCGGCTGGAGGTGGTAGTACCAGTCGGAGCCTTGGTAGGGGACTTCGTCTTTGCACCCGACGTGCTGGCTGCAGAAGATGCAGTAACCGAGGTGGCTACCGTGGTGGTTGTAGTGGTGGGAGCGGGCGTCTTCGGTTTGCCCTTACCCCTCGGCTTGGTGGGGGGCGTGGGCTCTACCGGAGACGCTTTCGCTCCATTCTTCTTCTTCCGGCGCACAACCTTAGTCGGTTGGGCCGGAACTTCGGGACTGGAATCCGACTCGCGTCGGCTCCTGTCCCCTGTCCGAGGGCTCCTCCTTCCGCTGACTGGGGAGTCAGAGTCGGAAGAGATCTCTGTTTTTCGTTGGGCCTGCTGCTTGCGATGGGCCCGGCGAGCTGCGGTGAGCTCCTTCTGCTGCTTGGCAAGCTCGATTCGCTTTGCCTCTACAGCAGCCTGCTGGCGTGAGATGTCCTCTTCAGAGATCTCGCCAGGTGCCTCTGGGATGTCGGCAGCTGGGTCGGTCTCGGTCGTGGACCTCTCGACGGCGATGCGGACATCTTCAGCCTCCAGGTCGCTCTCAGTGAGAGGACCCTTGGGTGCAGATTTACGGGTCAATCGCTTGACCCGGTCGGTTTCCACCGACGACAAGGTTACCGTGGAGTCTGTATCCATGTCGGATTCGGACTCCCTTAACTCCGTGGCCTTCTGGATGATGCCCGCAGAGATCAAGACGGCTCGAGCTAAGTTCTCGTTAGTCGCCATATTCTCCGCCAACTTTAGGTAGTTGCGGAGCCAAGAAACTGGCATGTTGTCAGCCAGCTCGTCACTACACGAGTCCATTACCATAGTTTTGAGTTCATCTGGTATGGGCTCGGGCACGCCCTGCTCCACCGCCATGGGCCCGCATCCGAACATGGAGGCGTGCATAGGGATGTACGTACCCCAGGAGGTATACACGATACCTTCCTGGCGATCGACGTGTGCTAGACGTCTGATCGGCGTCCTGAATCCCGGAGGATACATTGGAATGTCCAGGACATCCACTTTGCTACCCGAAGCGTCTGTTGTTGACGGGCGCTCCGGGCGTGGCGGGGGTGGAGGTGGCATCCTCTCCCGGTCGGTTACCTCGGCCATAGCCGTGAGCGTCCGGGCGGCCTCCTCTGTCGAAGAATCCATAGATTCCTCGACCCGAGACGGGACCTTCGGGTCCTCGTCTTGTTCCAACGGAATGTTGGCTGTTTGACGCGCAGCGTCAATCGTTCCCTGTGCCATGGCACCGGGTTCGACTTCCAAAATTAATTGGCAAGTTTTGTTGGACTCCTCCCGAAGGATTCGTCCAACAGAAAGGCTTGTGGGGGGTTAGCTAGGCTAACACGACAGCTACAGGCTGTATATCCGCCGACAAATAACTAGAGCAAAAACGGGTGGCGTCTAACCACCACGAGTCCGCTCTAGTTATGACCAGTATGACGTCAGACCTCTCGTCTCGCGAGATCCCGCCATGGCTATCCGGTGACCTAGTTCCGCGCTTTCCCGCCACACCAGCAGCGCCACCTAGGGAACTAGATCCGAACCAACATTCGACTCGACATGTGAGACGCGGCCTACTACCCGAGTGCTATCGTCTGGAGCTTAGCGGTGTATACAACGCTTCAAAGCGAATGTACCGGTTAATCCGACCGCCACTCACGGGATACAGCCACCCGGGGAGGGCGCGTTCGACATCTCAGGCCGCGGAACGTATGTTGCCTGCCTATGGCGGACAACACGCAGCAGCTCGTTGTGTACTGAGTTAGGTTACAGCAGACCTCAACCGGGGGCTGCGTCTAACGCCTTCGGTTAGCATTTTATTTTTCCCGGCTTTACGTACGGCCTTTTCTGGATCTCGCTTGGTCAGAGCGGGACCCTTCCCGTACGTAATGCCTTCACTCAGCGAGACTTTCTTCCATTTCTTACGATTAGGTCGTTTCCTGGCCTTCGTCTTCTTTTTTACTATAACCTCGTCTCCCGGCGTCTTTCTCGGCCGGCCTCTAGGGCGTTTCGTCGGTACTACCACGCTCGGTCCGCTAGGGACAGATTCAGGTGGTTTGTAACCGAACTCCCTCTCCGCCTCTTCGCGCCCCTTCCAGGGCCGAAGTTTTCCGACATTTGTCTTCCATTTCCTACCCGTCAGGCAGTCCTCTATCATCACCGTGGACTCGGAGATGACGCGAACGATTTTAAATGGACCTTCCCAAGGCGTTACGAGCTTCAGCTTATCCAGCGGCTCGTAGTACCTTAGTACTTTGTCCCCAACATTAAAACGAATTCGTTTAGCATTGGTGTCATAGCCCACCTTCTGCCACTTCGCACTCTTCAGCAGTTCTTTCCGAACGGCCTCGTATGCCTGTTTGAACCGGTCCCTTAATGACTCTACAAACAGCACCGTGCAGGGCGCCTCCGGGTCTATTCCAACCACTCCATACACTAAGTCGGCGGGCATTATGATGTCCTCGCCGAACACTAGCATGTTTGGGGTGCAGTTAGTTGATGAATGGACAGTGTTGTTGTAGGCATGTACTACAAACTCGCACTGTTCATCCCAGTCATCCTGGTGGGTATTAACCAGGGGCTTTAGTACTTGTATGAGGGTTCTATTGAAGCGTTCTACCTGCCCATCCGACTGTGGTCGGTACGGGTTTGTTCGGGTCTTACAAATGGCTAGGTAATGGCACATTTCCTGCCAAAGTTCTGACTCGAACTCCCTTCCCTGGTCACTGTGCATCATAAGGGGAACACCCAAATGCAGCACCCAGCCTTTCACAAATGCCTCCGCGCATGTGGCGGCTTTGTGGTTGGGAAGGGGGAACACCCGAGTGTACTTAGTATAATAGTCAGTTACGACCATCATACAAGTATTGTCTCGCGGCGTCGTTTTAATCCCACTGATGATGTCTATCGCTATTCGAGCAAATCTGACACCAAACAATTCCTGTGATAAGGGTTGCTTACCCAGGCCGGGTCCCGGTTTGTTTTTACAACAATCCGGGCAAGTGGCGATCCACCGGAGCAGGTCGCCTCTCATACCGGGCCAGTAGTAACGCCTTTGTAGACGCTCTATCGACCTTCTCTTACCGAAATGGCCACTCGTTTGGTGGCCATGGCAATAATACATGATATCCCTCCTCATCGGGGCGGGTATCACTATTTGCAACAGCCTACCGTTGGTGGGAGTTGTCTTCCACCTACATAGTATGCCGTCTCGGATCTCTAGCTCGGCCCATTGAGCCAGCAACCGCCTCGCTTCCCTATCCTCCAGGGAAACTAGAGGCCTTGCCGGTTTAATGCCTGACCGTAGGTATTCCATTATGCGCGCAGTGGTGGGGTCTGACTGTTGAAACTTCTTGATGGTCTCCGGGGACCAATCGAGATAGCTGCATACAGCCTCCTCCCAGGGGATACGGGGGGTGGTATAATTAAATACCAACCCGGCTACCACAGCATTGTGGGCCCCGCAGTCTTCACATGTGGCATTTTGGCACCTTCGGATAGGCCGTCTTGACAAGGCATCCGCATTGATGTGTTTAGCACCGGGTCGGTGCTCTATTTGTTTATGCTCTAATCCGAATTCGGATAGGTGAGCTAACCAACGTCCAATCATCCCCTCGGCGTCCTTGAAGTTAAGGAGCCACCTAAGAGACGAATGGTCCGTTCTTAAAGTAAAGTCACTTCCCCAAAGGAAATGCTTAAACTTCTTCGTATACACCACCACAGCGAGGAGTTCTCGCTTGGTGGTACAATAATTTCGCTGTGTCTTGCTTAACGTGTTGCTAGCAAACGCTATTGGCACTTCGACTCCCTCTTGGACCTGAGAGAGAGCTGCCCCAATCGCATCATTGCTCGCATCGGTGTCTAAGATGAAATGTCCCTCGGGAGTGGGATATTTCAACACGGGTGTATTCCTAAATAAATCTTTTATTTTATTAAAAGACTCTTCTTGCTCGCTGGTCCATGGGAATGGGTCCCGTGCCCTACCCGGGGTCCAGTGAGCTAAGCACTGCATGGGGAAGCTGACACGAGAGTAATTCGGTATGAAATCACGATAATAGGAACAAAATCCTAAAAATGATCTCACCTCCTTAGCACTCGTGGGTCTTTCCCAATTTTCTACAGCTTCTAATTTTTCCGGATCCGCTCTTACCCCGTTAGGAGTAATGATCCTTCCCAAGTATGTAATGGTTTTCTTAAACAAATTACATTTCTTGGGTTTAAGTTTAAGACCGTTTGATAGTATCCGGTCGAGGACTAGTTGCAGATTTGCCAGGCATTCCTTGAATGACTTGCCGAACACGACCACATCATCCAAGTAAACCAGGCATTTCTTCCACAAAAGGTCACTCAGTAAGGATTCCATCATGGCCTCGAATGTAGCGGGGGCGTTACACAATCCGAAGGGTAGGACATTATACTCAAACAGCCCCATATGACTGGAGAATGCTGTCTTCTCCTTGTCTTTGGGGTGCATTGGTATTTGCCAATATCCGGACTGTAAATCCAAGGTACAGAACCATTGGTTTCCGCCCAAGCTATCTAAAGTCTCGTCTATCCTTGGTAAAGGATACGAGTTCTTCTTTGTTATACCGTTCAATTTCCGGTAGTCGACACAAAAGCGGATTGTACCGTCTTTCTTAGTAGTCATACAAACAGGGCTGGACCAGGGACTCGAGCTAGGCACGATTACCCCTAGGTCCAACTGTTTCTGTATTTGCTCTTCACAGATTAACTTCTTTTTAAGGGGAAGTCTACGATACGGGATTTTAAAAGGTTTCTCGCTGCCCACATCTATGGTGTGCAACACCTTATCGGATCTACCCACCGGGCCTCCTTCCCTACCAAAAGCACCTTCGTACTTTTGTAGAAGTCTCGCTAGGCAATCCTTATCGTCCGTATTCTTTAAATCTGACTGATCAATCAGCTTTTGGAATTCTTCATCCATAGGATGCTGACTAACTGGGTTTAGTGGTTTGTTAAATTTAGCCTCGGCGACATGTTCTACCGAACTCATCCTTCCAACACTGTCGCCTCGCCTCAAATAAACCACTGAACCACTTCGGTTAGTTATGGGTAATACGGACCAAGCTGCATTAGCCACTAATGTATCCACTGAGTCTAACCCGATGCTTGACAAATACACCGTGTCGGGTTCGTAGACTCCAGCTTCATTCCTCTGAGCCATGGATCCGCCACAAAGGACATCGCAAGTGGTACCCGGTGGGATCTTCACCGTATGTACCACTGCTGCGACCGAAGACACCTGTCTCAATACGCATTGGACATGCAAGCCATACGGGTTCCGTATACTCATCATACCGTCCCTCGGGTCCAAGACGGCCCCGTATAAGCTTGCAAAATCCAATCCGAGGATTCCGTCATCACTAACCTCTGCTATAGTTGGCGAAAGAACAAACTCTTTGCCTCCTATATGGATAGGCATAAACGTCCTACCAAATGTACGCATACTGCTTCCGTCGGCCGTGCAAGCATTTACCCCCGTTTTGAGGTTCTCATGGCTGCCGGCCACCGAATCGAAGAATCTTTTGGACACACATGAATGACTAGCTCCAGTATCCACCAAGAATTCCCCTACCCGGCCTTCCACAGATATGGGTACATACCACCGTCTCCCCCCTAAAGGCGAGGGGTTACTGGTAAACTGGTGAAAGTCTCCCGAATCACCAAGATTCAATCCGAGTCCTCTCAGGAATTCCAGACACGGATGACTTGGGGGAAGGTGTGTCCCACACACTCGAATCAACTCTTTGATCCATCCTTCCTCTCCCCTAGTGCGGCCACTCGCCTCCATATGATCACTCCTGCACATATCAACACTAGGGTCCCTGGCCCCGGCCGAGGTGCAGGGGTGCGCACCCTCAGCCACCCGGCCTCCAGGTGTAATTGACTCGAAATCTTCCACCGGGATACCCCCGGTAGCATTTTGGCATTCGTTCCCACTCGGGGCCATGTCAGATGCCGTTGACACAACCCCCACTAGTTTTCCACATCTGTGGAATCCCTAGCATTCTCCCTTTCTACGCCGTCGTCTTCGGCTTCATAGAAGGCAGCCATTACCGGCTTAGTAGCGGTACATTCAGATGAGTAGTGTCCCATGCGCTGGCACCTGAAACACTTAACCGTTCGGCGATCCACCCGGGGTCTTTGCCGATTGGCTTGGATGGCATCTGTAATTTTCTTACACATGTCTTCCAGAAGTTTGGTCATGTCCGGGGACTGAATCTTCACTTTGTCAGTGCTTACAATGGACTTGACCGCCTTATCGACAGCCTTCGGGTCACTCTTGGCCTCGGATGGAGGTCTAGAGTCCCTTTGTTTATTGAAAGATTTCCTGGGAATATACTTCCTACCTGAAGTATTCTTCCTTAATTGCATCGAACAGAAGGTGCCGTCTTCCTGTTCGATATCAATCAATTCGGAGTCGTCTGATGGAGTATTGACCTCCGACTGCTGGGTCACCGATGCTAGGGGTACCGAGCCGCTGGCATTAGGTATGTCCCCAGCTAACATAGCTCGCTTCTTCACGGCCATATCTATACTATTAAAAATGCCGTGTAGTGTTATGCCCTCCTTCCAGGCGTCCCTCGCTGCTATTTGTTCATCTCGGTCTCTTAGACCCTTGACGAATTGAGTGATCAAATCGTCCATATACCAGTCCTGGTTTTCAGTACCGGGTCTGGCCTTACTTAGCAGGGCATGGAGTTCCATACCGTATGCTCTGAAAGCTTCATTCGGCTTCTGTGTGCGTTTCTTAAAACGGACCATCGGGTCTTCCTTGACCATATTACATAACAGTCCACTAGCAGTTTCTACTAACTGCTCAAAACTCCCAACGAGGCCGTACCAGGTTCGCCATTGCTCTACAGCCATGCGACCCGGCCCGCCTTTCAGACATCTCACCAGATGTGGCTTGGCCTCGTATGGGGTCCATCCATTACAGTTCATCACATCGATGAAATCTTCAAACCACTCTTTCCATGGTCGAGTACCGTCATATTCTTTAGGAATAACGGCTACCCTTCGGGCAGAATTGGGAGCATACATCAATCTAGTGCATTGCTGTTTGCTCCATTCAATCGCCTTGGTTTCATTCAAGGTCCGATTGCCCCCTATACCACCGAAGCTAGAATTGCCAGGTGGAGGCGGTGGTGGAGGTTGAGTATACGTCCACTGTGTACCACCGTGGTTCGTATAACTCGCACTACCTTGGTTGGGGCCGGTACCCGAGGTACCACTATGGCTTGTGGCACCCGAAGTAGCGCCCCCCCCTTGCGCGCCTTGGTACCCGCCATCGGATGGCTGGTTTCCCGTTGACTGGCCGCCATCGTTTGATGGATTCGGTTGGGTGTTGTCATTACCAGCACCCAGCCCCGGGTCGTTACTAGGATCCACATGAATGTGGAACCCACTGGTCTCCGCACTACTGTCGGAAGCCTCTCTAGGGGTATAGTCCGGGTCCAGGTTGTGGACTATGGGCACCTCACTTATCCGGACTCTACTAGTTCGGCCATGCTTATCCTGGGTTCTGATGTAAACACCCCCTTGATCTACGTTCCGCGAAGCATTATCATTTACAAAAGGATTATACTGCGGATTCTTCGGTGTAGAACAGGAGACCGGGTCGCCCTGTTTCACGAACGTCGAGTTCGGGTTTATCACCCTACTCGCCGGAGGGGCATGTGTTTCCTCTTGCTCCTGTAAATAACTCTCCATAGTGGACTTATTTATTGTGAGGGTAGCTACGTCTGTAGTCAGGTTTCGCTGTTCCTCCCTAAGCTGTGCGTTTTCTGCCAAGATTTCGGATCGAATCTTTTCATTTTCAGTCACAGCTCGGTTTCTTTCTTCTTGGGCGATCATTGCCTCTCGCTTAAAAGTATCCTTAAGTAGGCGGTACTTTTCACCCTTCTCTTTCTGAGACCTGTTATATTCAGTAGTCTCCTTCCTAATCTCGGCTTGTTCCGAGACCATCTTGGCTTCTGTCTCAGCTTTCCGGAGTTGAAGTTTCTTAAGCTTCTCCTCCATTGCGTGCAACTCAGTTTGTAATTTATTTACATCCCGAGCCTTAGCAACCTCCTCGGCTCTAGCCTTGTCGATTGCTCTAAGTTTATTGGCTTCCTCGATTTCCAACTCAGCCAGCCTCTTTTCTTTTTCCTGTGCGTCTTTTTCCTTCCGCTCCAACCGATGGGATACGGAGGATAGACGATATTTGAGGTCGGATTCTTTTAGAATCGCCTCCTGCTCCACGGATCGTAATTTTCCGATCCGGGACTTAGCTTCCTCCTCTATTTTGGATTGGGCTAACATGAATTGTTCATGTTGCCTCTTTGCCTGTAACTCTACCTGTTCCTTGGCTTTCAAATAGGCCTGAGTATTTTTATACCCGGGACCCATCCGACGTCCGTAGATAGACTTGCGATTGCCTCCAGGGTAAAACATGGAGTCAGACAAGCCTTCGTCTAGAGATCGGCCTAGGTGATGCCTTTCCGAGCTTTTCGGTCCGATACCACTAGGCTTATCTCTTGATTTCGCGTCTGGGACTATTGCGTCCCTTTTGGTTTTACCATCGTCGCTGTCATGATCCGACGATGTCATTAGTGGGGCTACTTCGGTTCCACCACCGGGTGCTGAACCCTGGGGGGTTGCAGTACGCTGCATAGGGCTTTGTGCAATTGGTGTACCCAAGCCGCTAGCCGAGCCTGTTGGTACCATAGGACCTAGCTGGCGTCTACTAGTTATAACTTGGGACCAATCGCTCAAGTCTAAAGTTGGGGGTCTTAACACTCCCCTGAACAATCCGGTATCCGGTACTCCTGTCTGGGGTGTAGCCGGATACAATTTTACGATGCCATCTCTGGTGGCATTGTCCCTAAGGTCGGGTGTAGAAAAAATATTTCGTACACCCTCCTGGTTAAACATTTGTTGTTGACCGGGTTTCCAGTCTAACAACAGATGCTGGGATGTGTAATCATCCTCTTCGAATCCCTCTAGCCCAGGGCTGGGGGGATCCGCTTCGGGTTGCCCGAGGCTTTCGGCCAATGTGGCCGCGCACCACCCCCGAACCGACTGGTCACGGCACCAGTGTAATGGTTCGTATCGACTTATATGTTGGGTGGCTCTTTGACTCGCTTACCACTAGATGTACCAACACAACACGAGTAGTTCGGGTTGGGCAAAGCCCCAGAAACCCCTACCTCTCGGGTAGGACTTTATTCAATCTCTCTGATGACAAAGTATTAGCGTCTGGACTGGACCATGTCCAGTCCCCTTCTGCCGCTCGTCCGGCTCCTTAGTAGGAGCTGGACGCGAGGCATGGTGCTGCCCCCTCTTGTACCAACGAGGTATCGCAAAGCGACACCTAGCTAGCATAGAAGGAACAAGCACCACACGAACACGTCTCTCGGATGAACGGCACTAATATATATACAATGATGCCGGCCCCTACACAAGCAAATGCAGAGCAGATTTTCATATGGTCACTATAATATAAGGCGCAATGAAGAATGACAATTATTTAAGAGAGAAAAGGTTGAAATGAATGACAAGAGCTTTGCAAACTGTAAAGCGAGTACAATAGATATGTCCAAGGTGCACACAGCACTGGATTCTGAAACTGAAATGAAAAGGAAATGCGAATCCGACAGTTCTTTTTTCTCTTACAAAATACCAAAGATGGTACTAAAAAAACATTCAAATGGATGGCAAGTCCAAAACAAATCAAAATTAGATGGTTCTAGGAAAAGGAAATTGACTGGGAAGATAGCAGGTGATGTGAAGAAACCCAAGCACGGCAACGAATCTATTATGTTAAGTAAAGAAAAATCACAGAAGATGAAAAGAAAAATATGAAATGCCAGATACCAAGCTCAGCAAGAAATCAGAACAAGATCAAAATAAGAGCAAACAAAAAGAGATTTTTCTCTCTGAAACTGTTTTCAAGAAAACAAGAAAATCAATTGCAAATGCTCTTTTCTATGAAAAATCTAAAGAAACTGCATCAAAGATCCAATCGCCTGTAAGTGCGGTGTTAAATTCTAAATCAAATAAATGAAAGAAATCAATAGAAGGTTCAAGTGAAATTCCTCCAAGCAAAATTTCCAAAAAAGCCCTGAAAGGTTCTAATAATGATAATAAGAGTTCTATGATGACTGACAAGAAAATAAAAAAAAAGGAAAGAAAAGATCAAACAAAAGTAAATCATCCAAAACTGCTCAGGATATCTTGGAAGAATTAGATTTAGATGAATTACTAGTAAAGGCCTGTGTTGTGTGCTGTGGTTATTTTTTTTCAACTCAATTACAAAAGTTTGATCCTAAATCATATGCCCGCTACAAAAATCCATATATGCATGGCTGGGCCAATTTAGTGTGTTTGAAATGTCAAACTTCATTAGAGAAAAATGAAATACCTTTACTGTGTCATCTGAGAGGAGTTTTTTCCCCACCTATTCCAAAAGCATTAAATATCACAACAGAGGAAGAGAGACTTATAGCAATCAGATTAGCATTCATGCAATTAATTATTCTACCCACTGGAGGACAAATGCTGCTATATGGTAATGTTATTAATGTAGAAGCAAAGATAGAACCAACTATAAGTGCCCTTCCTAGATACATCATGGGAGAAGGTCAACTTAAAGTTCATATTAAACAAAATATGCATTATACTAAAGCATACAGAGAATTAAAAGTAAGACCTTGCAAAGTGCTGAAAGCACTAAAATGGTTAATGGAGCATTCACCTAATTATAAAGAACACAATATAAAAATAGATAAGAAGTGGCTGAAAGAAACTATAGAATACATTAGTCAAGAAAGTGCTTTGCAACAGCACCACAAACAAGAAATAGTTGAATTAGAGCAACAAGAGAAGGGAAGAAAACAGAAAACACGAGCTGAGAAAATAAAGACAGAGTCTAGCACTGAATGTATTGAACGTTTGAAACAAGAGAAAAGGAATGAAGCACATGAAAATTGGAGTAAAAATGATGATCAAGATCAATATTGTCCTTTAAATACTCTTCTTGTAGAGGAAGAGGAAAATGAAGAAGATCATGACAATGAAGATCTTAACATAGCACCTTGTGAAGGCAATATGCCTTTGTATGTGTCTAGAGACCCTAAAAATGAGCAGCTTTGTTTTCCCACTACATATTGTGGTCAAGACATACAAAAAAAGCAATTTAAGTTTTCTGCACCGTGTCCAATGGGAATTGAGAAATTGTGATAAACGTGTTGTAAATAACACTGAGTCTATTTTTTTCTGGTTCAAAAAATATCAGCGGGATTTTATTAGAAAAACTGCAAAATTTTCTCTGCGCATGTTAAGAGGAGAAGATGTTTTCACAGCTGGTCAAGTGAGACATTTGAAAGGGAAACACAATTTACAAAATGTTAATGATGGATTTTACTTTTACAGAAAACTACGAAACAGTCCACAATATTTGCAAACTCAAAAAAAAAAAATTATTTGTTATGGTCAGGCAGATAGGTATACCTCAGTTCTTTGTTTCTCTTTCTGCAGCTGATATGAAATGGATTCCTTTATTTCAGTCTTTATATTCTCAAAGACATAGGAAGCATATCAGTTCAAAAAAATACAGAAAATTTAAGTTGGGATGAAAGAGCAGATTTGCTCAGATCAGATCCTGTCACTGCAGTTCGATATTTCAATCATAGGATGGAAAAGTTTTTGAAGCAATGCCTTTTATCTGAAGCACATCCACTAGGTGAAGTGACTGAATACTATCTAAGAATAGAGTTTCAACATAGGGGAAGCCCCGATGTACATATGATAGTATGGTGTAAAAATGCACCCCAGTATATTGCTGATTCGCCCAATCATGACGTCATAAAATACATTGACACTTACATAACATGTGATGGCCACCAGATAGGTAAAAATGGTCCTTCCATAGAAAGGCAAATTCATTGTCACAATAAAACATGCAAAAAAGGAAAAGATCCTGTCTGTAGGTTTTCCTATCCATTGCCTCCAATGAATACCACTTGCATTTTAGAGCCTAATCCTGATAGTACTCAGACACACATGAAACTGTACCGAGATATTCAAGAGCTGCTAGATAAAAAAAGATACTATAAAAGAAGAAACAACTTTACAAGACTTGTTGGACCATTTTCAAATAAGTCATGATGATTATATATTAGCAGTGAGATCAAGCTTAAAAACTGCCAAAGTTTTCTTAAAGAGAAGACCAGTGGACAGAAATGTGAATATGTACATGAAAAACTTATTATGGAAATGGAAAGCTAAGTTTTGTTTGGATGCTTATAGTGTAATAGTTTATATTATAAATTACATCAATAAGCAAAATCGTGGTCTGAGTATGGCTTTGCAAACCATGATAGACAAGTGCAAGAAGGACAAGAAAGACATACAGGAAACAATAGATAGTTTAGGAGTTGTTTTCATGAAAACCACTGAAGTCTGTGCTCAGGAAGCAGTATATATGCTACTCGGAATACCACTGACTTACAACACCAGACAAGTAATAGGCATTAATACTGAAGAAAAACGGAAACGGAGTCGGGTATTAGTATCTGATTTACAACTAGCAGAACTAGATGACAATAACACAGACATTTATTTAGACTCAAAATTTACTGCTTACAGTTCCAGACCCAAATTCTTTGAAAATTGGTGTCTAGCAGACTATAGTTCCATGGTAACCAAGCGCAAGTTGAAACTAATCAAAGGCAAAAGGGAATATGGGGAAATAAAGAAGGGAGATTCATAGAGATGGGTTAGTGATACTCATAGCTACACCATAAGTAAAAGAAAAAGAATTCTGAAATTCAAGATCCCTAAGAAAACATCAGATGAAGAAAATTATTGTCGGATCAGTCTTTTGTTATTTCATCCATGGCGAACAGATCCTGAGGATAATCAATCATTTAAATAAAAAGCTTTCAAAACAGTGTACAGGGAGGTGCATCCATACGAGCGTTTTAAAATGGACAAAATTAGGCAGTTATATAACAAAGAATATATAAGTCATCTTGAAGAAATAGAGCATGACTGTATAGAATCTGCTTTAACAGACACAGCTCCTTCGTTCTCGGAAGAACAAGAAGAAAATTTACTTCAAAAAGGAAAGGCAGCAAAGAAAAGAAAAGAAGAAAAAGAGTCAATCTGCTCCTGAAAAAAGAATTTTCAATGCAGACAATACAAATTCTATTTGGTAACAAGGAATTTGCATGTTATAATTACCAAAGATTTCTATCAGTTGCCACCTGTTAAGGATCAGCCACTTTTCAGACTAGATGAAAATGGACTCAATTTACTGGAAGCTAACATATGGATAAAGAACTTTGAGTACTTTGAATTGACTGAACCAATGCATCAGCATAACGATAAAGCATTTGCTTCTTTTCTAGATAAGCTAAGAACTGATACATGTAAGGATGAAGATTTGACTATTTTGGACAAGGCGGCTGTATCGGAAGACATAGACAGAGCTCAAAACAAATGCATACATTTGTTTTTCCTCAATGATGATGTGGCTCAATACAATACTTTGTGTTATAAACGCCACTCAAAAGAAAAAACTATAGTTGAATGCAAGGACTTTTTCAGTGAAAAAATAACTGAAGATCTCTTGGCTAGATTAGAACCTGACTTAATGAAAGAAAAAAATACAAATTTTATTCCAAAGTATTTAGAATTAGGTATTGACCTTCTCTATGATATGACTAGTAATATCAATGTACCAGATGGCTTAGCCAATGGATCAACTTGTATTTTAAAGCACATTCAAAGAGTGGCTCCATTCACCAAGCCCTGCATAGTATGGGTTGATTTCCAGAATGAATGTATAGGAAAAAGTTAAAAGAAATTGTATAGACATTACAAGACAAATAATGTAAGAGATCATTGGGTTCCACTTTTCCCTATTAATCATGAATTTGTGTTGAAATCGAAAATAGCAAAGATAAGAGAAACTCGGAATCAATTTCCTCTTAGAATGTCATGTGGCAAGACAGTACACAAGAGTCAAGGCTCAACTTATGAAGAAGCAACAGTTCAATTAAAACGTCCCTATCAGAAAAATCTTTTCTATGTTGCTTGTAGTAGAGTCAGAGAGCTCAAAAATCTGCACATTATTAATTTCTGGAAAGAACAAATTCTAAGTGATCCTTATGACACTTCAGAAATAAACAGACTACGAACAGAAAAGCAGATCAACTTGAACTATCCTCTCTATTCAAATACAAGAGCAGAAATTGTATTGGAATATCACAATGTACAGTCTCTACCTCTGCATTTCACTAACTTCAAAGATGAGCTACTGACAAGAAGAGCTGACATTTATCTGATAAATGAAACTCATTTGATAGAAAATGAAGACATTTCAAGATACGCTTTACAAAATAAAACAAGTAACTTTTTCAACTGTGCCCCTTCAAATAATGGCAAAAGGCCTAGTCATGGCTTAGGAATGTACTTATCTTCAAAGATAAATGCAATGCAATTTTTGGTTCAGGGGCAAATGTTTACAGAATACATGTTAATGAAGTGCACAATAAATGCAAAACTTGTCATAGTTGGCACTTTTTATTGCAGACCTAAAAGTACAATAAAAGCTAAATTGGACAGGTTTGTGCTCATTGCTCAGAATTTTCCCTCCAAAATTAATTTTGTATTGGCTGGAGATTTGAACCTGGATATCAACAATGATAAAAATAGACACTGTCACGAAAATAGAAAGAATTTTAAAAGCAAATCAAATTAACCAGAACAATTCTACTTTGAACCAAACTAGAATCGACGTGGTTTTCTCTAACTTTCATACATCAGATATAGACCTACAGTTCAGTTCTCATTACAAACCCTACTCTTATCACATGGCTTTGTCTACTTCTTTTAAATATAAATAGGTTTCTGGTCATGGTTTGTCTGTCTTGTCTTAGATTAAGGGATTGTCTTCTATAGAATTCTAGATGAGGTCTGAATAAGATGCACTGATAGCTCTACTAATGAAAGACTAGGCTAGGCATGCCACTGGCGATCGTTCACTGATCCGCCTTTCTCATACCGTGCAAGCAGGTGCGTGGCGTCAACAGCGACCTGTCAATCATGTGCCTGCTGCGCAGTGATTGGTTAGCCACATAAAGAAACTAGGTCACCCATTGCCAAATAAGGACTGAGGCTGACATCACAGCACGTCCGGCCAGCTCATTACTTATGCACAAAGCGAAGAAGAAGCCAGTGTCAAGATGGCAAGCAGCGACGAGCCCGAAAAGAAAACGGAATTACAAGAGCATGTCATTGCTGATATGGATCTAGATTCTGAAATCTGTGAAGGAGATATGATTCTAGTTGATCCACCCACAAAGAAGCCTAAAGTTGTCAGATGAAACCAAGATGTGTTCTCGCAAGGGACAGTTCACATCAGCAATTTATTTGCCAGCACTCGAGTTGGAACTATCAATTCAACTCTGGTAGCTACAGTGACTGGCGTGTCGCCGGCTATGCCAGAGGACCAGTTGGTGTATAAATACCGCCGGCGCATTGTTTTGACTGATAATACCGGGACTATTCAAGGATACGTGAATCAATGACAGGGAGAGCACATGCTTGCCACTGTTGGCCATGTGATCAGTGTCAAAGGATTTAGGATGCATTCTCGCAGACTCGACATATCAAGTCCTTATTCGCTCCTAAGGAAGGAAGTTAAAAATAAATATCATTAAAAATCTAAATGGCTGCTTTCTTTTCTATTTCACATGCATTTATTAGAAAAGGCTATATATAAAATAAGCAAAAACTGAGTACAGAGATCCCTTTTCCTATGACTAGACTGAAGACAGATCTGACTTATATGACTTGGATATATACTAATCAACGTTTGGATCAACATTTTGGGCTGCAATAAACCAAATTGATGATGGAGGAAAGGAAAATACACATATTTATAATAAACACTTCTTTATTTATTAACTTGAAAAGAGAGTTGTAGTGTGTATAATAAGTTTCTTAAAGAAAATTAAAAATGATGAAAGATCCTTCTGATAAGACGCAAAAATTTGGCGGGAAAAGTTCAGTAGCGCTTCAAACATCGAGCTGAGCGGACGTGCTATCTTTATCCGCAAAATGGCGAATCCTATGAGAGATAGAATGTTCTGGGAACCAGACTGGTATGGCAGAATCCAGGATATAAATCATTATCCATGCTTCTTGTATCTCTGGAAACATCCTTTAGAACAAATTCAAGCACATTTTGTTCATGTAGATATGTTGCTTGGTGTCTGCACTTTGGCTTGCCCCACAGGCATAGCATTAAAGCAGACCACATATGTGCCAAGACGCTTTTGGATCACAAACTGCAGAGAAAGTGCTGAGCTCACAGATATGCTTGCCAGGATGGACCCCTTACTCAGAAAAGACATAAAGATCACCTTGCAAAGTGGTGAATATATAAACTGGAAGAAAAACCAGTTACAAGCACCATATCCTTTCCCTCCTGCATACTCTGGACCTGCAGAAGATCTTTGGAGAAAACCTGATACAATTCTGCCTATGAGAGATATATTGCTTTGTGTTCAATAGGATAATGCACATAGATTTACCTCTGTACAAGACAATAGATATACTGATGACTATTAGTACTCGTGCGTCTGAACGGGGCCTTCTAATCAGAAGGATTATCACTGTTCCTCGCAAAGGATGGGGCTTGAAAACATATCATTCACCAGCTATTGCTTCTATGCGATACAAGCTGAAAGCTTTGTTGAAAATGGAAAACTGATTGTATGGAAATCAGGTACAAGAGAAAGTAGCTCAGATAGAACAGAAGTACTTCAGAGAACGAGCTAGAGAAGAACAAGGCTTAGATGAACATGCCTTAGATCTTCTTAGACAAGCAGAGCATGACTTCCTCCATGATATTGACTAAGTACTGTTAGGTTCTGACAAATACCAATCGACATAGCTTTAATTGTAAGTTGATTTGCAGTGTTTAACATATTTAGCATACAATTAAATCATATAGGTTAAAAGCCATCCACAAATGATATCATACTGAAAGGACTTGGACGGGGAAATCAGCCTTGACCTAACAGAATTAATTATTTTGCATAGCATTTAAAAATGTAAGAAGCAGGGATAAAAAAAAATTTTGCATGACCTTATTTATAAATAGTCCCCATTTCTTGACACTGAAGAATTTAATATCATTTTAATTAAGATAATATCAATTTGAAAACTGTATATTTAACGTCATTGCACTGAGACAATAATATATTCTCAGTCAAAAAATATTTTTCCAATGAAAAGTTTCATGTAGACATTGGATAAGTATTGACAAGTCTTGACAATAAATGCTTTATTTTTATTTTTTCCAGGGCTCAATGATTTGACCTGAGTGCAGCGATCATTGCTCAAGGACTGACAGAGATCAAGAAAACCATTGCACCATTCATCAGTGTAGATAGAGTTCTTCATAAAAGCACAGCTCTTCAAACATATGTTAGCACACAAGGAGAAGTAGCGTTTGAAAGTATCTGATCAATACTCATCATTATTTTTCTTATCTAAATTCGTTTCAGAAATATTATACTGATATCAGAATGAACATCTCAACAACAAAAATGAACAGTGCATATTGCATGGTTACAAACCCTCTATTAAACCTGGAAATCCTTTACTGTACTATATACATGAATAAATATATACAATGTATGAATTTTTAATTCAAAAGATTCAACAAAACAAAATCCAACAAAGAAACTAATTTCTTCTGTTATCTGACAGACGAGAGGCAGAGCTGAAGTGTTGAAACATGCAAACAAACCTCTTGGACCAAATCAGCTCAAACAAGGTAAGAGTAATTTTGTTTTTTATTATGCTTGACATCAATGTCATGTAAATCTCAATTCCACCATTGCAATGTAAAATATTTCAGTATTTATCAGCTTATATATGCACCGATTTTATAGCTTAAATCGACCCTGCTTACAAATATTGTTATAATAGTACCTATTAGCTGTTGTCCAAATTCACCACTAGAGGGCAATCATAGTTCTGAGTACATATGACGTCATCAACTGGTCCGGTGTCACTGTATATATAAAACATTTGCACACATCAACTAGCCATTCAAAGCTTAGCCTCTGCTGCAGCAACACCTGATCTCAGCATTACCATGGCATTTGAATCAGCAGACGCCATTTTCCAAATGCCTCATTGGCACAAAAAATTCATTCACACTAGTGGGTGGAACATTGACGCATTCTTTTTGCGAACAGCAGTCAGAACTGTTTCAAAGAAAAGAAGGGGGATAGAAGTACTGATTTTTTGTCCTGAACTAATCCAAGAACATACTTTGTACTTGAGAGAAAAAATAATAGTCCTCCTAAAAAACTAGGGAAAAAAATGCCTTTAACAGTGACGATTTCAAAGCGTTAGGGAACAAATTAGTTCAGTATATCACTAGCTTTTACCCTGAAGTTCAACCACCATCCAGCCTACTTCCACCCATTTCTTTAGATCATGCAGGTGCACATGCTCATGATTCTCATCAGAATGTGTCACATAAACACATATTTCGCACACCACATGATATGACATGTATGCGAGATAATGATCATGGTCAAATCTATCTTTTTTTATTCAAAAAGTCAACTGACCCAGATAATCCAACTTTCCTCCTTGTGGATGTTGTAATGACAATCGATTCTGTTAGCTGCAAAGGAGGATTCCTCCACAGAAAAATGCTAGCCATTCCCAAGCATAACTTTCACAATGTTTTACATGAAAGTCATCAAATCAAAGACATGCTTCATGTTCTAACTCAGATGAAAATTAAAGAGCTAGAAGATGATCATTTTTGCTCAGAACAACCATTGTCAGACTAATAATACTGTTATTGAGAACTAAATCTGCCAATTTAGAATAAAAGTAAGTATCAAGATCATAATTCTATAAAAAAAAATGTCTAATGAGTACTTATAAAGAATTATCCACATTTATTAATGTCGGTGCTTATATGATAATGCTTTACATTGAAAAGACATTTAAATAATATTCATAACTACAGAATTCATTTTTTATATTTTTAGACATCGGTGTTGAAGATGCACTCACTGATAAAGTCTTGTTAGTAACCTTGTGGAACGATGCATCTCTACATGAAATTGTTGAAGGACTGAAAGTCACCATCTTACATTCAAGAGTAGTGATGAATGAGTATGAGAAGGTGCGAGTCTTCTGATTCTCACTGATAAAGTCTTGTTAGTAACCTTGTGGAACGATGCATCTCTACATGAAATTGTTGAAGGACTGAAAGTCACCATCTTACATTCAAGAGTAGTGATGAATGAGTATGAGAAGGTGCGAGTCGCTATGTAGACTTCAGCGATAACATAATTGTAAGTATACATGTATAATACTTAAAAACTCTGCTCGTGCCTTATCCCCAAATTTGTTAAGAAAACATTTTAGTACTATGTGAAGTAAAGAGGCCTTGTATTGTCCTCACCTCAGATAGATCAAACTCCAAAAAAAATTTATGTTCTCATATTATGAAGATACAACTTTATTTATATCCCCTTTTCTGTATAGAAATTATCTCAGCACTCTCGCCACAAATACACAAGAAAATACTGTCGGACTGATATAGTACTGTATAGATTTTCGTGTCTTCCCTGCACTGCTCTATAAGCATCTGAAATTTATATCTACCTTTACATACAAAAAAAAATATTATAAAATCTTACATTTAAACTCAAAGCTATTTCCTTGATAATTTGCTTTTCCTTGCAGGTTCCTCCACCCAGAATTGAGACTCATGAGATGACAATATCAGCAATAAAACACTACAAAGTCAACTTAAAGTACAACAACAAGAGCAAATGCCGCATTATCCGGAAGGAAGTGTATGTTGAAACACTCGACCAAGCCTACACAGACTGTGATCTACCAGTCCTACAGGCAATATTGCCAATGATGTGTCCTGGTAAGGTCCTTGGAAATGAAATGAAATCCTTAGTGGTCAACAAAATCACGGAGAACATTACAGAGTACGACATTGCTCTGCCCTTGATGTGTCCAGAACGTGCACAAGCTGGTGCCTCAACAGTTGGACAACCTTCAAGCAGTTCTCAAGCTCAAGATGGACAGCTAAGTCAGTGACTTGACTATGTAGTAACATGCTCTTACATCACCACCAACTCAGTGGCTTGTCTATGCAGTATCATGCTCTTTCATACTAATTTTTAGCATTTGACACTTTTACTTGAAATCAGTACATTTGTTACAAGAGCATGAACTGCAAGACTTGGATCCACCATTTTCATAGCAAATGCAGGACCTTGAATTTTAGTACTGTATTTACTGTTCACATTGGACTTGATAGCACTGCAACTTTGCCTCGCTTTGAACTCTACTTCTCCTTGTTAAGGACTATGTCATACATGATACTGTGCTGGATCACATGTTTCAAGACATATCGGTATTATTCTGCAACGTACAAGTCGTTTTCAGTTCATACATGTACTTGGTATTAGTACTTGCACAAAACTCTTCATTGTCATGAAAACTATTATTCATGATTATGTGCTGGATCACGTATTTTAAGACTATTTATGCCAATGGAAGCTACAAATTCCTCTGTGTTATAACTTGATCTCAATTGTATTCTGTCGTTATAACTTATCATTGAAGCTCGACTACAGTTGTCCATTCTGACATGGACAGTATGGTCATTGGGAAATATAGACCAACTTGATTTCATTCTTAACTATGAGTATCAGTTAAACTTTGAATTGAACACTGCAGTACTTTAAAGAATAGGTTTCATATTGAAGATGCTCATATACGTTTGTGCTTTAACCTATTCAGGACAAGTATTCACTTGAACTTATTAGACATTGTTATAAAACTAATTGTTAAATCTCAATATCCTATGATCTCAGGACTTTCAAAGCAGTTACTTGCAAACCAGGATCTCAACATTGATGTTTTCCAATTATATGATTGATGAAAAACCTCAGGACAACCTTGTTACAGCATGAGTTAAGCATGCTTTCGACATAGACGATTATTTAAATCATTGTATTTTGTATTGGACGAATGAACATTCCACAAATTTTTGAACCCGCATGAATAATACTAGATAAAGATCATACTTGTCACACTTAACAAAGCCACATAATGGATATTTTGAAAATATCTTTTCTTGTAGTTGGCTGCTATATAATCACATATTTCCTGATATTATGTATGGACACAGCCTTGCATCTTATTTTCCAAAAGAAAAAAAACACTTGACTTTCATGTTATAAGCCATGATCAACCTTGCATGCTTCATACAACATTTAGTGGTTGAAATATTTATCGTCTGCTCTTTTGAGCAAATAAAGAAAAAGACTCTAATGAATGATTTAAGTCAGAAGCAATGACTTTGTGTTTTATTTCATATTCACATTCATAGTTCAACAGTACACGATCAATTACTACACTCACTCCCAAACAAAAAATAAAAAGCTTTTCACTTTTTCGAGTTTTCAGCAATTTACATTGCTGCATTATATTTCAATAATCGCCGTAGGCACCGTGTCATCCAATTACCAATTGACAGCTTTGTTTGGTTGTAATTGACGTTGGTCCCCTGTGTAGGTTTGTTTTATGAGACTATATGACGCCTCTAAATAGTCTACTTGGGAATAAATACAACCAATGAGCATTACAACTCGGGCTTATTAGATAACCCTATATGATGGGTCGCCCATTATGTTAGTTTCAACAAGGGAAACATTGTAATTGTCATCAATAATGGCATACAAATGACATCGGGTTGGTTAAATATTGGCTTATATAAATTCCCATTACCCGCAAATCTCTATATGACGAGTATTTGAGGTAATTAGGACGTTGACTTGCACAACCAGAAAAGTATTTATGTTCACAGATCAAATTTGGAGACTCTGAGCTTGTCTACTACAGCGTCCCATTTAGATTCCTGAGACATTTGTTTGTGCATGTCCTGATCACGTGGGTGTCCCTGTTTTGGTTAATCACATACTTTTCCCATCAGTCGGTGGGTGGTCGGCGGAGACACAGCCAGCACTGGCTGCTACTTCGTGTCTTTTTTTCTGAATGGGACAATGGGGCACTTGGAGGAAAAACAATGCACCATTTTCAAAAGTTATGGGCCATTTTATTTAGGATATATACCCACCTATCTAAAAACATTTATAACATTTGATTAGGCAATTTCAGTATCAATTATTAGTCAAACAACATAATGTTGTTTGAAAATGGGAAAATGTCATTTTCCCATTTTGCAATACCCTTGGAAATCAAAGGGGGAAAAAATCATTTTTTTTTTACATTTAGGCCAATGTATTCGGCATGTTAGCTATTTCCTTTGTTAAGACTGAATGATACGGTAACTCCAAAGGCAATTTGGGTTGATACATCTTTAACTGTGACAAGGAGATTAGTCGTATTTGGTCTTTTGAATCTTTGATTGTCTATATACCAAACCCAATGCATTTGGTGCTCCTTGATCAGCACAATCTCTACCTATTAAAACTATAGACAACTTGGTCAGTGGCTGGCACTATCACTGAAATTAAACCATTTATTTTCTAACCCAGTCAACAACAAAAACGTTTGAGAATGTTTCCCTGTGGCTCCTTATCATGGCTAAATGGTTTACAACGTTGAAAACAGTTTTGTGACGTTAAATAACGTTTCTTTGTTGAGTGTAAACTGTCAGCTTTAATATAGTTTTACAGATAATTGAAAGTGAAAACTGCTGCAACATATATCAGAGAGCTTTGCCTGATGGATTTTGTGACCTCAGTGTTCTTACAAAAATATTTTTATGGCTAGGAAATTTTAGATTTTAAACTTATCTTTAGGACATGTAGACGACTGCATTTCTTATGATTTTAGCTTTCCGATGGTATATGATACTCCCTATATATGGGATTCCTAGGATTGGTTCAACTTGACTTTTTTTCCACGCAATATCTCTGCATGATGGTCGTTATACCTCCATAGAATGGTGACCATCGAGCCTTTACATCAGGGCTACTTTCGTGGTGTTATTTGGTCGTTGCTTGGAAAGGAGAATTGTGACACAATATGGACTTTAAGCTATACTATGGCTTGTGCTACCGCTGGAGGATTGATTGTACTGTATAAGGGTGTGCCCTTGCATCAATGGACTAAGATTGGTCAACCGACTGGTCATTACAGGTTATGTGGTTGAGTGCATTGCTCTATTCGATGAACAAGACATTTGCCAATATCTGTAACATCATGAGATTCTAAAATAATATTATATTCAAGTACACGATAGAAAACCAACTCACAGCGCCCAATGACCTTCACATCTAGGTCTTTGAGTCTTTGGCTGAAACAGTGCCGGTGGCGTGATTGAGTATGAGTGGCTGTGAGTGGATGAGAGTGGGTGTGTAACATTGGGCGGTATTGGGTGCAGGGATGAAAGTTTTCAGGGAATTCCCTGATTTCAGGGATTTTGAAGTTTCAGAGCCCTATACATTCATATAGAAACCCAGGTTTTTCTGGCGAATATAGGACCATTTCAGGGATTTTCGTGCTCTGTGACCCTCATCCCTGTGGGTGGGGTCCGGAATGTGCCGGTTGGAATGCGGTGGCCATTTTGGACGCTACACTTGGGAGGCTGATGGTAACTGTGGCCATCGCTCTTCCAATCATATACAGATTATACATCTGTCATATTCTGATTTTTATTCTTTCTTCAATTCAAGGTCAATTTATGAAACTCATTTTATTTTCAATATCTCTATGATGTTTTTTTTGTTCATGCAATCTTACCAAAGGTTGAGCCTGTTCATATCTGGCCTCCTATCTAGATGTAGTTGTTCCATCTATATCGAATTCTCTAACTTTGGGCAAATCGTCCCTAGAAGTCCAATGTATACTGATTGTCCAGCTTCAATCTTACTTTGAGTGTTATCAACATTCTGAGAGTCTAAAGTGTGCTTTGTTATTTACGAATTATTTCTGGTTTTCCTCCCAGTCTTCTTGAATAAAGTCAATGGATTTGGCTACTAATAGATACTTAGGCTCCTTTCTCAATTTTATTGTATGGTATAATATACTCAATCTCACTGGTTCTCTTCAATTGGCTTTGTAGGTGTTACACATACGTCAGAATGATTCTCAATGGGTCAATAGCAGTCAGTGTAGGTCCTGTCAGTACTTGTTGGATTAGTAGTGTATGGGCGCTAGTGTAGATAGTCTGCAGTACATATGACCGGTTTAATTGCCAATATCGTTGGAGGTGGATTCATTCTTCAGTACTGTAGGGGCCGGCATCGTTGTATATATATTAGTGCGCTTCATCCGAGAGACGCACTCGTGTGGTGCTCGTTCCTTCTATGCCAACCAGGTGTCGCTTTGCGATACCCGTTTGGTACAAGAGGGGGCAGCACCATGCCTCGCGTCCGGCTTCTTAGTCCGCAGAAGGAGACTGGTCCAGTCTTGACGTATGTTCCTTTGAGAGAGAGTGCATAAATAAAGTCCTACCCGAGCAGTAGGGGAGTCTGGGGCTTTGCCTAACCCGAACTACTCGTGTTGTGTTGGTATCTCTAGTGATAAGCGAGCCAACAAGCAACCCAACATTTAAGTCGATACGAACCATTACACTGGTGCCGTGACCAGTTGGTTCGGGGGTGGAGCGCGGCCAAACGGCTGAAAGCCTCAGGCAACCCAATGCGGATCCCTCCAGCCCTGGGCTAGAGGGATTTGAAGAGGATGATTACTCATCCCAGCATTTGTTGTTAGACTGGAAACTGGGTCAACAACATGTGTTCAACCCGGAAGGTGTCCAGACAGTTTTCTCGACACCCGGTCTAACAGACGATCCCACCAGAATTGGAGATAGGATTGTTAAATTGTATCCGAACACACCTCGACAGGTTGGTTCGGATACAGGGTTGTTTAGCGGGGTAATTAAACCCGCCAGGTTAAACTTGAGCGATTGGTCCCAAGTGTTAACTAGTAGGTGCCAGCTTGGACCTAATATCCCAGCGGGCTCTGCTGGCATCTTGGATACCCCAAAAGCTCAAAGCCCGATGCAACGTACAGTGACCCCTATGGGCGCTGCAGTAGATGGGGCAACCGGAGTGGCCCCATTGATGACATCGTCTGATCATGAGAGTGACGATGGTAAGGATGGGGAAGACCCGAAAGGTTCTACAAACACTATGAGACTTAGGCCTCGAGAAACATTGCCGAGAAGCTCGGAAATGCACTCTCTAGGCCTATCCTTAGACGAAGGCTTACCTGACTCCATGTTCAATCCTGGAGGCAGTCGTAAGTCGAGGTATGGACGTCAGATGGGCCCCGGGTATAAGACTACTTCGGCCTATTTGAAAGCCAAAGAACAGGTAGAGCAACAAGCTAAGAGACAGCATGAACAATTCATAGCTGCCCAGAAGAAAATCGGAGATGAGACAAAGGAGCGGATCGGAAAGCTCCGTTCTGTCGAACAGGAGGCGATTCTAAAAGAATCCGACCTCAAATGTTGGTTGTCCTCTCTAGCCCATAGGTTGGAACTAAAAGAGAAGGATAAAAAAGAAAAAGATAGCAAGTTGGCTGACCTAGAACTTGAGGAAGCCAATAGACTAAGAGCAATTGAGAAGGCTAGAGCCGAGGAAGTTGCTAAGGCCCGGGATGTAAGCAAATTACAATCCGAATTGCATGCCATGGAGGAAAAATTGAAAAGACTTCAGCTCCGTAAAGCGGAGACAGAAGCCAAGTTGGTCTCGGAACAAGCCGAGATGCGAAGAGAGACCAGCGAGTACCAAAGGTCTCAAAAGGAAAAGGGTAAAAAGTATCGTTTACTAAAAGATACTTTGAAAAGGGAAGCAATAGCGGCCCAGGAAGAAAGAAACCGAGCTGTAGCAGATAATGAGAAGATCCGATCTGAGATCTTATCAGAAAATGCACAGCTAAGAGAGGAACAAAGGAACTTAACCACTGACGTGACCACCCTAACAATAAATAAATCCGCCATGGAAAGTTATTTACAGGAACAGGAGCATGCGAATGTTCCCCCAGTGAGCAAGGACCAAAATCCAAACTCAACTTTTGTCAAACAAGGAGACCCAGTTTCCTGTTCTACTCCAAAGCATCCGGCGTATAATCCATTCGTGAATGATAATGCAACACGGAATGTAGATCAATATTAGAACCCAAGATAAGAACGGCCGGACCAGCAGAGTTCGGATCAGTGAGGTCCCGATAGTCCACAACTTGGACCCGGACTTCGTACCGAGAGACTGCTCAGACACTAGTGCCGAAACAAGTGGGTTCCACATACATGTGGATCAGACAGATAATGTCGGGTTGGGTGCAGGTAATCCTAGCAACCAACAGAACCCACCAAGCAGTGGCAGCCAATCTTGTCAGGCTGGTCCACCGCCTAATGACGGTAGTCACGGCGGATCTACCTATTCAAACGGACAGGTTGGGATGGTGCCTCAGGTACCGGCCCCAACGCAGGTAGCGATGGTGCCTCGGGTACCGGCCCCAATGCAGGGGGTGGAGGCTATACGAACTCCAATGGCTGGCAGTGGACGTATAACAAACCACCACCACCACCACCACTGCCAAACAATACAAGTTTTGGCAGCATGGTAGGCAATCGAACCTTGAATGAGACCAAGACGATTGAATGGAGCAAACAACAATGTACTAGATTGATGTATGCCCACAATTCAGCCCGAAGGGTTGCCGTCATTCCTAAGGAATACGACGGTACACGGCCATGGAAAGAATGGTTTGAAGATTTCATCGATGTGATGAACTGTAATGGATGGACCCCATACGAGGCCAAGCCACATCTAGTAAGATGTCTAAAGGGTGGGCCAGGACGCATGGCCGTCGAGCAATGGCGCACCTGGTATGGTCTCGCTGGGAGCTTTGAGCAGCTAGTCGAATCTGCTAGTGGACTATTATGCAATATGGTCAAGGAGGATCCAATGGTTCGTTTTAAGAAACGGACCCAAAAACCCAATGAAGCTTTCAGAGCATACGGCATGGAACTGCATGCCCTGTTAAGTAAAGCCAGACCTGGAATGGAGAACCAAGACTGGTATATGGACGATTTGATTACCCAATTCGTCAAGGGTCTAAGAGACCGAGACGAGCAGATAGCTGCTAGAGATGCCTTGAAGGAGGGCATTACTCTACACGGCATATTTAATGGTATAGATATGGCCATGAAGAAATGAACGATGTTAGCTGGAGACATCCCGAACACCACGGGATCTACTCCTGTATCATCCGTAGTTCAGCGAACCGAGATAGAAAATACCCCGGACGACTTCGAATTAATAGACATCGAGCAGGAGGACGGCACCTTTTGCTCGATGCAGCTTAGGAAAAATGCTTCTGGCAGAAAGTACATTCCGAGGAAGGCTTTCAGTAAACCAAAGGATGCTAAATCGGCATCCGAAGTCAGGGGCGACTCGAAAGCTAGTAACAAAGCTTATAAGCCCTCTGATAGCGCCAAATTAATGGAGGAAATGTGTAAAAAAATTACTGACGCCCTCCAAGCCAACCGGCAGAGACCAAGAGTACATCGCCGTACGGTTAAGTGTTTCAGGTGCCAGCGCATGGGACACTATTCATCCGAATGTACCGCTGCGAAGCCGGTAATGGCGGCTTTCTACGAAGCCGAGGTCGATGGCGAGGAAAGCCAGAATGCTACCGAATCTCCCGAGACAGGGGGAAACTAGTGGGGGTTGTATCCACGGCATTGGGTATAACCCCAGCGGTGAACGAATGCCAAAAGGCTACCGGGGGTAATCCGGTGGAAGATTCCGAATCAAATTCACCTGGAGGTCGGGTGACTGTGGGTGCTAATATGTATGGTGGCGAGCATTTGGAGGCGAGCGGCCGCACTGGGGGAGAGGAAGGATGGATCAAGGAGTTGATTCGAGTGTGTGGGACACGCCTTCCCCCAAGTCATCCGTGTCTGGAATTTTTGAGAGGACTCGGATTGAATCTTGGTGATTCGGGAGACTTTCAACAGTTTACCAGCAACCCATCCCCCTTGGGAGGGAGACGGTGGTATGTACCCATATCTGTGGAAGGCCGGGTAGGAGAATTCTTAGTGGATACTGGAGCTAGTCATTCCTGTGTGTCCAAAAGATTCTTCGACTCGGTGGCCAGCAGTCATGAGAACCTCAAAACGGGGGTAAATGCCTGCACGGCCGACGGAAGCAGTATGAAGACTTTTGGTAGGACATTTATGCCTATCCGTATATGAGGCAAAGAATTCGTTCTTTCGCCGACTATAACAGAGGTTAGTGATGACGGAATCCTCGGATTGGATTTTGCAAGCTTATACGGGGCCGTCTTGGACCCGAGGGATGGAATGATGAGCATTCGGAATCCCTATGGCTTGCATGTTCAGTGCAACTTGTGACAAGTGTCTTCGGTAGCATGGTTATACACACGGTGAAAATCCCTCCAGGCACCACTTGTGATGTCATTTGTGGCGGATCAATGGCCCAGAAGGGTGAAGCAGGAGTCTTTGAACCTGATACTATATACTTATCGAGTATCGGGTTGGACTCAGTGGATACATTGGTGGCTAATGGAGCCTCTGGCTAGAATTTAGCCAGGGGCTCCTTTATTTTAATTTATAATTCTTTATTTTTTGTATATAAATTATTGTCTACTTGTATTTGTTTATGTAATGGCAACAACTACACGATTAATCGATTTTCTAAATATGAAGGGCTTGAAAATGGTACATCTAAATACTCGAAGCATGTTTAACAAAAGGCAGGAAATATTTGACCATTTAGATGGTGCTGATATAGTCAGAATGAGTGAAACTTGGTTACATGAAGACTATGATGATGACTTAATAAACTGGGAAGGCATGAATTTGTTCAGGCTGGACCGAAAAAGAAAGAAAGGCGGAGGTTTAGCAGTTTACATTCGAGATGACATTAATCTTGATGTTAAGATACGCAATGACATTAGTTGTAGTAACAAAGATATTAAATGTCTAGTATTAGATCTAGTCTTGAAGACACATACTTTACAATTGGTCACTCTATATAGACCTCCTTCTGGCAAGATAGATAAGTTTTTTCTACATCGGGGCCAGGGACCCTAGTGCTAATATGTATGGTGGCGAGCATTTGGAGGCGAGCGGCCGCACTGGGGGAGAGGAAGGATGGATTAAGGAGTTGATTCGAGTGTGTGGGACACGCCTTCCCCCAAGTCATCCGTGTCTGGAATTTTTGAGAGGACTCGGATTGAATCTTGGTGATTCGGGAGACTTTCAACAGTTTACCAGCAACCCATCCCCCTTGGGAGGGAGACGGTGGTATGTACCCATATCTGTGGAAGGCCGGGTAGGAGAATTCTTAGTGGATACTGGAGCTAGTCATTCCTGTGTGTCCAAAAGATTCTTCGACTCGGTGGCCAGCAGTCATGAGAACCTCAAAACGGGGGTAAATGCCTGCACGGCCGACGGAAGCAGTATGAAGACTTTTGGTAGGACATTTATGCCTATCCGTATATGAGGCAAGGAATTCGTTCTTTCGCCGACTATAGCAGAGGTTAGTGATGACGGAATCCTCGGATTGGATTTTGCAAGCTTATACGGGGCCGTCTTGGACCCGAGGGATGGAATGATGAGCATTCGGAATCCCTATGGCTTGCATGTTCAGTGCAACTTGTGACAAGTGTCTTCGGTAGCATCGGTTATACACACGGTGAAAATCCCTCCAGGCACCACTTGTGATGTCATTTGTGGCGGATCAATGGCCCAGAAGGGTGAAGCAGGAGTCTTTGAACCTGATACTATATACTTATCGAGTATCGGGTTGGACTCAGTGGATACATTGGTGGCTAATGGAGCCTCTGGCTAGAATTTAGCCAGGGGCTCCTTTATTTTAATTTATAATTCTTTATTTTTTGTATATAAATTATTGTCTACTTGTATTTGTTTATGTAATGGCAACAACTACACGATTAAACGATTTTCTAAATATGAAGGGCTTGAAAATGGTACATCTAAATACTCGAAGCATGTTTAACAAAAGGCAGGAAATATTTGACCATTTAGATGGTGCTGATATAGTCGGAATGAGTGAAACTTGGTTACATGAAGACTATGATGATGACTTAATAAACTGGGAAGGCATGAATTTGTTCAGGCTGGACCGAAAAAGAAAGAAAGGTGGAGGTTTAGCAGTTTACATTCGAGATGACATTAATCTTGATGTTAAGATACGCAATGACATTAGTTGTAGTAACAAAGATATTGAATGTCTTGTCTTGAAGACACATACTTTACAATTGGTCACTCTATATAGACCTCCTTCTGGCAAGATAGATAAGTTTTTTCTACATTTGTCTCGTGTTATGGAAATTGCAGATAAAGAAGGGCTTGAACAATGGATTATGGGGGACATAAATATAAATACCTTGCGTGAAAAACTACCTAGTACTGTAAAGCTAATCGATGCTTGCCGATTTAACGGCTATCATAAACTCATTAATTAGTGCACTAGACCCTATAAGATTATTGTATCATGTTTAGATAATATATTGACTAATTACAATGAGTCTATTACATCTGGTGTCTTGAATTTTTTAGTAAGTGATCATCTGCCTGTGTTTGCTGTAAAAACAAGAGAGAAGGTTGACTATATCAAAAAGAAAGTTTGGGTGAGAAAGTACAAAGGTTATGATGAAGAAACTTTCAAAGAGTGGCTAATAATGGCAGACTGGGATGTTTTTTATGAACTGCACGAACCCGATGGTGCTTGGTCATTCATTGAAAACTTGATAATTGAATACTTAGATGAGTACTGTCCTTGGTCTGAAATTGAGATTGTGGACAGAAGAAATAAATGGATGACACATGACATCTTGTCATTGATAAATGAGCGTGAGGACAATGTGGAAATGTTTTCGAAAATTAAAGATGATTATTATCTCAATAAAGCCAGGCAGCTACGTTGTAGAATTAATAAGGCTATCAGGTACTCAAAGGCCAACCAGGTCAAGTCTGCACTGGAGGAGGCTAAGTCTGACCCAAAGTGATTCTGGAGAGTTTTAAATGGAGTTTTGAAACCAGAGGTGCAAATTGCCCTTCCAGAATTGATAGGTGATGATGGTTTTATCAAGTCAGAGCACGAATCTGTAAATCATTTAAATGATTATTTCTCAAATATTGGTGCTAAACTATCTTCAGTTTTCACAGATAATGGTTATCCGGAGCGTGTATTAATGACTGAACCTGTTGATCCAGCTGAAATTCCTGTGCGAGTTGAAAAAGGCTTTGTTGAGATGCTCATAAAAGAAATAAATGTTAACAAAACTTCCGGAATTGATGGTACAGTAAAACTTGGTTACAATGAACTCTATTTTTCAAGCCTAAAAACTTTGTTATAACCAAATTTCGTTGTAACCAAGTTCATCTGATTGGATGGAGGGAGGTGGGGAATACTGGTGATTGGGGGGGGGGACATCAGAGGGGTGTTAGGCCGTGTACCAAGGCTTCTTTACCGCCCACCCAGCCCTGTGGTCGGCAGGAGGGAAGGGAGGGGGGACATCAGAGGGGTGTTAGGTCCTGTATCAGGGCTTCTTTGACCGCCACCCTGGCACTGTGGTCGGCAGGAAGGGTGGGGTGGGAGTGGGGGAAGAGACATCAGAGGGGTGTTAGGTTCTGCATCAGGGCTTCTTCACCTGCCAACCTGGCCCTGTGTGAGGCAGTAGTTCTGGGAAACAACAATGGTGGTAGAAACACAGAGGAAATGGAACTAAATTAGGTATTTATATGATTTTTTTTTTCAAATTAGGTTCAAAATAACTTCGTTATAAACAAGTTCATGTCAATAGCACTTCGTTCTATCCAAGTTCTTTTACTATAGAAATGTATAAAAGAGGTTTGTGATTAGGCATTTTTGTTTGTTGTAACCAAATTTCATTATAAGGAAGTTTGTTGTAACCAAGTTTCACTGTATTAGATGTGATATTTTGAAAACAGATCTGTTATTTTTGTTAGATCCTGTTACTAGGTTGTACGAACTGAGCTTCACCAGTGGCTTATTTCCTGAAAAATGGAAAAGGGCAAGGGTGAATCCAATACCCAAGCCCGGTAATAAAAAGTTAATCACCAATTGGCGGCCGATATCACTATTACCTGTACCCTCCAAAATTGCGGAAAAAATAATGTATTGCCATTTAAATGAAATTCTAAATAAGAAAAATGTTATTTCTGCAAAACAATTTGGTTATCGATCAGGACTGGGGACTGCAGATGCAGTCTTCAGACTCCTGAGTGATATCTATGAAAATAGAGATAGAGGCCATTTGACTGGAGTTTGTTATCTTGACCTACGTAAGGCGTTCGATTGTGTTAATCACGCCTATCTTGTTGAAATTTTAGGACAACTTGGTTTACATGACACAACACTCAATTGGCTAATGAGTTACCTAACTGGGAGAAGCCAGTATACTAAAATTGGTTCCTTTGTTTCTAATGAAGCCCCAGTATGATTTGGTGTCCCGCAAGGGTCTGTATTAGGACCGCTCTTGTTCATACTATATATAAATGATGTCAGTGATGTTCTTGCTGATTGCAAACATTATCTTTATGCAGACGACTTGGTAATATACAGCTCAAACAACAAAATTGAAACTATAACCAATAGGTTACAAATGGCATTAAATCGATTACAATCCTGGTTTGTAACCAAGAGGCTTACTGCTAACACGGATAAATCCAAAGTTGTGTTGTATGGTTCATGCAAAAAGTTACCAAAGTCCAGGGGCCAAAAACTATATTTGTATAACAAAGAACTTGAAACCCTGAATAACTACTGCTACTTAGGACTAAAGTTAGACAGTCTATTGAGTTTTGAACCTGCGCTAAAGGATTTAAATAGTAAAATTAACCACCGTCTTTTTAGATTCAGTAAATTCAGAAACATGTTATCTGAAAAAGTTGCTGTAACAGTCTATAAAACCACCATTTTGTCTGTTTTTGATTACGCTTGTTTTGCCTACGAGGGGGCTAATGAAGGCCTGCTAAAAAAGTTGGACAGAATGCAGAAGAGAGGCCTTAAAATTTGTTTCAGAGGTTTGGATCTTAATGAAGAAGAGCTCCATGAACGGGCTAATATTCCACTCCTGATGAGGAGACGACAAGAATTATTGCTTAGCTTCATGTACAAATTATCAAGAAATCCAGATTGGGTCGATGAGGAAATCAGAAGGCTAGGTATGAGGTCCAAGTCAAAGATCAAGATAGTTATTCCCAGAGCACGTACATGGGATTCAACAACTCGCCGCTATATAGAGGAGTTGAGTTATGGAACAATCTCCGAGCTGATGTCCAACACAGTGAAAGTAAACTTAAATTTAAAGCAAGAATTAGGCAGATACAAGACTTGTCCAAGATGATGTTAATGGGTGATGAGCTGAATGAGCCAGATGAGTAATATGAAAAAGATACAGGTTAGGGAGCTGTTGAAAGACTACACCTTATCCTGATTGAGTAGAGGGAGCTGTTGTTTGCTGACTACACCCTCTACTAGACTTTATTCATGTGGAGCTGTTGAAAGACTACACTGCATGAATTTCATCCATGAGCTCACAGTGACTATACTCTCATGCTGTATATCTGCTGATTATCTGTTTAAGATATGTTTTGTACCTACTGATCTGTCCAATATATCCTGTTGGTATAGTGTAATACATGCTAGTATAAAACTTGTTGATAGTAACAAACTGGTGTACCATGCCTGCTGCCCTTCTTTTTGAAATTTTATTGTAAGATTATAGAGGTTGCTATTTGTGTACATAGTATATACTGTTTGTTATATAGATTTCGTTTTTTCTGTTTATATAATTGTTCTCATCCTTTATTGTATAAATTCCCATCTTTATTCATTGAACTATGTGCAAACAACCACTTAATGTAATAACTGAATGAGGATTCACATTATTGTCTAATTTTACCACTTTCTGTATGAATAGTGACTTGACAATAAAACATTTCCAAACTCAAATGGTCTGTATTACCCATAACTAACCGAACTGGTTCGGTGGTTTACTTGAAGCGTGGCGACAGTGTAGGTGAAATGAATTCGGTAGAGCATGTCGCCGAGGCCAGGTTCAATAAACCATTAAACCCTGTTAGTAAGCATCCATTGGATGAAGAATTCCAGAAACTGATTGATAAATCAGATTTACAGAATACGGAGGACAAGGAATGCCTAGGGAACCTACTGCGAAGGTACGAGAGTGCTTTCGGAAGGGAAGGAGGACCCGTAGGCAGATCGGACAAGGTGTTGCACACTATAGATGTGGGCGACGAAAAGCCTTTCAAGATCCCGTATCGTAGACTTCCTCTTAAGAAGAAGTTGATATGCGAACAGGAAATACAAAAGCAGCTGGACCTAGGGGTAATCGTGCCCAGCTCGAGTCCCTGGTCCAGCCCCGTTTGTATGACCACTAAGAAAGACGGTACAATCCGCTTTTGCGTCGATTACCGAAAATTAAAGGGCATGACAAAGAAGAACTCGTATCCCCTTCCAAGGATTGACGAGACCTTAGATAGCTTGGGTGGGAACCAATGGTTCTGTACCTTGGACTTGCAATCCGGGTACTGGCAGATACCGATGCACCCCGATGACATAGAGAAAACAGCTTACTCTAGTCATATGGGGCTATTCGAGTATAATGTCTTGCCCTTCAGATTGTGTAACGCCCCGGCTACATTTAAGGCCATGATGGAATCCCTGCTGAGTGACCTGTGGAAGAAGTGTTTGGTCTACCTAGACGACGTCGTATTTGGCAAGTCGTTTAAGGAATGCCACGCGAACCTACAGCTGGTACTCGACCGGATTCTCTCCAACGGTCTAAAACTTAAACCCAAGAAATGTAATCTGTTTAAGAAAACTTTTACATATCTGGGAAGGATCATCATTCCTAGCGGAGTGAGTGCAGATCCGGATAAATTGGAAGCAGTGGAGAATTGGGAAAGGCCCACGAGTGCTAAGGAGGTTAGATCATTTCTAGGATTTTGTTCCTATTACCATGATTTTATACCGAATTACTCTCGTGTGAGCTTTCCCATGCAATGCTTAGCTCACTGGACCCCGGGTAGGGCTTGGGACCCATTCCCATGGACCAGCGAGCAAGAAGAATCTTTTAATAAAATAAAAGATTTGTTTAGGAATACTCCTGTATTGAAATATCCCACTCCCGAGGGACATTTTATATTAGACACCGATGCGAGTAACGATGCCATTGGGGCAGCACTCTCTCAGGTCCAGAATGGAGTCGAGGTCCCATTGGCCTTTGCGAGCAACACGTTAAGCAAGACCCAGCATAATTATTGTACCACTAAACGAGAACTCCTCGCAGTAGTGGTGTATACGAAGAAGTTTAAGCACTTCCTTTGGGGAACTGACTTTACTTTGCGGACCGACCATTCGTCTCTAAGAAGGCTCCTTAATTTTAAGGATGCTGAAGGGATGATTGGGAGATGGTTAGCTCATCTATCCGAATTCGGATTGGAGCACAAACAAATCGAGCACCGACCAGGTGCTAAACATATTAACGCGGATGCCTTGTCGAGGCGACCCGTCCGAAAGTGCCAGAATGCCACTTGTGAAGACGGCGGGGCCCACAATGCTGTGGTCACAGGGTTGGTATATAACTATACCACCCCCCGAATCCCCTGGGAGGAGGCTGTGTGCAGCTATTTCAGTCAGAAATTATTTGTCTGCTGTGTGGTATTACCAAAAATTAGAGGGTTATATAGATTATAGTGGTAATTTTGTGGTAAAGAAAACCCTTGATGGTATAGAGAGGATGTGTAAAGGGTCTGGTAGTACAACCTACCCTCTTAGTCCTAGTGATATGGTTCAAATTAAATCTAAACTTCATTTGGATTCTATGGAAGATGTGGTATTTTGGTCTGCCATATTGTTATGTTACCGAGGTGTATTCAGGATAGGGCACGTAGTACATTCACCTCATAATTTTTTAAAGAAGAATGTTAAGGTTTCTTCTGATTGTATAGAGATTAAAGTTACTTCGTCAAAAACTGACCAATTTGGCAAGGGCTCCTACACTGTGTATCTTAAAGAGATGATAGTTCTGACCTATGTCCGCCTAGGTATATGAAGAAGTGTGTAAAAACCTGTAGGTACAACAGGTTTCTGTTTTCCATACATTCTATACCGTTGAATTATAACTATGTAAATACGAGGTTAAAAGCTATTGCTTTTCAGTGTGGTTTGTCCAATGCAGTTTCGACTCATTCTCTTAGGCATGGTGGTGTAACTCGGTTAAAAAATGCTGGTCTGAGTGTTCAGGATATTATGAGGCGAGCCAATTGGAAATCTAATGTTATTTATAAATACTTACATGAGTCTAAGGAGAGCTTGCTGGCTTTAGATGTAATGATCTAATGTGGAATGTTTTACATTGTGTTTGGCGGTTGTTGGCATGTATAGGATTGATATTGACAAAGTCAATTCTCACCAAACCCAATGTCTTCTCATTTATTCCATATTTATTGTTATATTATTATAATGTTCATCATTAATTATTACCGGTACACTCGATCAACACATTAACTTATGGGACTATATACTCCCAGGTATATATATAATCAATGAGTGAAACATTGGTACTACTTTTCTCCAGGGCGCATGATTTTCTATGACGTCACACATAACATTTCCTCCAGTATATAAGCTCCAGCAGTTGAACTAACGGTCAATTGGCTTCATATACTTGGACAGCTGGGTGGTGCTGGAAACTTTAAACTTTAATTGTTATTGTATTATATTGTGATTATATGTATTTTATATTGTTATCATATTGTATTGTGGATTATTGTCTTATTTAATAAAGGCATGTATAGGATTGATATTGACAAAGTCTCACCAAACCCAATGTCTTCTCGTTTATTCCATATTTATTGTTATATTATTATAATGTTCATTATTAATTATTACCGGTACACTCGATCAACACATTAACTTCACTAGGTCACTAGGTCCTGCATTAGCGTTTTAGCACTGAAACCTCCATAGACCCAGGAAGGTGTATTACCTTAAAGCTACTCATGGGGATGAGGAAAACATTGGCATAATCCCCAAAAAAGTGTGCCAGCCACAGTTTATTGATGCCTATCTTCTGAGTGTATTGCGGAGCTCAGGCCCCTGTAACGTTAGTTTAAGGGGCCTGATCAGACCTACATGATACATTGGCCTTCCATACTATTATGGAGCAAATGATTGGCAAATGGCAACTTGCAAAACCCATACCTGGCTATTGTCAACCGATGACAGGCAAATGGCAATCTATAATTTGCATTTGGCAACCTATGAGTGGCAATTTTAAATGCAATAAAATGCTCATTACCAAGGTGTCATATGGGATCCACCTATTAGGGAACGTTCAACAATTACGTCACTGCTTAGGGGTGGGGGTGGGGGTCTTTGGGTTCCTCTATATATGTTCCCTAAAAAAACAGTGACAAGGGGGTGGGTCCTGACGAATGCCTAAATAACAGTGACATAATTGTTGAACGTTCCCTTAGCCCTAATGTTGCTAGCATCTCACAGTGTGGGGGCTGGCCAAATTCTTGGAGATTTACTTTATAGTCCTATTTTGATATAGGGCCTTGGTCATTGCAGACCTGGGAGTCATTTCTTAATAACGTACTATTCAGTCCATGGTGATGTCCCTACTATAGGTTACTGTACTTGGAGGTCCCACCTATAGTAGGCATGACCATTTCACAATGAGCAATAGTACAGATCACTTTTTATACCTCTAGTAAGAGACACTACTATTTACTGGTAATCTTTTACCTGTAGTAGGCTACTAAGTAGATCATACAGAAGTGAATAGTACAGGTGATCCAGCCATAGTACGGGCTTCCCTAGCCCACTTAAAGGGGTCTATTTCTCCTCTTTTCTATCCCCTCGGATGTGTGTGGTGCACATATGCGCGGGCACCAACACATTTCTCTGTGAAATAGTAATGCAGTTCTCGCCATGAATATGACCTTAGCTGTCGAAATGGCGTTAACATCTATTACTCACTCACTCACTCACTCCAGCCATAGTAAGAAAATTTGAAAGAAAGGTGTGTACCCCTCACCTCCAAAATCAAGGTCTATACATAGCAAATAGAGCTGGCAGAGGGCAGCACCATTCCTTTACTTTCGCACCCTTACTATATGGATAACACCTACACAGACTCAACCGTAACCAGTCCACGCCCGTGATTGTACCCAATCCTATAGAATGATAATGAGTCCATATAAATACTGGATGGCACCAAAGGTTTGAGGACTTATGCAACAAAGCATTTAGGTGATTCTTTTTTCACAAAAAGTGTTATTGACTGTGCCACTACAAAGGCAGGTGATAATAATGCAGTCAAAGTTGATTTTATCCAAGTTTTCCTTGGTTTCCAACAAATAGAGATTATATTATAAGAAGTATGATCTCTATTTGATAGATAATATATTGATAACTTGATAATAATCAAGGAACTCTACTCGGACTCTACTATCACACACAGTTACCCATAACTGCATTATATTTATGCTAGTTGTAGTTATTTTCAACGATGGAATTACCTTCTGAAAATAGGATGCATCACATCGAATTTCATACTTTAAAGAACAATTCTTTACAAACAATGTTGATGAAACACATAGACATGCACTTGGGAGGGATAAAGACACAGGAGATTGAGATGACCTCTGAGGGTGTCTCAGCTAAGTGCAGTTGTAGGGCACTTACTAGAGGTTAAATGGAATAGTATATAGTAAAATATTGTACTATTTACCACTACTATTACATTATGAAATGGGTAAGTTTTAACTCTACTAGAGGCTCCAACTATCATCTTTGTACTAAGGATGGGGTCCTAATATTCACCCACATTTGTCTACTAGAAATGCAAATCACCTCTAGTAGAGACTTGAACCTCTAGTTGGCTATTAAGAAACGCCGCCCTGACCTCGTACTACGAGGGAGATGGATGTGGTTCGATGCCTACATACATGTATACACACTTCTCCTTTAGTGCCCATATATCACTAGTTAAGCTACTTTACATGGTTCTTTGAACAGAGCTGAGAGTATAAAGCCTCACAGTCGTACATGTATGGGCTGTCCCTATATTCCAGTATATTTGGTAGATTTCACTAAACCTGGCCAACTTAAAAAACTAAAGCCTGGCCAACCTATCCAAGATTCAGTATGACTATGACTATTGCAAGGGTGGGATAGGGCCATGAAGAGGACATGTGGGGGAGAGTGTACAAGCAGTCTCTGTGGTCTCCCTAAAGAGTTTAGTTGGGGACAGACACTCAGGTTGGCTACATGTTTACCTGCATCAAAGGTAAGGCATTTTACTGTTAAATCTATCTCTAAGAGGTCTATAGGGGAGGTTTGGAATTTATTCCTTGGATATATGATACCATATATGTGCAGTTAGGTACAGTGTATAATGTGTGGGAACTTGTGGCCTAATCCATCTACCGTAATACCCCATCCAATAATCTACCCCTGCCACTCCCTCCCTGGGACTCCCCACTCTCCCCTCGCTGTCTGCCTATATCCCCATGCTCTCCCTCCCTCCCTCCCTTATGTGCCTCTCTCTCTCTCTCTCTCTCTCTCTCTCTCTCTCTCTCTCTCTCTCTCTCTCTGCCTCTGTCTGTCTGTCTGTCTCTGCCTCTGTCTCTCTCTCTGTCTCTCTCTCTCCTCTCTCTCTCTCTCTCTCTCTCTCTCTCTCTCTCTCTCTCTCTCTCTCTCTCTCCTCTTTATCTTTCCCTCCCACAGGGGGAGTACGAGGTGCAGCCTTTTTTGAAGAGCCTGTACAAGTCCATGTCCCTGTACAGCAACGCCAAATGAAAACCAGTTAAAAAAATGCAAAGTCAATGGGCACAGCTATTGATTTCTATCATTGTACAATGGCCTACTTTTCTCATGGTATATGGAGCACACACTATATACAGTATTCATGATGGTTAAGAATATAATTATTCTAGGCATTTCCTAATGGGATAGTGTTTTATGTAGCCCTAGTTCTTTACTCTGGCTATATGAAGTATTAAGAGGGATAAGCAACATGTAGGGCAGGCATAAAAATAGAATTTTATATATCAATTCAACAGTAATAAATCTAATGGGTGAATATTGCATATAGCGGAGGAAATTCACCCATCCCCATTCATTGAGCTGTACAAGCTGCACACACACACACACACACACACACACACACACACACACACATATATATATATATATATATATATATATATATATATATATATATATATATATAAAGCATGGCCCTTCCTCTCTATGGATTGCTACAGTCAGTGGTGGATTTAGAGGGGGCGGGGGCGCCCCTCCCCTTTTTCCCAGTACTTAAGAGTTTACCTACATATTTTTAACCCTACAATTTGCCCAAAAAATAGGGGGTGCCCCCCTCATTTTGGGCCACGCCCCCTCCTTTTCCAAATCCTGGATCCGCCACTGACAGTGTTGTTCTGCTATTTTCCCACAGTAGGCATGAACCCTGAGGGTAACCTGAAATGTAGGCGACAAGCCATGCGTGCCGCAAACGCTGACACAATTCTTAAAAAGCAAATAACTGAGATACTTAAAGGGAGAAGGAGTGGGTGGGGGTGGGGGTGGAGAGCAAAGGAGGAAGAAAAACAAGTCTAGAGAGGTACATTGCATACTAGTGACAGCGGTATTAAGTGAACGCTGAGCTATCACAAAGGAGGTGATACTAAAAGGGAAATGTCACGTTTATCTTGCTGTCTGTCTATGTTGCATGAAAAACTTTGGTATATTTACATTACAAAGTAATCATGGTCTGTCGAAATAGTATTAGGCCTGTCTATGTTGGTATGTAAGAAGTGTATGTATAGGCTAACTACATATCTATACAGATCTTTGAATCAAAGAACTGCGGTATTACAATAATATCGTAGTCATATTGAAAGTTCATGTATTTTTACTAGATCTGGCAATTTTAACTATGAATAACGCAACGGACATTTATAGGATGGGAAGTGTAAGTACATGGTCAATCTCATTGTCCTGTGGGCGCATTATTTCTGAAGCTGGTAGCCCAGTGGCGAGATAGGCACTGAGAACAACTATCATGGTGGGCACTAATTGGACCCTAGGAACTTACACTTTAATATCAAATACAGGGGCTTATTTCATTGACCGAAACATACTGTGCCTGACCCCTATACAGGAAGGGAAATGTAATAAATTATTAGAATGAGGGAAAATAAATGCAAGATTGCATGCCATCCATAGGCAGCCTCGGCCAGCGGCTATTGATACCAATATCTCAGGCTGGATGGGTCGAGCCTGTGTCATATATATATATATATATATATATATATATATATATATATATATATATATATATATATATATATATATATATATATATATATAGGCGCCCACAGGCGGTATCAGTCAATGAGCCATGATCCCGGGCCATCATGTATAGATACGGATCATCGTCGGATGTCAACCTCCCTGACCCAGAATCCCTATCCATATTTGTGGTTGGTGTGGGCAGCCCACGTGCCGCATCACGCACTGAAAACATGTATAAAATGCTCTGTTGAGACATAATTTGTAAGAATGTCTAGGTGAGAATGACTTATGCTAAAAAGGTCAAAAGGTTAAAAAGAGAAAAAAAAAGTTTAAAAAAAACATGGCTAAAAACCCCTTTCCTAAAAAAGAATTGTATGGCTCTAGACCCCTAAAATCGACATGGCGACATGGGCCTTTTTTGGCTTAATGACATGGGACATGAACCTTTCTTTAAAATCGACATGGTGACATGAACTTTTCTTAAAATCGACATGGGGACATGGACTTTTCTTAAAATCGACATGGAGACATGGCAATTTCTTAAAATCGACATGGGACATGGGGACCCCCCATCATGGGCCCCAATTGTAAACGTGCATACCATGCATGTCCGCGTTCGGGCATGCATGTCTCAGAGGCTGACAGAATATAAGCTGTTGTTGAGGACGTATCATTCTGTGCATCCTATATACTGGGCTTGGACATGGGTGTTTATGGTGGTGATGATGGGTAGGACAATTGAGTAAACATGAATGATGTTGTTATAATGACCCCCTCCCTGAGTGCCAACTCCGTGAATCATGCCACTCTCGCCCGGGGGGGGGGGGCACTCACTATATGTCACTGACAGGGGTGTGCGGCTGGCAAGGCCACTTTTTGGCCAAAATCCCTCTCACCAAGGGTCTAGTTTTGGTCAAAATCCCTCTCACCAAGGGTCACTTTTAGCCAAAATCCCTCTCACCAAGGGTCACTTTTCTTATATTTTGACCCCGTGTGTCCAAATAAGTGTCAGTTTTCAGAATTTTCTTTAAAATATCTGCCAAATGTGGTCAGTTTTGACAAAATTTCCTCACATCAAGGGTAAATTTTCAGATAAAAGACTTAATTGTGCACATTTCTGACCAAAATCCCTCTCAGCAAGGGTCACCTTTTGCCCAAAATCCCTCTCACCAAGGGTAAGGGTTGTCAGAGGCCCAGCCACACACCCCCATCAGAAGAAATCTGAGTAGCCCCCCCCCCCGGGCACTCTCGCACTCAGTGTTCGGCCAGGGCCACCTCTCCTTGTACTAGCAGAGGACGAGGGACTGTGGAGCAAGCCGTTCTGTACATATACGGTTCCACATATACCGGGGTACACTAAAATCGCGTCTTTTTGTTTTCTCTCTCATGTTTTTGCTTCGATGTTACACTGATAATAAAACCTATAGTCAGTAGTGACTATACCCACATATTCTGAGCCCCATAGTCACATGACTATATACCTTAGTCACATATTAGTCAGAAAGATAGTCAATTTGACTATATGTAGAGCTCACAGATTGATGATGTCACAAATTTCTGTGCACAAAAACCATCATCCAGAAAGAGGACATATTTATGGTTGCCTGGACTAAGAGGAGACAATTATAATCAGACCAAATCATCATCTCAACCTGTCCATCCATGGAAACTCAATATATATATGTCTGGCCATTAATGGATAGGTAAGTTAACTATTTGGTGTGATATTTGTGGCCATTGCAGTATAATAATAGTTATTTTGGGTTCAAACTGTTCATCAATGGGAAGGCATATGGCAGCCATCTTTGATTGGATGAATGTTTGCTTGTAGGTATAGTCAGTACTGACTGTATATATGAGTCATATTTACTAACTAAATGTTGCTTAGCAACAAAAATGATAGTCATCTGACTAAGGACTATTTCAATAGATTAAAGGCATGACTATGCATTGACTATATGACTAACTTAAGTTAGTCACAGGTGACTATAGAGGGATAGCCAAAAATCGCACTATCATTTGACTATCTTAAGTTAGTCACTACTGACTAAGATATTAGACTCTATTTTTATCAGTGTAGAATAGTGGATCCTGGATTTCGGTGAAAAAAATGTTAGGGGCGCACGCTGATTTATGAACGAATTTTACGATACATGTAGATTTTCTTATATAAGCATGGGAGTGTGAGGGGGCGAGGTCATGCGCCCCTGCGCCCACTGTAAATCAACTATAGATACAAATTACCAATATCCTTTATAGGGAACTGAGTATATAACCAATTGATTTAATAGGCCTACGGCATGCATTAGTCCTCATTCACAATCACATAGATGTACCTAATTCTGATTGACTTACCCAGTAATTAATATCAGCATATATTAACGGCGTCCCGCACGATGGCAGAGATAACATAGGGGCGGCATAGGGCTTAGGGAGTGGTCATTATTTATCAACAGGGAGGGGGGTGGTGGGTGTTCACGCGGACGCGCGAAGAATTTTTTACGCCCCCCCTCGATGGCAGTCAAAATCTTTTGCTCCCCCCCGCGCCGGAGGCGCGGAGAGTTTTTGCCCCCCCTTTTTGATCTTTAGTAGCACGCGGGCTTTTTTGCTAAAAGGAGGGTGAATTTTTTTAGCACCCCCCTCAAGAGGGGTCAAATTTTTTTAGCCCCCCCCCCCTTCGGGAGGGGTCTGACAATTTTACGCCCCCCCTCAAACCCCCACCCCCCCCCCTTTGATAAATAATGACCACTCCCTTACAGTCCAGTGCTCACGAACAATCACGTTGGCAGCTTCCAAGGTTTGTCGCTGAGGCTTTATGGACACCTGCGTGACCCGCTCCCACCCGCAGCTCCGACCCACATCCCACCATCACCATGCTCAGCCGGTCTCTGGGGTCTTGCTGGCCTCTGGACGGGTAGCTACCCCAGGGATCCCGGCCAGGGATGTAAGTCAAGCATGGGCAAAAATCAGGAAGCCATACGTTTACTTGATACAAAAGGCTTCCATTTTCCCAAACAGCCCTCCTACCACTCATCTAAGGAAAATACATGCCATTCAAAATTTTCATAAATCAGAAAATCCTGATAAAACCTGAAGACTTACATCCCTGGGGTACCCATCCCACGGCACAGCACAGCAGCTTAAGATGTGGGATTCTACGTAAGTGTACTAAGGTATTGTACATAACCATCTGCTTTAGTCCCATACCGAATACTCTATGCGGAGGAACTTCAACAGCAGCAGAGGAAGGAAAGCGAATTTATAGCAGTCGACTCCACTATAGGCGAGAGTCCGTTAGTAAACGGTATCTATCTATCTATCTATCTATCTATCTATCTATCTATCTATCTATCTATCTATCTATCTATCTATCTATCTATCTATCTATATATATATATATATATATATATATATATATATATATTACAAATGGTGAGGATAAGATTTATTCTAACCCTACAGAGGCGTAGGAAGCAAATCTTCATTGGGGGGGCCCGGCGAGGGCACCATCACGACCACCTTTAATTGTCGGCTGATGCGTGATGGCGTCTATATATGCGTATTTAGAATTCATATAGAAAAGTGATTTTTGGTAAATTTTGGATCTGACTTTAGGCTCAGACCCCCATTCTCCCTATGACATCACCATAATAATCTAATTTGAGATGTAAAGTTTTAGCTTCTTTTCCATTGTGTTTATGAGTTCTTGGAAAATATTGGAGGGGGGGGGGCCCAGACATACTCAGGCCCCACCTCCTTCATGATTGGGGGTGCCCAGGCCCCCCCTGGCCCCCCTTTTCCTACGCCCCTGCCCTACATTAGCAGTTTTTGGAGAACATGGGAATCTCGTTTATGAACACCAACAATCCAAACCAATTATAAAAAGCTTCCTGATAACGGTCACATATGTTCAATATCATACAATAGCTAGGCCTATCCTAATACACTAGCAAACCTTCAATATTGGATATCAGGAAACGTTATTCACAAAGTAAATTTGTCGCGTTCCCTGTTATGGGTTTACGGTGTCGTTGGTATGTATCAGCTAGATCGGAGGGCTATATGTGAGTTATCTTTTGTTTTAAGTTGGACATACAGCAACCTGCCTAATTTGAGAACAAGTGATATTTGGAGACACAGAAAGGCCTACAATGCACTTGTGTATATCTTTTACATGAGGATTTTTATCATAACAGTGCTTTTTATTGAGATCTGTTCAAGGACAGCAATAATTACCAGCCTGGACCGCTTCACCTATGCCCCCCAACTAAAATAATAGTAATAAGGAAAATTTGCTACATAGCCTACTGTAGTATCGCACCAGTGTCTAAATAAGAAATACATATTCACTGCCCTTCTGCCTCAATACGGTATCGTTTCAGGTTGTTTCGAAACTGCACATTGCCTCGATTTGGACATGCGGTCGAATTGTAGACTCTTACATGGATGACTCTTAAATGGATGATTGAGGGGACAACTGGGGAGGACTTCACAGAACTACTTATTCAGGTCTGCAGTTCACCTAGACAGTTTGTTGTCTTGAGCTGACCTCAAACCAAATTGGGACGTGAGTGGACCATTAAAGATGGCAGGACGAAGGCGCGTTCCGTGAGTATATCTGTTACCATATTTCCACCCAGATCACAGTATAATGCCTATACATGGGTAAAAAGTGATGCTCCTGACGCTGTGACGCAGGGGTTTTAAAAAGTGATGCTTGTGACAGGGGTTTTAAAAAGTGACCAACGGCGACACTAGCAAAAGTTCCCAGTACGTTGGCATATACATGTACATAAAAAGTGATGGAGTGATGCGCCATCCCTTCTAAAAAGTGACGATATGACATCCTTAAAATTTTGAGCACCCATGTATAAATCCCCATCCTGGACATACAAAATGTATCTGCCCTCCCCTCCCCCTCCGAGCCGCAACCGCCACAAAGAAGGGGAAAGCAGCCGGAGCCCAATAATAACATAAGTTTCCAAACTATAACCTTCGCATTAGATGCAGAGGGTAATTGCCCCTGGAGGTAATTATTACACTATATTGAAAAAAAGGCATTATTGGCTCGCTGGTTATAGAATCCAATTTATTGATTGCTTCAGCCTAGAATACTCGTAGGGTACCAGATGAAGCAAATTTTCAGGCTGTGATTCGTCCGGACGGTAACCACGTATCGTAGTAAGTTACCAAGGTAACGTGTCACGTGCACACGGACCGCGCCATACTGTGCCGGGGAGAATTTTGTATGCTCCAGTGTTGCGTTCACCATTCGATGTCTAAATTCTCCCAAAATATGGCATTCATGGCAATATTATTCGCACAGTATAATGGGATGATAGAGAAGATAATGCCATGTCTGTCAGTAAGAGATTGGGGCAGTATTACGGCCGTAATCTGCATTTAAAAATGTGCAGGGCTCCAGTGTAGCATTTTTATCATGGTACGTCACAGGGAGTGCCGAACACAGAGCACCACTTTGTCCCCGGCATCAGGTGTGCCAACGTCGGCACGTTACCAAGGTTACCAGACTTTTCGTCTCAATGAATCCAGAACAAATTTTGAAATTTCCAATGTGCATTCTGCTGACTTGTGGGGATGACTTCATAACTTTGGTTCTAGTAGGAATATTTGAAAAATTCTTTCGTCATTGGAAAGCTTAGGAAGTGGGCATTCTGATCAATCTATTTGGCAGAAAAATAGGGGGGCGCGCGCCCCCGGCGCCCCCCCTAGATCCGCCAGTGCAAGAGGGTAGAATGGCAAAGGGATGAGAAAGGACAAGGTCACTTCTAACAATCGACAAGCAACAGGACCCCGAAACAGGACAAGGCTATTTTTTACAAGCAGTTGTTTAAACAGATAGTGTACAGATCTGTGTAAAGGGCCAGTGTCTATAGTATGCAGTTAGAGGCTGGCCGTCCAACCACTATCTGTGTAAAAAAAAGTAATGCAATTCTCTTTTTTGTTAAGTGTATATCAATTTTGCTTATTTGCCTTAAAGGAGCTCTGAGTTTTCTATGTCCGCCACAGTGCTAACGTAAGTTTCTACAGAAAGTAATTTACACAAATAGTGGTACTACAGATGACGTTGAGTTTAGTAGTGGTTGGATGGTTAGCCTGTATGTGCAGTACATGTATACTTCAGATAGCGGTCGTTTACACGGATGGTGGTTGTTCAATCCCTCTGAGTCTCCCCATATTGGGTCTGCACCTGGGTCTGTACGTTAGTTGTCATTATTATACATGAACTCATGTTGTTTGTTACATCTATTAAAGGGGAAAACACGACGGGATAAATTTTCGTTGTACGGTGTCTATAAAACAAAAAGAGAAAATGAAAAGAAAAAGGAGGCTATTGAATGTTGACGGGGGCAGTGACACGCGGTGCGTGAGAGGTCAGTGGGGCAGGCGGTGCCTGAGGCTACCCGGTACTGCACCATCCCTATAATAATAATAGCACAACAAAAAAAACAAACTGTAACCTGAGTCATCTCTCATATAACAATGTCTAACAATTGAATATGGCACCGTAAGTGCAGCCACATGGGCGTTAAACAGCAAAAACGCGCCCTCAAATGGCTCTTCACGAATCAAACTACCACACTGAGACACTGGGCAGAGCGAAAAAGAGTGGAGGGTCTGCAAATGGGAGTTTGTCAAACTATGGTATTGAAGTGCCGAAAAGTAATGATAGCAGCGAGAGACAGATAGTCTAATCATACATACAGTGTAATACATACTGAAATAAAAATCATCAGGTGAATGTAAAAAAGATATATGTATCAATGGCATATAAGTCCTAGTATGATAATCTCCTTTTCTGATTTCAATGGGAAGCAGACTTAGTTTGGCGCCAAGTGAGACCGTCATTATAATGTACATGTATCACAGTGGAGCAATTGGCCGTAAGCCATAACCACTCGAGGAAGACAATACAAAACCAACATTTCTGTAAAATTAACAATGAAACTTCCTAAAAATATAACGGAGATGCTCTGTTAAAAAAAACAAAAAAAACTGTGACTGAGAAAAAAACGGTGACCGTAAAAAAAAACACGGTGAAAGTCTGGCATTCATTGTTGCCAGTGAATCACCGTTTTTTCTACGGTAGATTTCTAACAGTGTACAGTGCCGTTATTTCCAGTGAAGAGAAATCTAAGAAGTCATGCCTGCAATGCCATTGTTACTCTTGCCCAGCGCAAACAGACGATTGGTTTACATTTCTGGTCTGTAAGCAGGTATGCCAGGTGTTAGTGGTCTCCCTTACCAACTAAACACTGTCCCTACCAAGGATCTAAACTGAGGAAAGTAGTAGGGAAACTCTTCCATGCTGATGCTCCGAAGGAGGGAACTTTTCTTTTAATATGTCATCTATGTATATTTCTTCACAGAGGACTAGGGGGTATAGTGAAGTAATTTTGCTTAGAATGGACATTTTTTCAATGAAGGTCTTCCCTCCAAAACCCACCACTTAAGAATTTACCCGAAAAAGAGATGGGCTATAAGGGACCCATCAATCGCGCCACTCCACCTCCTCATCTCAACTCCCTCCACCTGCCTTTAGCCTACCTCTGTCTTGTCCTTATCTATCCTTTTAAAACTGTACCTGTCCCTCTAGCTGCCCTCACATTAATTAACTCGTCTCGTCCATCGTCTCTGCCTATCTCTCTACTTCCTATCCCCTGTCTGCACATGCCTGCTCTGCCGCATACCGTAGTGGCGTGTTTAACCGCCCCGGCACTTATAGATTCCAATAGCTCTCTACCCCCGGCCCTTATTCAAGACATAGTTTACAGTGTAAAATTTAATTCAAGACCACTGTACCCCCGGCGCTTTTTCAAGACCCGCGCTCATTCAAAGACCCGGCACCTAAACAGGCCACTACGGTATCCTTCCTGCCCTAACTCTGCTTACCATTCCTCTCTAGATAGCCATACATCAGCTATATCCCTCAATCGATTAATTTTGACATGATTAACTCCGTTTACAATGATTGACCTACGTATTGTAAAGGACAATTTTATTCCAGGAAAACATTTTGCCACTTGGGTTTCACATGTTTATTTACAAACAATTCTTGTCCCCACAGGCCAGCTACAGAGGCATTGTTTGAGAAGTACACACCACAGGGAGTGGTGGCTCGGAGACTCCCACGTGCAGATGCTTTACGCCTAATGGCAGAGGAGTACGGGCTCATCAGCTCCCGGGCTGAGGAGCTGCTCGACCACTTCGATGCTGACCAAAATGGCTTCATGAGTCTATGGGAATTCCAACATTTTGTCACTGTCATAGGCTCAAGGTGTGTTTTATACAAGATTTCGGCTTCCGATGTTGCCTAATTTGCAGTTTCATTCAATGATGTGCCCATCATTAGATGGTGATCCTGCACTAAAATCTTCCCAACTATTTTATAGTGCAACATCTTTTTAAATCTTTCACACTATTCTTATAACGTTCTGATGTTATCCATTTTGTCATTCTTCTTGATTTTATAAGAACAGCACCAGGGCTAGTTTTAATGCACTGAACTTTGCTTCAGAGAGAGAGAGACAGACGTAATGATTCATTACTTAAGAAACAACCCTGCATGTCTACATTTCATCTTAATCAATCTCAAGTTCTAATGGCTAACAAATGATACAGGCTGATTTCCTATTCCTCATAAACTTATTTTCCAACCAGTGTCTCATGGAAACACTTCTAACAGTTCGTTATTGCATGATTATATCTGGTAACTGAGCATCATTTAAAAAAAAACCAACAAAAAAACCTTTAATATTAAAGGACACATTATTTGTGTGCGCCACGTTAGTCTGAGAAGGCATCAGTCTATAAGCCTTCATTATTCTCATTACAGAGATAGATGTGCACAGCTTACTTCCGAGTTTGAGACTGCGGCAGGGGGCGCTAAAGGGGTAACTACCCTAACTGCTCAGCAGGTACGAGGTACCCTGGAGCAGCTCACGCTGCCCTCTGGTGAGCATTTTACTGACAAGGAAATGGACTTCTTCATGAAAACCTCCAGTGCCGATATGGGTCAATTCACCTTTGGTCAGTTTGCAGATTTACTTGCTCGAATAAGACTTTATAAACGACCGGAGAAAAAATAGGTTTCTCTTTTCTGTTATCTTTGTTTCATTCAAGTAGATCTTAAATTATCTACCTGCTGAAAGCAGTTCCCTGGGATCCACACATCATGCAGTACACCATACATTTATTATATACTCCTTTACTTTGTTGATAAGTTAACTGGACGAAACGCAGCCTACTGCTGCTAACATACAGATAGATCACAAGTTCATTGTAAATACCACTTTCAGTTTAGCCCCTGACACACACGGACTTTCAGTTGAGCTCCAAGTTTTGTTTCTATGTGACATGAATCTAAGGGGTTGATCCTTTAAACGTCCATTATTCTACGTAAGTCTTAATAGAATGTTGCTTCACTATGTTGCATAATATATTTTATAGTCTCTATAGTTGCAGATCATTCTTTTGGTGTAATTTTTTTTTTTTTATCTTAATCTCACAAAAATGCCCAACATCTACCGCTACATGTATGCTCCCTTAACTTCTATGGGTTGTAGACATACTCTAAAACTCGTACCACTGCCATTTGTAGGCCTATATACGGTATTGCCGTGAATAACCACCCCGGCACTTATAGATTTGGAGGGACATTACCCCTGGCCCTGATACAAGTCAGGTGTTTTTTAAGGTCTAATTTTCAGTGCCTAATGTTTATTTTATACCCCCCGTTGCTTATAAAAGACCGGTGCTTATTCAAAACCTGTCACTTAAACATGACCATACGGCAAGCTTCTAGGAGTTGTAGACTTACTCAATAATAAACTCGTACCACTGCCATTGTATATATATGTAATCAAAAGGCACAAAGGACATTGAGTTACTGTTTCAGTTGTTTTATTTTAACTCATTCTACTACTGGTTTCTACACGAGTATGGCCACCTGTGTAAACACTTTGCTACGGATAAATATATATAAGCAGTATCTGTGTTTGATATGATGAAAATATGTAAATATTTTTACAACAATGACATTCAGACTTTAAATATTGCGGTACATAAATAAATTATCTCTTGCAGAGAAGCTAAATGTTCTGGGTTTCTTGACTAATGTCTCTTGATCTTGTTCTGGGTTTCTTGACTAATGTCACTTGATCTTACCTAAGCTAACATGCTGTTGACTAGAGATTCTTCTTTGTACAGGAAGAAAGTGGCTTTCTATCAATACCCGTTGTTGTTTTTAGTGAAATAAATACTTATCTATAATCACTTTATCAATGGTTGTTCTTATGGAAAGCATAATACAGAGCAGTTCAGTACTGTTTGTATATTTTGTATTGTGTAACTGAATATTTCCTAAATGTTTATGATTTACCATAAATCCTTGCCCATTGAGCGTGGCTTATAGGCGATTTAAGGTGGGTTGCTACCATTGGATTTGAGCCTACTGCGCAGGTCTCTGCGCATATAGGTCATCTTCATCAGAATCAGACCATTTATGGTATGCATATATCAGCACTAAATGTTCACAAAAAAAATTTGAATGGCTCTGATCAAAATTGTGTATTTTATGACACTTTGAAATTTTGGGACATTTGAATCTAATTTTTTCTTAGGATTCTCTAACATTCTTTTGCACCTTAGAATTATAAGCACTTACAATACCAAGGCAACGCTCTAGAAGTGGTAGGCTAGTGAGTGAGTGAGTAATAGATGTTTAACGCCATTTCGACAGCTAAGGTCATATTTATGGCGAGAACTACATTACACAATTTCACAGAGGAATGTGTCAGTACCCGCGCATATGTGCACCACACACATCCTGAGGGGATAGTAAAGAGGAGATATAGACCCTTTTAAGTGGGCTAGGGAAGCCCGAGTGGTAGGCTAATCACAGTGACCAAGAGCATATAATGAAGTAGTCCTATGCCAAGGATTTGCATATTTTACCAATCATGCAATGCTTTGAATATGGAATTTTGTTAATTCTTTCAATACTTTTTTTAATCCAAGTGGCTAAAAGTATAAAATAATTCATGGGACCCCATATCAAAATTAAGAAAAAATCTAGTGTACCCCTCTCTCTTCCGAAAAATGAGAAATTTACCCAGAATGCCATGTTATGGAGTTGAAAACAAAAATTCTTAATAAATAAGGATATCAGACTTTTTACCATACGAGGTTTCATATCTCTGTATTAAATAGTTATGACAGAAAAAAATTCTCAAATCTGAGACACATTTTCTCTAATTTCTAGTTGAAGATTAAAATACTTTTATTCTTCAAAATTCAATATTAAAAAAAGTAGAATGGGACCCCCTACTTTTCTTTTCAAAATATCTTTTTGATGATTTGTACATCTGACAAAAAAAAAGGAGAATTTCTAGGGACTTTGATTCAATGGTAGCGACCCACCTTAAGTCCCTTTGCTGCATGTCAAGGTGTGCCTTATAGACAGGGTATACATTGTGCAGAAGAGCACTAGATTGGCTCGTCTAGATCCCAGGTGTACCTTATAGGTCTGGCATGAACTCATGATGCACCTTATACGTAGGGTATACCTTAGGAACTACTACAGTGACTTGCATACACCTATTAAATACTGTGGAGCTATTGCTAACTTCTATTTATAAATACATAGCACATAAGTCCACAGAAATATAATCAATCTACACAGATCTTAGTCCAAAGATGCACCTGAAATTCACATGATATGACAGGTGAAGATGTAACCTTTACAATATGACCTATCACCATGTATATATACGCATTCAGGAAAACATGGCTTCACAAAGGCAAAACATTTATGGTAAAACTTCCCATATAAGGTGTAGCCTGCGTATAAGGTGCACCTTGAGTTGGAGAAGCTATAAGGCGCACCTGGTGTTTGATTTAGACCAGTTTAGACCTGTTCTATACATAGTAAAATATAAGGTGCTCTCCAAATTTTGGCGAATTCTTTTAACGTGCATTTGGGGTTTATCCTTGTGTACAAGCTGCAGCTTAAATACGTGAGGTATTAATTCCTGCGTATAAGCCGCGACTTTTATGTCCCCCTACTGCTAATAGGATCAGCACACTGAAGGGGTGTGGCTTACAGGCGGGTATTTACACTTTAAACACAGTACTAAGCCTTCATTGTTCAAGCTCCTGGTGCAAATTGAAACACCTTACACAGTCGGGTGCAGCTTATATGCGGGGATTTACAGTAGTCGAGGTTTTCAATACTGCAGTATCAATCCTGCACCCCCATGGGTGATTACTTTATGAGATGCGAAAGGTCAAATATGTTACCAAAATTATTATTATGTTCTTTCGGTTTATATTACCAGTAGTCCTACTTTTTAAAAATTAGATATGAAATAAAAACACCGCAATATAAAAATATATACATTAAAGACTTCTTAAACCTTATAAATACTATATCAAATTACAGCATCAGTAAGGACGAATATCAGTGTCATTATACACCTCTCCCTCAAGTCGGTCGGTTTACTATGCCTTTCAACAAAACAGATCAAATATAAATATCCTATTTCTAAAACATGTGTTCACTAAAATATTAATTTACTAAAACTACTTTGCTAATTTGCAACAGAAAAATAAATAAACTTGAGTTAACGGAAGTTATAGTTACAATGCTCAGGTCGGTGCAATCTTCCACCGCCTACAGCCTTCAATATCCAGTATCCAGCGTAATGTTATATTTTTACTAACAATATGAGAACAGGGACAGAGAGAGGGTAAAGGTTTTGTTTTCTGTTGCCTCTTGTAAGTGAGTGAGTGAGTAATAGATGTTTAATGCCATTTCGACAGCTAAGGTCATATTCATGGCAAGAACTACATTACATAATTTCCCAGAGGAATGTGTCAGTGCCCACGCATATGTGCACCACACACATCCTGAGGGGATAGGAAAGATGAGAAGTAGACCCTTTTAAGTGGGCTAGGGAAGCCCGGCTCCTTTTAAGAGCACATATCTGTAGTGTACCACCTAAAATTACCAGACCCATCATAAAAAAAACGGGTCTGGTCATCTAAATACCAAGCACATAACAGGAGAAAATATAATGCTCCATTTCTTAGAAACTACAACAGCATAACAATATCTACACCTGTGTAGATGTCAACAATTGTGTACACTTCCCTATATTGGCCAGGGAGGACATACACACACAAAACAAGGGTGATACATCAATAGTTAGCCCCAGTTTGTAACACGCTATTCATCAAAAACTTAAACATGCATCCAACATCAAGTTACCTTTTATCATCACATTGTGCAGGGTAAACGTTGAATGTCTAAGACTTTAGTCTTCATAAAACCAGTTAAACTTTACAGCAGCTAATAGAGGCATCGTCATACTTTCAACATGTCTACTTATATCCCACAGTAACAAGACCTCTCATTCACATCAAGACGTACACAGATATAGCATTAGAAGGACAAACTTCCATATCCTATACCCCTCCATACAGGGGATATGTCATAGCCTCATCACCACAGAGCCCACTTCTAAGCATTTACCACTGGGTACACTTGCATAGAGCATTATACTTCTCATCATCACTTACAGTGATGCTTAGGAAACAATCATACAATCACTGTAACATTATCTTGAACAGTACATACTTCAAGAAGCACTCCAAACTAAGGAGAGATGACTCCCTTGTCAAAAGAAACAAAATGTACATTATTTGAGATTGCCTTTTTTCGTGTAAGCTCACAATGAAACACGAGCACCTTTGGAAGATATCAGATACATTACATGCAAAAGCGATGACAACATTGTAGGCTGGCTACCTTCATACAGGGCATTTAGTCGTTGTCCTTAGTCGATCGTCTGTGACAACGATGGTTCAGAGTTCTGTGAGGACTCAATAGACAAGGTCTGCGATAGGCGTGGTATGAACACATCATCGAACATCTGGAAGAGAATTAAAGTTCAGTTCAACATTACGAAATACTTGGTTAATATTTGGTTAAGTTCAAACAATGACTATGGGGAAAGCCTATAAGATTTGTTAGACAGAAACGTAAAACGCTGAAAAGATATGACTAAACTTGAACTACTGCCATATATAACTAAAGCATGTCATAACAGGAATGCCTGGTGAATGTAACAATAAGGTTGAGACTGATTTACTTAACTAAAATAGAAGGGATAAAAAGCGCTTAGTAGGGCAGAAATTAAGAGGATTTTCATCACCCATCATTGTATTATAGTCAGCTACAACTAATTCCGCGTGCACATTGTCCAAGTCAATATTAACATATTAGCATGTACAGTACGTTATAAACATAACTTCAGCAAAGCAGCAGACAACTTAGTTCATGGATAACTGATATACAAAGTACAAATTTACGCTTGATTAGGCCAAAAGCAGATCTGAAGCTGAGAAGATATATACTACCCGAACTAACTGATTACGGGAAACCATGACTCTTGTACTTGAAAGTGCATGCAAATAAATCAGCAAAAGTCATTGTCGACGCTCCTCCCCTTAAAATGGGAGAATTCAGAACAAAAAAAAAAAAAAAAATGAATATGATAATCTAAAGGGGTACTATCTAAAATAAAAAATTTTAAGAAATATATAATCGAAGTTGGCATGCCTTCGGGTACTGCTTAATTATTTTGACCAATATTAACTTCTAGTATAAATCACATAAATATTCTACCAGCGTTGATAGCACCAAGTTCTACGTTTGTTCATTTTATTTGATGTATCGTTTCGTGCCCTATAATTGTCATGAAGCACCAGCAAATTTGTTTGGGTGGATGACTAACTAGTGCTGTATGGGTAAATCAGGCTCTCCTTGATCCAAAAGGATCTATTGGGTTGCTTGACACCACGTCTGTATCAAGGCAAGGCTCATCAAAGTAGAAAAATGTAATCAATTGCAGCATCTGATTTAAGGCTGTATTGTCCAGAGTCACATAACATTTGACTTTCAATAACGAATGGCTAAGCCCGAAGCATCTACTGATGAATAGAAGCATCCTGTATAACTTAATTTCATATATGCGATATGCCCATAAGCATCATAAAGTACTAAAGCTATAAATTACTAAATATGATTGTCTTGCAGCACGTTCTTATATTGATGTCAAATTTGTGGACAAGTACACGTAGTCTATCTTAGGTATAACTAGCTTAATTTTAGGTATGACTTGATTTCATTGCCTTCACCATTTTTCTAGTGTATTAAAAAAAAAAAGAAAGCTTTTACATATTATGGAATGCTGTACCGTTTAACCCTGGGAAATACACATCAAGTCATTAATCATGTTAAGTACTAATATAATATTGATAAAGCTGTTACAAATTGTGTTATGAGTTAGATTTTTAAAAACAAGGAAACTGAAGTTCATTAATGAAAATCATAAATAAGCACAAGTGAAGTAGATCTATCTAACATGGACAGAAAATTTCTCAGCCACCAATGCCCCCCCCCCCCCGATTCACGATTACTGGAAGCCGCGTTATAAAGAGGATACTATTATATATAGCCTACATTATGAGCTACATGACGAGCTACGTTACGAGTTAGTGTAACTAGAGTTTGGGTTATCACCCATGCATAAAATAAAAAAGGTTAAACACACCTGAAAATAACTGCACACCGCCTTGCTGTCAAAACTGCATTATTTGAGGCTGGCTTACAACTAGTGTATATACACTACAGATTCTGTGCTATCAACTACCGTAGTACGCCACATGTCACGTATTAGACACCTCTTTTGATCAATTTTCAAAATTCAAAACCAATATATACCCGTAGCTATGTGTATTCTCTTGTAGAGTTCGGAGGAGCTTTAGTGAAGTTTTAGATCTACACGTTCCCCTTGTCTGGGTCCAAATACTGTGCAGTTCTCAGGTAGATATCTATTAACCTCACACATTGAATTCCCCTGAATTCCCACAAGGTCAATATCAAACTTCATAACATTCTTTGATAACACAGTAGATTTTTAGTGGGGGGGGGGGTATGTAGAGAGTTATGTAATTGTTACAAGTTACGGTATATTAAAGTGAATTATGCTGTAAACGTGAGTAAAACTATATATCTCGAAAAATACATACTGTTCAACGACTCTTAGCAGGGGTAGACACTAACGCTGGCCCGCGAGCCACTGGCCCACAGTTTTGCCTGTGGGCCCATAGTTTTCTCAAGAAATACCTTCCTGTGGGCCCAGGATGGCCCACAGAAGATTAGAGAGAGACATCTATAAAAGTTAATTCATATGAGTATAGACATGTTATATATTGTTTCAAAGAGAAAATCAGCAGGAAACTAGCCATTCTTGCTAGGTTATGGTGTGAAGTAATGGTAAATACCTTTAATTTCTCTTTTAAAAATGTAACCTGTCTATTCTGGGCCCGCAATTTTAACTCCAGGCCCATAGATTTTTTAATCTACGTGCCCGAGTGGCCAGTGGGTGGAAAAGTTAGTGTCTACCCCTGCTTAGTATCTCATTTAATATTAGAATATCTCACTTTGAGTGTGTGAATTAAGGCATGCATGTCACCTCAGGGTGTACTACGAGCAACACTTGTTTGTAGTGACTTTAGTTTATTACATACACCGAATGATATGATACTTAACTACATAAATCTAGTACAATTTACTGATACCTCAATAGCAGTGCCCTAACAATACACCTTGTTACTGGGTACTTAATGTAATCAAAATAACCTAAATGTTACATTTTCAAAGTACTACCTTCACGTTAGCAGATACTTCTTTATACCGACTGAAGGGCTTTAGTGGCGACAGAGTTCACTGCCGCTATTACAGAATAAAAGTGATTGGCAAAATCAGTTCCAATTACATCTAAGAATCAAATTAAAAAACGACCTAAAACCATGTACATGTGTACTACTATACGGAACACCCCTCATTAAGGGCTAATACAAGATATCCTCCTTCTCATCAACAATTTTGCTGTTAACCCCAAAGATGGAATTTTAAAAGAGCGTGGCTTGGAGCGAATGGCATTAAAATGCTACAAATGAAATATCAGTAAACATATGGTATGTATGTCTCCTTCCTTCACCTTATTGAGAAAACTAAGTTGTGTCAGCTGGCTACATTACAAATCTTCCGCCGTGTAAAAACTGTGTTTAGCAAAGACACAAATTTAATAGTTTCCAATGGTTTGTGACTCCATGTATACAAGAACAACTCGGACGTATGGTAATGGTTGCGTAGATTGCACAACAGGATTTACCACAGCAATTAAATCGCTCATTTCCGAAACATACTACCAGCTGCCTATGTTTGTGTAATTATAACTTGCTTATGATATATGAGATCTAGTAGCAATCTTTATTGCACCAATTTTAGCACCTGAGATTGATGCAATTTTAAAAGGTAATTCACTAAAAAACATGTTCATGCGGGTACGAACGCAAATTAGGATAAATCACACAGAAACACTGTTACAATGACAAAACACCATAAAACCACACAGTATGTACATGTATGCCAGAAGTATATGCAGGTTTAACCATTCAAGGCCAGCTTTGCCCTTCTGTCGACGTGATACACCAATGCAGCAAACAAACTATTTAAGTCGAAGATGCTGCACTTGTGTATCACACTGACACACCAAAGGTTGTCATGATGCCCTGATAGCGACCAATGAGTTACTCACTGGTGCTGCATGGGTATAAGCTCTCATGCCGTCCTTGAAGGGTTAGCACGGGTATAAACAGCTGCTTTATGGGAATGTATGTACTTAAAATGTCAAAAAGAACATGACAGGGAAACTTTAATATACATGTATGTAAATTGAACGTTGTCCAGTTAACTCCAACATATAGGTGTTCCACATGACTTATGTAGCCAAACATTTGATAACTTGTGAATTCATACAGAAATATCCACACAAAGGAAAGCTATGTTATCAGTCCTAAATTATGGTTTAGAACATAAAATCAGCCTAAAAGAAAATACATAACTGAATTCTTTCCGAATTCAGCAATAACAATCATACATGCCGGGTATGTATTTCAAAATTGTATGATCTACTGTGAAGTGTTGTTATATATCTTATACATGGCCAAAAACGTGCTCCAGTAACAAGGAAATACATATCCAAAGGCTTGCTGCTACATGCCCCCCCCCTCCCTCCCGAGTCTATAAACAAGAAATGCGGTTGTGACCGCGTAAAAAAACGCCTCCCGCCGTTAATGTCGGTATACCAGTGTTTGATGACATGTCTCATAAAAGCAGACATAAAGAAGATTTCACAATTATCAATTTCTCTATTCAGTAATTTTGTATTGTGAGACCTCATCACATGGGGCAAATGCAATCATCATAGCGCACTCCCATACCGCTTTGCGGTACCGCCGCTATGCGGCGTGGGAGGCGCTAAAAAATTGAACGTGTGCTGTACAGCACTTATGGCCCAGGTCTTCCACCAAATATCATAAAAAAAAGTATAGAAATTAAACCTACCTAACTGTTGACACTATAGTGACAGTATGTCCAAGTCGTCAATGCTTAAGCCTATGGAAAATGCACCCATTATCGCTTGTATGTTTCATTGGCGAATAACTCCTCTCCTGGCGAGTTAAGCATTGCACAATGACAGCAGGTCTTGAATAAGGATCCATATTTTCAATAGAATTGCCAGAGAGATTGTATTTCTCCTCCATTTTGTTATAATCCAGCAGTTTCGATGGCACTGTGAGTCGATCGTCTCGCTGTCCGCCATTTTGGATTTTGATGTTCTAAGCGCATGCGCGACCCCTCCTTGCCGGTAGCATTTTCGACGGAGAAATGATATATTCTATCGATTTAACTTGAAGTTAATGGCTTTTTGAATATAATCCATGCATGTTTGACAATATCAATCAAATTGAATCGAATACATTGCCTCAATTTACTTTTATATAAAAAATAAAAAAGCTTACGACGGACCACTCTGTGCGCATGTCCGAACTCGCCTTGCCGGAAATGCGATAGCCATAACAAGAATATGGAGGTCATGTTAACACATTTGCTACATGAACAGTCTTAAACGGTCCTATACGAAAATTAACTCTTTTCTTGAAACTATCGCATTCTATGAACGGTCTTCAACTTACCTGCTGAAAAAAAGCGTCTTAATTGGACAATTCCCATAGGAGCCCATGTGTTATGTCTATCACGAAAATCTATCGCACAATGCAATCCTATGGAGCCTCATTTTCATGAGAAAATAAGTCAAACATGTCAGGTTTTTTCTTCAGCATTTTTTCATAGCTAAAGAATTTTTTTTCCAGGAATTGTGCATGTGCAATGAATAACTAGATCTAAAGAACATGTTTCCATAATTTTTTGTTAAATTATCCCTCAATTTCGATGAGCAATTCCCATCTAAAGTTCCAATTCATGATCATCATTTTTTGACTGAAAAGGCACCGCCAATGACCCAGGAGGACCTGGGCCAATAAATCTAAGATATAATGACCAACTGTAAATGATGTGTAGAATAAACTTCCATAGGTTTCCTAAAGCACTTTAGTCATTTCCTCAGGAAAGACACCGATAACTTGCGTATTGTGTGGTTCATCCTAAATACACTACAATCCCATGTTGTGGCCTACAGCTATGTGTGACACTCATATACAACATGTCAAACTAGAGGTAAAGGTGTTCACTACACGCGTCCACCAAGAAACAACAGTGTGATCGACATCAAGCTACAACAACAAACCAACTGGACTTATGTGAGACATTGTAGCACCAAAACTGGTCCTTTTAGACATCTTACAGTTCTAAGCTGAGACTAATTGGTGGCAGCATGAAGGTGTTCGGCATCACCGGCCCCCTTCTCAGCAAATGGTGACTTGCCACAGTCAGCACACTTAATGGCAGTATGCAGTGCACCTTTGGGGATCACCTTCTTGGGCGTGTTCTGGCCACTCTTGTCCAGCTGTTCAAAGTCCCACAGGTAAATACATACCTGAGACGGCTTCATCTTCTTCTTAGAACACCACTGTTTGAAGCACGCCTTAGCCGTGTTGAAGCTGTCCTCGTCTGACTTCTTGATGAACACCCGCAACAGTTGTTCCCGGAAACTTTCCGGCAGCATGTGTGACACCTAGACAATGGGGTATAATTAACTATGTTAACTGCATAGTAACTTTTCTCTGCGAGTTTAAAATTTAATAATTTATAAAGTAGACAAATCTTGTCATGATATAGCTGACTGTAGAAATATTTTGCATACTGGAATGCAAAATCGACTTTCTCATAGAAAAGTAACACGGACTAGAATTGCAGCTTACCCAAAAAAAGCTGTAAATTACAAGATTACTTATATGCTTTCACAACACTTGCATTGACTCTGGTCTTATTTAGAAAAGCTAATGAATCATACGAACACCGGAGGCACATACCTCTTCCCTGGGGATCTGCACGGCTTGTGTTGGGTCCGACTTCTTGTAGAACCTCACATGGTCAATCGGATTCTTTTCTTTCATGCCGAAATCAAGACTCACAATCTGTGAAAGAGACCCATAATCAAACTGAATTTTTTTTCTTCTTAGAATCAAACTGGTGTCATTTAAATTACTGTGTGTCCCTGAAGACAAACAGGTTCACTGCTGATGTCTATGATGGCCATGGAGAATCAACAAAGTTTAAAACAGATATTTAATGTACATGCGTAGTTCACACACATGTTTGATCCCCCTCCCCTTATTTCTTAATCCTAATGCACAAAAAGAAGGAATGAATTGGCAACATCACTTCTAGTGTTGACACACAAGGGCTAAGTTTTTTGCCTAAACGTATGCAGGGGGCTTCTTGGTGGGGTATACACATGTACGAAAGATATTTTAGTGGAGACATTTTATATTCCCCTCTTTTGGCTTATACCCGGTAGGTTGGGTTATTTGGAGGGGTGGGGGATGTACAGCCCCTCTAATCAACATATTATTTAAGTACTCACCTGGATGATGACGTCATCAGGGCTAAGACCTGAACCCTCGACAATTTCAGCTGCCAATCTGGGTTTATCCTCCTATATAGAACAGATGAAGCCTTTGTGTTAAACACATATTACTCAGGGTTTGGAACATATGAGTTGAAGCATTGAACAAAATAAATAGATGCTGACATGTGCTACATAATTGCAGATAAATTTGCTTGGGAACTAGTTATTTGTCCTTAAAAGATTTGGTGTATTAGACTCTACACCGAACACTATTGTTATAGTCAGTTTAGATAGAGGAACAGTGTGTTATTTGGTCAGGAAATAATTATTTGTCCTTCAAAGTTCATTATATAGGCCTACAGTATCACTAAGATAATGTGATAGCTTTAAAAGATTCTGTAAGTCCCTTCAGGGCTGCATTCTAGTATCTAAACTTTTTTCAATTGTAGTCAAAATTGAAATCTGAGTATCATAAAAAATGTTTGTCATCGCAAGCTACCCCAAAATGATAGGTCACATGATGTGAAAACTCCTATTATTAAGGGAGAAGGGTTTTGTCATTTCAAATGCCAGTCCAGCCAATTTTTTGCCAGTCCCTGGACTGGTGAGGGTCCAGCCCCCCCCCCCAAAAAAAACACCCTTTTTCGATCTATTCCTGCCACAAGTCTATCATTTTTTCGCCAGTTGTCCGAAAAACAGATGGTGCTGTGTTTCGTGTTTCACCGCCTTTCAGTTTTATTCTGTGTTTGAATATATAGACTGTCTGTGCTGCTGTCACTGCCATACACCATCATGCAATGCACATGGTCAGAGGGAATTGCCACGCAGTTTTCAAATATGCCCATTTTCCAGCAGGAAAGTATATCAAGCGGGCAGCAATGTGCTGCCCGTTTGATCTTAATTTCAGACGCTTTTGGGAAGGTTTTGCTTGATTATATATGAATTGAATAGGAATTGCAGTTGCCCTCTTGTCAGCTAGGAGTAGAAGTCTATTGGGAGAGAGGAAGTTTGAACACGGAGGAAAAAATTTTAGGTTTTTTTGTCTGACATCTTAAGAGGTTTATACAACACGAATGTGAATGTGTTGGGGGTCATTGGGAACCTGTGGATCTTCTTAGGGGATGTTTTGTTAATGATGTATCATTTGGATTCCATATGCAAAATTTGATTTTAAAATCTATTGCAACTTTTTAGCAGCATTTTCGCCAAGTGCAAAACTATGTGATCAGCTGAGCATAACCAGAGAATATGAGTACCTGAGCAAAGTGGAATCCATCGTTGGCCTTTGACGGCTTGCTCTGTCCAATGCACTTGTAGATATCACGGCACTCAATACGTTCGAGAATTTCCCGAGCCTCGCGGAGCTCCTCACTAGTAGAATTTAATATCATGTGGAATACATGATCTGTCACACGGGTAAAGGCCACAGGGTCGTAGATAGTCTCAGACAACATTTTCAATTCTCTGTAATTTGACATGTATAAAACACTTCATTGGTCATCACTAGATTTTTCTTATACATGTACAAATCTACAAGCCAAACATATCGTTCATTGGTGATTAATCTAGCAACTATCCAGTTATTGATATGGCAATAGCATTCTAACACACCAAAGCGATAGCGCATTTATATCCTTGAACAGAAAACTGTATTTGATAGCTAGTGTACATTGTGATGCTCACACTGCATATTGTATACTGTGTAGGTCTATGGATGTGTTTGCTTCCATACAAGTCAATTAATAGTAGAATATTGAAAACCGTAAATTATCTTATTACGATGCAGAAAAAACTTACCCTCCTTTACCTGGAAACTTCAAGTGTTTGTCTGCTTTCAAAAAGGCCTCAGTGATCCTACAAGGTCGGAAACATATTCATATATTAGGGATGATTTCTTTTTGCAAGAGAACATATCACTAAATTTTGAATACATTTCAATTAACATGTTCTAGTTCACGACAGAATATGATCTGCTTATTGGAAATTGATATAAAGCCAAGGTATATTATAAGCAAATAGTTGCATTATTTCTACAGTATTGTCTCTATCACTTCACTAATGATGGCATCTAATAGAGATGCCATGCTGCTGTTAGTACGGCCCCACTGCTCTACCAGGCGATATACAGTCTGAGAAAATCAATAGATGTAACATGAAAAGGTCCTACTAAAGGGATTCCTGTGGCTTTTGTTTAACTAGATGTTATGGTAGTGTTGGCATAACTTAATGTATGTGTTATGAGATTCTAAAGGGAACATGTTCTGATATTAGAGCATGTTATCATAATGGAAGAACGGTAATCACCACTTGTAAAATGTTTCTACACACAATCCCACACACCAAGGTTACATGCACACGAAAAGTAAAACATAACCATCTCTCACCAATATGCACATCATTTCAGACATTAAAAAGATGCATTGTTTGTTCTGTGATTGAAATATATATGTATGACTTTCTGATAGTATTGGTTATAATTTGTAAACCTTTTATGATTTTAGATACAATAATTCTTTACCCAGCAATGCGTTTTAAAGAACACAAGGTGGCCCAATCTTGTATGGGACTGGTTCCTTCCAGATTCCAAGAAGTGCATATCACAAAAATGGCCTACTCTGGAACTTTATCTTCCAACAATCCTATTTTCAGTATATATCCTGCATGATGCCATGTATGATACCCTCTAATTCATTCATCCGAATCAAATGTTATGAGGAACTTAATAAAAAAAAAAAAAATGCCATCTACTACCGTAATCTCCCGCGGCGCCTTATACGCCAAACAAAATGCTGCTGAGTCTTATATGTGGGAGGGACATTGCCTTGAGTTTGGGGTGCGCGTTATATGCGGGGTATTTTTACTAAAGAACAGTACTAAATTAGCAAAAATCTGCCCTTAGAGGTGCGCCTTATATGTGGACTTGCATTCTCTGAGTTGTGGGTGCGCCTTATACGCGAGCTGCGCCTTATACGCGGGAGATTACGGTAAAGGAAATTCATGTCATGGGACTGGGTTCTGATGAAATTTCCGAGATGGTGCCCAAATTCCTTCCCACTTTCATCTCTCTAAACATCCGTTTGTTACCTTTATTCCTAACCTAGGAGAGTGAGCTCAGGGAGATTAAGCATTGGCTGAGATCCGCTTGCGATGCCACTTCCTTTGCTAATGAATAAATACGTTATGGGAAATCACCCCAGCAACGTAGTGGGCCAAACTAGCAACAGTCTCATTTGGTTAGATAGCGTCATGGTGAACGGAGGTGCCAACCTTCCCCAGATTCCTTCCATGGATGGTATTGAGGTGCAATGTATGCAAATGATCCCTAAAATTCGCAAATATAGACTCTACCTGTGCAAATCACAAGAATGACCTATCTAACCTTTACATTTGTAGCAATCAGGAAATATCCCAAGCTGTGTTAGAAATGCGACAACAAACTACAGTAATATGGGAATTGTTCTGGTAAATGTATACAATTCACCACACTACATTTGTAGGTTTATCAGTAACAAAGCTGAACGGTGTTATTGTTCTAACACACTACGCATATGATGTTAAGTTAAACCATCCAATGAATGAAAACATTGCTATAAAATTTAATAAAAGGATGCATTGGTGAAATAAAATCCAAGTGAGGCAAAGTATGTGTTAGGGAAACACTTAAACTGATATGCATTATCATAACCAATTTACTGAGGCATACAGTAAAAGTATGTACGAATTAGCTATGCAGCAAGGGGTTTCTCATCTCAACTATCGCCAAGAGTGACACACCATAATACCCTGCATACAAGGTGCTCTCTGAGTCTTTGGATTTGTCAATAAGAAATTGAAATGACATTACTTCTGTTTGAATGAATTTTCATGATTAGAAAATCTACCAGTCCTGTAGCATGGACGTCTATAGGGGTTAGATGGATGTGTCATGTATTGAATAAAAGGTCTTGATTAGGGAGAACTGAATCCCCGCTGATAAGCCTAGGTTCTCCCAACATCATAACAATACCGCCAGGCTGCCTACATTTTAAAAATACATTTTGTCAAATAACACAGAATGTGAAATGGTAAATGGAATGAGTTCTCAATAAAAAATTATCATTACTTATATTCCAACTCTTTTACATATTTATCACTTAAAAATTTAGCAACTTGCTGCTGGATTTTCAGTGTTTTTTTTTTTTTTTTCAGTCTGTGGAGAACCGTTCAAGCCGCACCTTATATGCAGCGTACTGCGGTAGTACACATCTTTCAACCAAAAAAAAAACAAAAAAAACAAAAACAAACATGGGTAGCATATACCATTCCCAAAGAGAATAAGTTTCAATCACCTTTCCTGACATTTTTTCTCATGTTAAGCACAATCTTTTTCCTCATATAACGTTTATGTATATAAAAGGAAATTACTGAATAGCTTCTTTTGTCTGGGGTGTGGTATTCATGGTACAATGATGTATTGATACATGTATTATAACATAACCCCTATTTGTCAGATACACCTCCGGGTACTCACATGTGCTCTACGACCCCCTTCACTTTGTGCTGGTACACCTGCCTGTGCAGCATAGCCCGCAGAGAGAACATGTCGTACACGTTTCCCACCTCCTGAAACATGGTGTGGTTCGAGCAAAAACATCAATTGCAGACTTTGGGTTTAACTATTAGGATACAGCTGCGTGCACTGAACTGTACCCTGCCCTTTCTTGAGACTGAGTTTGGTCCCAAATATTCCACACAGGAATGCGATTCTGACATCAGAACTGATGCTGGTTCCTGTTAGTAGGTTGAAGTAATTTCGCTCACCGATAGTGACCTAGAGATTCATCTTCTTTGTTGCATACAAAAGAACAATGACATTTCCGCTGATAAACATGGAAGATAGTTCTACCAAGTCATTATACAATGTATAAAGTCCACCATCACATCCAGCCTACTGCTATTTTAACGCATGTATCAGATCAGTATTTGAACTGTTTCCAGATACCCTAACAGACACAGCAATGTCATATTTTTACCAAGAGGCGTTAAGGACAAGTGCTTATGGGTTTCCTGGTACCCCAACAAGCAATAGTAATGCTTGGGTTGTCAGCAGGCCTACATAGCACTCATCAACATAATGTTGTTTTTCATACTGTGAAATGTCCTTCGGCATAAAATTTTAGAGTATGCATAAAGGAGCACATAAAACGACATGTCAATGAGTCAAGCATCTAAATCGAAGATAAGAGATTCTGAATTAGCCATCACCCTTCTCATGAAAATGCTCAGAAATCCAGAAATACATTGATATTAGTTAAATATTTTCTATGTAATACCGTGAGTGAACAACTCCCCAGGGAATGCCACTCTGCTAAATAGAGCACAATACTGTTAAACTGCATCGTGAGTAATTTTGTGTATAACACTGCATGCAACTTAAGGTGCATAGGAGATCGGAGACAGCTTTTAGCTATACAAGTTTTCTGTGTTTATTTCCTTTTATAAACTTCCCATAGGTCAAGGATTCACGTGATCCTGACAAAGGTCACTATCCTACGCTAGCATGGCCTAAAGTTGGCCCATCTGAACTCCTGCGGTAAGAGTTGGATGATGATGTGGTCGATCAGACACATCTTAATGAGAATAAATACAATAACGACATCTTAGAATCTTATACTCAAAGTATGTTGAACCAGCTCTTTGGCCCCCATAGTCTATGGGTGCTTAAAAAAGAAGGTTAAACCATTTGGCCCAAAAAAAGAAAGTAATAGATCACCTCCTAATTCTAAGATATGCTTCAAATTGTCACTGTGTGATTTTTTATGTTAAGCTGTATATGGGTGTATCTGTGTGTTGGGAGGGGGCATCAACATGGTGTCATAAGGGACAACCTGTAACACCTCCTCAAGTTTGTCCACTACACTCAAAAAGCTATGCCTTGCTAAATGCCCCAACTACACTCTTGACGACTATTTGAAGTGGTTGTGTTGTAATTCTTGATTTAGAGATCCGTGCTCTAAAATGTCTGGTTACGATAGCCACAAAGAAAAAGTAAAAAAAAAAAAAGATGAAAAATATAGCAAGAAACAGGTTGCTCACGCAGTCACTCCAAAATACAAACTTACACAGTCAATACGGCTAACACAACAGTAAGACTGCATCCCACAATAGATAGCATGCTGCACACAAACTTAATTAAACAACAGCATATTAGATAATCATATCGCAGAGTTAAAATGGGACATACTTATAAGTTCTAGAACAAATTCACTTCATTTCTTCCACTTTCAAATATCACAAAGGAAATTGATATCTCAAAGCTTTCTTCTATCTATGCACTTCTTAATTCTTCTTGGAACTTAATTTCTTAATCTATCAATAAACTGCCGGATCATGTTCAATTAATTTATGAATTTGGATATCTACCTTAGGGAGTGATCATTTTTAACAACAGGGGGGGGGGGGGGGGGGGCTGGTGGGTTTGAGGGGGGTCAGAATTTTTTCAACCCCTTGACCAGGGGGGGGGTTAGAATTTTTTTGCCCCCTTGACTAGGGGGGTCAAAATAATTTCACCTGCTTTCAGCGAAAAAGCCCACGTGTTACTATAGGTTAAACGGGTGCGTTTGCACGTGATTTTTGCCTCCTGAGGGAGGGGTTGAGAAATTTTTGACCTGTCGAGAGGGGGGGGGGTGACATTTTTTTCGCGCATCCACGTGCAAACCCACCAGCCCCCCCCCCCGTTGTTAAAAAATGATCACTCTCTTAGTCTGATTATAAACCTAAACTGTTTTAACTTTTACGAATTCTTATGATACTATTTTCATTTTCTATATACACCATGTTAGCTATTTTGTTTGGCCTCAGAAGGAATTGGGAAATTTAGAATAAGAGGCTTGAAAATAGATGTGGGGTGAATGTAAAGGTGTTTCCAGTAGATTGGTTTAGAATATTAGAATATTAAATTTTAAGTTCAGTTGTGATAGAGTAGTGTTTTATGTAATCAATTATTGATGGTATTCAAAGTGTCACTAAGGCCACACCAAATTAATATATTGGTCTATGGATTTCCCGCACCTTATTTTCCAAAGAGCAAATTTTAATTTTTTAAGAAGATTTATTTGTCTATGGATTCTGCCCGCATCATTTTCTGGAAAATTGCAGATTTTTTTTTTTTTTTTTTTTTTAAACAAGCAGCTATAATACAGGGTCAGTCAATGGAGGTACAAAAATGGCAGACCACTCATTGGATAGGTAAACACATCACCAGTTTCATTACATAGGCCTATTCTACATTTAGAAAAAAATAAATACATTTGAGCAAAGGAACCCCACCCCCAACCAATAAAAAAAAAAAAAAAGCCTCTCCACATTTTTGATATTCAGAATCCATAGACAGATACAATTTCTTGAAAAAATAAAATAAAAATTTCGCCCTCCCGCTCCATTTTCTAAAAATGAAAATCCATAGACCAACTTTTTTATTTGGTGTGGCCTAAATACAAGATTCTTGGCGCGCTTATTGTGACAGGGCTTGTGGGGAAGGAAAGGAACCTGGGTTTCCGTATACAAAACCAAGGGTGTAACATGCACTGTATGCTCTCAAAAAAAGACGACAAATTAGTTATACATCCTTTTTGAACTGTAAATTTTACTTGACATTTTTCAGTAGTGGCATCCCCTGCTGAGTACTCACATTGCTTCTACGACACAACATGTTCGGTGTTGGTATGCCCGACGATGCAGCATGTGTCGAGTGTTAAACATGTCATACAGGTTCGCCACCTCCTGTAAATTGTTTTTCAAAGTGCAATCGAAATCACAGATAAAGTATACTGTGCATAATCTAGATCATCATCTGGAAGAGCAGCCCGAACTTATAATCACAGATAGTTCAAGTACATTTGTACAGCAAACTTATTTATCTAAAATTGTCAATGGAAAATCCATCCCTATTTCCTGTCCAATAGTGTACATATCACCCACGAATTTTTTATAAAAATGATCTGCTGTGGATAGAGGGACCTGTACTAGGCTCCTTTGCTTTAGGAATCAGCTGAGTGCTATAACTACATCTCTTTCTGATGAACATCTCTTTCTGATGGTGTATATAATGAGTGCTTACCTTATCACGACTGCAGATCTGTTTCTCATTGTTGACAGTGATAACGCGAGCAAACTTCATGAATCGTAGATGATCAAAGTTATTGCTGATCCCAAGACAGTGGCAGTCGCGGGCGAAATAGTCCCACTTGTCCACGTCTATGCCATTTCTTTTGTTAGCCACAATCTGTTAATGAAAAATCGTCCAGATGCAGAAGATTGATGAAGAAAAGTTTAAGAATTGGTAGATGCCCTATTCCAAAATATCTTACCTCGTACAGGAAGCGTTTCTCGCTGCCTCGTCCTACATAGTTGTAGTTCTTCTGTGGTCCGTAGATCTGCTCCTTTATAAATGTGATGTCGTCATCACTGAGGCCGTATTCCTCAAACTTGGGCTTCAGGTCATTTACCTCTACCATGTGATCGAACATCATCATGGACGCATCTTCATGCTACAATGACAAGGCAAAATACCGTAGAAGCATATATGGCACAGCTTAGAGATGGGGTACTTCTTCCTGGATCCAGAAGGAAGACACCAAGACCTTTCATCTGATAGATTACACTCAACCTAACACCTACAGAAGTATAGGACTGCCGGTAGTAATAGGAGCAAGAAGCTTCAATAGATAGGAGGTGAAACTCAGAGCTTTACCTATGGACACAGTGTAACAGCCCCCCCCCCTCTACCCCTCCTTAAAAGTAGGCTCCCTTTTGTGTTCAGTATTGAGTCCTATGTAGGATAAGGGGGTTATAGAGATGTCAGGAAATCTTTATCAGAGTGATATCAAATGGAAACAAGGGGCCACCTGTACCAAAAAATCCTGCTGAATCCAGAATTTGTGATCCAAATTTCTTAAAATTTGACCAAAAGTACCTAAAAAGGAGGTTTGATGATGAGAATATTTTAAAAATGTACCTCAATCTACATATCCTAATATCTGCCTATCTCAACCTGACAAGTACTCCACGATGTTACCGGTAGGCCCAGACCCCCATCAAATAACATTTTCTGGACAGGGTATAGGTGGTAGGCACTAACACAATCAATGACTGTGATACCCCACCACCTCATACATATACCCCCCCCCCCCTAGTGTTAAAATAAAAATTGGGGCCCATCAAAGATGGCCTTTAATTTTTCAGCTATCATTTCCTACAAATACTCATTTTTGAGCTCCCCATTAATTTTAATAGAAATTATTGGATGAATAAATAGTGAATATTTCACATGCCTAATTGCTAACACCTTTAGTATGACACCTGATGAGACCCGAGGGGTCGAAACCTAGATCTATACATCATAACCTGGGAAAACTATTTCCAGGACAACCAAGAATCAGCTTGGTTCAATACCTATGGTTGGAGATGGACTCCTCCAGAGGGTAGGTCATCAGTGATTGGCTGTAGACCCATTGTGATGTCACATCCCTTGTTGACACAGCAAGGCATGATGGGAAATTTGTATAGCAACCAGTGGGCCAGGCTAGCAACCGCTTCATTTGATTAGGTAGTGTCAAGGTGTGAGGAGGTCCCATCACCCGTCTCTCTAGATTTATATCTTTTACTGACACCCTCACCACTCCCCGACCTACCTGGCCCACTAACTACGTCAACTGACTTGACACGACATATTCTGTGGAAATTCCACTAAATTTTCGACATCCTGCACCAAAATCGTGCAAAATGTCGAATCTCCCGGGCCAAGGCCCGGCCACAGGCCAACCAAACCATCAACCGATGGGAACGGACGACCAACCCCCCACCCTCGGGGAAGCTCTGGACGCCCGCATACAACAAGCTGTGAACGAGCGAAACGCTCCTCCTACAGCACAACCACAGGTAAGCGCACAATTCTTTACCTCATTTGACTCCGACGAAGAATCATTCTACGGATTTAAAGATAACCCTCAATTGTTAACGCAACTCATCAAATTCTGAGATGGTTACCAACAAACAATTGACGTCACATTCGCACCGGAAGTGACCGAGCCGAACCCTGCCGAAACCGCTCGGCGGAGTTCGGCCTGCGATATGAGCACGGAAAGTGATGACGTCACAATCGTTGCCATACCAACCACACGAACCATGCACGAATCCAGCGCATATGGTAAACGAAACCGATCATTAGATGATAGTTTCACCCCTACCCAAGAATTAAACGAATTTGGGGAATATCAGGACATAACAGGCCTAAAACCCGAGGCCAAACGCCAACGCCACAGATCTCACGAAATCTCCCGTCTCTCTAGAGAGTACTCTACCTGTGTATGGCTCTGCCTCTCCCACATACTGCCTATCCCTTAGTCTACCTATCACTCATACTACCTATCCCTTGAAACATCTAGAGTTTAATTAGGTTTTCTCTCAAATGGCTTAAAGGATTAAAGTTTACCCCTCACCTTTGTACCTAATTTTCTCTGTACATTCTTACCATTAGTCTACCTATCCTCAATCTACCTATCATTCACTTTACCTATCCCTCATGGTGACTCTCCCCCAACTCTTCACATCCCTCATGTTTGACTGGCACATCTGTGATAATACCTAGCACCAATGTATCTTTTGAATATGCTCACTTCACAAGGTACTCTCTATGCCTATCTCTTAAACTGCTACCTATCCTCCTTGCTACCCATCCTCTTCAATACCTATCCCTCATGCTCACTTCATAGCTTTCCTACCTATCACAGCTTGTTCAGCTGGGATAGCTCACAACTAACCTTCATTTTGATCTCTAGCATATAACAGTCTACCTCAAGCATACATCTACCTATCACTCATGCTATATATCCTTGAGGTTACCTATCCCTCAGGCTGCCTATCCTTCATGGTATATAGCCCTCAGTTTTTTAACTTGTCAAGTGGGATAGCATGAATGATATGCAGCATGAAGGATAGGAAGAGGGGAATAAACAACATACATGTAGGATAGGAAGTTAGCTAGTCTAATGATAGCCATGGTGAGGCATTTTAGAAAAAGCATGATAATTCAATGGGCTGAGGGATATGTAAGGTAAACATAAGTGATATGCAGACTTGAGGATAGGTACAATGAGCGATAGGTATATTTCACAAGGCATAGACTATAAGAGCTACTTTAAAGGTAGAAAGAATAGAATACAAGGTGAGAGATACAATGATAGCTGGTTAGATAGGCTGAGGGCTATATACCATGAAGGATAGGCAGCCTGAAGGATAGGTAACCTCAAGGATATATAGCATGAGTGATCAGTAGATGTATGCTTGAGGTAGACTGTTGGATTTGTTCTTTAGGGGATAGGTTGACTAAGAGATCATAATAAAGGTTGGATGTGAGCTATCCCAGCTGATCAAGCTGTGGTAGGTAGGAAAGCTATAAAGTGAGCTTGAGGGATAGGTATTGAAGAGGATGGGTAGCAAGGAGGATAGGTAATAAACAGTTTAAGAGATAGGCACAGAGGGTACCTTGTAAGCTGAGCATATTCAAAAGATACATTGGTGCTAGGTATTATCACAGATGTGCTAGTCAAATATGAGGGATGTGCAGAGTTGGGGGATAGTCACCATGAGGGATAGGTTAAGTGAATGATAGGAAGATTGAGGATAGGTAGACTAATGATAAGAATGTACAGAGAAAATTTGGTACAAAGGTGAGGGGTAAACTTTAATCCTTTAAGCCATTTGAGGGAAAACCTAATTAAACTCTAGATGTTTCAAGGGATAGGTAGTATGAGTGATAGGCAGACTAAGGGATAGGCAGTATGTGGGAGAGGCAGAGCCATACGCAGGCAGAGTACTTGTCAGGTTGGGATAGGCAAACATTGGGATATGTAGATTGAGGTACTGACTGATTAGCATGTTGCATATATAAAAAGTTCCAATCATTTTTAAAATATAACTTTTTTACATTTTTAAAATAATCTCATTATCAAACCTCATTTTTAGGTACCTTTGGCGAAATTTTGAGAATCAAGACCACGAATTTTGGATTCAGCCAGATTTCTTTGGTATAGGTGGCCCCTTGTTTCCATTTGATATCACTCTGATAAAGATTCCTGACATCTCCATAAACCCCCTTATCTTACATAGGACTCAGTACCTAACACAAAAGGTAGTCTACTTTTAAGGGGGGGTAGAGGGGGTGGCTTGCACTATAGGACTCTATGGAGTAACATATCCTAGGGAACCTATACTATTCTTGATAGGAGGGTCTATGAGGGTCCTTGGGTTGTAACCATACGCATTTTTATTGAATTTTGAAAATTCACAGAGTAGAACTTTCATACTGTGCAGTGTCCTTCGGTATAAGAGTATGTCATTTCAATTTATTTCTTTGAGTAAATTCGCCTTATATGCAGGGTACTAAAGTACTGTAATCTCCCGCGTATAAGGCGCGTCTTATACGCGAATCAGATCGTTCATGGGTCTTGTACGCAGGAGCAAGGCTGCCTTGAGTTGGGGGTGCGCCTTATACGCGGGGTATCTCCAACTACCAATCCAAAGTTATGTCCACAATGTCATGTATTTTCTTTAACCAAAGAAAAGGTGTAGTCTATACCATGGTGCTCTATATACCCTTAAACTGCTGAATGAAGCATACTATTCTGCTCACCATAAAAGTGTTTGGAAATGTATGTGCACCCCACTCAATGAGAGCTTTATTAACTATATTATTGACCTTCTAACCAAGAGAATCCATGCAGCATTATAATCAATCCTCCTGGCTGCCATAGCACTGCTGCCACCTGGTTTGTTATTCTAGAAATCAGAACATACCACGAAGTACCAGTGTGTTTAGCAGATCACCTTGCCGGTTGCTCTTCAGTAGTTTCGTCATGCGGAACACTGCTTTGTCCTTAACAGACATGTTTTTGATTGACAGATTTACTATGGTCTGTCCCCTCTGGGATGTCACGAGAAGTAGTAAGACGCTCAACTTCATTGAGAGATTCTTAAGTGAGACTGTTGCATTGTCCCACTGCTGAATAACGTTAAGTACCTTATGGACGTCCCAAAAGGTGTGGTAGCGGGGACCCGGCGGATTCATTTCATACGCTCCTTTGATCAACAGTTTGACTACCTGATGTTGTCCCACCGGTTTGCCATTGACATAATTGCAAACCGCCGAGAGAGCACATCTGGCTGCGTTCAGGGCCTAGTAACTTTTACCCTCTCGTTGCAGTTTTGAAAGGAACTGACACACTTGCTGGATAGTAGGCTGGAGCACTGGAATGCCCCTTTCCACACAGAAAACGCACCAGTGTTTAAGATAAGTCATATACGACTTCCTAGTGGCAGGTCTCCTGGCATTAACTGCCAGCTGGATAGTATGACTGTCAAATTCTCTTTTCACCAGTTTCTTCTTTAGAAGGAACGATAGACCACTAACGGGGTACTTTGTAGCCTTAGCTTGTTCACGGGCTTTCCTGGATGACACAAGTTTCCTGTCTCTCCTGAAGCAAAGCCATCTCCAATTGGTGCGGTAGAGCCCGCTGTACCACAGTTCACCCGGCCAATCGGGGGTGACCAGAAGCGCTTGTACCCTCTCCAGCCTGATCCTTTGAATTACGGGTCCCAACAGACTGAAAGGAGGAAAAATATACATGCATTTTCCCTTCCATGAGATTGACAAGGCATCTTTGTCCCAGGCGCCAGGTTGTGGCCCCCAAGACACAAAACATGGCAATATAGCATTAGCACGAGAGGCAAACAAATCCACTTCTGGTGTGCCAAAAATTTTGCAAACCTTCTTGAAAATTTTTGGAAAAGTGTCTTGACAGGTAATCTGCCAACACATTTTCCTTGCCTGGTATGTGGTTGATGGTCAACCACAAATCCCTCTCGGCACACCAGTCCCAGATTTGCTTTGCCAACTCGTTGCATTCAATAGATTTGATTCCACCCATTTTTCGGACATATGCCAAAGCAGTAGTGTAATCAGTACGAATTTTGACATTGACCCCATGTTCTGGTACCAATGCTTGTAATCCTAATTGGATTGCCATCAACTCATGAATGTTACTATGAAGGTTCACTTCCTCCTCCTTCTAAATACCTTTTAGCACCCTCGTTTCTAATCTTTTTGGAAGCAGTCGGAAGGTTTTCTAACCACCAGTTGATGTCATCCATACCATGTGAACCCACAATCATTTCTGCATCAAAATTCCCTTTATTTTGTTCCAGAGCTAGGTTCTTTTCTCTCTCAAGACCCTTGATATGTGCCGGCCCATACTGCACTCCTGCAGAATAGGCCGTCATCAGACCAACAATACCAGCAATATCCCTTATTGTGTAAGGCTTGGGACCCTTAGCCAAGTTCCACACCGCCATGTTGAACTTGTCTATCTTGTCCTGTGTGGGTCTCACAGTCATAGTCTGTGAGCTCAACAGGAACCCCAAAAACACAATTTCTTGTGTAGGCGTAAATACTGATTTATCAGGATGCACCACAAAACCTATAGAATCTAACTCTTGTCCAAGCCTGTCAGTAGTAACCCTACACTGTTCTGCTGTATCTCCCAAGATAAGGGCGTCATCGATGTATTGAAAACACTCATGACCTCCCTCTCTCAGTTTAGAGAAGACTGGATTCAGAATTTTTGTAAAAATTCTCAGGGCACAAGCCAAACCATTGGGCATGCCCTAGAACTTATACAAGATTCCTTTCCAGTAGAATCTCAGGAACTTCCTATCCTCTTTTGACACCAAAACAGAATAGTAAGCATTCTTGAGGTCAATGGATGCCATAAAGCATCTAGGCCTCATCATTTCAACTGCCATGTTTAAACATGTCATTTTAAAATGTGTGTACTCTACAGTCTCATTCATTTTTGACAGATTCAGAATTAGTCTGTACTCACCATTGGGTTTGGGCCTTACAAACACATTAGAAATGAATTGACCTTGAACTGGTTCCACGGGAACTATGACGCCTTTTGTGAGCAACTTGGCAATCTCATTGTCAACATGCTCCTCTTTCTCTGATCCCAGATCATAAGGGAAAGGCACCATTTGTTGAGTTGGTTCCAACTCCTCAAAAGGTATTTTCACCCCTTTAACCATGTCCAGGACCCAAGGGTCACTAGTTATCATGGACCAGCAGTCTACACACCTAGCAATGATACCAGCAACAAAATTGTGAGCAGAATGATTGAGCTGTAGGGGACTTACCTGCTCTGCTAAGGACCCTACTTCTGAAAACCCGAGGTTTGCTTCGCCTTCGCTGCACTACCTGCCGCTGCTGGCGCTGGTGCCCTGTGCCTCGGTCCATTCATCCTTGGTGCCACATTGTGACCCAACTGGGGAATCACGAATGGAAACATCATACTGGCTAATGGGTTGAAGCTGCTGGGCTGATGCTGATGCCTCTGCTGGGGAAACCCCTGCCTGCGCTGCTGTTGCTGGCCTTGCTTGAAGGTACTCTTAGCTTTCCCTGGCGCTGCATGTTGCTGTGCTGGTTTCTCAAGTTTTTTGGCCATCTTGTGTGCTGAGTCCACACTTTTGATTGCCTCCTCGAGATTACCTCCGAATAAGAACTTCGGATCATCTCTACCATCCTTGAGAAAGTGCTGTCCATATTTAGCAACTACCATGGGCTTGAGCGCCTCCATTCTACGAGCAGTGATGGCTTTGATTGTACTTACAATCAACTTCATACAGTCATTAAAAGCCTCACTTAGTTCATCCAGCTGACTGTCTTTATCACCTCGAGAGATCCACAGATCCATGATCGGCACAAATGCCAAAATGGCCTTTACCAGGTGCACTTGCAGCTTCTTCAATGCCTCCTCACATTTGAGAAACTCAGAGTTCTTGCTTTTATTAATCAGAACCTTAAGCACTGGTTCTAACTCCGGCACAACCAAATGTCCAGCCTTCTCCGGCTGTGGGTACTTGCTATGCAACGTTTCCAGGTCAGACCTGGTCCTCTTCTCCTTGAATATTGAGTTTAGAAACTCTGCCACGAAGGGTCTGATATCCTTTCCTTTCTTCCCTTTCTTGTGTTCCTGCTCCACACACTCTTTCATGAGGTTGTAAAGTTTACCGGAAGGTTTAGGTTCGTCCTCAACTTCCTCATCTTCTTCCTCTTCCGAGGGGTCAGTGGGTGTTTGCTTCACAGCTTGCATCAGTAGACTGCCCAAGAATTGGCCCATCATTGTCGATGTGTCCACATTCTGAAACAAGGATTGGAAGTCAAAGCCTTGATTACCAGAAGTCCCTGCAGTAGATTGGGTCGAAGTACCTGAAGTACCGTAATCTCCCGCGTATAAGACGCGTCCTCTACGCCAAACAAATGCCTTGTGCGTCTTGTAGGATTTCTTCAAGTTGGGGGTGCGTCTTATACGCGAGGTTTTCCAACATCTCATTTGGGAAAATGCGCCGATGACAGCTTGAACTCACAGAGCCTGCACCGCGGCAGACCGGTCGCTGTAGATTTGCTCGGCGGGCAAAACGCATAGACTCAACAGGTTGACACTATAGACAAAGCGGCATGGCTTGCCGGGGTGTAGGGAACATGTGGGCCGATGACAGCATAGACTCATAGCGCTAGCGCCGCGGCAGACCGGGAGCTGTCGACGCGCTCGCCCGGGATAAGGCCCACCATGCGCTGATGACAGCTTGAACTCATATAACCAGCAGCGCGGCAGACCGGGAGGTGTCGACGGGCGCTCGGCGGGTTTGACGCCGACCGTGTGCCGATGACAGCTTGAACTCATAGAGCCTGCACCGCGGCAGACCGGTCGCTGTAGATTTGCTCGGCGGGCAAAACGCTGACCGTGTGCCGATGAAAGCATAGACTCATAGCGCTAGCGCCGCGGCAGACCGGGGAATGGTCCGCACGCAATTTTTTTTGGGGGGGGTGGGGGGTGCGTCTTATACGCGAACCCCCCTGCTGAGTTGGGGGGGCATCTTGTACGGGTTTTTTTTTACAAATCGATTCAGAGGGGTTGGATGCGTCTTCTACGCGAACCAGCCTACCGTGAGTTTGGGGAGCGTCTTCTACGCGCACCGCGTCTTCTACGCGGGAGATTACGGTACCTGCAATAGGAGACTTAGTCGTAGTACCTTCCTTACCAGCATGACCAGCCCCTGACGTGCCAATGGGCTCATTGGAATCATGCATCTGAATGTCAGATCCATCCTGACTTATAGTATGTTTCCTCCTAGTATTTGGGCCTTTCTTGCCCTTGTTTTCCTTCTGATCACTCATGGTGAATCTGTAAGAAACAGGACCCAGAGTCACTAAAAGTTAACACTACAGTGTTAAAATAGGAAGAATCACAATTCAAGTAAATAGCTAGAAGTAACTAACCTCAACTGTAATCAACATCAACTGAACATGCCCAGTAATGCCGATCGCTAAACCAAAACCTTCGGTAATGCTGATCGCTAATCAGCCAACAACCCTTCAGTTTGTCACTTTATGGTCAATCAGTCCACGTACCGGGCGGGTCCTTGTCTCCGTCTTAATAGAGAAAAACGCTGAGACCAGCGGCAATGTTTTCCGCCGACCGGTCAGCGTACCGGGCGCGTGCTCGTCTCCATCTTAACAGAGAGACTCGCCGAAACCAGCGGCAATGTTTTCCGCCGACCGATCAGCGTACTGAGCGCGTCCTTTTCTCCGTCTTTACACAGAAAAACGCCGGACCCAGCGCCAAAGTTTTCCGCCGACCGGTCAGCGTACCGGGCGCGTGCTCATCTGTCTTAACAGAGATACTCGCCGAAACCAGCGGCAATGTTTTCCGCCGATCTGTCAGCGTATTGGGCGCGTGCTTGTCTCCGTCTTAACAGAGACTCGCTGAAACCAGCGCAAATGTTTTCCGCCGACCGGTCAGCGTACCGGGCGTCGGGAAAACTTACAATTAGTGGCGAAATGAAACAAAAAAGCTCGCCAAATGCCCGCTGAGACCACCGGGGGTGGGCAAAGCAGTAATTTGCCCTAGAAAGGGGCCAAATTCCACTCTGTTAACATCGGGGGGTGTAAATCGAATTAAATGTTGACGACCGAGAAAACCAAGATGGCCGCCTCGAGGAGGAACAGCCCGGTCATTAAAAACTGCTCCAAAGACAAATATACAAGCAGAAAGGGCAACCAAAGAATTGCCCAGACAATCTATACAGTAAAAAATAGTCTGTGGGGCTAAAATCTGCCCCCAGATCGAACAAATTATATACTTACAGCTCGAAATGGCTATAGGCTCTTGCAGACCAATCAGACGCTGTCAACTTGGAAATCCAAACTGACTGCGCATGACCGGAAGTCACCTCTCGTGGATTCTCGGAAACGCCGAAGGTTCCCGAGGGATAATGATAGTTGCAGACAATATTTGAAATGCCCCTTAGGGTTGGTTCCTTTGTGTGGACCATGCTCCTTGAGTTAGGGGTGCGCCTTATACGCGGGTTTTTCAAATATTAGACTCAGGAGCAGCAGATGTGCCTTCTACGCAGATCTGCCTTACCTGAGTTGGGGGGTGCGCCTTCTACGCGAGAGATTACGGTACATGCAGTTCACTTTGTAGTTTCTTCAGAGACGGGTATGTAGAACCACATAATGACGTTTTTCTTACGCCAACCACTAGAAATCTGTTCAAGCATTGTTCCTGCTAATTTTTTTGTTCAGTCTTAGTTCCTCAGAAGTATTTATTGTATGTATATATCTGTAAACCTACCTTCCACGCATCTCCTGGTCGTGCCATAGGTATGAATTGCCCATCAAACATATGCGAAAACGGGCCATGACCTGTAACATGAATAAGGATGTAAAATGTTTACTACAATGAAAACAATAACCGACACCTAGGCTGGAGAGTAAGCTACTTTTCCTGTCTTTAATGACCCAAAATGAGACTCTGATAGGAACAGAAGCGGAATTTTAGAATCCATCTAATAATTCTGATGTCATAATATCTGTTTGCCCATGCAAGCCAAAGTCCAAATCAGTTTTTCTTTTGATCTCAAGTGACTTAGAAGCTGAGAAAATTGAATGTGAAATATTGGATATGGCTGTTTTAGGAACACTAGTTTGTAGTGTGAATGTTGTCTGTGATCTGGGAGTTGGTCTCTGCAGGCAGTCTGACAAGGCCAGTGCAGGCTGAGTAGCAACTGCGCCTCCACACTACAGGTAAGAGTAGGCAGGCTTGTTAGCTCACCAAGGTCTGTAAATAGATCATGTCATGAAAGGGCAGTCTGCCAACTAAGTGCTTATAAAAGTGTGGTTAGGGTAGATTCACCTTGAGCTGACACTTGTGTTGTGGGGTTTTATCTTTAAATGAAATGCTTAATTTCCTGTTACAGGGATGTAAGTCAGGAATAGGCAAAAGTCAGGAAGCCATACATTTACTTGATATAAAAGCCCTCTATTTTTCACAAATAGCCCTCCTTACCACTCATGTAAGGAAAATAAATGTCATTCAAAAATTTCAGAAATCAGGAAATCCTGATAAATCCTGAAGACCTACATCCCTGCTGTTATAGCCACCATTCACATGCCACACCCTGAGGGGCAGATCAAGGGGGCTGGGGGTGGGGGCATGTCGTAGAGGGCACATGACCCCCTAAACCACAGTGAGAATGGGCCTGACTATGACTTGTAAAAGTAGTAAGCACAATCTATCACCTTGCAGTGATTCTGCAAAATATGACAGTATTTTCTTAAATATTCCTCACTGATCTGATGTAACCTATCTTTATCAACACTTTAGGTCTGATATATTCATACTTTACCAAAATCCATTCTTATCACTGGATTTTACTATGTGCATATCCAGCTCCCATACTCCAGGAATTAGAGTTATACAATGTATATGGTCCCCGAAATAATCAGCAAGATTTAACTACTTAATGTACAGTAGTTTGGATAACAGACACAGGGTGCACCTACTCTACATAGCACAGGCGCAAAGGGTTGTCTGGCCACACTGTAAATAGCACCAATCAAGACACATGTTTGAGTTTGCCTGTACAAGGGAAGGGGACCCCTGGCAAGCCCCTTACAGAGGTCCCTTTTCCTGTGTTGATCCACATATTTACATTAAATTCTCATTAGCTTGTAGGGGCTTGCATCAAATAACTTATCCATAAGATATGTGTTGTAGGTCATTCTTAGGTACACCCATGTTATGCGAATAATATTGGATGGTCAATATTGGGTTCAGTATGCACCATGAAAGGTATATCAATAAATAAATCACATTCAATAGACTAGATAGCTCTCCTTGACTTTTTCACAGATGGTTTGTTTTTGGCCTCCATTTCATTGTCCTTCAAATAAACCAGATTACACTCTGTAACCTATTAAGTTAAGGTCACTGTTAGACCACAATCATGGGGTGTGTGGGGACTCCTCTGTACACAAAATATAGAGGCCTTACCTGTCAGCCTGCCAACTAGTGCCCTCTCCTGTTCCTAAATCTGAGTCATTTGATGTCACTTCCTTGCCAACGACAATGGTTGACATGGAGATGGTTATAACAACAGAGTAGACAAGACTCTTAAAAGTGTTTTTTAATCAGGCAGGGTCATAAATAGCCGACACAATGTCATATACTCTGTCCTTTCAAGATATTTCATTTTCTCAGAGGATTTGCACAAATAACAGGAATAGTCGTGATAAGCATGAAAAATGCAGAAGTCCACCCCTGCTGAGGTTTCACACTCCTGATTGATAATGAACAATTAGAACTAACCGAGATCGTGGCAGAGGCCGGCAATCTCCACACACAGAATGTCTCGGTCTGTGACGTTCAGTTCCGGTTGGCGGTCACATAGAGCACGCACTAACTGTCCCGCCAGGTGTGACACTCTGTAACATACACACAAAAACAGTTAAGTTACCAACAATTACACCCCTTTAGCTTAGGCCAGACCCAACAGCCTTCTCCCTACCGCCAAAGCTACTAGACAGGCAGCTACTTAAGCTAGCTCCAGATTTGGTATGCGATTTGTGCCATAAGCGATACCCCAACCCTTACAGCAGCATAGGGGTGAGGATGCTTGTAGCTCCATAAGGGTTTTTGAATTTTAAAAATACATCAATTGGAACATGTTACATGTCTTTTTAATTTTTCTAGCAAATTAACAAAGTCTTGGTACATTCTTTTTGGAGAGTCCCCTTATATGCAGCGTATTAAAGAGGATCTATCCTTTCTATTTACTACAATCAAATATATCTGGCATGTACTAATAAATATATTATCCTATGATCGGCATTTCATGATGGCATGAAACCTAACCTATGAACCTACCTCAACTATCCGAATTGTAAAAGTTCCGTCTTTATGAATAGAAGAATACAGAAATGATTGTC